>CM046863.1:27461792-28071263 GCA_025617745.1 Heliocidaris erythrogramma | reverse complement strand
ATTATGAATAGCGACCCTCTTTTCCGATTATGAATAGCGACCCTCTTCGATTATGAATAGCGACCTCTTATCCAATTATGAATAGCGACCCTCTTATCCGATTATGAATAGTGACCCTCTTCTCCGAGTATGAAAGGTGGACTTGAAAGTAATACAAAAATGGCAAAATGTATTCTTCTGGTGAGGAAATTTATGAAACTTGAATAGTTATGAAATACATGTATCATGAGATTAGGGGAATATATGTGGGAAATCCTCACTTTTGAACATGAAATTGAAACAATAAAGAGACATATTTCAAATGTAGGTGACATTTAAAAAAAGAAATACTATTGAAGACTTTAAGCTTCCTCAGAGACTGCATAACTATCACTAAGTTTATAATTGATAACTTGGTACTAATGCAAAATTTAAATACCAAGGACTTCCCTGCAAAGCTTGAGAAAGGTTTACATGTTTTCTGCAACATATCTTCTCGAATACATGTACTGTATTTAACAAATGATTACAGATGTATAGTTAATAATAGCCTATAGTATTAAAATTGAGTCTTTGTTTCTTGTATTTGCATGGCAGGGCAAATCTTGCTCGCCTCATTGGGTCACACAGGATCAAGTTTCAGCGTATTCAAGAGGAGTGAAACTGGAGCAACACTTTCCATCAAGGCACTGGAAGAGTTCTTTTGCAGGACCTAGCTGCATTCTTTCATGATATACATGTAGATATAAGGACAGCGCTAATATTTTATGTATATTGTGCTGAAAAGATGGATTTGTGCGTTCACCTGATGGTTCTTTACCAGATATAGTTGGATTGAAAACTGAAGCTCATTCAGATATGTCATTGTAAATGGATGATGCCGCTGATTCAGGAACCAGTACTTTGAAATCATTTCGATATCTTTGTTGCAACTTACAGTCCGATTTTTATTATTTTTTCCTTTTATTTTCCAAAAATGTTCATTGTAATACCTCATATTATTGAAAAAAGGAATAATTTTTTTTTAAATAATATAATTTGTGTATTTCATAAATATGCATTTCTTTTTAAGTTTCATTTGTGTCAGCTCACTCAGATATTGAGATGTCTATGAATGATGTTTGTATGTGTTGATTGAACCTTTTAAGATACTTCATAACTAAATATTTGGAAGTCAAATACATGTAATAGCGGGAATGTTTATTTGTTTGAAAATAATCCCCCCCCCCCCCCCGTAGCATTTAATCAAGGCGAAATGTGCAGCTCTGCCGCGGGACGTTTGCCTGCATCAACTTGACAGACGTCCCGCCCAAAAATCAGGGGACTATTCCTCGCGTTTGGAAGATTGCCCTGGGGATTACATTGACAGAGCAGCACAATCGCCTTGATTAACGGCTACATTTTATGAGGCATCGGATAGGGGGCGGGGGCAGGATATGGGTTGACAAATTTTTAGAGGCGTTTTCATAAGCGCTAAATGTGGATTTAATCCCTTGTAGAATAAAACTATAATTATAATGTGGAACAATGTACTCTGAAAGTTATAACAACTACTAGCATTACTACTACTATTACTACTGCTACTACTATTACTGTTATTAATGCTAATACTATCACAATTACTACCACTATTACTACTACTACTACTACTACTACTACTACTATTACTGCTATTGTTATTAGAAGCACGCATTCTAAAAAGAAAAGTTTCAAACTTTCAACATATAATATCAGCACACCTTTTTTAATGATAGGGTAGTGTAAATGAGAATGGGAGGGGGGGGGGGGGGTACTATAAACAAAATCGAACGGTAAGTAACATTGAATTGTCCGTGAGATGGATACGCCACTTGTTCGAATTTACAGGGCCCTGTTTCATAATAACTGACCCATTTCTACGACAAATTGCTCTCAGCCAATCAGATTCAAGGATTTCAGTAGCTTAAAACAGTTATTGTAAATTGTTATTGAAAACAAGTTTAATGAAACGGGGCCCTGCACTATGAGCCTGGATTCTAGTAGTGGATAGATATTATCCTGTCTGCAATAAGTTCGCATATTTATTATTTCACTTGTGTTCTTCTTCTCATGTAACTGCACAGAAGACGCTTCCTATTGCGCACTCCTAACAAGAGCTATACCAGAGCTCAGACTGATGGAATTATGTCTCACCCTTACACTTACATAATGTTTTAAAATAACAAATGTTCTATTAATAGCATATTTCTTACGTGCCAGGTTCCGCAATCTAATTGGCGTACATGGTGTCGGAAAACACACAAAAAAAGATTTTTGAAAGTAATATCTTAAATACATTACATGCCACTTTATTCAGCTGGA
Organism: Heliocidaris erythrogramma; assembly: GCA_025617745.1. NCBI lineage: Eukaryota > Metazoa > Echinodermata > Echinoidea > Camarodonta > Echinometridae > Heliocidaris > Heliocidaris erythrogramma. The sequence goes on along the minus strand of CM046863.1, from coordinate 28,068,944 downwards.
GATTGCCACAATGAAATAAGACACTTCGCTTGTTTTAAATTACGTGTTCATCAATGAAGGAGGAGAGTGGTGAGGCAGAATATGGCGCCAATTTAATGGGTTAACACAATGCATTGTCTCTTTACGAGGTCAAGTATTGAAATTTAATTCTTTGCCAATATATTTCAGAGCTCTTGAATCATTTATGTATCCATGTCTTGTCCCTGGTTCCGTTCAGTCGGTCTTTATCTCTCTCTCTCTTTCTTTCTCTCTTTCTTTCTTTTTTTCCTCTCTCTCTCTCTTTCTCTTTCCTTTTCTCTCTAAACAATTACAATTAGAAACAAACAAATATAAATGTATATAGAAATGAAAAGGTAAAACAATGATAAACCAAAAGCAGTTAAGAAAAATAAGAGGGGTAAATGAGGGAAATGAAATTACAAGAGAAGGGGAGTGTGTGTGTGTGTGTGTGTACATGTTAACGCATTCAAACCGATGACATCGAACAAAGAAAACAATGGGTCATCGGTAGTAATTCAATAGGTCATCGGTTGTCATCAATTGGTGAGGTTTATTCCGTCAATGAATTTTGTGACGCAATTCAATAGTGGAGTCATCGGTTGAAATTCGAACAATGGAAAACATGTGTGTGTGTGTGTGTGTGACTGAAATAGAAAAGGGAGTAGTAAATTGAGTAAATGTAGGGAAATGCTATGGGGAAAATAATGACAAAATGATCACTACTGCCCATGTCACTTTTTTCACTAATATTCTGTTTATTACACCGCCTACAAATTTCCAAGCACACCACAAAGCAATGTGAATACACAATTAAATCGTATCGTCTTTGTTAGAGATTGACATATCGTTGTGTCAGTCAGCGACCAAAACGAAATATATCTATAGGTAAGTTATCCTTCTACATTTCTCTTCCAATAAAACATGTATAGAAACATACACGATCATGATGCTAGCCTTAATCACAAATTTTCAAGCTAAGGATTGTCACCAAAACTTTTTTACTGCGTAGACATTCGAACCATCCTCAGGAATGTTATGCTCGTTAAAAAAGAGGCGTCATTTTGCTGACGTAGTGGCTGCATCAACAACTGGCGCGGTCTTCGACGAGCATATTCAGTGGTATCGAACAAAGTGTGGGTACAAATGGAAGGAGGAAACAAAAATGCCAGGCGTACGGGCATTTTGCATTAGTTAACACGCACGAACTAATGCCATGAAAATGACGTTCCAGATTCAGGGGATAAATGTTTGCTGCCCAAGATGAACCATTTTTCTGCTGAAACTGGATTGGTAAATTTCAAGAGACCATAACACAGTAAACATTAAACGATAAAGCCTGTCTGTGCCCTTGAGACTTTAAACGAATGTTTTTATACCCAGTGATTCTTTTGTGAACATTAGCCTAAGTGATATAATAATGATGATAATGATAATAATACTACTAATAATACATGTATGTATAATAATGATACTTATAATATTCAAATAACGGAATACGAGAGTACGCTTTACTATTTTATTTACTATTGCCCCTGGTTATTGGATTTGAAGCCCGCTCACAGGTGTTCACCATCTCTACTCCTTAGTTATTTCGATCGAGTTACTGTCTTCGCTTATTAATTTTCTAAAAAACATCTAGGCCATACTACGGGAATAGCATTGTGTTCACTTTTCATTTTGGATTTTTTTTCTGACCTGTCAAATTATTTTGCCAATAGTATTCATGAAACTTTTAGCAAAAAGAAAGACGGAAAGATGAAGAAGAAAAAAACGGACATGGCTTATCCAGATAATATAAGTTTTGCCGTATGTTTAGAATTACTGAATGCATGTGATTTCATTAGGATGGCGTCACACTGTCCCGAACTTGAAACAAGATGGCCACACGATGCAGGAATTTTCAATTTCGTGCGAAGTTGGCCCCGAACATTGTCAACAGCGAATCAATAGCCGAAGCAAGAACAATGCTCACAGAAGTTCACACGATGGCACCCGAACCACACACGAAGATGTGAATTTTTATTAAAAGTTTACTCCAAGGACACAAGAAGGCCACACGATGGCTACACGACGTCGTAATGAGAGTACGATGCTTCCAAACTAGGCCATGAAGGCGTCAATGTGACCTCCCGATGGTATAAAAGCTCCAGCCGACCGTACGCGTTGGGAATTCAATTGCTAATCGGATACTTGCAGGCGTCACACTGTCCCGAAATTGAGCAAAGATGGACACACTATAAAGGAAATGTTCAATTACAGCTCTGATCGTGTAATCATCGGTAGGTATGCATATCAGCCAATGAAGTAGGGTTCATTATTCCGAAAATAAATAGGGTTCGTTATTCCGTAAAGACAATATGAAGAAAACAAGAAGAGGCGAAAATGCCCGTTGGCACCGATGATTACCCGAAAGAAAGACGAAGATGGCACGATTTGACAAGATGACCTCGCGATGGCCTTCCGAAGGGCAAAATTAACACGCGAGTTCAACACGAAAATGAACCTTCGCAAAGGTCTTCGGGCAATTTTTTTTGCATGCCAAAAATTTTGCCACTGCTCACGAAGTTGCTGCCGGGAGCCTGAGAAACTCCACCGGCGGACACACGATGGCTTAATATGCTCTCACGAATCGCCCGATGTCTACACGATCAGAGCCAAACTTGAACATTTCCTTCATCGTGTGTCCATCTTGTCTCAACTTCGGGACAGTGTCACGCCTGCATTAGGCTCGGCTCATACAAGGCCTCATTTGATCACGTTAGGACAGCGTCTGAGACTAGTACGGTCTTTTGAGCGTCATAAAATAATGATATCGTTTAAAAAGTGATTGCAAAGAGAACAGCGCAAACATATCTGTTAAGAGAGTGTGGGCATTCGTTTTCCCGAAGGTTTGTTGTCCTGAAATGATATAAGGTTCAATTTCAGTCAGGGTCTTCGGAATTATGAACCCTATTTTATATACGGAATAACAAACCCTATTTATTTTCGGAATAATGAACCCTACTTCATTGGCTGATATGCATACCTTCAGAGTAAAAAGCCTTTGGAATTTTGAGTTTTCGGAATAACGAACCTTTCAGCTTAATAAACCCTTCGCATCACCGAACCCTTGTATTACAGATCTCTCAGGTTCAATATTACATCATGTCTTAAATATGAAACATCAGTGTAATTTGTATTGGTTTCTACGTAATATATCATAATTCACAACAACATATTCAGCCAATGCATTACCACAGTGTACAGTAAAATTGTATATTCATTTTTTACAATGCAAACCAAGTAAAAGCTGTCAATTTATACGTGTGCAGGAAGGTTTATATGTGTTTATATGTGTACCGCCATTGAACATCAAATAAAAAAAGTAACACACACAGTACAAATAATGATAATGAAAAAAGTGAAGACGGCAAATAACCAGTGAAATGAAGATGCTATTATATTGAACTAATCTTATATCTTAACTTCAGTTTTCTTTTGCCCTCTAGAGCTGTCACTTTTATACTCAAACAATGCTCTGCCAAGAGGCTTAGAACCTGTAAATAATCCGCGAATAGCGGCTCGGAACTCCGGATGTCGAACCGAATAGACGATCGGATTCAAGCAGGAGTTGTAGAATGCAAGCAAGGTCAGAATGCGATTGGTGCTGCTGAAGGCGAAACTTCGGCTTATGAACCCCAAATTAAAGAGGAAATATGCAGTGGTGTTCGGTCCCCAGCATATGATGAAGATCATGACAACAATGAATAACATCTTGATGACACGGTTCTTGGCCACCAGGAGGTTGTAAGATGGGTTAGATTTGTTCTTCTGGGCATTGCCTTCTTGGAACTGTGTTGACTTACGATGGAGAACGTAAGCGGTCACGGCCTGGGCAAGGAGCATTACAGTGGCAGGTATAACAAAGTACACAAGAAAGGCCTTGGTGCCTAAGAATACGCCTACTGATGGTGAAAAGGACAACACGCAGGTATGACTGACAGCATCTATGGTGCAGGTTAAAACCAAGTTAAGGTTTGCGACCAACACCAACAACCAGACAAGAACAGCGGCTAGTGATGCATGGCGTCTGCTGGAGAAGCGATTAAAATAGATAGGGTACATTACCGCGGTGAGGCGCTCTAATGAGATTAAGGCCAGTGTGTAGATTGAGCCACCGACAGCCCACCACATGAAAAAGCCGTTGTAGATCAGACGGCAGTAAACCTCTCCCAGGATGGAAGATGGTACAGAAACTGCAACTGGCAAAGGAAGGATGAATATAGAGGTCAAGAAGTCAGCCACCGCAAGAGCACCGATGAGAGTGTCGGTAGAACGATTCATCTCCCTGCGTTGCCAAATGACCAGCATGACGAGCATTTGGCCAACGAGACCAAGTGCAGAGGACATTAGTTGTAAAGACTGCCACCATGACCACTGTATTGCACGCCATTTCCATTGAATCGAATCAAACGTTGCATCATCCGACCTCTCTACGAAGGATTCCTCATAACTTGATACGTTGTAGAAATCAGTTTCAGTCTCAAGATGTTCCCCCGATCCGGCTGTAGTTGACAAGTGATCATTTTCATCGGGCTGAGAGGGAACTGAACCTGTTGCTCCCCTTTCAATTGTAGACACCGAACGTACCATCGCTGATTGGGTGGCGGTAGAGACATCTCCTTGCATAGCACCAGTGGGCATGTCGGGCTTAGAGGAATATCCACCGGTTGCTCTCCTTTCACTGGTATACACCAAACGTGTCATTGCGGACTGGGTGGAGGTAGAGACATCTCCTTGCAGAGCACCAGTGACCATGTCAGTGACATCTTTCTGAGAAGCGGATGCAGTCACTGTGGACATTTCGGATGTCACTTGGTCTGTCTGCCTCTCCCCACGTCCATTGTCTAAACTCGCCAAAAATGCAATCAGTCCCAGAATTCCACGCATCATACCTAAAAATCAAAGATGTAGTGGGAATCTTTAATGGTGTCTTTATGATACATGTATAAGTGTACCTATAGACTTCTTACTTTGTAAAGCACGTTATATTTCGCCCACTTACACATTTAACACATAATATTATGACTTCTTAAACTGCAAAAGGGAATAAACTTTGAACCCATGTTCCCACCTTCTTCTCAATAGGATATGGGGAACTAAGCTCGATAATACGGTGTGATGGGGGGGGGGGGGGGGACACGAGAGTGAGTCTAACAAGAAGGACAACAATCATCTACTGGGGGCTGCTAAACATTGACGTGAAGAAGAAAACTAAGCAAAATAAAAGTCACTCGCCTAAATACACCACTGAGCGAAGAGACTGAGTGGGGGTGGGATGGGATATCCCCCTCCTACATCATGGAACTTTAAAAAAAAATGCCTCTAAAACTTACATTTTAGAGGATCTCAAAATGGTTTTTAATGAAAATAAGGAATGCACGGATCTACGTCAATGGACGGAACCCCTTAATTGAGAATGACAATGCGAGCGAACGAATTTTTTCGACATTTTCGCATTGAAATAATGGCATTTCTTATTTCCTTACTGCTAATCATTAAATAATGTGATGGTATTTCAAGATAAAACATCATGAGTTTGGATCTTATCTTATCGACACCCATGGTAACGGAGGTGGGTGCATGGAGAGGAGAGTTATTTCCCCCCTTCGCGCGCGAAGCGCGAAAACTTTGACGTTTTAGCAAATTTTGAGACCCAAATAACGGCTTGTAGCGCCTTTTTAGGCCTTTTTCTTTCACTTCCTCCGCTTTTTCGCTCTCGCTTTTTTTCCTTTTTTTGTGTGGCTGAATGGTGATGGGGGGGGGGGCACCGGGGCCCCCCGTCTACGCCAGTGGATACAAAGAGAAGGCGTTGAAAAACAATAGTACACAATAACTGTACACCTGTCGCCTGAACATTTTCATGGCAAGCTTTCAAATTGCCTTCAACTTTTATCTTATCACAAAGGTTCATTTGTACAGACATTAAGATAATTTGGTCTCTTTATTGTCTCATTTTACGGATACCTTTTGCGGCGTCTGTAGTGGCAATATCAAACCAACTCAAAACATATGGGGAGAAACCTACATGGACATGTTAAGCAATCTTCATATATCATGAGAAGCATTAGGCGAAATAATAACCATTTTAACCAACCCTGGGCAGAATGCTGCCCTCTAAAGTGTTGGTAACAAATCATGTATATTTATATTTATATGTATTACCCAAGATCAGTTTGTTAATCTGAATGCTATGTGGTTGGCAATTTAAATTGATTTAATTTGGACATCTGCTCACCAATTCCATTTTACCCAACTCTCAGTTTGCTCAAGTATTGGTTATTTATTTAGTTGGTTAATAAATTAAATGCGGAACCAATCTTACCCATTGAGATGTTACCTAGTTGGTATTTTACCAACTGTCGAGTAAGCCTATTTAGCAAATTTTATTTCCGAAATATACAACTCAGATTTTAGGCATTAATTGCCCAAGTTAGTCAATATTTACCCACCTTATTGGGTAATAAATGCTATGTAGTTAAGCAAACTCATTTCCAGCCTAGGTCAAAAAGTAGAATACACTTGTCTCCCAAATATTCTTTCAAACACCAGTTGGCCTTAAAGGTGTTAAGGCCAACAAAATCATCACCGCACACTATATAAGAGACTGCGACCCAATTCTAGAAATAAATCGCAATAATCTTAAATATGGGCAATTTCGACAAATAAAATCTACCTGATTCAGGTTCTGAATAAGAACATGAATACTGAATAAAGGGTTTTGGCGCTCTCAGCCTAATTATACCCGGAATAAGGGCCAAATCGTAGACAATCTTAGGTCTACTCCGACGTCACTTCCAATCGGAGCCGATTTGTCCTTTCCTCCGACTAGAAAGCTCGTAACAGGCCTTATTTTCGATTTATTATATAATTATATGACTATTCAGAACCTCTATCAAAAATATTTTATATGTTTGTAATGTTTAATTGAAATCAATCAAACAAATTTTATCAGTTTAAACTAATTTTTTTGTATCAAATGCTATTTCTTGCGACATCGGGTCACGGACCGATTGTATAGTGTGCGGTGATCTTTAACCTAACCTACCCCATCGTATCCTATCCTAACCTAACCTATTATAAACTTCTCCTATCTTGCTAGTCAAAGCAGATGCTAGTTCCTTTAAACCCCTTATAATTCATAATGCGTGTAGTGACAGTTAGGGAATCGGGCCACCCCAGAACTAAGGCAACTAACAAAAATATGATTATTCATTTTGATTTACAAACTCAGTGGTAAACAATACCCAACTATGAATTAAGTACATTCGTACCCAGTACTTAGACAAAATCGCCAATTGTTGGACAAAAAAATTGCATTACTTCAATTCTTCCCCTTTTTTTTAATGGCACGCGACTATAATGGTTTGGAGATAAAAATAACCGGATTTGCAGTTATAATGACAAACCATTTACTTTCCATCAATAAATTTTGTTCAATGTTTAAGTGTTTATTTCATTATCTTTTAAAATTATTATTGTCATTACTCTTTAGCAGGTTGGGCAAATCTCCTCCAAACTCTTTGACAATATCTGACCAACTATTAATTGCCGGATTGAATTTTACAAATCAGAAAGAAGAATTACGAATTGCACGACTAGTAGGTAAAAACCCAAAGCTGTTTTACAAGAATTGTTTCCAAATATCTACCTGCTATTTTTTTTTTCAAGTAAATTGACACAAATTGGTCAGAATTAGGCATTTTTTGTAATACCAACCCGTAATTGCCAATCTTAATTTACCCAATATTTCAAGTTAAACTGGTTAAAATCGCCTAGAATTGGACAATTCTTGAACCAACCACTATTTTAATACCCAACGTAATTTACATAATCATTTATAGAGTATCTATATTGGACAGACTGACTTATCTTTATCTAATGTTTGGGAAGTTATTCTAACTATTCGCCATTTCTTTACAAAATAATGCTATTAATCACAATTTGGGCAAATAATATTCACAAAACATTCATATAATTAAATAAGTGCTTGGTACTGCAAAATCGGAAAATAGCGTTTAACGTAAGAACACTTGCGTTATTTTAGCATTTGTCCGACCGAACGGCTGTTACTATGCCTAACCTTGTTCAGCCAATCATATCGCGCCATTTAGCGTCCACTGTTCCTTCGGCTCTATTATATTGTTTCGTTTTCTGGCGTTCTGTTCATTCATGCGAATTTACTCTGATGAGTGCATGTCGAAAAGCTTTAGTATTTTAGTATATTATGTCCGTGTTTAACGCTATTTTCCGATTCATATAATTGTTATCTTTCAAAATAGCTTTAAAAATGATTTTTTTTTGGTTACATCTCAAACTTTTTATATACAAGTTTCAGAAATTTGGCTTATTATACCATATATTCCCTTGTAGTACAGACGTAAATATAAACAAAAGGGCAGGGAACTGCAACCAAACAATGTTGGAATCTTTACAGGACATCGAAATGTGGTAGAACACAGGAGAATAGAAATCATATTATAGCAGCGAAGACACTGTGGAAGTCATTCTGGCACGATTGATAGATTTGTTATCGTATAGTTTGGAACAAAAAATAAGGGGGAACCCTCAAATGTTTAACTGAAAAGCCCCAAGTGCACACAAAAAAGCACACTCATGCAAAACACACATGAAAAACAAGAAATAATACAAAGTTGGATAAGGATTTAAGCTTTCTAGTGTTATTTCCAATTAACCAGGATTCCTCGAATTTCCAGAATCATTAATTTGCTACTTCACCCCTCTACGATCAGTGCGCAATATATAATACGCAGGGGTAATTATTATTATCTTTTAACTGGCTCTTACAAGAACACGAAACTAGCTATAAAACCAGTATGCAATATTAAGCGATATACTTACAGAATGTTTCCATGAAGTTTCAGTGATGAAAAATTCAAGTTTTTTTGTGAGCAAATCGTCCCTCCTGAAACCAGCACAGAGCTGTATTTGACCGGATCTTTGTTTTGGGTGTAAGTGTATAGTCAAACAAACACACAAAACAATTACATAGCGACTTAACCTACAGTGCGCATGCGCGAAAAATTGGCAAATGGTATTGGCTCTTCTCTCTTCTGTATCTCTCTGATCTGCTCTTTGCCTGCCCACCCCCTCGCCCCCTCCTATCCATCCAATACTGACATTTTCTTTAAGGGCGCACGCGCAATGTATTTGCGAACAATACCATTTCATGTTATAACTCAGCCCCACTCTCCCCTGTCCTTCTATACTATAATATTATCATGCTCATGTCTCTCTAACCTGCTCTCTCTCCCTACCCACCTCCTACCTCTTAACCAGTCCTCCAATCATGTAGATACATTATCTTGAAATGCGCAAGCGCAATATACACCTTGTGAGTCAATAAAAAGGAAAACAATATTCACACCTCAATAACGTAGAAATCAATAAAAATTGTGAAATGTAATTATCATAGTGGTTTGATAGTTAATGTCTTCTTTAATTTGCTAGGCTGCTCACTAAAAATCATAAACGGGTGACTGAGCCCTGGCCATTAAAAAAGCATATCAAAATTTTCTTTTCCCCAAGTTTTAGATAAATGGGGCTCTGCAGTTACTTCTTTTATTTGTGAGTGCTTCCAACTGAAATGGCGAGCATTCAGCCAAACCTTGGTTTCACCATCTATTTCATTCAATAATTGGGAAAAACAAATTTCAGAATATTCAAGAAAAATGCTACTGTTCAGCTTTCCTTTTCCAATTTTTTTTTGATCAAGGAGTCAAATAAAAGAAAACACGATAGGCTACAAAAGTGAGTATATTTGAATATATCTACAGTTAGTGATTGCAAAGATATTTAGGGATTCATCTGGGTTTCATTTTTTGTTGTTGACTCACAGTGTAATTGCAAACAACATTTTTCTTATTTCTTATAACTGTTCTACATCTTCAGTTTAATTATTGTTTTTGTATATATCATGTTTGAGTGAAGAAGGAATGGGGTACAAGAAATGTAATACATGTATGCCTCTGTGACATTTGATCCAGGCTTTTAGTCGTCAATGCTGTGTCTTTTAAGGACTCATTTTCAGTGTTTGTGAAATGATTAATACGTGACATGAACCATAAAAAATAGAAGAAAAAAAGAAGAAAAGAAGAATCTAGATTTTCAAAGGTCATTATGGTAAGAAACTAGAGAGAAAATATAATACATGTAATTTGATAACTCCCGTTTCTGATTTCATGAAGACAGGCCTCAAAGGCAATTTTCCCCTTGCCTGCTCCTATTTTTGTCGACTAATGGACGATGAGGACAACACACTCTTAGAATTATTTTTTTTTAAATGGGGGAAAAAGAGAGAAAAAACGCAAAATACGAAATTGCACTCATCTGCATTTGTCATTTACGTATATATTTCTTTATCAACAATGTATGCGATAACGCCTACTTGCAATATAGTTCAAAGATATAACATTAGCAACAGAAATGAAATGTAACCCAAAGCTAATGCAAACTTAGTTTCTCCTCACTAACCTCGCAGTTGAATAATTGTCTGTACATTTTATTTTTTTCCTTTTTTTTCGAATTTGTCATTCGTTTACTTATTATCATTATTTCTTAACATTAAATATGATGTTTAATACTTGTTAAAATTTGGAAATAAATCCTTTTAATATATTTTATATCATCACTGTTTTATGAAATCTTTCGTATATTACAAAGGGCACCATTTTTAATTTGTCATTCGTTTATTCATTATCATTAATTTAAAAACTTTCATTATTATCATTAATATTATAACTGTCATTTTATATCATCATCTATTATTTCTTTATATATTTTTTATTTATTTTTGTTATTTTTTTTATTATTATCATTATTAGCGTTACTATAGGTTTTCCCGCCCAATTTCGTCAAAATTGCAATCAACTTAACGAAACGTCATTCAATTTCGAGCGAATTTGAACGAACAAGGAGATCAGCATTCAAATAACTAAAACCGTCATTTAATTTAATTTTGTGAGCAAGCGATTTCATGATTATTTCATACAAACGTGTAAAAACCGCGTTCTAATTAGAGATGCGCACAGGAGGCATTCAAATTCGCGTGGATATCCCACTTGTGAGCGTTAAGACATTCAAATTCATTAATAGGCAAACATTTACGGTATGAAGGCAGTCTTTTTTGTTACTCCTTATGTTCATTTTCATTTCCATCTGTTTGAATAAATCATGCAAATTTAAATTACCGTAAAATGGAACCTATGACTTATAGCGAATTTTTCATTCCTCTGACAAACCATCATCGAAGCTCCTATACTTCACTTTCATACAGCGCTACATTCATTTATACACGAATATGGCGGTGGCTCGAGGACAGTATATGAATATCTCGAATACGGACAGAGCTAGGTTGGCTGAACCATTTGACAACCATCAAGACTACCTAGAACTGGCCGACACTCTAGGTATAAACAGGTCTACGGCAAGATCGATTGTGTCGACGTATGTGGACACGGGGAGGGTCCACAAGCTTCCGAGGGGTGGGGCTCGAAATCTGAAAATGGATGAGGATATGCGCAACCACTTGGAGAACATCCTAGACGATAACCCCCAGCGTCTTAACGCTTCGACATATGAAGGAGAGTCTTGAGAATAACCTCCCTGACAAGCCTGCAGTTTCAACCTCATCTATAGCCAGAGCACTGGATGGAATGCTCTATACAATGAAGATGGCAGAGGACGTCCCAGATGCCAGGAACACCCCTCGGGCATTAGACCAACGACTGGAGTATGCTGAATGGTTTCTCGAACACGGCGTTGTGGGAAACTCGGTATTTATCGATGAAACAGGTTACAACATCTGGACCCGGCGTACACGAGGGAGGGCTCCAAGGGGTGTTCCGGCTAGGAGGGTCGTACACGGCCAGCGAGGTCGCAATTGCAACGTGACCTTCGCGGTGTCCCCTGCCATTGGTCTTGTCCACCACAGAATCGCATTTGAGACCGTTACCAGAGAGAGATTCGAGGACTTCCTCGCTGAAACCGTTGCCGAATGCAACCAGTTGTTCCCGGCCGATGATCCTATCTTCCCCATATAAGACAACGCCAGACCTCATGTTCGAGCCCAGCTACCCAACGGAGCTAACCCATCATTCAGACGAAGCTCCTTCCTCCGTACTCCCCTTTCCTCAACATGACGGAAATGGCTCACTCCACCTTCAAGGCCGCCGTGAAGAGGACCTTGGCACAGCCAGCGTGGCAGCGTCGTTTTGGGGACAGACAGGCAGCTGAAGACGCAGGGGTCAACCTACAGCGCTGGCGCTGTAACATCCTCAGAGATGCTGCTCTCCAGAACATTGACGCTATTACACCCGGAAAGTGTACACAATGGTACAACCACTCTCAGACCTACATGCCAAGGTGCTTGGCGCGTCAACAGATTGAGGGCTGAAGAGACTAAGAGACCATCCATCAACATTTATGAATATATATGTAAAGAAAGAATTCCCCGATGTAATGTTGAAATCACTATTCCTGGGAACAAAAATATAATTGTCGGTGTCATTTACAGATGCCCCAATTCGAATGTACATGAATTTCTGTCTTATTTAGCTGATCTATTACATAACATTAATCTTAACAACAAAGATTTCTTTTTAATGGGGGATTTCAATATAGATTTGATGAAACATGATCAGATCACTGCTTCTCAAGAATTTCTCGAATTAATGTTGTCTGCCTCATTCTTGCCACTTATTTCTAAGCCAACACGTATTGCAAACACTTCTGCCACCCTAATAGATAACATTTTTTCTAATGTCATCCCACACTCTGATTCCTACATTGTTCTCTCGGATTTATCCGACCATTACCCCATTTTGGCTCACTACCCAATTATCCAATCGTTAAACAACAATGGCCCTTGTTCCAGTAAACGTAAAGTTACTGCGGAGAATTTAGCTCGCCTCGGAGTCAATCTCGAGAATACTGACTGGTCCAGCGTCTATTCAAATAGTGAAGTGGATGGTTCTTTTGACTTGTTTTCTAGTATACTCACTACCCAATTAGATATAAACTTACCAAAGCAAAAAAACAAGTCAAATTATAAGAAAACGCCTAAACTCCCCTGGATTTCGAAGTCTTTACTAAAATCAATAAATCGGAAGAATAAGCTCTACTACAAATTTAAAACAAAAGGTACTGAACAGTCAAAGCGAAAATATACACACTATAAAAACACATTGACTAAAATTATTCGATTTGAAAAGAAAAATTATTTTATCACTCGTTTGAAAAACTGTAAAAATGATATGCAAAACACTTGGAAGATAATTAAACAGGCAATGAACATGGCAAATAACAGATCGGATGTGAAAAGAATCAGACTTGACAACAAATTAGTTGAAGACCCAAAAGCTATTGTCAATATATTCAATACTTATTTTTCTCAAATTGGTGACAATCTTGCTAAAAACATTCCACCGGCTAATAAAAAATTTACAGACTTTCTAGGTCCTTATAATCCAAATTCTATTTTCTTTATACCAACAAATAAGCAAGAAATACTTAAAATTATTTCTGATTTGAAGAACAAGAAAAGTTCAGGATATGATGAAATTAATAACGTTATATTGAAATCTATAATACCTTTTATTGTTGACCCATTGGTTCATATCTTTAATATTTCACTGTCATGTGGTCAGTTTCCGAATGCAATGAAACTTGCCAAAATTATCCCACTATTTAAAAAAGGTGATCAACTTGATGTTGGTAATTATAGACCAATCTCTTTATTATCTTCATTCTCTAAAGTATTGGAAAAAATAATTTATACTCGTATGATTTCTTTTTTGAATAAGTATGATATTTTTTCACATTTCCAATTTGGATTTCGTGAAAAGCACAGTACGGTCCATGCGTTAATGTCTTTTGTTGAAAAAGTCACACACTCAATTGATGTATCGTCTCATACTATAGGAATATTCCTGGACTTCTCCAAGGCCTTTGACACCATCAATCATGAAATTTTACTTTACAAACTGTCTCATTATGGTGTACGTGGGAAGGCCTTGGAGTGGTTCCGGAGCTATCTTCTTAATAGAAAACAATATGTATTTTTAAATGAGTGCGAATCTGAATTACGTAATATTTGTTGCGGTGTACCGCAGGGTAGTTTATTGGGTCCGCTCCTTTTTGTCCTTTACATAAACGATTTCTGTAGATCATCGAACTCCTTATCGTTCATTTTATTTGCTGATGATACCAATCTTTTCTATTCCCACAAAGATCCTAATGTTTTAGTAAATACAATCAATACTGAATTATTAAATATATCGCAGTGGATAAGGGCTAATAAGCTCTCGCTTAATCTTCAGAAGACAAATTACATGATATTTAGCAACTCTTTAGTATCATTACCTTCCGACATAGTCCTCGATAACGATCCATTGAAACAGGTGTCTCACACAAAATTCCTGGGGGTAATAGTCGACAACCAACTTACATGGAAATTACATATCGATAATATTTGCAAAGTTATTTCGCGAAATATTGGTATTATTAATAAACTCAAATTTTTGTTACCTCAATCCTCATTACTTATGCTTTATTCAACACTGATTTTACCATACTTAAATTACGGTCTCTTGGTCTGGGGTAATACCCATCAAACACTAATAGAAAAAGTTTTGTTATTACAAAAGAGGGCTATTCGCATTATTTGCAGTGCCCCCATGCGCTCTCATACTGACTCTTTATTTTTCGAAAATAAAATCCTCAAAATAAAGGATTTATATTCATTTCAGTTAGGTCAATTTATGTATCGTTATAATAATGGTAGTTCACCCAGTGTTTTTCAAGACATGTTTGTAAAAAATCAGAGCGTTCACAAATACCCAACTAGGCAGTTTGATGAATTTCATTTACCTCTTTTGAGGACATTTAAAGCAAAAAATACGTTCATTTTTGAAGGCCCTAAATTCTGGAATTCCCTTGATTGTGTCTTGAAAAATTCCCCCTCCCTAAACAGCTTTAAGGGTAAATTAAAATGTTTTTTACTCAAATCTTACAATCATATCTAAAAACAAAACGAAAACTAAACTAAAAAACAAAAACAAAATAACTAAACATAATAACATTTCTTGTTACTGGTTTGTTTTTCCTCCCCAATTTTTGTTTAATGGTTTTGTGCGCCCACTACTCCTTCCCCCCCCCCCCCTTTAATCCACATGCAGCTTCCACTTTCATCTCCATCACCCTCCCCCTCTCTTTCTCTCTCCTCTCTCTTCCTTGCCCTTTATTTACCTCATTTCACTCCATTCGTTTTATTTGTTTTCATCAATTTAGTTCATACTTTTGGTTCCTGCTCACGGTCTCTGTTGGCCTTTATCGTGTTTTATTTAATTTTTTATTTTTCGCTATATAAAATTCATTTACTGCATTTGCTTTTTGAGGAGCCCACAATATACAAGCTTCGCTTTTTAGTGGGCCTCTCCATTTTCACAAAATATAAATCACAAGGTTCTATTTATTAATGCCACAGTCGTTTTTTTATTGATTGTATGTTCATATTTCTGTTAGTAACTTATCTGAACTGTTATGACGGCACTTTGTTACTTATCGTATTGATTTGAATTACTTGACTGTACTTACTTGATTTGTATTTTGTTGGAAATGAAATAAATCTAAATGAAATGAAATGTAACATGCACCAAACCCAAAACGTAACTTAATGCACAATCTGTAAGAAAGAAATTCATATATATAAACTCTGGGTTTTAATCATTCTGTATAAGTCTCACATTTATACTCTAAGGAAATAAAGTCAAACTGGAAGAGAGGATTAGAAAGAAAAGAAATATGATTATAAAATATGATTAAAATATATTGTTTAAAATTAAGCCTTCACAATGAAAGGGAAATTACACGTAGATCAATAAAATCAGTGAAAACGTGAATATGACGTGTGAAATGTAAGAATGACATAGAACTACAGAACTTGTTAATGTTAAATGAATTCGAAAAAAATTTCGAATGCTTAAAGTGTGAAGGTGTGTGCCTGTAAATGAAATTGAAATCGGTAGTTGGGACGAAATTGAACGTCTATCCAGCTGGCTCGAAATTGAATGACAATTTCGCGCCTTTAAATCGAATGAATTTGCCTCTAAATTGAACGAAATAACAATTAAAAGGAATGACGTAAAGTCTAATTGAATGCTCAACGTATCAAAATGAACCATGGGAGCAGAGAACTTACAAAAATAGATTGAATTTGAACGCTTATTCGTGAATTCAAATACAACTCTGATGAAATTGGGCGGGAAAACCTATATTATTATTATTATTATTATAATTTTTTTTTTTTTTTTTTTTTTGGGGGGGGGATAATGTTTGCTATTGGTTAAAATTTGAAAAGATCATTTTAATTCCTTTTAAATCATCGCTGTATTATTACATATTTCGTCAATTCGAAAGGGCACTACCCCCCCCCCCCCCCCCCCCCCCCCCCGCCTTCTAAACAGACCCTGAAAACTTATCTTCTTGATGGTTATCATGGGGGAAAAAATCAATCGAATTGCTAAAAAGCAGGAAACTGATATATTTTTTCAATTCAGCGTAAGAATATTATACGGAATTACGCATGCTGTTAGTGCGAGGATGACTTTTTCTAAACCGCGGTTACTCAGTACGTAACGAAATATTTCAATTTTTATCATGAATAGTATTTGCATTGTTTTGTTATTTTTCTATATTCTGACTTTATTGAGTTGCCTAAATTGATTGTGTTTTTGCAATATTGATTTTTTCCCCAGTTATACGAAGGTCTATTCAAAAGGAAAAAAAAAGTAATGACAGACATTTTATTATTCTTTTATCGTGTAGACTATTCATCGATTTTTCGTTATTTGACTATGGTATTGCGATAGGGCTGTGTCGTCCTATGAAATTACATTGATGATTAACACAATATTACCATTTTGATGTTGCAATTTTAAATTCGATACCACCGCTTCGATACCACCGCTTTTAACTTAAAGTCCAAATCTTGCCCAATAGTTGTTTGGTATCAGTACAAGCAAAACAAAATAAAAAAATATGTATACAGTGCGTCCAAGAAAAAGAGAAACCAGATTTAATGACAGAAATCATAATGAATAATTATTTCCTTGATGAGATGTGTGTGAAAAGCTCTGCTGCACTTCTTTCATTTGATGCACAACTTATCATTCATAATTCAGACATAACTGAATTTAAAAAAAATGGAATTTGGGGCTCCCAAAGTTTCATTTCCACGCACAAAATACAACTTTGTAATGTGTTCTTAAGGTCGTAAACGTGATTATTTTGAAGAAAAAAAATGCAAATATGACATTTAAGCCGTAAGAGAAGAAGTAATGTATGGCAAAGAACAAGTAAAGTGAATACATGCTTGATTTCTGTCCAAATGAGTGGATCGTTAAGTAAGAAGTCATTCAGCTTTTCTGACCTAGCAGCTGACAATGGACTTAATGTTAGAAATGAAAAGAATCATTAGAGATGGTTGAGGAATAAAAGACTGAACATTATTAAGCATACCATCTTTATCTTGCCCATTCAGCTTACCACAGAGCAAAGGGTTTTCATCATAATATTGTCTGCGATGTCATTATATCACCAATTCTAAATTGCATTGTATCACGGGCGTAAATCCAGGGGATGGGGGGGGGGGGGGGGGGTATGCATCAAATATTACGTTGAAACTTTTTTATATAATGTGGAATATCTGCACTAAGTTATTTCTTATTATGTTATTGACGAATCCATTTTGTCATGTGTTTAATAATAACAAAATATATAGCGCTAACATGGATCTTATTTCTAAGAGAATCCGATGGAACCATAGCTAATGCATCACCATTTTTCTCTCAATAGCCCCAAAGTTTAATATAATTATGAGATATGTTTGGGGATATTTTTATATTTTGAAAAAAAGGAATATTACTAGTTTTATTATTCTTCATATTATTATTGCTATTGTTGTTGTTAGTATCATTATTATTATTAAAAATTAATATTATTACTATCATTATCACCATCATAAATAATGTTATAATTATCGTCATAATTATTTTTAGAGAGGAGGTTAGACATATTACAATATTGATTTAAAGCCAAAGAGAACAAATCACCAACTTGTCCTTTTCTCTGCCACATTCTTTAGGAAAGTCCCCCCCCCCCCCCCATCTCAAACTAAATCTAGCTACCTCACCACATCTTCTTCAAATATCATTTACGCTGTCCTTTTACATCTCTTTTACATCTTTAATCAGTACATTAATATCTTATGTCTGAGTGAAAGAAAACAAATATGTCGTAAGTGCGTCGGTGACATTCGATGCAGGGCTTGACTCGTCACTGCTGTGACTTTTATCCCATAGCTAACGGGAACTCGGAGATCCTTTATCAATTAATAGTGATTAACAGAGTTTAGTAGTCAACTGATTAAGGACCCTTTTCAGTGTTGGTTAATTGATTTATATGTGACATTGATCTCTATGACCAAAAGGTTTAGGTTTTAAACAGTAATTGTGGCTAAAGCCAAGGGCCAGATAAAATAATATATGATTAGATAACTCACGTTGCACAGACAACGTCTGAAAGTCAATTTGTAATTTTCTGGCAAATTAGATAGGAAAGTCCCCTCTTTCAACTGCATCGCGACTACTTCTTCGAACATAAATTATTTCCCCCCTTTCTTTTAGTAGTTTCCTGTTTGTGGTTACCATTGAAAAGAAACCCTACACACGTAATACCGACGGCAAATTGAAATCAATAACTCATCGTTGAGATCCGGAAATACGAATGCTCATAGTGCGAAGATAATTCCATTCGAAACATTGTATACTCAATAGGTATCTGAATTGATTTTTTCTTTAATCCCCTTTTTCAGTTTTTACTTCGGAAATTATTATCGCAGTCTTGGATACCTGTTTTCTATTGGTATTATTCGTTTTTTCTGACTTCTATTACTTCTTTTAGTTTGGATATTTAATCGATTTCCTGTTTTGGATATGAAATACTGTTGCTTAGTAGAAATGTGATAGGAATTTCTTAAATCTCTCATAATGCAACAAAATTTTTAAAATTTCAACAAGTGATAGAAGCTGTTGCGATGGCATATAAGAATTTCGTGATTTTTAAACAAAATAGTACTGAATGCGTCGGTCTTTTTAGATTTGTGCTGAACGTTGTTTTGTTTTCATTCATTTTGGGCCATTATTATTAATCTCTGAATGTATGTATCTTTGTAGTATTTTTGTTTAGTCTAAAAGAAAATTAGAATAACATTTTTAACTAAAACGATATGAATCCCAGCATGTAATTCGCCTTTTTCCATGTTGAATCCAGTGTTTCGGATGATAAATCTAATATGTCACGAAGCATAATACAACTTAAAATTATATTTAAAAAATAGTTTTCATTTTTCAGTATAAAATGAACATGAAAACAAAGAAAATAATAAAGTAGTAACAAGCACATGACACAAATCCACACACAGGTACACCAAAGTAGCACCATTTGCGTAGTTTATATTTTATTTCAGTCTTTAATAAAGCATTTGTTGCATTAGAACGAAAGGAGAGAGAACTTTAATTTTGATAATATGTTTAGCAGAGAGCAATAAATTTTAAATACACATAGAGAGCAAAACAAGATATTTCATATCGTTTTTGTGAAAAAAGCATGCGCAGATATGAATATGAATTTCTAAACTACCTTATTCTCACCTTATTACATATATATATAAATGCTAAAATGCATACTGTCAATATTTCAGTAATGTTTGGCTGAATTGTATAAACAAAATCACAATCATTAATTGCTTAGTTCAACATAAAAGAGAAGCGAGATCGGCCAATAGTAGATATATTCGTCTTTTTACGTGTAAGATATAAATTTATGACAAAATAATAATTAAAAAAAAATCAACATTCAACATCCAACCACTAAACATAAGAATGTGTCCGCTAGTTTCAAATCGCTAAAACGTCATTTCTTAAATTCAGAAACAACTCTTCCGCATGTAATTTACATGGAGACATATTGCTCTGAGGAAAGAAAAAGAAGAAACGATTTTGGGACTAGGAGACTATCGGTTTAATGCAAACAGTTTCATTGATTACTTTTCGTAAGGCATTGCAGATTAATTAAGTTCTGGCCACGCAGTGAAATTGTAAAAGAAACTGAGCAATCCCTTTTCTAGTAATATTTGTGGCGTGACATTCTTCCACGCTGACTTATAACGAACAAGAAAGCCCACAACTTATTTTCGCCTTCATCATAACAACTTTCTCTCGAAATTATCAGTATTATTATTATTATTATAAGTAGTATCACCATTAGTTCCTCCTCCAGCCAACTGTTAAGGACGTTGCCCTGAATTTTTATTTTACAATTCAAGGTCAAAAGATCTACAGCGCAACTAAAACAAGAAAGAAGAAATATACACTTCTGTAATTGCCTATTAAAAAGATAGTTGTAGATATACACGCTCTTGGTATGAACTTGTATAGTGTTGTCCCCTGATTCTTTGGGATCCATCAAAAATAGCGTAAACATGATTTAATAAAAAAATAATTTTGATAAATAATTTTCATAAAGAACACTCTTTCTTACTACTACTACTACTACTACTACTACTACTACTAATAATAATAGTATTGACAATATTATATGGTTTATGCCGCATCATATTCAGTCATTTCTATGCGCTTTACGAATTGCAGGTTGTTCCATCGACACACACCTTCTCAGCTGGCGCAATGGGTTTTTTTAACCCAGCTACTTACTAAATTGGCCTCTATGCAGCCAGTCATGAAATATCATTTCATGAATATTGTATCAGAAGAAGCATTGGTAAATAGCATATATTATATACATACATATAGCATTCGTTCATATTTACAACTCATCCTTAAATCAATATGCAATTATAAAAATGCACCGGATTTTTTTTCTGACTCAGTAGAAGAAATGGAAGGCCCATACCAAAACCGATTGACAAAGTCAAAGGCCTGAATAGATATTCCCTTTATTTATTTTTCTGTTAACCGCATGCCCTTGCTGATGATTGGTACGTATTGCGATACATTGTTAAAGGAAGAACCTGTCACCCATGATGGGATCGATAAAACCCATCGGCGAAATGGAAATGCATTCTTCATGCACAACCAGCTAATATATAACGAAAATTTAAACATAACATATATATTAGGGGCATTTACACTTAGATACATTAGAGAGCATTGAAAATCAGTATTTGAATCTGATCGGGATCAGAATCTCACTATTAGTAAGATTTTACAGAAACATCTTTCTCCTGTGGCAGAGCTGTGTGTGTCAACAATAGTGATATCTAAATATCGATATTTTCTATCCCACAATGCACGTCGCAATGATGCAGTTCATTTTAAAAACCAAAGTGTTAAATTACCATATAAAAGGGCCGAAGAGTGACCATTATTTTCAAAATGTCTATAAAGACTAAATCCAGCATGGTAAAAATATCGAAAAAGTGGTCACTTCCCGGCCCCTTTAAATGGTGACTTAACCATGTTAACACTTATGTTTTTAAAGTGAAGTATCCTTTGCACGAACATCTCCGAGTTTGAATAGCGAACGCGCCAAATCAAGACGGGGTCTTCGGATTCGGGGCCTTCGTTGGGGCATGGGTAATGCGGGTATAATAACATCCATATCTATCGCTCGTGATTTTTTGTTTTCGCGTGTGTGAATTTTCGCAGCAAAAGTGACATTCTGATCGCGATCAGAATCTCGCCCTTGTCCATGTTTGTGAATGCGCCCAAGATATACGACAACTGTAACGCCATACAATTTCTATTACTAAGCGACTTCCTAGCTTTAATCTAGCAATATTATATACATAACCCTAAGCCCGACTGTAAAACTAACCTAAAAGCCAATTTCAAACCAAAAGTAAAGCCAATGATTTGGCTATAATAACGAGTGGGGCTTTTGTCGATATGGATGTTGGATCACTGTAATATTTTCTCATAAAAAGTGTTATTTAACGTAGAGGGGTGCGGAACGCTATTAACTGCTTGAATTAGCAACTTCAAATTGGAAATTTGCTAATATAATTTATTATCATTACATAATTTATCAAATAAGCAAACAAAACACAATGGAAATAACAAACACCTACAGAAGGGTGCAAAACAATCTTTGTTATTTGAAAGAAAAAAAAAAACATAGAAGGGGTGACAGAATAAGAAAGTGAGATTATATGATAGGAGAAAGGGAACAGAGAGCATACATTTTCACTTTCTTACTGTTCACTTTTCTACGGTTGGCTACCGGATTGCAATACAATAATTATAATTGACAAAATTTAACGAAGCATAGCGAGTGATCATCTATTCAGCACATCAAATAGGTCGAATTTATCGCAAGGGCAAATATTTGAGCTACAAACCATTTTACCATTCTTCCATTCTCAGCGACTTTAAGAATAGACAATAGTAAGGGATTCATGGCCTCTATTCATCAGCTAGCTAACAAATAGGGACCAAGACCTTAACCAAGACACCCCTCCATCCCCCGTCAAAAGTCCGGCTACGTCAGGGGTCATAAAAGCATTGCATAAATTATGATCACCCGCGCTTCATGTACATGATATAGTTTGAAGGCAAAGATCCTTAGTCAGTCGAAACACATAGCAAACGGTATGGACTGTAAGACTATCATAAACCCTGGACTATAGCTGCTCTTTTGGCACAGCCATAGCCCGATGAGGTTAGGCTCTGCGGAATTATTAAACATCGCGGAGACTACGCTTCATGTAACTTTACACAGATCAGAGCCACGTTTCATAAAATCCCGTTATCAATAACAACTGTCTCATTTCTATGACAAATGCGCTCTCAGCCAATCATATTCAAGGAATTCAGTAGTTAATTACAATTATTGTAACTTGTTATTGATAAAAGATGTTTTCCCCGTAGGTCTCGGATCAACAAGTTAGCTGTATATGATAAACTTCATCCATGTAAATACACACACTCCCGATGTAAAAATTGAAATTAAAGCAAGAACATACATATTACTTTTGACTGCACTGTATAGCTACACCACATTACGTACTACATCATATTATTTTTCATCACATGGCTATGATTATTTAGTGTACATGATTTCTGATCGCTTAGTCCCACTGCCCTACAACGGGATTGGATGCACCAGGTTGCAGGATACAACCGTACTTGACAGGCCTGCGGTACAAGGTCTGTAGCGAGAGCGGCGAGAGGTGCCTGAAGGACTGCTGGACTTCACCGAGTTGGTTGAGCACGTCAACAGTGAGCTTTGTTGAACGGATCCGAACATGCCTCAGCTAGGGAGAGAGAAAGAAAGAGAGTTAACGCTTATCAGGAGATGTTGAACTTTTTTTCTATTTTTTTTTTGTCTGGTTACTTCCTTTAATAATCAGCTTATATCCCTTTGATGACACAGACTCCTATTTATATTATAGTTACTAGCTTCTTAAGCAATTTCAGTTCGCCGCTTGCCAAGTACCATTGATTCCAAAGCAACCTTAATACATCAATTTCTCGATAGCATTGCCACCAAGTTTCACCAAATTCTATCTTTGTTGTTTTTAAGGACTGCTATGGCTATCCCACACATGGTGGTACCGTATTGATTTTAAGTATGAAATCTCAAGCTTTAATGACTTTTTCTTCATCTCGACGATTCTGACAGTTACAGTTACAGTTACCATTCCTAAAGAATGATATAGGGATGAATAATCCTGTGAGGATTTATTGAGACTTACCCCATCCTTCAGGTGCTTAGGTAGGTGCAACATCACCGACAGACTACACGAAGACATCCTGGTCATCACCAGTCTGCCGTAGGCAATCTGAAGATATAAATCTTCCTCCGAAGTTACATCCGCGTTCAATCTGCCAATGACGTCTTCGTTGAAAAGACCACTTCCACGAGCACTTGTGGTCGCCCCGGCACCTTTAGACGCAGATGGTGGTGTGGGCGTGGTGGGCGTTACGGGGAGCGACAGTGATGTAGGAGAGGTGGGCGTGGTTGGTAAAGAAGATGCAAACGTGAGATGCAGTTCCTCAAGGAACATCGCACTTTCAAGCCACTCCCAGTCAAAGCACATCGATGAGAAGCGCCCAAGCTCAAGCACAGTGACACTCGTGAGTTGTAGAGCCTTCTGACTGAGGATGCAGTTCTCTGATAAGAACATCTCGAGTTCAACCATCGACTGAAATGCCTCTGATAGCAGCTGAGAGAGCTCGTCAGTGAGATTGCAGTTCCTAATGCGTGCATATTGCATCTTTATAGGACGAAGTAAAGATGAAAAATATCTGATTAATCGTGTTTCTCAAAAAATAATGCGGCCAAATTACTATAATCACATACTCATTTCCTAGTATAATTTCACTCAAAGCAGTAGTAATTAAAACTGCATTAACATTTATTCATAGCTGTTTCAATCAGTTTTTTTGTTGAAATGATGGTTTCCTAAATTCAGAATAAAGACGTATGTGAAGTTAATTTTTATTCCAGGGGGACCAAGTTTTTCAACTCACTATAACAAAACAATATGTACTGGCTCTGCCATACCTGTTTCTTGAAGGAGGCTGGTAGCATCTTCAGGATCTCTATGGTAGCCGCAGACACGTTGCAGAGTTCCATATTGTCTCCAGTGATGTCAAGAAGCTCCTGGAAGTCTGTGTGTGACCTGCGATTTTGCTCGACAAGGAGATGCACCTGATTTATGGTTGCGGTTCCCCTCAAGGCACTACTTAGACGTTCGAACTCCTCCTCCCTAATAGGGCAGGATACACGTCCCATTAGCACCCCACCTGGTCCTAGCCTTGGCAGTTCATGTACTGGTCTGAAAGCATATTGCAGAATGTAAAAAGGCAAGGGTTGAAAATGATTGTGAGTGGAGTGGCCTAACATAAGATGGCGAGGAGAAGCGACTAAACAAGGAACTGTGGGGGAAAATTGGACAGAATGCCGAACGACCAAGAAAAAATACAAATGTACAAACTAGACAAAAGATAGATCTTACAGGAACTCTTACAATGAAATGACTAAAGAGAAAATTGTGTATATGCGTGAGATGTTTCCTCTTTGTAAGGTAATTCCTGAACCACTCCAAGGCCTTTTCTCCAATACCCTATTCATGATAGTGTAAAAGTATATCATGATTCACAGTGTCAAAAGCATTGTAGAAGTTCAGGAATATGCCGATAATGTGAGAATAATCGCCAAGTGCATTCGTAACATTGGCAATAAAATGTCAAGAGCCGATATGTGGTATAATGCTGTTTACGAAAACCAAATTGAACATTACGCAGTACGTTACATTCATCAGGAAACATAATTGTTCTGTTATACATTTTCTTTTTCCAGGATTTTAGAAAAAAAGATTGTTGGTAATGAAGTAGGACCATAGTTATTGATCTAATGGGTACTACCTTTTCAAAGTACTTGGACAATTGTTTATATTTTCAATTCGTTTGGCACTATATCCGAGGAAAATATATGTTATGAATATGTAACAGAGAAAGATATGCTTTAGCAAAGTATTAATTACATCATCGAATCCAGGGCTCTTGTGGTTTGTGTCACTTTAGTGTTCAGATGCTATAGTTGAAAATTAATGAGTTCGTTCTCACTTATTTCCATAATGTTATTTTATCACTCTAATATGAATTGTCGCTACCTTTGTAAGGAGCCCTTGAAGACTTGTAGCTGTTTGAGTTCATCAGGGATGTTACAGTCCTCAGTGGTGAATTTCTCAAGGCGAATTAGAGAGTGCACAGTGTCCAGCAAGGGACGTGTCAGGTCCTCGTTGAATCGGGTTCGTTTTATGCATAGTGACCTGACCTGTTCAAGTAGAGTTGGAGGTAATACAACAACAAACATAAGTGTAGTACATATTTTTTTTAAACATGATCTCGTAACTTAAAGGTATCGGGTTAGAAATCTAGAAGATGTAAGCAATACGCCCGGATGAGACTGAATGCCGTAAGGTCTCCTTGTACCTTACAAACAAACATTTGAGGTACCACCGTACTATTGTTAGTTTCGTAAATAATCAATTAACAATAGAATTTAATATATATTTTAAGTTACCTTCCTCCGGTACGAGTCTGGGAGCACATTAAGAACTTGTATCGTATTCCCAGTAGCATTGGTGAGATCCAGCCTATCATCGACCATCAGGATATGCTCCTGGATTCCCACTCCGGTACGTCGAATGGTACCATCTCCAGCATCACCAATTGTCAACCTCACCTCGGACGAGTACTCCGGATCAGCAAGAATGCTGCGCAACCAGCGCACCTCCTCCGATTTGACCGGGATTCTCAGGTGTGCCTGAAGGACCGCGATGCACCTTAGTTGTGGAAGGTCTCTCCCGAGGATTGTAGAGTTCTTGACTGACATGACCTCGATGTGGGGACATCGTGAGAGAGAATTCCACAGTACGCTGCTTGCCTCGTTCGACAGATGGCAGCCTGATAGATTGACAAGCCGAAGCTAAATAAGATCAATCAATCAATCAATCAATCATATGTAAGAAGGGTGATTCGAAATAATTTGGAAGAAAAGCAGTTTATAACGAATTACATTATAATCTGTCAAAGCTACTTTAAGAGCTTAGAAGATAATTAGTGATCTCCTTTTTATAGGTATTTTTCCTCGAGAATTCGACGTAATTGGTAACAGCCTTTTAATATACTGCTAATGACAATGATATGAACATGATAGAGCTTTAACTTTACGCTCGGCAAGGTGTGCCACCAACATTAGGACTTACATGGGCGTATAGCAACACAAAAAAACTCTTAAAACGAGCAATGTTGATCCCCATTGAATTACGAAATGAACTAGATCAATCATAACTTAAGCCATTGCGTACGGGAATGATTGCTGTATTAAGCATAAAGGAATAAAACAATTTAATAGGTAACGGTTTAACACAATGCTCAATGAAACCATAAATATAATGGCTTAATATCCAACATCTTACCCCGTTAAAGACGATCTGATTGAGCTCAGGTAGAACTGAAATGGCACCTTCTGGAGAAAGGTGCAGCGAGAGCTTTTTGGCAAGGAGTAGGATGACAGGGAATGTTGGATTCTGCACATCAGCTACCTCTAGCTTCAGTAGATCAGGACAACCTTGCAAACCCATTGACAAATTCTTGGCGACATGCACGCGCATGAAGGAACTGTGAATTGTCATACTTCGAACCTGTTTATAGCATAAAAAATAGAGAGAAAAAAAATTGAGCATCTAATGACAAACATTTTAGCAACACAAAATGTGTTAATGCCTGCACGTTGCCCTGCGAGACGGAGTATATGGGAGGATAGAATAACATTTGTTTATGTTTGTTTTGCGCTCAAACAATTTGGTCAGTTCATGTACAATCCATTTTGTTGTCACAAAACTAATTACATAGTTCAAATGGTACCCTTACTGACAAAGGAGGATAATAATTGGAAGATGTGAGAATGAAGAGAGAAGGGACATTAAGTAGTAATAGACACTAAATCGCTTAAATATAGCTGAGACAAAACGATATTTCTAAGTCAATACTATTTACAGAAATAAAGATACAAATCTCTCCTATGACTTCCTCCAAATTATAATCCTCCTTAAAAAAAAAAAAAAAAAAAAAAATCACCTTTTCTTTGACAGAGTGAGGGAGTTTGTAGAAGCCGATTGTGGTGTGCGTGGTTGGCAGATTCATCGCAATTTCTCCTCCAGCAAAGCAGCGCTCAACAGCGTAGGACGTCTGCTTGTCCAATTCGGGTATCTCAGCCAGGCAGTCCAGTATCATCCGACATTTGTCACCTAACTGTATGTTCTCAGCTGAGTGAATCGCCTCGATCACTTTTAATCGGACAGAATGATTGCCAAGACCAGCTGTGAACCGGAGTACACCCCCGTAATCCACAAGGCTCTTCTTTGTCATTTGCTTTAGTGATTTGTCTAGTCGGGAATGCTTTCCTTTAGTTGACTTTGATGTCACTTCTCTTGATAGATACTTCGCCACGCAGTGTTCTTGGGAATTACGATGGTAGAATTCTAGGTTGTTATCCTCGCGTTTCTTGGAAGTGTTCTTGTGTATGATACCAAGTGCCGATGCCTTTTCAGCTATCGCGGGGATCTTCTTGAAGTCAGTTTGTCCGAAGGCACGCTTGTTAGGGTTTTCCAGCATCCCATTAAGGGCGACCTCTCCCATGCCTTGCATGATCAATTCCAAGTCAGTGTCCCCTGATACTGTGGCCGCTTTCTCCTCGCCATGCCTGAGAAAGAAGCGATTTACACTATCGTAGAATTCTGACTCAGTACCAACTAGCTGAAGGAGATTACTTTCCCAGAGATGACACACCAAGAGGCAAAACAGAGGAATTGCCATCAGTTCATTGATTACATCGTTCATTCTGAGAAATACGATCAGCTCATCAGCCTTGTGCAGACGATTTTCTCTGAAGAAAGAACGGATGAAAGAGACTGACTGCAATTGGGAAAATCCTTGCAGTTCCATCTTGAGATAGTCGTTTGGCAAATCCTCCTTATTGAAGTAGTCTTCCAGCCGAGGATGACTAGTTACAATGACGCGACACTTTTTGAGTTGGATATTTTGTACAACGCGCAGGACATGGCCACATTTAATTGTAGATATCTCCCCTTTGAACTCATCTAAGCCATCGAGAACGACCATGCACTCTGACTGGTTGTCTTCGATTAATTGGTCGATTCCCTGAGGGGTCAATCCTCTGACATCGCACAGGAGCTGGTTGACAATAACTTGTCCCAAAGAACCATGGTTGTTAATGAACTTCATCTTCAGGACAAAGAGAAGAGAAACATCCTGGAGCGGGGAACCTTCAACCTTTTCAGCCCAGTCGTGTGCCATCTGTGCTGCCAAAGTGGTCTTGCCTACCCCCGGTGCGCCAAATATCACAATCCTTGTCGGTAAAGCACCATCTTTTCTCGTCTTCAAGATATCCGAGATGGATCCTTCAAGAACAACCTTCTCCACGTGCAGGTTCTTCCCGCGCTTAACAAGTCGATGAAGGACTATAACAGGAAGCTGTTTACTTGAATTCGAAAATTCATGCTTCTTGAGAACGTTGCAGGTATCAGTCCGGTAGTGAAATTCCAGCTTTTCACGGCAGTCCGAAACAGTAAAGTCCTTAGCTATTTTGAAATTCCTGATATCTGTATGACGGAAAGGACAAGTTTAATAACAAGACGCAGAGAAAGGAAATTGAACACAAAGAGAGAGAGAGAGGGAGAGACTAAACAGCAATGAGAGAAGGGGGGGGGGGGGAGAAATGGGTAAGAAAGACTATTACAGATTAGCTTTAATACATTGTTCCAGTTAAATATTAAATTATGGCCAATAATGCTACCCGGTTACCATACAAGTCGATTGATTAACATAAGTAAGAATGTTTGAAGTTAATATTCTTCATGTTGCAGAATCTAAAGCAATTTATCGTCAATAGAATTGTTAAAATATGAGTATAAATGGCAAACATAATTAAAATAAACATCGATTTGACAAAAAAAATGTGGGTAACTATTACCTCTTCGTCTTACAGGGGCCTTCAAATGTGCCTCAGCCATTTCCGTGAGACCAGAACGCCTGAGAGCGTGTTTCAACAGCAAGGACTGATCCTCCGATGAGACCTTTGATTTCCATTCAAGCAGCATCTCCAGACTACCTTGTATGGATCGAGGGTTTGTTCGTTGGTTCATGGCTTCAAATCCATTCAGCTCGGCTTCTTGAAAGCCAAGTTCAAGGCCGAGTTTGTTGAGTTGGTCACAGGTTGTTATATCGCTCGCCAATGCTCGAAGAACATCCTCATTTATTCCCTGTTGAATCTGGAACGACGGACCTTTAAAAGAAGAACCCCCAAAAGACGAAAAATACAGATTTGTAAAATTCTTTGGTTTTATCTTGAGATTTAAAACATCATTTAAACACTTTTAAGCCATTAAAAATGGTTGAGTCACAATTATCTTAACTATGCATTAAATGCATACAAGTACAATGTTGGCAAAAAAAGAATTGCATAGAAATTGTATTTTCTTATTTATAAATTTATTTTGTACAAGCAAAATACTTATAGTGTGTGAAACAAAACTTAAATGAAAATTAAACCTTTTTTTTAATTCGTTGTTTCTCTAATTCCGCCCCCGGAACAAACCGTACCAAGTTGTCGCATCTTTGTAACATCTGTATTTGAGCGAGATGTAAAATATTTTGAACAGCTACAAGCACCATTTATTTATTTATTTTTTCTTACGCGGTGTTACATAGTCGCATCATGTGAATGCATGTAATACAGTTATGCCCTACCTTGTTGTGTATTACTGGCGTTGTTCCCAGTCATTGGTCTTTTGTGAAGTCTTCCACCTCTTGGTTCAACTGACTCTGGTAGAGGCCGAGGGTTAGAAGAATCCTGATGACTGGAGGGTACTCCAGAGACTTGTGAAGCTCTCGGTTGATATGGGGCCACGGGAGGACCTTCAGCCTTCTGACGAGGAATCATTTCATTCGTGGCAATAGATGAATACACATGCTCGTTGTCTTCATTAGCTTCTCCCATTACAGTTCCGTGTAGACGAAGATCATCTTTTGCTTTGGGCGTTTCGCTCGGTCTTTCCATATCCTGAGAGCTCTCTACGGACACCTTGCAGACTGATTGTGGAAATGTCCGTGGTGAAGGAGATGGTCTATATTCTGCCAATGGAGAGGGGTTTTCTTCTTCCTGGTTAGCCGTTTTGTTCATTCTGGTTATGTTTAGTGTGTACGATGTCCGTGGTGATGGAGTTGGTCTATGTTCAGCCATTGCAGGTGGGATTTCTTGTTCCTGGTCAACCTTCTTGTTCATTTGGGGCAATATCGTCGTTCCGGAAGGTGCATGCACCTTACATGTATCCTCCTTTTCTACGTTTTGCCTAAGCGCTTGCTCTTGTGGGCAAGTTGCTTCTGTTACTGTGTGATCAGGAATCTGCTCTTCTGCAATTGTTGGATAATCTTGTGCTCTCTCGGGTAATGTTAACGAGGTACGTGGTGGTGGCATTTGCTGATGAGGAGTAGAACCCTTTTTCTCTACTGGCAGTAGTATAGTATCTGCATTCACAGACACTTTATCCCTTTCTTTAATTTGTATCTCCTTAGAGACGCCTTGATTATGTGACATTGCTGATTCTTGTGGCGAAGACGTGAGTTTGGGAGGGTTATCAATGATCAGGCTATTCTTAACGGTCAGTGCCTCGAACTGAGTACATTGCCTGTCAGAATGTTGGTCAGGGGTTTTATTGGCTGCAATTAGTGAAGGGCCAGTTTTAACTAGAGAGTCTCTGCGAGGAGGTTTAAATGGTCTTTCACATTTGGCGTGCACAGCTTTTGAATGTTCTCTGCTATCTGTCATTGGAGTTGTAGAGTTCGACATCGAAAGTTGTTTTAATTGAGACTGATGTATTGATTCTTGATCAGAATTAGCATCTTGGCGGTTACTGTCTTCAGCTTCCTCTTGTGCTGTGATATCACCTCTGCCCGATTGTGAAGGTGATAGGAGGGGCTGGGTTTCCAAGACTAAACTTTGGCGTTGCTCTGAAATGGTGCTTTCTTGAGCGCTGTGGAACGAATGCCTGGGCTTTGAACGGACCAAGGCAACGGTTACCGATCCTTTTTGAAGGGTTTTATTGGAAACGTTGATGTAGTTTTCAGGATCCGAACTGTCACCGTCTTCTTCATCGGGGCAACCTTTAAGAGTGGGTAAGGACACCTCTGCGCCATCACCTCCAACAGGAACTGTAGATGGATGGGTATCTTTGTCACTATTTTTTGACTGCTTCAGGGGCAGAAAAGGGGCATCCGAACCTCCTGAAGGATCTTTAGTATTGTTTCTTTCTGGGTGTGAGTTAGAAGCTGTAATGTTGGTAATAGAATGCCCAGGAGATGGTGGACAAGGGCCAGGCGACGTTCGAAAACCTACGCGAAGATTGCAAATAGCAAATAATGACATGCTCGGACACAAGTTCTAAATTGCATATATGTGGTTTACATAATAGTGTAGTACGAAGCAAAGCGAGAGGGAGAAATGGGGAGATTGAGAAAGTGGAATATGGAGGAGACAGTTCGTAGGGAAATCAAATTCATGACATAATAAACGAGACACATGATGATAGGATGAAATAGTGAGGAATATGTAAAATGAGCTTTAAGGAAAGAGAGACTCTGATTACATTATGTTAATTTTCACCCCATGCAATGTTTGAAAGCAAGACCATGCAAGTTGAAATTGTTTCATATTCAATTGCAGGGCGGATACAGGATTTTCAGAAAGGGGCGCATTTCAAAAAGGGAGGGCGCACACTGAGGAACCCTCCTTTTGACGAAGCCAAACGGCAATCTAGGTGGTCCGGGGCATACTTTGTCAGACAAAATGGGGGGGGGGGGGGGGGGGCACACGCTCCTTGCCCCCCCCCCCCCCCCCTCTGGATCCGTGCCTGAATTGGAAATGTAGAAAACCCCAGTATTACTAGAAAAAAAAATAATAAAAAAAAAAGCTGTGGAAATTTGAAAAATAGTTTGTTTAGAATAATTAAATGTTTCCTTTTTTTATTATGAATACATTTATTTTTTTAGAAATGCAAGCCATTTAAGCGACACACAGAGAAGTACTAGGTGTTACAAAAAAAACATTTTCCACTTTTGCTCCTTAATAGTTCAACAACTATATATCAGATAACCTGACATTGATATGAGCAATATCAGAATAGTGTAAATTTTGTTGGAGGTAATTTAAAAATGAAAGCATAAATCATTTTCATTAAATTCAAGATTAATTTTAAGTTAGGTTTCAGATTTTGCTCTATTTTCAGTCCTCTGTACAAAACTTTAATTTTGCTCAGGGGTCAATTGATGTGGATGGGAGTGTGTGGTTAACACCCAGACAATGGTCCTGGACAATGGCCAGGGTTTGAATGCTTTATTATTTATTCATGAGGAATTCCACTATCACAGCTAGTTTTTATTCATCCTCTGGCATTGACTGTGTAAAGTCATTTCACTGAGATATCATTTTAATGGATTTTGAAGCAACCAAATTAAAGCGAAGTGAATTAAGTCATTCAAAGGATAGGAATATTGATGTTGTCCTTGATGATGATGATGCTGACGAAGATGATAGTGATGGTGATAATGATGACAATGATTGTGATGATAATGATGACAATTATATTGATGGTGATGATGATAATGATAACAATGATGAGGGTGGTGATAAGTATCATGGTGATGATAACGCTGCTGCTGCTAATAATGATGATCATGATAGTGACAGTGATGATGATGATGATGATGATGATAATGATAACGACAATGATGATGATATTGATGGTGGTGATGATGACGATGATGATAGTGATAGTGATGATGATGTTGCAAGCACATGGAAACATGTGCTTACTTTTTTCATGTGCATGCATTTTACCCTTTACCATGAATTCAGACTAGCAGTGCCCGGAGCAATCCATCATGAATTATTAATAAAGCATTCATGTGCCTTGGAGCGAGAGACCAGAAGCCTAGTCAGCAAAGCTCTGAAAAGGTGGTATTCATGTCATTATTCAAAGTCATTGTAAACACGCACTCACATACACATCATTGGTTCCTGTGCAAAGTTCAAGGTTTGTACAGAAAGTTAAGATTTTACCAAAATCTGGAACCTAACTTTAAAATCAATCATGGATTTAATGAAACTTATTTATGTTTTCACATTCAAATCACCTCCAACTAAATTGTACCGTATTCAACTATTATTCATATCAATGACAGTGTTATCTGATATATAGTTTTTGAACTATTGAGGATCAAAAGTGGGAAATATTTTTGTAACAGCAAGTATGATATTTTTATCATACTACAAAAAAAAAAATCCCACTTTTGATACGTGGTTAAAAAAAAAAAAATTTCTTGCCAATGCTGGTACATTTTCAGAAAAAAAAATCGTGATATCTTTATTTTCAGATTGATAACAGATCTTTATCGTGTTTATGTCTGTAACTGTTTTAATTACAGCTCCAACATAATTATACTCCGGCACCATATGCTCTGGGCTTTGTTGCGTCAAAGACACAAGGCATGCAGGGTAATAGGGTATCAATTGGTTTCAGGTTAGGTTTAGGATTAGGGTTAGGTGTAGTTAAGTATATTCCATGGGAGCGTTTCATCAGGTGTTTTGTCAGTGCTTTTTTTTTACCCACAACTGTTATAAGCTACTGAAATCCTTGCATCTGATTGGCTGAAAGCAAATTTGTCGGTAAAAATCAATAACAAAACACTTGATGAAACACTCCCCAGGAATGAAGTTTAGAATTCGTTAATTGTCACCGGAGCATGTGTAGTGCAAGCACCTAGAGAGATCCTTACCACGTAATAAGAAGTCCCTCTTATCCTCCAAACCCGCTTCAAACAATTTCTCGGCCAGGGTAGCCTTCTGGTCATCCTCAGCCGTCAGCCCATCCTTCCAGAGCAGTAGCATCTGCAGAGCACACCCCTCCTGGTCAGGGTCCCAGAGATGGTCCAGAAGATGCTCAGAAAATCCCAGAACTTTTCCAAGTCTGTAGTACTCGTCTCGTCCAAAGTTATTGGTTAACCTGATGATGTCCATGTTCGAAAGGGGTTGCAAACTTTGAGGCTCTGCCATGATTGCTCCAAAGACTCCTGTAAAACAATGACAAAAAATGAATCCAGTTGGTTTGATATGCCATTCAATTTGAGTTTTATACTTTTCCCTCATTTACATGAACAGGTCCAGTGCTTAATCATGATGTAAAAACTATTTAAAGGGGAAAACAATGTCTCTTCAAAACAAAGCAATCGCCTTAATTCTTACATAAACCTGGCCTTCCTATTTCCTATACTCCGAGGAGAAAACTGGAGAGGTGAAGCACATCAAAATAATCAAGAATTCAGAATGACAAATATGTATAAACTCAAAATATTCAACATGGTTTCTCCTGAAACCAACTGGATTCATTTTTTTTTAATTGTTCCATATAAACATTTTAATCATAAATGAAACTACAGGGAAAGAAAAAGAAAAGGGGCAAAAAAAAAAAGATCCAAAGAGAAAAGGAATGACAAATACACGAAAGGTTGAATGCATATATTGACTCATAAAAAACACTAAGTAAAAAGAAATGAGAAAAGAGACACGACATTGACATTTTTTTTTAAAGGAGACCCCACCACAAGACATGTGCTTCCCGGGATCCTTGCCTCTTTCCACGTACTATCTGTGTTTGTGATTCACAGAATATACATTTCATTTTGTATTTATTTGATTATCATAAGCAAATAAATGTATTTCGGATATGAAAAAAAAAATCTTAAATGCTACTAGTGCATCGCCAGCTGCATTAATTTATTATCACCATGGTTTATCCTGCATCGTGTGGACAATATGTGTCTCTACAGTCACGGCGACCTTATTTATTCATTTTTTTGCAATTAAAAGGAAGAGCATGTCCCAACCACAGCACATAACTACCTATCAATCAGCCCAGTAGAAATAAATTTTCTTAAAGTAGCTATCCAAAGAAAATCCAACGAAAATCACAAATAATGGCAATTAATGTATCACGAGAAACTGGGAAGCTTACAGATGGCAATCGTACAAGTTTTATGTCAACTGCGTATCTGATGATTATAAAAACAACATAAATAAAAGCTCTTCTAATCATCTGGAATATCCGAGGATTCGTCAGAAATATAGCGATGTTTTGATGTCGTCACACTTGAGACCAATCCTGCTTAAAGGGAAATTAACCTCAGCGTATGAATTAGCTTATTTTGAATGGTGTAGTATATGCCTCTTATTTGATACATGCAATTTCATGTAAAAACACAGGATATAGATATAAATCACTATTTTCCAGCCAAGTTATCGTCTGCTAGCAATAATAAGGGGGCTGCCATTACTTTATGTGTACACGAACATATTTTTCATCCCAAGTAAAATTTCCTTCATCGTTAACTTGTAATTGATTTTTAGAGGACAAATATATATTAGATAAAGTCACATATTCTGAAATGTAAGTTTAGTTTTATATATTTTTTAAAAGGTCTTAATTTGTTCATAAAAAATATACTTCATAAAAAATATACGTCAAGGACGGAGAATTGACGTCAAGGACGGAGACAATCGTAACAATACCAAAACAAAGAGAGGAATCTGCTTTACAGGATGGCTATTAGAACTCATGGGTCGTCAATTATCTAGGCCCATGGCCAATAACAATCGTAATACAATCAGAACAAAGCGACGTATCTGTTGTAAAGGTAGGCTATTATCAATGCATATGGTACCTAATGATCCGTGTCATGCACAAAATGGCAGCCTCCATGGAAAGACGTAGCAGACAATAGGTGCATCTAGAATATCACGTGGGGTTACTTGTCCTTTAAGCAGACGACGTCCTATAATGAATGAACGTAATTGCAATGCAATTATTTATCAAATTATAAAGAGTTTGGTACATTTAAACATGACCTTATTTCACACCATTCTAAAAGGGAAAGTGAACTGATTCTGATAACTAAATCCGTTTGATTGCAAATACACAGGAGAAGGGTCAATGATCAATGAAATAAACCTCATTTTCAAATTGAAAAGCCCTCCGAATAATAGCATAGATGGTATTCGTTCCCTCTTGAAACACCGAACATGCCCCGGTGCAAGCAGCTGAAAATACAATGGCGTCTTATTTTGTTTACAAGTGACTGATTCCTTTATTTTTTTAACGCTGCATTTTTCATCAAAATAATACCATACACGAAGTTAAGAGTGAGGCAACAGACTAACATTAAGACTGACGCTAGTCAAGTAAGAGAAATAAATGAAGAGGAGATGACAAAACAGGCACTGAAAAATGTGTAAGATGTTATGGGACATCGTCTGCTTAGACAGGACTCGTCCCGTGTATGACGTCACATTTCCAGGGTTGAAAAAGAAACTCCTCGCGGGGCGAAAATATGCGAATATTTCGGACCACATTTGAAACATAATAATATTAATTTATGAACACCTATGGATTTCGAATGTTGATGGAATGTTTTAGGGCATCTTCCCCTTTCCGTTGATACCAAATTTATTGCATTTTGATGTCTTTGTACATCTCCGAGTAGCTCCTTTAAAGCAAATATTATGGTACCAAACGTTTGGCAAATACTTCCTTATGTTGAATAAGCCTGCCTAGTGATTAAGCGTATACATTATGAATATAATGATGAATATTGAATTTTGACACAAACATTATATGTGGCATACAAGGTGACACTTGTGTGTAGACCTATATAACTTAACGGATAATTTATGTCATGTTTAGTAGTCTTGCAGGAAACGGCGGCGTAGAGTGTTCTTTAACCCTTTGGAGACGACGGGCTTCTACAGAAGCCAAGCGAGGTGCTCAGTCCGTGACGGAGGGCTTCTACAGAAGCCGAGATTTATGCCTAATATGTTGACAAAGTTTTCCAGCTAACTATCCGCTCTTATGCGCTAAAATAAGTATTATGTAGATATATTCATCCACAATACTCGTTAAAAAATATGAAGTTACGTGGAGAAAAATTGAGAAAAATAGGATTTCGTTTCAACTTTACCCGAAATTCCTGTTTGGGATCGTAAATCTTGTATACATACAGACGTACGCGTACGCGCCGCTTCGATCATGTTATTTCCATAGTCTAGAGCTCCGATCACGTGATATAGCGTTCAAAGCGGCGATCGATCTTGACAAAAAGCTACAGCTACGTTATGTGCGTATTCACTACATTTACACTCCCGACTTCGATCCTGACGTTGTTTACTTATTTATTTTTTATATAAGGCATTTTTCATCAACTGATTTGAAATAAGCACATGATTTGTTGTTTCTCGTAGGAATTAAATTGCTGTGCACCCATCATTTGCTACCTTTGATTGGTTGTTTATTGATTTTTTTTAAATGTATTTATATTTTAATGTTTTTAGGAAAGTGTGTACTAGATGAGAGCTATGGAAGAGAGAGCCAGAGAGAGAGAGAGAGAGAGTCCCTCCGCCTCCAATCCATCCCGGTCAATGACAAGAAATTGCCTCCCTGTTCCAAACATCATGTGCTTTGATAACTTGACGTTGCTCCTTATAATCCAAATTCACAAAATAAAATAAAAGGAGCTTGCTCAAGGATTATATCAATTGAAATTGGCCAATTCAGCCATTCATTCATGAATGAACCATTCTACTCTTTTCCGAAATCCAAGTTAATAAAATAAAATAAAAAGAGCTTGGTCAAGGGTTATTGAAATTTAAATTGGCCATT
This sequence comes from Heliocidaris erythrogramma, assembly GCA_025617745.1. Lineage (NCBI taxonomy): Eukaryota > Metazoa > Echinodermata > Echinoidea > Camarodonta > Echinometridae > Heliocidaris > Heliocidaris erythrogramma. Next base: position 28,030,510 of record CM046863.1, on the reverse strand, counting down.
TCAGCGCTTCATTGATGAATGAACCATTCACTCTTTTCTAAAACCCAAGTTAATAAAATAAAATAAAATAAAAGGAGCTTGGTCAAGGATTATATCAATTGAAATTGGCAAATCCAGCGCTTCATTCATGAATTTCAATGAACCTTTTCAAAATGAAACGCTTTCTCAGTTCCGTGGACTACTAACAAGGATTATCATTTTGAAAGAAGAGGAAGTATACGTAGGTCGACCTACTGAATACATGTATACAAGAATGAACTGCAAACATGCGCTGCCATGCTAAAACTACAACCCCAATAATTACGGTAACTTTCAATATGGCACGAAAAAGAGACATGATAACGAAGCTTTTCGACCTGCACTCATCAGGTTATCACGCAGGTATATAACAAATTGCTTGAAATCAACTATATTATACTCAGTAAACGAAGAAGCTTGACTGGGGAGGAATTTTTAATTTCTAAACAAATCTTTAGGCATTTTACTCCCAGTGTTAAAGATCGTATGCTCGATCTGTAATGAAAAACACAAGTCAGAAAAAAAAAAAGAAAAAAAAATGGAACCAGTGGGATTCGAACCTGTCATCTACTGCTTGCCGGGCAGCGACTTAACCAGCAGGCTATTCTGGTTCACGGCCAAGTCACGATGAAACTAGAATCAAATACCCAAGATCCTCTTCTTTCTGACTCATTAATATTCATTTTTAACGGTCTTCCGTAGACAATGGTTAGTAAACGAAGAAGCTTGACGGGGGAGGAATTTTTAATTTCTAAACAAACCTTTAGGCATTTTACTCCCAGTGTTAAAGATCGTATGCTCGATCTGTAATGAAAAACACAAGTCAGAAAAAATTGGAACCAGTGGGATTCGAACCTGTCACCTACTGCTTGCCGGGCAGCGACTTAACCACCAGGCTATTCTGGTTCACGGCCAAGTCACGATGAAACTTCTCGGTGAACCCGGACGCAACCTAGACGTCGTAATTTCAGAACAATCGCAAAGCTTGGACGAACTCCTTTTGTCTACACAGAAGTGGTTCATACGATTGAATGTAAGCAGCTTCCAGAAAGCGTAAACGCGCTGAGCTTCTGGCCCGGGACATAATTGAGAATTGATCGTCGGCATAGCTTAGGGGGCGACTAGAAATTACCGTCATTGATTGCTATACTATCGGGATCGCCGATCGTCATGTTGTCATTGCCCCCCCCCCCCCCCCCCCCATCGCTGTTATTTTTTTAAAACATATTTCTTTATCGTTTTAGTTTGTTTATGATTCTTGTCATTATCCAACTCAACTCTTGTCTTTCTGTTTCAATATTTTCCTCGAAACATACAATTACTACACTCTCGATATCATGCTCCTTTCTGATGTTCTCTTTATTTTCAAATCGATCAAACTCTGATAAATAGCCACAACCTTTTATAATAAAAATTGCATGCAATACGGAAATAAAACGCACTGAAACAAAATTTTAATTGCACGAACTTCCTGATGAGTTTGTTCCACTCACTCGCTAGATAGGCCTATACAATGTATATTATTACCCCGGTCATTGGATTCTGGCACGCCCGCACACAGTGTATGCACATTTTCCTCGAAACATACAATTACTACACTCTCGATATCATGCTCCTTTCTGATGTTCTCTTTATTTTCAAATCGATCAAACTCTGATAAATAGCCACATCTTTTATAATAAAAATTGCATGCAATACGGAAATAAAACGCACTGAAACAAAATTTTAATTGCACGAACTTCCTGATGAGTTTGTTCCACTCACTCGCTAGATAGGCCTATACAATGTATATTATTACCCCGGTCATTGGATTCTGGCACGCCCGCACACAGTGTATGCACATTTTCCTCGAAACATACAATTACTACACTCTCGATATCATGCTCCTTTCTGATGTTCTCTTTATTTTCAAATCGATCAAACTCTGATAAATAGCCACATCCTTTTATAATAAAAATTGCATGCAATACGGAAATAAAACGCACTAAAACAAAATTTTAATTGCACGAACTTCCTGATGAGTTTGTTCGACTCACTCGCTAGATAGGCCTATACAATGTATATTATTACCCCGGTCATTGGATTCTGGCACGCCCGCACACAGTGTATGCACATTTTCCTCGAAACATACAATTACTACACTCTCGATATCATGCTCCTTTCTGATGTTCTCTTTATTTTCAAATCGATCAAACTCTGATAAATAGCCACATCCTTTTATAATAAAAATTGCATGCAATACGGAAATAAAACGCACTGAAACAAAATTTTAATTGCACGAACTTCCTGATGAGTTTGTTCCACTCACTCGCTAGATAGGCCTATACAATGTATATTATTACCCCGGTCATTGGATTCTGGCACGCCCGCACACAGTGTATGCACATTTTCCTCGAAACATACAATTACTACACTCTCGATATCATGCTCCTTTCTGATGTTCTCTTTATTTTCAAATCGATCAAACTCTGATAAATAGCCACATCCTTTTATAATAAAAATTGCATGCAATACGGAAATAAAACGCACTGAAACAAAATTTTAATTGCACGAACTTCCTGATGAGTTTGTTCCACTCACTCGCTAGATATACAATGTATATTATTACCCCGGTCATTGCATTCTGGCACGCCCGCACACAGTGTATGCACATTTTCCTCGAAACATACAATTACTACACTCTCGATATCATGCTCCTTTCTGATGTTCTCTTTATTTTCAAATCGATCAAACTCTGATAAATAGCCACATCCTTTTATAATAAAAATTGCATGCAATGCAGAAATAAAACGCACTGAAACAAAGTTTTAATTGCACGAACTTCCTGATGAGTTTGTTCCACTCACTGTCATTCATTTAGCTTTTTCCCATTACAAACAAAACAAATCACATTATGTGTACATGATTTTGATAAATTGTTTTATTGATAAAACAACTACATAGGGGAAAAAGCGTTGAAAGAGAGATGGATAGATAGAGAAATAAACGAATGAAGCGGGAGAAATAAAACAAATAGTTATGACAAATCATGAGAAATGTATTCGAAAGTAAATAGGATTATTTTTGTCTTATTGAATAAATAATGTTCATCTGAAAAAAACAGTTCCCTGATACATGTGATATAGAAAGCATTTAGAGTGATAATGTCACAATGCTGGTCAGAATACGACTACAAAATGAGTCGGGAATACGTGTAAAATGCGGGGAGCAATGCATGACTTGGCAGATAATCGCCCGAGCATTAGGAGACGACAATGGGGCCAATGAATGGGGTATCGATCGAACCAAGGAGTTATCACAGACCTTGATCTAACCGCGTTTGCGACGGCGTTTACGCAATTTGTATTGTAAGTGTACTGAAAAGGAAGGAAGCGAAGATTCAACAAAATAAGACGGCTTTTCCCCTGTAAAATAACAAACCTTATTTTTTGTTTCGATAAACAAAACTTATATTTTTAGAAGGAGAAAAGTCTGACCTTTCATGTTTACATTTACTAAAAATGACGAAAATAACCGAGTGAGGCACAATGAGCAAACAAAGTAGAAAGCACCTCCAAATTTCCCATTACCGGCAATGTAACCGAAATCGCTCCGTCACAGGGAGAACAATCGCTGTGCGCGGGCTCGCACTCAAAGGGTTAACTGAAGTATTATGCACCCTAGCACCCAAGGGCACCCCACCATTTGCGTTTGCTTTTTATAGAGGTGTGTCCTCCAAATATGTATGCACCCCAATGATGTATATTTTGGCATATTAATGTAAAAATACATGTACATTACTTTGTATACTTATATTGGAAAGTTGGAAATAAATGTATTTAAATTGAATTGAATTGAAATTGTTGACCGCGGGTAGGACATCATTTGACGGTTATGCGACAGATGCTCCTTTGACGAAAATGCTCCGCGTTCTATATCTATATTATATTGCATGGCCTTGAGTCGGATAGAGGGTGAAATAATTTCAAAGCGAGTGCGATATACCCTTAATTGTTTCCCGCGAAAGAAAGGTCATTCAATATTATTATTATTAATTTATGAAATCTAGTTTCTCAGTTTTCACCATTACATGTATTCATGTTTTTGTATTGACTCAAGTGAAACACAAGTAGAAAAAAGATAATTTTGTCCTCACCTAAGGATCTTGCCAATGTTACAAGACCTGCGCGCATACATACAGTGTCTTAATACTTGCTTATTTAAACGCGTCCTCACTTTTTTACGCATCACGTGCACCCCAAACCAAGAGATATGGAAACATATTGCACCTTTATCCCATGAAATATTGTTTTAAAATGTACGGTCATCCGGGTACTTTTGCTCATACCATGATATACGACAGTTTTCTGGTCACCTGAAAACCGTTCATACAAATAATAATCTACATTAACGGGTTGACTGCTAACTTATCTTTTTCCATAGGCATATTGCATAATCAGCCCGGTTCCAGTAGGCAATGTATTAACCGAATTCCTAACTTGAACCTTTGACCCAACACTATACCAACCCTGACCCAACCCCTATACTTTTGACTGAACAAAGACCAGAGCAATTACAGCCGGATTAATTTTCGGATTCCCATTTAACATAACAATAACTTTATGTTTGTAAAATGTACGAAAGATATCTAAGCGAGAGATCGAATCGGGTAACAAAGAGTAAATAATGGCTTCAACTAGTCTTCGTCATTATTTAGTTCTCTGCATCGATTGGAGAAGAAAAGTCCACATTTACCTATTAAACATTCACATTGTGTATCTTCACATCCCTCATTTTACATTTTCTGTGACATTAGCCTATGACCTGCGATTTTTAAAGAGACAAGGCAACGCAAGAATATTATCAATATATATATATATATATATATATATATATATATATATATATATATATATAATTATATATATATGTATGCACACACACGTATATACATTTTATAATGTTAGATGAAGGTAGTTAATTATTGGGCTATTTCATCCTGTGATTGAGACTACAGAATCCAAAGGTCGAAGTCAATTTTGATTCTATTTTTATTCTATTGATAAGCAAAAAATAATCATTGTCGAAAATGCACCCTACTACGGTTTTTTTTTCATCAATAAAGAGATATACAATAGAGGGTGCCAGACAAGCCGCGACGAGGGGACAATGAGGATGATTCGTGGAGGAATGCTCATGTGATTCTTTACAGATTACTCCTTTGAACCAACATTTGCTAGTTTGCCTTTAGTGTGTTTAGGAAAGCTCTATCTTAGAGACAAATTCTGAACTAAACAACATTGGGTTTAACCCACTGTCCACTGCAACCGAGTTGTCCCTGTATTAAGACTATGGGACTGAGATAATTCGGTAGTCAGCGGGTTAAAAAGCAATGTGTTATTACACCACCTACTAATTCAATTAACTACCTGTTGTTAAAGCCACCCCCATCTCCCCCCTCTGTTCCCTTATTTATCTCCCTCATTGCGCATGCATCTTAAACAACAATTTATCGAATTAATGACTCCGATATAGGGTGTTGACATAACATTCGATATGGATGAGAAGTAGGCTGTACATTTTTTTCATCGGCACTTTCTTTCACCAAATTTTGGTTTTCAAGTTGGAAATACGGTTTTTTGCATTGTAACTTAATCCAGGTGTTATTTAAAGTAAAATGTGCAATTTGGAAACAGTTTCCATAACGTCCCCCCCCCCCCCCCCCACCTGCCTTTATCAAAGCAACACCAGTTTTATATCTAGGCCCTAGATGGTTAAGTAGGGAAAAAAAAGCTTGTTAACTAGCTTATGACGTTAGATTGTAGATACTGAAAAACAGCAACAAGGAACAAACAAATCAAACCAATGGTGGAACATAATATAAACAGTATAACCCACTTCTACTTCGCCCTCTTCCTGCCTCCCAAGTATCTCCGAGTTATATATATCTCCCTCCCATGCCTCCTCTCTGTCTCCCACTAACTAATTCCATGTCTCTATTTTTATTATTGTGCTGTGTTTAAATCTTATTTTATCTGCTATTGTTTATTCAAAGTCTAGACTTAGTTTGTCCCTCTCCCTCTCCCTCTAAACCTCTGATAACCTTATCAGTTTCCCTTACCTATCGAAATCTCTTGTTCTTGATCCTTTTCTACAAAATTAATCTTTGAAGGTGAAAGGCTAAGGAATGGTCACATAGCACCGATAATGATTTTCTATTTCTGTATAACTATACAGTCAGTCAATTTATTGAAAATGCATGGATATCGTACTGTCAAATCTATTTCAAAGTATTTTTTCACGAAAATTCTAGGTCGTCCTTTCAACAAAGCAAGTTTTTGTTCTGCTTTCCCTCATTACCCCCCCCCCCCCCCCCCCCCCCGGCTTGCGAAATTTAAAGATTTATTCTAAAATCATAACCTTATGAGAACCACGCACACTTAATTGAAAGAAAGCCTGAAACGTGAGTGCCTAAAAAAGATTGTGATGATGTGGTCGAAATTTTTCAGACTATTGGCTACTTTCCAGGCACTGGCAAAAAAAAAAAAAGGTTTGATTGCTTAGCACTCAATGAAAACAAAATCCTGTAAAAGGTCGTCACACCAGAGTACCCGCTGGTACTGTTTAATTACTTTGATGGAACTCCCTTTTCTCTCCTTCTTGTTTGTTCTGTCTTTCTTTCTCCTTTCTGTATTATCTCTCTATAGCTATTACATTTTAAAATATTTATCACATTTTGTTGGACAACCACTAGTTTGTTAAAGACTTTCTATATTTCGCACCACAGGGTTTGGCAAGTTTGTTAATATTTACTTTGCATAACAAGCGGGTAGTGATTGACCACCAATACTTGTTAAAATAGTTTTGGGTCTTTACCCACTAGTTGTCCAATTTTATGACTCTCCTTTCTCATAAAGTAAAATCAGTATAGCAATTAGTAGTTAATGGGTAAGTAAGCGAGTAATTTTAAGGCACTTAAAAGGCTTAAGGCTTCTCGCATCGACGTTAATGCGTCTTTACCTTGTTATTTGTTTTTATACTGGTTTATATACCTTACTTTAAGAATCTTTCCTAATACTATCATCTGATTGGTTGAAAGTGAAGTCGTATTTTTAACCATGCCCGCAAAAATGAACTATGCCTACGGGCATCGTTACATTTTGCTTCGATCCCCATTGGTTTACGTGTAAAAAAATACCTTGTGCGAGCGGATACCATAATCGCAGTGCGATTTGGTTGCTAAATTTATTTTACTTGCGCAGAAGACCGGCGATCTATTTCGTTTTATCTGCGATTTTTTAGTTTATTAACAGTTACAGTTTGATGATCATTTTTAAATGTGAGGACCCCATGATTGGTAAGTCGCACATGTATTCTTTGACTCTTACCTGGCTTTGTTCGGGATATATTGACTGCTTCAATATTTCTTGCGCAGTTGTTTCTATAGTATGTTCTCGGGGACCTTACCTTTACATGCTGCTATGACTTTCAACCAATCAGATAGCAGGATGAAAGGTCCCCGTGAGCCTATATAGTCTAGAAACAACTATGCTTATCATAGCAGTCAATAATATCTATAATATAGTCGATATGACATTTTCAAACATTTTAAGAAACTAGAAAAGTTCCTACAGTTTGTTTGTTTTTTAAATTTGTTTTTAATAGATTCGTGATTGTGATCTCCGAACAGTTTCAGCTTTGTTTCTCAAAAACAACGTTGGGCAATTTGCAAAAATAGCATAAATTCATGGAAAATTGGCATAATTATTAAGCAACCCAAACCAATTTTTCATCAAATGTCTATTTTCATTCAACCGGGAAATTGTAGGTCCATGTTCTAACTGTAAAAAAATACACGGGCGTAGAAATGCATAATTATAAATTGTTAGTGGGGAGATGATCTAAACCCCCACACCTCCACCCCCCCCCCTCAACCCCCTCCCCCCCCCCCCCCCCCACTAACACTAGAAATTGTGTTCGTATCTACGCAACTGCTTTCAGTACTGTTGTTCAAGCACAATTAAGTTGGTATTTACATGAACTGTACGTGATATTAAATTGAGTCAAAAAATAACATTATCGCATTGGTATGTATTTCTTACAAATAGCACATGGACCAACAATTTCTTGGATGAATGAAAGTAGGCCTTTTATGGAAAATTGGCTGGATTGCTTAATGATTATGCTAATTTTCCATGAAAGGTCTTCTTTCCTTCAACCAGGAAAATTGTAGGTCCATGTTCTATCCATAAGAAATACAGTTTCAGTTGTTCAAGCATAATTAAGTTCATATTTACAAGAACTTTACGTGATATTTAATTGCCAAAAAAAAATCATTATTGTATATTTCTTACTATTAGAACACGGACCTACAATTTCCTGGTTGAATGAAAGTAGCTAGATCATTCACGGAAATTTGGCATGATTATTAAGCAATTCCAAGCAATTTTCTGTGAAAGGGTTAATTCCCCTTTAATTCAACGTTATATATAAACACTTCCTAAACCTGACCTACTTTATTTTAAACATTAGGGTAGACGTACTTTTATTCAACCAGGAAACTGTAGGTCTATATTTTAACTGTAGGATATACACTTTCAGTTGTTCAAGCATTATTGATTTGTTATTTACATTACTTTTTATTTGCTTTCTAATTTTGTAGTAGAAAGACCACGCTACAACAAACAAATCTTGTGTTTAAAATTGTCCTTTCTTTCTGCAAATTAACTCATTTTTTTTTCTTCAAAAGAGCAATACAAATTGCAGTTGCAGATTTCCTGTAAGGTGTGCTGAAGCGCATGGAGTTCATGTATTGACTATTGTTGCCCCCCCCCCCCCCCAAAAAAAAAAAAAATAAATAAATAAAAATAAAATGACGTTTTTTTTTTTTACTTTAAATAGTGATTTGCTGTATTTTGTTATTTTATGCAACACGCAGCGTTAAAAGCAGTTATTTTTTTTTTTAATATATATTAGATATAGGGATATTTATAATCGGCTCTCTTTCAAACATCGTTTGTTTTGATGCGGGAGGGGAAATAAAATTGTGTATACATGTAGGCACGAGAGAAGGCACCAAACCATCTAGTGCACGACATAACTCGGCGAATAATTATTTCGAAAACGATCACTTGACTTGCAACACCCCATCAATAAAAGTCTCATGCAGCTAGGGGCGTGGCCTGGAGTGTATATAATTGCAAATTCTAAAGATTTTACCGAAGAGCACTCCCAGAAAAAAAACTTATTGTCGTAACCTTGCCAGTAATATTCAGGGCAAATTTTTTACAGTGCATTCATGAAACATTGGAGATTCAAATACATCAAGAAGTATAATTTCCCCAAATTTGGTATATTTCACGATTTTCCCCCTTTTCTTGCCTTGGAGCGTGTGCTCGCAACAACAACGGGTGAAAATATAAATGGGGACGTTAACCTTTCTTTCATGTTATGATGTCAAGCCTGAGCTGTGCCTGCGTCATTAAATGTATAGTGGAATAAGAACACAACAATCAAAGAAAAAAACATGCATGTGCAATCAACCTTCCCTTCAAACAAACGTCTATCATAACTTATTCACTGAATACATTTTGTGCCGATAAACCCTTGTTTTCCCCGGTGGGTGGGGAGTGAGGGGCTCTTACGGCGGGTCATTTCTCTTATGTCACTACCTGCGTTAATCGAGCCTGTGAAGTTATCATTAGCGCTTGCACTGTTCATTTTGCAATCACATTTATGACTGTGCCGATGAAATGAACCTTTCCCAAACGAACGAACGAACGTGCTACATACATTTAAGTTGGGTGGGACTGTTATAACTTGTTCCTAAAATAGTTGTTGTGCCGAATACCAATTTCCCGGGGGATGGGGGGGGGGGGGGGGTCGGCGTAATGGCTCAGCGTTAGAACGGACACATGCTTCAAATTGCCCTTGGGTTAGACTCAAACCCTGTTTATTAGGTCCCTCGGTTAGTCGTAAGGTGAAACAGTAATTTGAAATTCATCATAGCTCTGTAAATTTATATGTTTGATTTCATCCCCTCGTTTAGATTTATTTCTAAAGAGGAAATGTTCGTTTTAAAAAAATACCTTCTTCCTGTTCAAATATAATCATTGGTTCAAATTACATTAGTATTGTTTACATTTATCGAACTGCATATTGGGGAAATGAAGAACATAAAACAACGAGGTGAAATGTATTAGCTAGCCATGTGATATATACTTTTCATCAAAACACTTTTACTATCCAGCCTTATTCGTATTTGCATAGGCCTCTTCAAACAATTCTTGATTCTTAGCCGAATATTGCATGAGATAAAAGGATATGACTGAATACGAAAAACCGATGAAATTCATATGTGCTTGAAATAAGTGCTGTGACGGCATTACAAACATAATAATATTTTATTATTTGTCATATTTCCTCAACTTCAGTGAAAACGGTAATAATTAATTCATCTGACCTTATCCATTACTCCTATCCCGGCAAATGTTGTTCTACTCATTTCAAGTGCTTTTTGTCCTTGAATTTCTTGACTTACGAACCGCAACCTTCTATTCCCATTAATTATCATGTTATGCATATACGTGAATGGGACATTTAACAAAACCCCACAAAGTTCGATTTGTCGGATTCGCATGGGGGTTTTGTCATTAAAAAAACGAGTATTCGAAATTGTCTTCTGGTTCCAATGTTTTCCATGTTTCGGATGTCTTCTTGTACATCGTAATTATGTATTAGACTTTTTTTCACAACACTTGCTCCACATCATTGATTATAACGGTCTTATGAAATGTTTCGCTAAAATTAATGTAGTTTTGTCTCTAAAGGAGAATACCAGCAAACAAACAACGAATAAGAGAGTCGTAAATATTCAACAACATGAACAACAGTGAAGAAAACTACGAAATTGGGCACTATTAACTATTTCTTTTGTTTATATTAATACCACAAAAACAATTGTCCAATAATACGATTTTTCAGAACTTGAACCAAGTTATAGCTTCATGGTATTGTTATATATTTTGTATGTATACACCTTCACAAAATATTTCATAAACTAAAAATACTGAGTCTTGCAATATTTCATACTTTAAATTAATCATTTCTTGTGAGTGCTATATTAGAAATGTATATTTTCATTTTTTTATAGAAAAATATGAAGTCTGTATTCATGAACACAGGCAAAACATATATTTACTACAGTTATATATTGGTTTACGTCATGTGGGGTTGTTTTTTTTTTTTGGTTCATACAAAAAATAAAAAAAATATTGTAGTATTGATATAAAAACCATAAATAATAAGTAGTGTATCCATCATGTCACACACTCATAATCAAGTTGCCAATTTGTCTCGTGACTTTCATTGTTTTCCCCAGTTGTTCATGTCACTAAACATTTATAACCCTTTTATTAGTTGTCCGATTTCCCTCAAATTGTTGTTTGTTCTGTATTTGAGGAAGTGTGATAGGGTCCGCGCGGGATGCGAATTTGTTTTTCCTCTACCTTTGGGTCTTTCCAATATGAATATTCATGACTTGGGTCTTAGAGATGAGAGTACGCATGCGCATGACAAGTAATACGGTTTATTCCGTCAAGACTAGTCGGCATGAATATTCATGATGAAACGAACTGTAGGGATATGATAAAACGAGCAAGGCCTTTAAGCAGCTGTTCTCTGTGGCGCAATCGGATAATCTGGTGCGCTATCGATGAAAGGACCGCGAGTTCGAATCTCGGCAGAGGAATATTTTATGAAATTTTCTTTTGCTGATTTAAAAATAGGGTGAAACTGAGTAAGAAAATACAAGTCCGATACTTGTAGTCTCTTTCATGAATATTCATATTGGATAGCCCCAAAGGTACAGGAAAAAAAAAATCGCGCACGGGATGCGATTTTTTCCACACATGTGAACGCAAATTCTCATTAATTATTCAAAAGCCTGTAACTGCAAGGCCGAAGTGCGCAGGCGCGTGGACTTAAACTGAAGGCAAGACATTCATCTACATTTGCCACTCTCTACCCAGGTGAAGTAAATGGGTACCCGGTAGGAAGAAATTCCTAGAATGCCTTAGCACCTATCGTGGCAGCTCGGCTAAAGCCGAGGTAATAATGTGATCTTATACGCCGATGTCATCGGCGGGGTTATGTAAAGGGCTCCGTATGTTTGTTTGTTTGTTTGTTTTTTTGTTTGTTTGTTTGTTTGTTTGTTTGTTTGTGTACAAGATAACAAGAGAACGGGTGAACGGATTTGCACCAAATTTTCAGGGAATGTTCAGAAAGTGACAGGAAAGAATCGATTAGATTTTGGTGATGATTGGTTGACCCCTGCACATTCTGTGTGACCTTGAAGTTTTGACCCTGTAGTAAAGTATAGGAACTTCAGTTCAGATAGTGACAGGAAAGAAACTAGAAAGATTGATGACCCCAAACTTCGCCTGCAGATGCAGAAATATTTTGGCCAATCAAAACACTCATTACTTCGTCTCACCAAAAGTCTATTTCAGGTTTATGAATTTTAGAAGACTTTTAGACCCATTATTTGCCATTTCACTTCAAATCCGTACGAGCCTGCAATGAATATTCAAAGCCAACGTATCCCAGCAACAAGGGATTTTTCGCGGGCTTGAACTACTACTGCGAAAGCGGCTATGTACGGTATACTAATAGGCGGCTAGGCTCTATAGCTATCGCGCGCGATACCTTTTTTATCCACAAATTCATTTAGATTCAGGCTACCCTAGCCCTACGGCTTCTCCTCTATTTCTTATCTTCTGTGCATTTCTGTTTATTTTCCCCGGTTCTTTCCACTTTGTTGTGGAAGTTTTTGTGATTTATTTTATCCTGGTGGACGTGTAGTACGTGATTTTAATTGTTTTCGGTGAAAATCTGGTGAGTTTGTTCGACGTGAGTGAGTTTATCGCACTCGCGAGCGTTCGCGTGTGTTGATCTGAGTGAGTGCTAGTGGGCTGTGTAGCTAGCTGTACGTACATAACTATACACAGCGCTGTCGCGAAGTGACGGGGATCTGGTCGGGCTAGGGAGTACATAACCCCAGGGAGTCAGCCTGTGCCTGGCTCACTGTAGTAGGATTGAACTTTTTTCTTTGGGTTATAACGGTCCTGTCATATAACTAGTTTATACCTCATTTATGTCTGTTTGAGTGGATTTCGTAGTTGTAAAATATATACAAAAACTGTATTTTTTTTTAATTTGTGTGGATTTGCAAAATTTGGTGGCTGATCGAGGTTCGCCGAATACGGGCATGCACGCCAGTATCCACTTTGACTTTGTTGATGGGTGGTGACTGAGCTGAGTGAGTAAGCTCTGTGCCTCGCATGCATGTCATTTTGAAGTCTAGATCCAACTTTATTTGTCGTCATATATATTTTATCCAAGCCCGATGAAAAAAAAACAACAACCCCAATTGCAATGTAATTTAAAGATAGAACATGAATACATTTACTAACACTTACATGACTGAACACTGAATACAAATTGCTAACATTTTTTTTTCTCACCACGCCACGCTCTCTGACATGTCTAATCAATTACTTTTAGGGGAGGGATGTTTCAATAATAAAATATCTTTTTCAGAAGAATTTTTTCAAGGGTGGGGATACACGAAGCTATGACCTGGATATGGCAATATTTATGGGGGGGGGGGGGGGGAGATGTGCCTCTTGTTATCCCCTTTGAATGGCTACTGCTTACAAAAATAATCGCAACAAAACAAAACCTATATTGGGTTAAGGCGTGGGTCTGCCGCCTTTGACGGCCTTTCTAGTTAATATTATTATTATTATTATTTACCTAACTGCGACTTAAGGCGAAACCTAACAATAGGTTTATTCCGTCACAATAGAAACTCAACGTTCGGGCGAAACGAGTGTGGGTTAGGGCGAAACGTAACAAAAGAATGAGATAAAAGATTTCGCCCTAAGTCGCAGTTAGAGTTATAATAATAATAATTATTATTATTATTATTATTATTATTATTATTATTATTATTATTATTATTATTATTATTATTATTATTATTATTATTATATCAAATCAGGGCTTCCACTTTCAAGGAAATTTCTTTCAGAAAAAAAATGAATGTGTATAGGATATTATTAAGGGAGTTGAAAGATTCAAGGAAATTCGAGGAAAAATTGAAGAAATATGCAGGAAAATCAAAGAAAATTTAAGGAAATACTGAAAAGTGAAACTAAAGTTTGGAAAGAAAATATATAAAGCATAATTGCAGAATACATTAATAACACTTTGGACAAATATTCAGTTAGTCTGATCCTTAGAGTCTACGAGTATAACTAACTAGACCCTATCTTATGGTCTGATCACGTCTTGTCTTGAGAACCATGTGTATTACATGAAGTCGGTTAAGATCTACAAAATAATTATATAAGTCCACTAGCGTATCTGAATGGGGGGGGGGGGCAAATTGCCCCTGCCCCCTTTCCCCGCTCCCGACAGATTTTCAACCATGAAACACACTTTTAATCATTATGGAGCAATTATTTCGAAGTAATGACATACAAACATATATGTCATTACTTTATTCGTGATGAAGAATTAAACCTGCCCAAACACTTCAATCAAAACGCCATGAGCCCAAAATTTTTGCCCACAAGCTTCGTTCGCTCCAGAATATCTACGAGATATTGTGCTGTTGCTAATGATACTACAATGAAAAGAAATAAAGAGAATTCAAAAGGACAAATTGCGAACTATGAATAGATCGGTTTAAAGGGCAATCCAACCTTTAATATAATAATTTGATTTGTGTGAAAGCAGACAAATCAAAGAGACATATTGGTGAAACTCTGAACATAATCGGGCAAACGATAAGAAAGTTGCGATTTTTCGAAAGTGGTAATCACAATAATGGGAATTTCAAATTGGCCGAATCGGTACGGTCAATGTGATGTAGCGGTGGTGAACTGTCCTATTCGCTCCAACACACAAAAATGACTAATATGTCAATTTTTCAAAAATGTATAACTTTACAGGTTTTATTACGATGGTTGGTTTGTCTATGGATATATATAATCATTATTATTTTGTCAATAACTCAAATTAATGGAAATCCGGTTTTTTTTCCAGTGATAATCAGTGAAGTAAATAGATTACGTAAGGAAACCGTTTGAGTATATTTCCGTTAGCATTTGATAATACTTAATTGAAATACTTGTTCATGTACATTATTTTTATGACATTATTCATTTCCATAATCATCAGCGTATTTCACAAATTTCCTTTTCTAGTATGGGACAGCCCATACAAAGACACACAAGTTGATTTCCAACAGAGAAAAACAAAGAAAGCGAGTCAATAGCTTTATAACAAAGGTCTATATTATATTATTCTGTTAGGCCTACTCAAATCAACGTTTCAGTGTTTTGAATGATCATATCTCTGCCCTTACAGGCCTAATTGGATGCCTATAAATCTTTCATCTCAATGTGAGAAAAACAAAAATTACATTAATTAAATGAAAGGCATAACAGATTCGTGTGAAAAAATTTTGTCCATTAACAAAGACTTGAATTTGTATACGTAACGTCTTATGAATAATTCATGAAAATTTGCGTTAACATGTGTGGGGGAAAAATCGCTAGCGGAATGGAGGGAAAAGAGAGACAGGGAGAGATAGAGAGGGAGAGAGAGGGGATGGATCTGTTGCAGAGAGAGGGAGGTTGAGTAACATATAAATACTATCAAAAACGGACAGAAACATACACATTGGCATGTCAGAGAGGGAAAGAGAAAGAGAGATAAAAAAGGTCAAAGATTTGTTTGGGTTGTATAACGTTAATAAACATTGCAATCAGATTGTAAACGGACACTATTAGGAATGAATCCTACTTGTGAGCTACATAGATTATGGTAACTGCAACTCACCTGCTTTTCAACGAAGGAATACCTTAGGTGACCTCAAGATGACCTGATGACCGTCAGTGAAGAATTGATTTTCATCACTAATAAAAGGCTTCTAATTTTTTCCAAACCAAACAAGGGTTCACTCACAGATTAATTCCATATTGTGCCAAATTAATCAATAAGTACATATAGATCAACCATTGGCAGTCCATTAACCTGGTTATCATTTCATATGATCACCTATTAATTTACTGTGTTTCCGACAGGCTTATCTATCCGTCGTTCCTGATCCTCAGCACACTCATATTGTCTTTGACGGATCTCAGACTGATGGTACGTACACACACGTTGGTCCAAACCGAGACATCCTCCTCCTGTATCAAAACCAGAACGCCCCTCGCCAATACGAGATTTATGTTCATTCATAAGTTGAAAAAGGGGTCATTGCCTAGATATCAGTCATCTCACATCGTTAACTAGACTTTACCCTGTACTGATGGCTGCACCATTTTCCCTCTTGCAGGTATAATGTACATTCTATGTTACATATTAAGCACGGAACCAAAAAATTGAATTCCAGTCGAAAAAGAGAATCATATATATAACAACACCGCATCGCGTACAACATTGTGCTAAATTGCTCAATATATCTGGGAAACGCTCGAACCCAAAATGAGGAAGTTATATGTGAAAAAAAATGTGAAAGAAAAAAAAAAAGCACAAATGAATATTTTCCCCCATATCTGTCTGCTTTCGTCAAGCATATATTGTTAAACTCGGGTTCTATAGAAATCCTCACGCATGGATGCTCCCTTAAATTTGCACAGCATGCAGTGTGTATTCAAGGAGAAGCGAAAGCCTAAAGGTAATGATCAGATGATAGGCAGGCACTAAATGTGGATTTGAAGTTTATAGTCGGACTATCCCAGACATGTCCCTCCTCAGTTATATTTTTATTACAAAACATGCGACCTTTATTCACATTTATTGGTAACTAGTCCATATTTCGTTCATGTATTCAGTTCTGAGTTGCAGTACATAATTATGTATTCAGATCACAAATATGGAAATGTACATGTTCCTGGTGATGCATCAGAGACTGGACAGAGAGCAATAGAGAGAGAGAGAGAGAGAGAGAGGGGGGGGGGGTGCGGGACAAAGAATGATGCGTCAGAAATATGTTGCACCCTCCATTTGTTAATGAAAAGTCATGGTGATAGATAAGCTGTTTCTAGAAGTACTTATTCAAGCTTATTATTCATATAACACTTATACATGTATATTTTTTACTTAATAAGCAGTGCCATGTATAACCGGCATAATCGGTCTTGTTTAAGGGGGGGGGGGGGGGGGTATACCACTAAATATAGGGAGTGAGATCGGGATATGGTTGAGGTATTGACCCTTACGTTCTAAATAATTGATCGGTTTAATGAATTATCCCACTGTTATGATACTGGTCAAAGTTGAGTGTACTTGAATGCACAACTTGCGCGTGCGTTATGAGTAGTGTGTTCGGCATTTTCATATATTACGTATGCCGCGCTGGGTTCAGTGATCATGGGAACCCAGGCAGGCAATCCATAACACGTATAAGAGGTACTTGATATCACTTGGAACATTGACATACTGGATAAAGGACCAGTGGCGAAGTAGAAAGCCAGTGATTGTCCGTTGGGGGGGGGGGGGGGGGCACCAGTCGTACTCGGTGAATGAAATGCGAATTTACAAAACCACCGGTTAGGCGATTTTGCTTTTCCTTTAGATCACTATTCGAATGCAAGGCACAGGCCTACCCCCTCCCTCCCCCTATACCGTATCTACGGCTCTGCATATGACCACCTAACCTAGGCAAATTACCGTTAGAATTTTGCCTTGTAAAATTGCTGCCACCATGTCAAATAATACTTGAGTTGGTGTGTTGTCCAAATTGTATTCAACTATAACATGTCAACTTTCTGTGCTTTGCGTAATCAGATAGAAATTCAGCTGAAGCCAGGCTATTAACATTGTACTTTATATTGAATGCAGTACAGAACTACTTATTGTATGGAAGCTGTACGTACAGCCATGGAAAGAAAAATATTAGACCAAGAATGGTTACTGATAGTGTTATTTTTTGTGGTAAGAAGGCAATAAAATAACATAAAAGCAAAGTATAATATTATTGCTGGAATTTGGTATTCATCCAATGAAATACAAAGACAAATCATTTTTATAATATTGTTTGCATATTGTAGTACCCTTATTCCAGAAGTTTGGTCTATTTTTTTTTCCAGGGCTGTATATTAGAGCTATTAACCAGTTGACTACTGCATTCTCTGATTCACATTGGCTTAATACAGGGAGCACTCGCTTCCCGTGGACAATAGGTTAAGCTAACATAACTAGGGCGGGGTTTACTTCTTCAACCCATACTCACAGTCATAATTAAAATAATTAAGACATGTAATTCAGTACCGAGCGTATTCCATTGATGGGAACTGTAAACAGAGTAAATGTAATCCTCGTTGTTGTTGTGTACTGGAAGTAGGACCACACAGTCGGTTGAATGACCGATTCAGGGGTACGGATATGAGGGCGCTATTAAAAAGCAACTTCAAGTTAGATTTATTTCCTTTTTTTTTGCTACAGTCTTTACTATAGACTCCCCCCCCCCCCCCCGGATTCTTCTAGAGTGTTTAGCTTTTTTACGCTATATATAAAACATTCCCAATCTCCATGAATACCACTTCACTATGGAAATAAAAGATAAGCACATTGATTTAACCCATTGGCTGCTGGATTCGCATGATCGCTGTATTAATCATATGGGAATGAGATAATGCAGTAGCGAAAGGGTTAAAGTGACAGCAAACCGGAGCTCCTAAATAGTGTCTGTGCCTCTCACTTTCCCATCATGCCCCATTCTAATTTGCAAAAGCTTAGAATGTACCTTCACACAACTTTTCGCAACTACAAGTCAAAAATAATAGTTTGAAATTTAAAATTTTCCCATTATCCAAACAAGCCGTTTGTCAAAATTCAAAAATAAAACGCAATTACTTTTTAAATTATAATGTTAATTTAGCAATCACTGTAAGATGAGTGCTGTTCAAGTTCTACCAGTTTAATGCCACTTTAATATATATATTATAATATCATCTCAAAAGCCCCTCCCCATCCCCCCTCTCTCTCTCTAAATATTAGAGAGAGAGAGGGGGGGGGGACTTTTTCATAAGAGAAAGATTGGGTAAAGGGGATTTCTTTTAATGATCGCTGTTTCTTTTATTGCCCCCTACCAGTTACAATGTAACCGACCAAAGCGCTTACAGCATTATTACCCACGTCACTGGATTCAGTTGCAATTCTGCACATTACAGTGTATATTCTCCACTCCTCTGGGGAGCATTCCAGCCAGTCGCCTGTTTCCAAGCGCGCACGTGCTAATCCCAACCCACAATGACGTTCGCATCCTCCCGGATTTGGGTGGAGATGAGCAATGCAGATAAAATGCCTTGCTCGAGGGCATAAGTTCCGTGCCGGGGTTCGAACCCACGACCTTTGCATTCCCAATCAAGTGATTTAACCACTCGACTACGACACGTCTACTTGTCATTTTGTTGTTCACGATGGTGATGATAGAAGTGAGTGGAAAAGGCTGAATAGAAGTGTCTGTAGAAAATGGTTTTGGGGG
Organism: Heliocidaris erythrogramma; assembly: GCA_025617745.1. NCBI lineage: Eukaryota > Metazoa > Echinodermata > Echinoidea > Camarodonta > Echinometridae > Heliocidaris > Heliocidaris erythrogramma. Next base: position 28,010,949 of record CM046863.1, on the reverse strand, counting down.
TTAGAATAGAGGAGAGGTACAAGGGTGTCAGTGAGGAAATAAACTCCGAGAAGAAAATAGACGAGTGTGAGTGAAACAGAGATTAAGAAATGGATAATTAGCTTACCTATTTACACAACCAAATTATATATTTTCCAAAACTTTCGCCAATAAAAAATAGCAGACTTGAGCACTCCCTCAGATTTGGGCGAAATTCTCACTTTTTGATATTTTTAATTATGGACTTTTTTTTACCTGCCACAAATCAGATGAAACTCTGTTTATAAGAAGGAGAATGAATAAGAAGGGGAGAAAATTACAGAAAATGATAACGAAAGAGGTAAAGGGGGGGGGGGGGAGGGGGAGAGGGACCCCCCCCCAAAGAAAAAAAAAAAAAAAAGGGAGAGAGAACAAAAAGATGTTCGAGGTTTTCATTGATGAATAATGAATAATTTTTAGAAAGAGACTATGATAAAGGGGTGGGGCGGGGATGAGAAAAAATGTTCTGGGAGGTAACAGATTTTCGACGTTCTCATGAATGATTAATTAATGATGTTTAGCAAAAGAATGAATGAAAAGAGGGGAGAGGGACAGAAAGAGAACGAAAGAGAGAAAGAGAGAGAGACCATAACAAAGGGTTAGGGAGGATAAAAGATGTTAGATGTTTTTAGGAATGATAAATGAATGATTATTTTGAAAGAGACTAAATGAGAAAAGGAAGAAAAGAGAACAAAAGAGAGAGGTAGACAAAATTATATTACAGAGGACAAACAGACAATGTTAGAAATTGTTATGGATGAAAAGACTAAATAAAACAGAGAGAGAGAGAGAAACAAGTGAGAGAGGCTTAATGATGATAATCATTATCTTATATGGTTAATGAATGATCTCTTAAAGGAAACTAAATGAGAAAAAGAGGGAGAGAAAAAGAAATAGAAAATTAGAGAGAGAGAGAGATAGAAAGAGGGAGAGTCCAAATTAGATTAGAGATGATAAAATTTCACTAATGATTAATGCAACTTGTACGGTGGAGGCAATAATGGTAAACATCTATTGTAGACCAATACGGTTCATAATAAAATGCACCATCGCCTACCACACGTTTTCTTTCTTTTCTTTCTTTTTTGATTTGTTGTTTTCATATAAGCATCACTTGGAAAATAGGGCGTTAAAAGAAATAAATAAATCCTTTTACTGCTTAATTATCTCATTCTTATTGGCTTAACACATGCTAGGAACGAAAGGAAAAAAAAACAATATCAAACAACATTTTCGTTCTTTTTTGAATAGTTCTTTTAATATAAGCATTACTTCTAAAATAGGGCGTTTACAATAAAGAAGAAACGACAGCATCAAACATAATTCTATTTTCGTTTTATTTTAAATAGTTGTTTTCATATACGCATCACTTACAAAATAGAATGCTTACAGATTAAAAAAAGGGAAAACCCAATATCAAACAAAGAAACCCAAACAGAAAGCAAAACAGAACAAAACAAAAAACGTGACTAAGTAAAATTGAGACAAGGTTTTATTACGAGCACTTTTCGCTGTTCGTGCTCAAATGAAAAAAAGAAACGGTATACTTTCACGCTTTAAAGCGTTATTGATTTCCTACCAACAGTGGTTGAAATATAATATATAGCAAAGCTCTCCGCATTTATTTCATTTGATCACAGCCAACCTTTTTAATTCCAGAGTTGACCTGGCATGGATGTATATATACCAGGATAAATGAGGATGTACTTGACTTTACATTAGGGACTTTTAGAAGCAGTGGACTAGTACTTCGTCCCAGTCGACTAATTCGCGCATGTCAACGTCGTCGACTGCCCATGTTGACTACAGTTCTTCTGATCATTTTAGATTTCACTCGACGTGTACGTACCGTCGACGTCAACCGGAAGTACACACTCAACGGATGAGCATAGTTGAGCTGTTCTGATGACGTCATATACGTGCATCTCGTCGAAGATTTCGGAGCACCGCAAAAACGAAGTGAACACGTTCTCGATTTTGCAAGTCAGGGAGGAGGACAGAGAGAGGGTTCTGCGCAGTGGCGTAGAATGATGTCCTTTCGTACCAGTCGACTAAGTGGACGTGCAATTCTAAAAGTCCCTATTGTATTTGGATGACGCCAATATCGTTTGGATAAAACAAAGGTATCAAATAATCAAACTTATTTATTAATACTCATATCGTAGATTCATAATCAGAGGCCATACGGCATAATTATTTTATTAGTATGTCATTTTAATGTATTAAAAAGAAAGACGTGTCGGATCTATAACGATTTTATGTTCTTCAGTGCGAAGAAAAGCTTTATGAATGCAAAAAGTCATGCAGAAAATACGACACAAAGCACATAGGCCCGTAATCTGAACTCCGGTTTAACTTAAACCATGGTCTAAATGTGTGGTTTAACTATGGGCAGCCAAATGTGACACAAATATCTAACAGTAGATATTCCATTTATCAGCATTTTTGGTACTCAAACTTTTTAAAAATGTCAGGGAATGATCAGTACAATAGTTTTCTTGACCATTAAAGCACGAGACCAGAATCGAGTAAACATAAGGAACATACATTGTAAACAAAGTTTTGACATTTTTGGCTACCCATACTTAAACCACAGATTTAAGTTAAACCGGAGTTCAGAATACGGGCCATAGAGTTTACAACGAATTTACAAAAGTGTTATTAAAGCTTGAATACAAACGTTGTAATCGGGTATATCTCTTAAACCGTTGACTACGGGAACCGGGTGGTCCCTGTATTTAAGCTAATGGGAATGAGAGAATTCAGTAGTCAACGGGTTAAATAAATAAAACATGAAACAGTAATAGTGCGGTTTGCATAACGGCAGTTTTACAGTAAAACGGTGACTCCCTGTCACCAGCACCAGAACATGTGTTTTGTGACACTGCATGACTTGATTATAAACTTTGGTAAGTTCGATATGTGATATATATATATATATATATATATATATATATATATATATATAAGCGTGAGAGATATAAATGAGACGGGACGTACCTCTCGGTTAACCTCGATTTTAATACCAAGCTTTCGGCCTCATTTGGCCTTCTTCAGGGTCTACCAAGACAAATCAAAATTAAATGAAAACAAAATGAATATAGCATGACAATGCGAACATAAATAATGTTCAAATATACATAAGATAGTACCCGCTTCACTTAACGCCATCCGGCGCAATCGTATTATAAAAAAATTCTTGCTAACAAACCCCATACATCCATAACTACACACATATATATGCTTAGTACACATTGGAGGTTCTCTATAGCGATAGATTATAATGTTATTAAACAGATATATGTGATGGTTATTTACCTTCTATACTTGGATGCTGCGCTTCCAACCCTTTGCGTTCGTAAATGAGAAATGGTGATGTGGGGTATGGTCATGGTTATGGTTCATTGATCAACATTAATGCCAAAGGGGGAGAGTGTTCTTAACTTTTTAATCCAGAAAAGATTGCGCCGGATGGCGTTAAGTGAAGCGGGTACTATCTTATGTATATTTGAACATTATTTATGTTCGCATTGTCATGCTATATTCATTTTGTTTTCATTTAATTTTGATTTGTCTTGGTAGACCCTGAAGAAGGCCAAATGAGGCCGAAAGCTTGGTATTAAAATCGAGGTTAACCGAGAGCTACGTCCCGTCTCATTTATATCTCTCACGCTTATATTATACACATCATGAGACACCGACTACGTTCAAGTCAGGAGACATCTCTCACACTATATATATATATATATATATATATATATTAGTTCATGATACATTAATCAGTTTCGCTGCTGCCTAATAAATTGACATTCAATGCACCTTTGACGAAGGCGATGCATTTTTAGACATCTTAGTTTTATCTTTTCTTGCTGCTTAGCATTACTGCATATAAACTAACATAATTCCAATCAACGAATGATGATTGCTATAAACATTATGATACAATGGGACAAAAAAAATCAAGCTTTCACAAATACGTTGAGAGAGAATGTTTAGTTCTGGCGAGCGTGACAAATAATTTGTAAGCTTTCTCATTTCGTGTATGTCCATTTAGAAGAACATCATAGTGGGGCTTTCTTATCAAAGGGATAACTCTTCGGGTCGAACATTCATGGCACATGTATGTCAAGTCCCATATACCCTTTTTTGTGTGTAGTGCATGTTCTTTTCTTATCATTTTTATGATTCCACCATTCACCAGTTCTTATGTAGACATGATCAACCCTTCCTTTTGAGACATTTTTTTTCACAATGTTATAGCATGACCAGAACTCAACTTTATTGTTAAATCTAAAATTTTCTGACTAGATATGGTAGGAAGATTCTGATCACCTTCGAAGGAAGCTTTGTCGGGAGATATTTCTATACTGTATAACCAAACTAAAAATTGCAGTTTGGATCACAGGATGACGACTCAAGTTTCCACTCTTTTTCATCTTTATTTGCTCCATTTAATCTTAGCTTATACATGTTCTATTGTGGCTGATAAGACGGGGATCGTAAAGTAGTAATGTAACAGGCCAACTATATTGCATACATTTTAGCAATTAGATGGTTTCCTGCTTGTCAACAGGTGAGGGCGACAGGGGGGACCACAAAAATGTAAAATGATGCCTCTTTTTTCATGTCATCCTGTGGTTTTATATATATATATGTGTGTGTGTGTGTGTGTTTGCATAATAGATAATATACTAGAAAATACTCGAAAGTCAAAGCGAAAGAGAGGAGAACGAATATTGAAAAATTAGAAAAAGAATTGAGAACTTTAGAGAAAGATTTAATAACTACTGCTACTCCTTTAGAAACATCTAAACAGATTGAAGAAAAGAAAAAAATGTTGTGTAAATTATACGATAGATCATTAGAAGGATTAAAAGTTAGGTCACGAGCGGCTTGGTCTGAGAAGGGGAAAAAGAACAAAGAATATTTTGAACAATTATTAAAATCAAATAAAAAGAAAACCGTAATACAGGAACTGTATGATGAGAACAAATCTGTGACAAAAGATAGAAAAGAAATTACGAAGATAATTAAGTTATTTTATGATACATTATATTCGAAAAAGAGTGATCTAACAGAAGACGTTTTAAATGACAGTTTATTTTCTAAAAATATACCAAAGCTAAGTGAGGAAAGTCGGGAAGCATGTGAAGGAAAACTTAGTAAAAATGAATGTTATGAGGTTTTAAAAACAATGAAGACAAATAAAGCTCCAGGTAATGATGGCCTTTCGGTAGAATTTTATATCACGTTTTGGTTACACATAGGTGGGCAATTAGTTGAAGCCTTAAATGAAGCTTACGACAAGGGTAACCTATCAACATCTCAGAAGCAAGGAGTCATTACATTAATAGAAAAGGATGGTAAAGATCCCCTTTACATAAAAAATTATAGACCAATTACACTCCTAAATGTTGACTACAAAATTCTTTCAAAGGTTTTAGCGAAAAGAATGAAAAAAGTTTTGAGTGAAATAATTCACATGGATCAGGTGGGATATATGGAAAACAGGAATATTGGAGAGGCTATACGTTTAATAGACAATATGATTTTCCATTGTTTGACGCACAGTATGGATTGTTATTTAGTAGCTGTAGTTTTTCAAAAAGCTTTTGATTCTGTCTCACATTCTTTTTTATCTAGTGTATTAAAATGGTTTGGATTTGGCCCTTCTTTCTGTTCTTGGATAAAAACAATTTACACAGACATACGTAATTGCGTTATGAATGGTGGGCTTTCTACTGGATATTTCAAAATAGAGCGAGGGTTCGTCAAGGTGACCCACTTTCTCCCTATTTGTTTTTAGTCGTTATCGAAATCTTGGCACATGCCTTGAGAAGGGAGAATACCTTAAAAGGAAGTACTTTCGGTGATCTTGAAGTAAAGCAAATATTGTATGCTGATAATATGACAATTTTCATACGAGATAAAGCGTCAATTAGGACATTACAAAACTTATTACAAGCTTTTTTGGAAATTAGTGGTCTAAAGGTTAACATAGATAAAACAAAGATTTTGATAATTGGTCGGAATATAGAGAATGTAAGACAATTCCAATTTGGGTGTGTGGTTACAGAAGTAAAGATTCTAGGGATTACATTTTCATTAGATACTAAAAGAAAGGATGAATTCAATTATAAAGAAGACTTTGGGGATGGTGGAAACAAAGAGACTTTACCATCATGGGGAAAATACATTTACTTAAAACATATGCACTGTCCAAATTGAATTATTCATCTTCGTCATTTGTAGTCCCGAAATGGCTATTTGCGGACATTCAAAAAATCTGTTTTGACTTTGTCTGGAAGGGCAAAGATCGCATTAAAAGAGCTATAATGTATCAGGATTGTAAAGATGGTGGCTTGAGGATGGTTAATTTTGAATTGTTTGTAAAAACTCAGAGGGTAATGTGGTTGAAAGGACTTTTGTATGGAGAACGAAATATGAGTTGGAAAGTATATTTTGACTACAGTTTCAGGTCAGTAGGGGTAGAAGTATCTTTCTTTGCAACTATGATGCAAAAAACTAACACCTAAGTCACCTTTGTTTTATTTAGAAATGTTAAAGGCCTGGCAAGATTTATACAACTGTAGAAATGTTGAAGGAAAAATTAACCCAGTCATCTTCAATAACAAAGACTTCTTATTGCAAGGGAAATGGCATTTAATGCAGATCTATACAGGCGAAAGGTTTACCATTTGGAACAATTGTTTGATAAAGAATCAATAAGACCAATCACTTATTTCCAAAGTTTGGGTTTAAACAGTGAAAATATTTCATACATCTGGAGCCTTTGTGATTCTATTCTGAAAAGTAACAAATATGATGGAACCTCAAGCAATTGGTACGAAGTGGATATGAATGATTATAATATATTTTTAAAAATTTTTGGACAAATTATTACTTTAAAAGAGGTGCAATCCAGGAAAATTTACTCACACTTCGTGGCTAATCTACAAAATTCATATTGTTTAGAAATCAGAGATGGCCACCAGAAATTTGACTTCTCTGAAAAAAGTACGAGGGATATTTTTCTAAGACCTAGAATCTCAACACTCATAGGAGATCTTAGAGAATTTCAATACAAATTACTCCATGGGGCGGTTTATACTAAGGAACAGCTTTTAAAATTTGGTTTTGTTGTTGATAATTTATGTTCCTTTTGTAATCAAAGCTCAGAAACTTATTCACACTTATTTTGGAATTGGGCCAAAATTGAATCCTTATGGCAGGATATGATTGAGTATTTTAAGATAGAAGAACTTAGAAATGCAGATTGACAAGATATACATGTGGGTATAGAAGGAACTTGCCACATAATCAAATGGTGTAATACAGTATTACTGTTATTTTCATAACCAAGATTATGATATATATGGCAAGGTCACAATCAACAAGACCGTCGCTGGCAGAACTTAAGAAAATATTAATCACATATCGGGAGGAAGAAAATCTTAATCCCATTAAAAGAAATAAATCGGGATTTAATAATAGATTCCGTAAAATTATGATTTCTTCACTTTGTTTGGATATATATCATCACACTAATATGTTTCATTATTATATAATCATGTATGGAATAATTTCAGTTCAGTTACAGCATTAGAAACGCTCATTTATTAATTTTGATTTTACAATCCAGAGGGAGAATATTTTCCATGATAATTATATAAGTGATGATAAAATATTTTATTTGTTTATATTGTTAAAACATTCAAAGAGAATATGTTGATTGTATAATTTGTGTTTTATGGAATCGCCAATAAAGATCATTGAAAAAAAACAAAAAAACGACGCTCTGCCTACTCAAACACAATTACTGGGCAGATGTTCCAAGAAAAGAAAGAATTTCTTCGTCTATCTAGGCCGGATTAGTGTGAAGGTTTATATTCTTTTTTAACAAAGGCGTGGACTTTGAAAAAATAGACTATAATAATCAAGTCAAACCGAGAACATCAAAGCGACAACATCCGGGACAATAATGATAATAATCATACAAATAATATATTTATATTGCGCACATATCCATCCCTTTTCGCTACAAAGTAGTATTATTACCATGGCTTTAGCCCAGCTTCCCTACGGTCCTGAAAGGATTCAAGTTTTTACTAAGTACCCATTTACTACACGTGGGTGGAAAGTGGCAAATGTAGATTATTGTATTTTGAAAGGACATTAGTGTCGCAGCGGGACTTCACCGCGTACCATGTGATCTACAGTCGGGTGACGTATCCACTAGACCATGATATCTCTACTTCATGTTATTACTTTATGGCAAAAAGCCACGGTGTGAATTGTGTAAAGCGAGTCCGCAGCCTGGGATTGCAAACAGTACAGTAATCAAACATACTTAAATCTTGTCAAAGGTATAAGACCAAATACCGAGGCCTTGCAATATTAATTCGTCAGAGTTCACGTGTGATTCTAACAGAGATGTTTAATTTTTTATCAAGTTCTAGATCTTGACCTTGTGTTGTTTGTTATCTACTTTTTTAATCACTCCATTGATCCATGAAAATTCTATAGGTCACAAATCATTTACAATATTTTTTCTATGTTTTGTATTTTTTGCATGTCATCATGTAACCCCATCAGTTCAATTGAGACGAATTATCGGGAAATTATAGACAACATGTCGTTTATCCAATATGTTTGCCAAAAAACTTTTTTCATTTTTCCGCTGGCCTAATATCATTATCAAACCCTACATAACGCATGTTGACATACTCTAACCGTCACGTCAAAATGAGACAGAAGTCACATTTTTTGAAATTGCATTTTATTATTGATTATTATTCTCCGGTTCATAAGCTTTAATTTGGTACATGGTTCAACTCTAGGGAGTGAGTATTAGTGGAGATAATAGCTTTTGAATCTTGAGTAAAGTAGGGCTGTGGCAAAGTATTTCTTCGAGAAAAACGCTTCCAAAGTTTGACTTCCGTTTTGCCGTCATGCAGCATTTTCCGTTTGTAATATCAACTAGATTTGGATAAAGCCCTTAGCAACCGTTTATTAATTATAATACAAACTAGTCCTAATGTTTCTTTAGGATCTCTTCTCATGAAAACATGAATTTTAATTCATTTAAGCCATGAATTCTAACGCTTTAAAGGGGAACAAATCAAGTAGTTTCACGGCGCTGAAAAAGCTTCCCGCATCAACTTCATGCTTTTTTCGTTGAGCCTTTCCTATGCCGGTATGATTTTCTTAAAGGGTTGATTAACCTAGCTATAGTCAAAAGGTTTATAGGTTTTTGTGGGGTGAAATGTATTAGATTATAGTTAAAACTTTCAGAGGTTTGTATGTCATTATATTTTTTGTCTAAATTAATCATGTAAACTTGATTTCTTTCAATGTTCTTTGCTTTCTTTTTAAAGCTTTGATTCGATTGTCGCAAAGTCATTCAATTGTGGCAAATTTACTGATTAGTCTAGTATTTACCAACAATATTATTGTCAGAGATCGTTGATGTCTGCATATGAAGCTTACTTTTTTTAACTTTTCGTCTTGTGAAAGAGCAATAGAAATCGCCGTTCTCTTAAGCTGGAGAATTAAGACACGATTATTGATTTTCTCTCCTTCTACATCACGCATCTGTTTCCTAATCTCGACGGTTTTATTTCTTTCTTTTGAAAGCTAAGTCTCTTTTCGGTTCGCTCTTTACTTATTACTAGATTAAACAACGATGGAATGAAACAGAATCATAATAAAGAAATTGTATCCTGCTCTAGTTAGTTCTACCTTTAAAACATGTTTATAAAAGCGTCTTTCTTTTCTTTTCGCCATGTCAAAGAGGTATAGAATTCGCCCCTTTCAAAGAACAAGGATTAAGTCACATCCTGCTTTCGCGAGACGATTGATTTTTATTCTCTTTCATTGTCCTTCTCAGGGGCTGCGGAACGTCTTGGAAAGTGGAGGGGTAAGTGGGGGGGGGGGGCTGCATGTATAAACGCATTTTTGCACTGCCATACGTTTGCACGTGTTTACTGGAAAAAGTGGGGGGCTGCAGCCCCCTCCCCCCCCCCCCCCCCCCCCCCCCCAGCCCCCGGTTCCGCTTCTCAATCACGCGTTTGTGTCATAATCTCCACACAGGTCCTTTTCTGTATGGTTAAAAAGCTTCATTTCTTTTATCATTAATTCCCCATGTTCAACAGCAGGATAAAGATAAACGCCCGAACAATCTCTCTCCTTCTAAATTTTTCACCTGTATCATAATTTCGACTGTTCTTCTTAATTCTATTTTGAAAGCTAACTCTTTCTTGTCTGTTCGGCTTTTTTAACAAATAAGAGATTTGGCCGCTAATTATCATCATGTTGACTGGCGGTATGAACATGACGAAGACAAACTGCATCTTAGCTTGAAAGTCCATCGTTTCTCCCCGCTCTATAGTTCAAGCTTAAGCTTAAAACAAATCAGATACTTGTTTCATTATCGCAACCGAGGGCCTTTTCATTCTAGTTTAAAAAAATAATTTCTTTTATTTTCGTCTGTTAAAAAGAGTTATAGAATTTGCCGCTTTTTATTGTCATGTTCAAAAGCGGGATAGAGATAAACTGCTTCTTAGCGCCGCTGTAGTTAACTAGAGCTTAAAAATAAATAATAATGACAACTGTTTTTTGTAAAAATTGACACCCAGACAATTCTCTCTCTCCTTCTAAATCTTTCACCTGTATCATAATTTCGACTGTTCTTCTTAATTTTATTTTGAAAGCTAACTCTTTCTTGTCTGTTCTGCGTTTTAAACGAATAAGAGATTTGGCCGCTAATTCTCATCATGTTGACTGGCGGTATGAACATGACGAAGACATACTGCATCTTAGCTTGAAAGTCATCGTTTCTCCCCGCCCAATAGTTAACTCAAACTTAAAATAAATCAGATACTTGTTTCATTATCGCAACCGAGGGCCTTTTCATTTTAGTTTAAAAAAATATTTTTTCTTTTATTTTCGGCTGTTAAGAAGAGTTATAGAATTGGCCGCTTTTTATCGTCATGTTCAAAAGCGGGATAGAGATAAACTGCTTCTTAGCGCCGCTCTAGTTAACTAGAGCTTAAAAAATAAATAATAATGACAACTGCTTTTTGTAAAAATTGACACCCAGACAATTCTCTCTCTCCTTCTAAATCTTTCACCTGTATCATAATTTCGACTGTTCTTCTTAATTCTATTTTGAAAGCTAACTCTTTGTCTGTTCGGCTTTAATGAATAAGAGAATTAGCAGGGGGCGCAAGGGGCGTGCCCCCCCCCCGTTTTGTGCGACAAAGTATGCCCCCAGACCCCCCAGATGGCCGTTTGGCTTCGTCAAACGGAGGGTTCCTCAGTGTGCGCCCCCTTTCTGCAAATCCTGTATCCACCCCTGGCTAACTGGCAGTATGAACATGATGAAGATAACCTGCGTCTTAGCTTGAAAGTCATCGATTCTCTCTGCTATATATTTTACTCCAAAAAAAAATGTATACTGGTGTCTAATAGCTATTTTTTTTTCTTTTCGCCATGTTATAAAGAGGTAGAGAATTCGCCCCTTTCAAAGAACAAGGATTAAGTCACCTCACCTACAGCAGGAGACGATTATTGATTTTCTCTCTCTCTCTCTTTATCCTAAATCGCGCGCTTGTTTCATAACCTCTACACAGGTACATATACATGTACTTTTATTTCTGGTTAAAAGGCTTATTTGTGACCCGTCACGACAAAATGAGACAGAAGTCGCTGGGCTAGAACTCGAGAAAATTGGGCAAATCTTAACAAACTTCAAATTTCTTCATTTTTTTTTTCTTCGCTGATTTGAATCTCCAATGTTTCATGAATGCTCTGTAAAAAAATTGAGTCCTAAATATAACGGGAAAGGGTAGAAAAGGCAGTTTTTCTACGAGTGTTTTTTTCGGTCAACTCTTCTATTTTTTCGGACAGCTGGCTCGTGTCAGAGCGAAAAGAAAGCCATCCGCTAGGCCCCGCCCCTAGCGACGCGTGGCTTTGTTCATTGGACGTTCGCAGTCACGTGATCTCTGTAAAAGCATTTGCAACAAGTACATGTACTTAATAATGCTCGATCGCGCTGGCTCGCTCGTGCCGTCTTCAATTGTTCTGAAGATTAAGATCAGATATTGCTTCTGTTATCATCGCATTCGTACTGCATGTACTTCGGTCCCGTTATAATAAAGTACAATATTATCAATATTTCATTAATCATTATTTTTGGGAGTCTTTCTTGTTTCGTTTTGAGTGCAGGCTAAACAAAAATCTTTTTCTTCTTTCTCTGTTTCAGTTATCAGTACCTCCTCTCTATGTCTCTTTTTCTTTACAAGTTGATTATTTTGTTACTCTGCTCAGACTAGTATCACTTTAAAGAGAGTCAGAAAGTCCCAAGATCCCTTTGAAAGGGGGGGGGGGGGTGAACCAAATGAAATTCACGGTGACGGCGAATGAAATGTGTTAGAATGTGATACATGTTCAGAATGAGAGAGAGAGAGAGAGGAATTCACTAATCATCTGGTGAGGGTGCGTGTGAAAATAATAGACAAATTATTTAGCTCTATGAAAAGCAAAAAGAAAAAGTTGAAATTGAGAAGGTGGTAGATTTCGTAAAGCAAAACTCGACTAGCGCAGAGAATTGTTAATCGTCAATGAAAGATCTCTTCATTAATAGAAAAGAGTTGGCTTTCAAAACAGAAGTAAGAAGAACTGGAAGTTTTGATAGAACTGTGTGATTTAAAAGGAGAGAGGATTGTCAACTAGTGGAGTGGAGTGAAAAGATGACTTACGAACAACGAAACTGTTGATACACGATAATAATAAGGGGTTAATTCTGTAACCCTTTGAAAAGCCGAAAAGAAAATAAGCCTTTTAACCAGAAATAAAAGTACATGTACATGATACAAGCGCGCGATTTAGGACAAAGAGAGAGAGAGAGAAAATCAACAATCGTCTCTTGCTGGAGGTGACTTAATCCTTGTTCTTTGAAAGGGGCGAATTCTCTATCTCTTAATAACATGGCGAAAAGAAAAGAAATTAGCTATATTAGACACCAGTATACATTTTTTTTTGGAGTAAACTATAGAGCGGAGGGAATCGATGACTTTCAAGCTAGGACGCAGGTTATCTTCATCATGTTCATACGGCCAGTTAGCCAGGGGCGGATACAGGATTTTCAGAAAGGGGGGCGCACACTGAGGAACCCTCCGTTTGACAAAGCCAAACGGCCATCTGGGGGGTCTGGGGGCATACTTTGTCACACAAAACAGGGGGGGCGCACGCCCCTTGCGCCGCCCCCTGCTAATTCTCTTATTCGTTTAAGCCGAACAGACAAAGAGTTAGCTTTCAAAATAGAATTAAAAAGAACAGTCGGAATTATGATACAGGTGAAAGATTTAGAAGGAGAGAGAGAATTGTCTGGGTGTCAATTTTTACAAAAAACAGTTATCATTATTTATTTTTAAGCTCTAGTTAACTACAGCGGCGCTGAGCAGTTTATCTCTATCCCGCTTTGGGACATGACGATAAAAAGCGGCCAATTCTATAACTCTTTTTAACAGACGAAAATAAAAGAAAATTATTTTTTTTAAACTAGAATGAAAAAGCCTTCGGTTGCGATAATGGAACAAGTTTTAATCTGATTTGTTTTAAGCTTGAGTTAACTATTGGGCGGGGAGAAACGATGATTTTCAAGCTAAGATGCAGTTTGTCTTCGTCATGTTCATACCGCCAGTAAACATGATGATAATTAGCGGCCAAATCTCTTATTCGTTAAAAAAGCCGAACAGACAAGAAAGAGTTAGCTTTCAAAATAGAATTAAGAAGAACAGTCGAAATTATGATACAGGTGAAAGATTTAGAAGGAGAGAGAGAATTGTTCGGGCGTTTATCTTTATCCTGCTGTTGAACATGGGGAATTGATGATAAAAGAAATGAAGCTTTTTAACCATACAGAAAAGGACCTGTCTGGAGATTATGACACAAGCTCGTGATTGAGAAGCAGGGACCGCGGAACAGGAGGGCTGGGGGTGGCCCCCACGTTTTCCAGTAAGCACGTGCAAACGTATGGCAGTGCAAGCATGTGGTTATACAGGCAGCCCCCCCCCCCCCCCCCCACACACTTATCCCCTCCACTTTCCAAGACGTTCCGCGGCCCCTGAGAAGGACAATGAAAGAGAAGAAAAATCAATCGTCTGGCTAAGGCAGGATGTGACTTAATCCTTGTTCTTTGAAATGGGCGAATTCTATACCTCTTTGACATGGCGAAAAGAAAAGAAAGACGCTTTTATAAACATTTTTTTAAAGGTAGAACTAACTAGAGCAGGATACAATTTCTTTATTATGATTCTGTTTCATTCCATCGTTGTTTAATCTGGTAACAAGTAAAGAGCGAACCGAAAAGAGAGTTAGCTTTCAAAAGAAAGAAATAAAACTGTCGAGATTATGAAACAGGTGCGTGATGTAGAAGGAGAGAGAAAAAATCAATAATCGTGTCTTAATTCTCCAGCTTAAGAGAGCGATTTCTTTTGCTCTTTCACAAGACGAAAAGTAAAAAAAATAAGCTTCATAAAATTATGCAGACATCAACGATCTCTGTCAATATTCTTTTTGGTAAAGACTAGTCTAATCAGTAAATTTGCCACAATTAAATGACTTTGCGTCAATCGAATCTAAGCTTTAAAAAGAAAGCAAATGACATTGAAAGAAATCAAGTTTACATGATTAATTTAGAAAAAAATATAATGACATAAAAACCTCTGAAAGTTTCAACTATAATCTAATACATTTCCCCGCACAAAATGACACACTTATAAACCTTTTGACTATAGCTAGGTTAGTCAACCCTTTAAGAAAATCGTACCGGCATAGGAAAGGCTCAACGAAAAAAGCATGAAGTTGATGCGGGAAGCTTTTTCAGTGCCGTGAAACTACATGATTTGTTCCCCTTTAAAGCGTTAGAATTCATGGCTTAAGTGAATTAAAATTCATGTTTTCATGAGAAGAAATCCTAACGAAACATAAGGACTAGTTTTTATTACAATTAATAAACGGTTGCTAAGGGCTTTATCCAAATCTAGTTGACATTACAAACGGAAAATGCTGCATGACTGCAAAACGGAAGTCGAACTTTGGAAGCGTTTTTCTCGAAGAAATACTTTGCCACAGCCCTACTTTACTCAAGATTCATAAGCTATTAACTCTACTAATACTCACTCCCTAGAGTTGAACTATATACCAAACTAAAGCTTATGAAACGGAGAATAATAATCAATAATAAAATACAATTTCAAAAAATGCGACTTCTGTCTCATTTTGACGTGACGGGTCACATTTTCTTTTCGGCTTTTCAAAGGGTTACAGAATTAACCCCTTATTATCATCGTGTATAAACAGTTTCGTTGTTCGTAAGTCATCTTTTCACTCCACTCTAGTTGACAATCCTCTCTCCTTCTAAATCACACACTTCTATCAAAACTTCCAGTTCTTCTTACTTCTGTTTTGAAAGCCAACTCTTTTCTATTCCCTCTCTACCGTCAATAGATTAAACATCGATGCGGCTTAAACCAGCTTCGTAATGAAGAGATCTTTCATTGACGATTAACAATTCTCTGCGCTAGTCAAGTCTTGCTTTACGAAATCTACCACCTTCTCAATTTCAACTTTTTCTTTTTGCTTTTAATAGAGCTAAATAATTTGTCTATTATTTTCACACGCACCCTCACCAGATGATTAGTGAATTCTTCTCTCTCTCTCATTCTGAACAAGTATGACATTCTAACACATTTCATTCGCCGTCACAATTTCATTTGGTTCACCCCCCCCCCCCATTCAAAGGGATCTTGGGACTTTCAGACTCTCTTTAAAGTAACAAAATAATCAACTTGTAAAGAAAAAGAGACATAGAGGGGAGGTACTGATAACTGAAACAGAGATAGAAGGAAAAGATTTTTGTTTAGCCTGCACTCAAAACGAAACAAGAAGGACTCCCAAAAAATATTGATTAATAAAATATTGTACTTTATTATAACGGGACCGAAGTACATGTAGTACGAATGCGATGATAACAGAAGCAATATCTGATCTTAATCTTCAGAACAATGCGAGACGGCACGAGCGAGCCAGCGCGATCGAGCATTAAGTACATGTACTTGTTGCAAATTCTTTTACAGAGATCACGTGACTGCGAACGTCCAATGAACAAAGCCACGCGTCGTTAGGGGCGGGGCATAGCGGATGGCTTTATTTTCGCTCCGACACGAGCCAGCTGTCCGAAAAAATAGAAGAGTTGACCGAAAAAAACACTCGTAGAAAAACTGCTTTTTCTACCCTTTCCCGTTATATTTAGGGCTCAATTTCTTTTACAGAGCATTCATGAAACATTGAAGATTCAAATCAGCGAAGAAAAAAAAATGACGAAATTTGAATTTTTTTAAAGATTTGCCCAAGTTCTAGCCCAGCGACTTCTGTCTCATTTTGTCGTGACGGGTCACATTTAATCGTGAGTACATTAATATTGAGGAAATTTTCTTTTTCTATTTGTAATATTGTTTCCCCTTTAATGATTGGCAATACAGCGACCTACGTAAGGGTTGCTTTTATTGCTTTTGTTCTTGTATTTCTTCTTGTTCTTGCTCTTCTTTTCTTATTTTTTTCCTCCTCCTTCTGGTCATTAAAAGTTATTCTGTAACTGAAGTTACCATCAGCATTATCATTAAAATTGCGAGTAGTACTGTAGTATAAACGGGCTAATGCACTTCCCAGTAGCCGTGCATCACGGCACCCACATGTGTCGTGCATAGCCATATTGAAAGAGCTAGTTATGCGATCGCTAGATGTCCGGCGTGCTTTAGCTATTGTCTAGCTGTTTAAAGGGATACGCCACCAGGCGGCCATAGGGGAAAATTAGGATTGCGTAAGCCCCATTCACCCGTACACAAGGTTTGTGCGTCGAACGCGTCCGTTGGACTAAGAGGGATTACATTTCGACTGCACGAAGCCGACCGAATCTCGCACGAGAGCTGGAGCTCAGGCGGAGCGTGCATTTTGTGCGGCGACCAGTCTGTCTGAAGTTTGCACCCCGCGGGGCAACGGCATGATCAGGTAACGATCCCTCTCGCGGCATAAACACGTCCACAATCTGCGGTTGAATATCCTTATACACTAAAGGAAAAAAAGAAACTTATAAAAGTTCAAGAGATCACCAAATTAAATTCTCTGCATGGAAATGTACCAAATTTGGATATAATGTTGATTCAATGCATGGCTTTAAATGACAGTCAATAACAAAAAGTTTTCTTCAATGCCACAAAAGAAATGTGCACTGAAGCAAAGGACTCTCTAATCCCCAAGTCACAAAGACAAACTGCAGCCTTGTACACCATATGCATGTCAATGAATGAAACAAAAGAATTTCAAAAGGGATTTGCACCCCTCGAGCAAGAGGATATTGATGTTCTGCCATGGTGCGCCCGTTCACCAGACCTTTCCCCAATTGAACATCTCTGGGAAGAGCTTGGTCGACGTGTGTCAACCCATCAATCAACCCATCAATAGGGAGACGCTCATTGCAGCACTGCAAGAGGAATGGAATAATGTTCCCCAGGCTACCATCGCGAATCTGATCGGAAGCATGCGAAGACGGTGTACAGCTTGCCAGCAAGCTAGAGGTGGACATACTGGCTATTAATCTGTTTGGATATGAACTTGCAAATCCCTTTTGAAATTCTTTTGTTTCATTCATTGACATGCATATGGTGTACAAGGCTGCAGTTTGTCTTTGTGACTTGGGGATTAGAGAGTCCTTTGCTTCAGTGCACATTTCTTTTGTGGCATTGAAGAAAACTTTTTGTTATTGACTGTCATTTAAAGCCATGCATTGAATCAACATTATATCCAAATTTGGTACATTTCCATGCAGAGAATTTAATTTGGTGATCTCTTGAACTTTTATAAGTTTCTTTTTTCCTTTAGTGTATATTCATTAGAGCTGGATAAGTGAGCACGTACGGTACGGGCGCCCGTTATCCCCCGTCATCAGCACCCGCGGGAGGTGACGGGAGGATAAGAAATCCACCAAGGAAGAGTGAAGCAGACCTGGGAGAACGAACAGCAAATGGACACGGACCTCTCAACAACGTGCTGTGCCCCTGTCAGTTGCCATCCCTCTTCTTAAGCTATTTCATCCGCCGTTTCCGCTGGCAAGCCAGCATAGCAACCCATAGTAAGCTATAATAATCAAGTTCGTGTCTTTGTATTTTTGTGTTATGATCATAATTTCATTGTACTGCCAGTTTGTTTGTCTGCCTGTCTCTTCGAGCCATCACATTATATCGTATATGTGTATTCCTTCGTTTTACTCTAGTACTACTATGCACTATTTGTAGGACGATTGGACATAATATATTATGCAACATTACTATAAACGTAGGAGACCTCATGACAATAGTAGTAGTAGCAGTGGCAGTATTATTTCCATTACGGCACTGAGTTGGATTCCTTTTGTCTTTTGTAAAAAAAAATCGCATTACATGAGGAAATGTTGATTTCATTGCTGTATAGTAACTGGTATTTAAAGAAAATTTGTCTGAAGTACAAACATGACAAAGTCATGATAGAATAATCACATCGACCCCCCCCCCCTTAAACAAAAGAAACAAACGAGAAATCAGTACTACTCCTGATACTGTTAAGACTTGTTGGCTTTATGTCTGATGTCGATAATAACAATATTGGACCTTATCAATCAAAACTAGTATTTGCTTGGAAGCAATTAAGTACTACCTAGTAAAAGCTTGCGCTCAAGCAAATGCTATGACCCAGCATTTTGCTTCACCTGAGAGCTGGTGCCTGAGCAAATAGTTGAGTTTATGCGTATGGTTCAAACAGTTATTAGTTGGGATATCGAGATTTGCGCCGAATCATGATCATCGGATGTCTCAAAGCACCTATTAGGTGCATGAGCTCTAGGGCACTGACAAGTTAATGTCCCACAATTCAACACACAGAGTTATTTCTAAGTTCGGCAAAGCCAGCATGTTCCCTTTCCTTGGTCAATGTTTAGAAAACGTTTTCAAAAGCCACAAATAATAATACACACTTAGAAATAAAGGTACAAAGTTGCACCTTTTAGGGTGCAAATAAATGCAACACTGGGAGCACCTTTTTGGGTGCAATATTGTACCTTTCAGAAAGGTGCAACTTTGCACCATTATTAGGGTGCAATGTTGCACCATTTAGGGTTCAATATTGAACCCTTTTTTCCGATAAAAAGGGTGCAATTTTGCACCCTAAAAGGTGCAAATAAATGCAACACTGGGAGCACCTTTTTGGGTGCAATATTGTACCTTTCAGAAAGGTGCAACTTTGCACCATTATTAGGGTGCAATGTTGCACCATTTAGGGTTCAATATTGAACCCTTTTGGTGCAAATAAATGCAACACTGGGAGCACCTTTTTGGGTGCAATATTGTACCTTTCAGAAAGGTGCAACTTTGCACCATTATTAGGGTGCAATGTTGCACCATTTAGGGGTTTTTTTTTCCTATAAAAAGGGTGCAATTTTGCACCCTAAAGGGTGCAAATAAATGCAACACTGGGAGCACCTTTTTGGGTGCAATATTGTACCTTTCAGAAAGGTGCAATGTTGTACCATAATTGAACCTTTTTTTCCTATAAAAAGGGTGCAATTGTGCACCATAAAGGGTGCAAACTATTGCAACACTGGCAGCACATTTTTTGGTGCAATATTGTACATTTCCAGAAGGTGCAGTTTTGCACCTCACAGGGTGCAATTTTGCGCCTTACAGCGACCCTTTTGGGCACAAAATCGAACCCTTCCAAACCTTCCATTTCGTTTGCAAACACAGATACTGAAGAAAAAAAACAACAGATTTATACTTTTCCATGTTAAGTTAAAACCAAACTGAACGAGCTGTATTTAATAAGGCATATAAGCATGCATTGGAGCATCTGGTCTTTGATAATTTATATACATGTTCATGCGCAGTACTGTAGTTGTAATGAGAATACATGAGGTTAAGATGCACTTTGAATGACAATCCCAACTTAGCAAGCCCTTTTTTACAATAATAAAAAAGTGAAAAAGTGAAAATGAGGTTTCAAACGGCCAGGGGGATTAAAGAGGGCTTTAAATGCCCCGTTCGTGTCATTTTATGAAATAAAATTCGGCCCACACTTCACACTGAAATATAATGGGTTATAATTATTTCCAGGATTTAAAAAAATTAAGGCTTTACACAAATTGCACTTGGGTTTTTTGTTGTTTGGGGGGGGGGGCATTAAAATAATTAAAATAAAAATAAAAGCAGGCTTCAAATGCCTTGTTTACGGTTCAGTATATTGACAAAAACTTGGGCTCCTGTTTATTTTTTGCTTCGTTCAACTTATTTGTTTTATTTTTTCAGTTTGCACACCACCCCCCCCCCCCCCCCATAGAAATCCTAAATCCACCACTGTTGTAAAATATATATGTGTCCTTTATGCCAAACAAGGAAGGAGTCAAGGAACAAGTAGTATATATTATCTGCAGAAGAATACCCCGTCCCAACAGGGGCTGACACCAGAGCTGCTAACCTCTGGCCAAGCTTTTCCGTACACGCAAAGCTGAAAAACCGTATTTTGGCGATGAAATCCGTAATTTTTTGCAAGTCGCCAAATACCAAATTTTTAAACTGCAACTGCCACCAAAATTACTACTAAGTTAGATCTAAAAATGTCATCAAATTACTCTTCATGACACCCCAATAATTACCAATGGGAATAATATAATTATCTAGATCTAGAAACATAAAAAACCAGCTAAAAACTCACGTTCCCTATTCATCCTTTCGATTCCACTACGGAGCAGCTCCATATACTGCCGCCTTAGACCAAGCAGCAGCCTCGCCGTGCCGCCTGCGGGCTAGGCTGGCCGGCTGCCTAACGCCTCAGTATGTAAGAGCAGCCGCACCGCTAGCGCTTGAGCTCATAGCTTGAGCTAGAAGTTTGCGTGAAAGTACGTTCGCAGTCTCCTTTCTGTATGCACTTTAGGTACGTACACAGTGCGCAGTTCCGGGAACAGCGAAAATAATACAATATGAGTGATAACAAATACATGTGCGCAACGTATAATACCAATAGTGCATAATCAGATTTCTTTAAATCCGTAATTTTTGGGCGAAATTCCGTACTTCCATAATGATGGTTAATTTCCGTACCAATTACGGAAAATCTGTACTAGTTGGCAGCTCTGTGACACCCATTATACCACATAAATATTGCACACATCATGTACCTTGACATACATATAAGACATCATTTAGATAGTGACCGGGGCAAGTGGTGCTGCAGAGTGAACTCTCCAAAATGTATTAGACCCCATGTGAGTGCTCCAGAGCAGTGGCAGACCTTGCCCCCTCCAATCCAAACTTTAGCTACAAGGTCTTCTTGTACAAGCTTTCCTCTAAAAACTGCAGCTGGTGTTGGTGTCACAGGTTCCTAAGAAGTAAAAGGAAAGAAATTTACCAGGTCACTGTGCATGATAAAGTACAATCATCTTATGATTCCTCCTTAGAACTACAGAAGTACATGTATGTAGGAAAAAGGGTAGAGGAAATGAGAAAAGAATTGAGCTAAATCTAGTGTCATACTCTAAACTTTAACCCCATGTTATTTAAGTGAACAATTTCCTGCATCAGATTCAAACTACTTCCCCCACTTATGTTACAACATCTCTTAATAGTATCTTTATGGTAGAATGGAATAGTGGTTGTAACATGTTTTGGGAAGAAAAGGTCAAATTCTCATTTACCTTGTCTACAACATACATCATGTCCTTCTCGCCAAGCAGGTGTGGTATGGCCAGAAGGGAGTGTCAGATCTGGAAGTTAATCAGACAAATTATATTAAATCTATGAAAGTTCTGGCATTCACATAACAAACAATTGATATGGAGTAGCTTTTGAAAGCAACTTGATGTACACGCCTGTTATTAACACATGTACAGACATGTAAAACATGAGAGTGCTGTGACAGAGTCTAACTAAGTAAAGAAGAAAATTAAATATTTTTTTTTGAAGACAAAATCTTCAAGCCCCCCTTCCGGTTTGGAATGGTAACCATGAAGACCATTTGCAAAATGCTTTCAAAACTTTTAAACAAATACTGACCTTTCATTTGGTCTTTCTCAATACACTCCTGGATGAGGGCATTGTATTCCTTGAAGAGACAGCTTGTGGAACCAAGGGTCGAATTCCTCCAAACGTGGATTATTTTCTCTGCTACTTTCTCAAGGGCATTGCGGAAAAACTCCCTCTCTTTCAAAATCTGTAAATTTAAAAAAATATATCATAGGCATAGCATTATTCTTGTTTTGTTCTGTTAGAGAAAGTATAAGACATGAAATTTATCGAAAATAATCCTAAGAATGGACAATATTTTTAAAAGCTGATTACTAAAGCTGACATCCATAATGAATTTGTATGCATGCTTTGAACATAAAAACATGGTAGAGGGAATCAAATTAAAACATCCTTTTGCCTGAAAAATTGTGTACATGTATACAACTACATATATTATCTGTTAGTGATAATTAACTTAAGTCCAGATTTTTTATAAACATCTAATTACCCAATACTCCAAGCCTCCAACTTCAGGAT
The DNA here is from genome assembly GCA_025617745.1 of Heliocidaris erythrogramma. Taxonomy (NCBI): domain Eukaryota; kingdom Metazoa; phylum Echinodermata; class Echinoidea; order Camarodonta; family Echinometridae; genus Heliocidaris; species Heliocidaris erythrogramma. The sequence goes on along the minus strand of CM046863.1, from coordinate 27,988,303 downwards.
GGGGAACTCCTGCACCTCAAAAGAAACTTGGTTGGTTCTATATTGAGCTCGGCGAGTCCTAGTGCGCCTCATGATATCTCCTATGACACCTTTATCTGGGTTGCGCCTCCTCACAAGCACTTTTAACTCTTTTCTTCTTCTCCTTGGATATCATCCTTAAAAGTGAAAACAGAATATGTGAAAATAATTGTAAGAGTTTGAAACTCCATTCTTCCTGTGGACAAAAATAAATCACTTTACCTTACCAATTAACAATAGTCAAGGTGTACAGTGCATAATGTCTTTATTAATTACATAATTAGATATCAGAATGGAGATTCAGCCCACCTCACACAATGTGATTAGATGCGTTCAGATCAGAATTAAACCATTGCCCACTCATGCATGTACAAGCTTATCTGAAGATAGATTTTGTGTGTATTAGCGGGAAGTGGTAAATTCTAGATCATTCATACATGAGAAGAAAATATTTAAAATTTCATTTTCAACTCTGAACCGTCACATTTTTAGCATATATAGTGCGAGTGGACAAGTTCCTGAATCAGGTAAAATAGTAAATTCGAGAATATCAAATCTTGCTTGGATCAAATTTGTTGTCTGTTACTACTGCAACAGTGAATGTTTGACACAGTCCCACATATGCAAGGGACAAATAGTATGAGTGACGATTGCCTAAGACTGCATTCAACACCCTTGGATTGGATCATTGGACAGGATCACTCATAATGGCATCGTGTCATGGTCTAGTGGATACGTCACCGGACTGGGGATCTCATGGTTTGTGGTTCGAGTCCTGCCGCGGCATGTCCTTTGGCAAAACATTCATTTACATTTGCCACACTCCAGCCAGGTGTAGTAAATGGGTACCTGGTAGGAATTTATTCCTTGAATGCTTAGGACAGCTGGGTTAAAGCCAGGGTAATTAATACTCCTTTGTAGGTGCCTTGAGCATCCTCTGGGATGGATACGTGCGCAATTTACATGTAATAAATGTAGCTATTATTATTATTGCTATACTATACCCTCGGACGGTCGTACGCCTCAACACTTTCAAACGCCACAGCACACAAATTCACCAAAATTCACTCAAAATCAGCATTTAATTTACAAATATCAACACTAACAATATCCATCAAATACAATAAATTCAGCTCACTGATGTTGGAAAAGATTTATTTTAAAAATTATAATTTACGGGGTATCGAAGTCATTGTATTTCTTGGTCACCGCGAGCGCCGACATCTCCCCCAAAACATTAAGTTGGCAAAAATTTGGTCCCTGTCGCGCATACGTAAAAGTCCCGGTTTTCTGTGTGCGCAATTGTAGAGATCGATATCGGCGTGATACCGAGTTTCTTTGTGAACAAAATTTAATTATCTAAGTTTAGTCTAAAACATCGGCAGAATGAAAACATCATCATGTGATGGCGAAAACAAAAATTCACTCAAAATCAGCATTTAATTTACAAATATCAACACTAACAATATCCATCAAATACAATAAATTCAGCTCACTGATGTTGGAAAAGATTTATTTTAAAAATTAAATTTACGGGGTATCGAAGTCATTGTATTTCTTGGTCACCGCGAGCGCCGACATCTCCCCCAAAACATTAAGTTGGCAAAAATTTGGTCCCTGTCGCGCATACGTAAAAGTCCCGGTTTTCTGTGTGCGCAATTGTAGAGATCGATATCGGCGTGATACCGAGTTTCTTTGTGAACAAAATTTAATTATCTAAGTTTAGTCTAAAACATCGGCAGAATGGAAACAACAACATGTGATGACGAAAAAAAAAATCAGGGATTTCTTCAGTTTGGGACATGATTTTGACTTTGGTCTGGATTTTGCTGAAAATATCAGAAATTCTTCCTAAGATCTAACGGCCATTCGAGGTAAGAATTACATTTTAAGAGCTGAATTTGAAAGGAAGTATATTTATCTTATTCCTCCCCCCCCCCCCCCCCATACAGCTTGCAATAGAAAATGCAGCATCAGCAGTAAACTATTTTGCATGAATTACATGTCCAGCCACTCATAGGTACACGCCATTGCCGACTGTGTAGGAACGCAGGCAGAATGCAGGCGGTACTAATAATGCATCACTGTGCATATTTGGCTATATTTAAGTTAATACCTGCGGTTGAAATCTACTTAAATATAAATAATTATGGTGAATTATAGATGATTAAAACTTACCAGTTTGTTTTGTGACCTTAAAAATGGATTTCCAATCATTTATATTAATTTCTCTTAGATCTAGCTTTTTACTAATGTCCTGCCATAATTGTTTAACTTTAGGACATTCTAAAAACAAATGTTGGTATGTTTCAACTTGATGTTTACAAAAGGAACATAGATTGTCCAACTCGAAACCAAATTGAAAGAGTCTCTGTTTCGTATATATAGCCCCATGCAATAGTTTGTATTGAAACTCTCTAATCTCTTTGAAACTGTTCAATAAAGTGATTATATAACCGTATAGAATTTAAATCGCAAAATTTTTGTATATGACCAAAAATCTTCAGATCTATTTGGAAATGTTCAGTATCCACATGTATAAAATCACTCTGTATCCATTCCTGTTCAATGACTGAAAATATTTTTTGAATCATGATCAGGCTGTCGGTGGTAAAACCTAAGTTATAAAAATAAGAGATTGGTTTTAAATTACCTCCAACGGTTATATCTGATGCTTTAAATATTCCTTTATGAAAAAGATCAGCATCAAAGATCATTTTATTTCGAAAACAAATACTTTTATTATTAAAAATTATCGGATTGACTTTGTTCTTTTCGAAGTGTCTACATTCATCTATATCTTGCCAGGCTTTTAACATATCTAAATAAAACCTGGGTATACCATCTAAATTCATTTTCTTCATGTCATAATTGCAAAGAAAAAACTTCGACCTCCAATCGATCTAAAAAAGTAATCAAATGTTAGTTTCCACCCTAAATATTTTTCACCGTACAACAGCCGCTTGATCCACATTATTCTTTGAGTCTTAATAAAAGTTTCGTAGTTAGTTACCCTAAGCCCACCTGCAGAATAATCTTGATATAATATTTTCCTTTTTATTCTATCTTTCCCACCCCAAATGAAATTAAAGGAATTTTTTTCAATTTCTTCAAGGATACTATATGGAACAGATATAAGAGAAGATACGTAATTTAATTTTGAATATACATACGTTTTCAATAATTTGACTTTGCCATACATCGTAAGGTCTCGTTGGCTCCACCAACCTATTAATCTTTTTATTTTACTTAATATCTCTTTGTAGTTTAAATCAACTTTTATTTTAGAATTACGTGAAAAATAAACTCCTAGGATTTTTATGTCTTGTACTCTATGTCCCAAAAAAGGTAAACCGGGCATATCAATCGCTTCCCCCAACCAGATAAAATTTGTCTTATCCATATTTATTTTTAATCCACTTAATTTCTCAAAATCTTCGAAGACTTTCTTCACCCTATCAATTGACTTCATATCTTTAAGAAACAATGTAATATCATCGGCGTAAAGTATCTATGGTGCGTAACCATGTAGAGCGGCCTCACTAGTGCGCAACATATTGAGAGCAGTCGTCATACGTATCGATGTCTGTGTAACAACTACGAAAAACAAGGCTGTAAGTTTTTATAACTTTCTACATTTTGTGTCTTAACGAACTTATAATTTCATATGTATAGACTGATACCTAAGTATCAGTTTGCCCACAAAAACCTTCATTTCAAACAAAATTACATCTGTATCCCCAATACCCAGTATACACACATGTATATGATCCTAATGGTCAATATGACCATTGCTTGCTGACGTGTGTCCAGCCAAAACTCAAAAGCAAAATGATAACCCTCTTTAGTTTGGGGGACTCCTTCCATGTGTCCTGTAGTGTTGGCTAGATGTATACCAGAAACAATATTGTGCCCTATTACTGATAATAATTTCGGTACAATAACAATAAATGGGCAAGAAAACGTGAAATTTGGTAGACAGATCAGATCAGACATTGTCAGAACTGGTCTAAGGCCTAAGGCTGCCAATGACAAAAACGTTACACAAAATTGAAGAGATGGGACTGGGTTATTGACATTCGTAAATGTTGTTGCTCGATCTTCTTTACACTGTTATTTTGTGTTTAAATTAGTGAAATATATATTGAAATGCACATGATGTCATGCCATGACTTGATCACACAGAGGTTATATTCTACAAGACATAAAAGCATATTTTACGCTTACTGTTAACGCTGAAAGCTCACCAGAGAGAAATGATATCGTGCGGCTGATTTGAATTTCGTGCGAATCGCAAGCGCTATCGCGCGTAGCTAGCTAGCTAGCTCATATGCATGCATTCCTGCAATGAATGCAGCTCAGAGATTGATCAGCCAATCGCGGCGCACGTACTAAAGCGATACGAATACGGCATTTTTATTATTTTTTTTGAATTTCAATAATTTATGAAACAAATAATTTACATTTGAAGAAAATAGAGTTTAAAATGGGTTATAATGAAATAAAATGTAATTCTAAAAGATATACTATGGCAGAAACTGTAACACTTACCCTGTTTAACTTCATGTTCTGCATTTTCGTGGGCATTTTCTGTCTATCGATTTCATTGGCCAATGATGTTTAGACGGGCGAAGTTGACGTAGTCTTTCGGCCAAAACGTTCAAAATTGTCCTCGAAAGTACAGTTCATTTATGAGACTAAATAGTTTGCAGATGAACATGTTACTACAAAAGTATGTCATAATATAACCGATGAAATATTAAATTTAATGACAAACTTGAATAATTACTAAAACAGGACACCAAACAAAAGACTACACGTTATAGCGCAGCATACGTTTGAGACTAACAAAAGGTACAAGTTTGCACCCTCTTCTGATTTATCATTGAAATTACTCAAAATGGTATAATATTGTACCTTTTACGAAGTTTGCTGCACATTGCACCTTTTTTCGAATGTTTGCACCATTTGTGCACCTTTAATTCTAAGTGTGTATAATAGCATGAACAATCAGATGGGACACTATGAAACAATTTTCACTCTCAGTGTAATCTTGATCGTGATGGCTCAAATTCAGAAAAGGCTGCTCCTGAAGGTATTGGCGAGGAGCTTGATTTATCTAACGATCTCCATCTGAGTGCGCCTTAACCTCTGTTATTGAGGATCACAAGTTTCTTATTGACAATAGTCAACTGCCCAGTGTTAAAGACAAACAGTCGAAATTACTCTAGCATGTGAGCGTAATCGGATAAGCGTAGGTTTTTTTGTTTGTTTGTTTTTTGTCCGGCGTGACACAAAATACACCTTTTTCACAAAGTTAATTGAAAGACTATAACTACAATGATATACATCAAGAATTACGAGAAAATTTGTTCTTCAAATGGTTCCAAGGAGCAAAACCATTTTTAAGCGAGGATATTTTTGAGAAAATGACACTTTTGGCAAAATTACCATCTGTGATGAAACATGATCTTATTTCATATGAAAGCTAAAGCTTGTTTTGAAATTCGAAATGTTTAAATGGAAACCCAATTTATGTGACTAACATATGGAAGTGAAAGTAATAGAAAATATCACGTTGTTCTGATTTTAATAGGAAAAAAGTAATGCGAAGTCAACACAAATAGTAATCTCCCACTCTGAGAAATGGAGCATTTCACTGATTATCATTTGAATATTGTAACCATGACAACAAAACTATATTAGTTTTCAGAAAACCTGGTGATACCCTCCAGAAGCAATCCATCATATCTCATCACCTTTTTTTAAAGGTTTCCCAATTGCAACTTGGAACATTCTTGAAAATGTCCGTACGTGACTGATCACACTCCTATACGAATAAAATACATGCATTAATACAACAATGAAATATACGAATAAGAATGCACTCAATAAGCAGCAAATATATTTGAAATTACCTGACAATTGAAAATTTGATTCGCATTTTTCTTTCTAAAGCTTGTAAATACTGTACTCATCCAAATGTACAGTAACTCATCCGAATAAACTTTCTCTCGTATATTCTGCGACACTTTCAAAATATTGTGCAGCGAGTGATCTTGATTATATCATTATTAAATTGCTATTACACGGGTTTTATTTAATTTTTAAAATGGAGTAATATCCAATAGTGTCAGCTACCTAGTCCCAATAACAAATTATGAAAGCAATGGAAGATGCATAGAATATGACTAATCTTTTTCGATAAGAAACGTAAGATACCATTTGAGGAACTTGACCAATCAAGTTAATGCTTGATGACAGGAACACATTCTTTTCATTTCAAGCCATCATCTGCTTGCCCGGAAAAGCCTTTGTTCTTTAAAAGTAAGCATTTGCTTTTTCTTACAAGCTAGGCCTTGATGTTGTTAGCAAATACTTACTTTTCTGAATAGAAGAGAAAGTTTGTTTTCCGAGATAATATTTCTAAACAAATGCCTGTCTTCAGAAGCATTTGTCTGGCATATGCAAGTAGAAGTTTTTTCTTGAATCTGGAACGTTTTACTTGCTAGTATATGTATTTGCTTGTTTGAACAAGTACGAATGCAAGCAAAGGGTTCGCAAAAAAAAACAACATTTGCTAGGTTGTATCGATACATGCATTTGACTGGCTCCTACTTCCGGGAGATACTTACCCTTACTCACTTGCCCTCAGATCCATACTGTCCTGAGGACGATATGGAGGCTCGTCTTCGACTTGGGCATTATGAATCTAAATCAGGGAATATAATCTTATTAGGCCAGGAGCCTGTCCCGAAATAGTCACCCCTTTTTATCCAAAAGATGTGACCCCTTAATATACCATCTAAGTAATTGACAAGAAATGTTTTCATCGTGACCGTAGTCGGGGTTTAGCCCCAGAGCCCTATTCTAGTTCTGGACTCTTTTTATTGGAGTTTTTTATTCGCCGACTATACGCGATAAGCCGAGTGATGCGCGATCCCGAGAACCTGTTGGCCCCGAAAAAAAAGAGTCCACGCTGACGTCAGGGGTCAAAAGTTCACACACAATTGATCATAAATATTCATGAAATCACCGTCAATCAAACAGTTCGCTTGCGAATTGCGTTGTTTACGTTTTGCACGTGGTGGGATCCCTGATCTGATCGCGCATATCGCATATCAGCTCGAGCTAGCTGTACACATTATGATGTACTGTATTGTGCATGCATTCGAATTGGATATTAAAACTCTCTGAGATTTGCAAGAAACAAGCCTGGAAACGAGGTGCTGAAAACGGATATAATTGGCATTTATGTCTACATTTGCAACTTCTTACTGATAAAAAGTTGTGTGTGAAAATGTAGTCCTGGTCGTGGCCCAATCAATGCGAAATGGCCATGGCATCGCCATCGTTTCGGTGCCACTTCAACGCTGTCGCTGGTGCATGATTTGTGACACTCAACTAATAAATAACATGCAAGGCATACATAAAGGTTAACTCGGCCAAAGCCATCAGAACTGAACTGGCAGCAACATTAGAACTTAATGTTGGAGAGAATATGTACTATAGTTCGAAGAAAACTTTGAAAGTTGAATATGCAACACTTATACGCGCTTGCATTCCGTGTGTGTATTGATTCACGTATCACAGCCATACACACGTGGAGCGCTAGCTAGGTATATGCCATAGAGTTAAATACGCTAGGCCTACACACACACGGACCTACGTATTATTAACACGCTATGCATGCATATAACACAGTAGTTTATATCTACAAACCTTATTGTATCTTTAGCGAAAATGATGTTAAAAGAGGAAGTTTTAATGGTCATCATTCATCAAATTTGAATTTAGAGATTAATTTTGATGCAACATAGCACCTCGTTAAGGAATATAAAATTATTTCATCACTAGATCATACCAGATTTCCCCATTACTACTTCAAAATGATGTCAAGCAAAGACTAGCGCTTTAGCTGGGGAGGGGCGGCCAATTTTAATTGCTCTCCCTGAAAAATCTCAGGGAAAGTCGTCAGCGTGGAGCAATAAGACAGTTCGGGGTTAGCGCATGGTACAAATGACCCCAAATATCCACAGATATTTTAGACATGGAGGGTCCCTTTATGTGCACTTCAGAAAAATAACTCTGGGAGTGATAGAGGTGCCTCATGAATAGCTTTTGTTTCCCCCTTTAAAAAGAATACTTCCACCTGGATATCATGGAATGCACCATTAGTGCATAATTGAATAATGATTACATGACATTCATGAGCACATATCGAATATTAGTGTCAGTGGGTTTTAGAATTTTGTACAGATGACCTTTATCTGCTCATGCTCAGATTGCATCTCCGAAATGGCTTATTGCACTGGACTCTTTTTTTTTGGGGGGGGGGGGGGGCAACAGGTTCTCGGGATCGCGCGTCACTCGGCTTATCGCGTATAGTCGGCGAATAAAAAACTCTAATAAAAAGAGTCCAGAACTAGACTACAGAGCCCCAAAAGAGATCACAGAGTCGATTCGATTTCACCTCACCTCCCCCATGCACCAAACTTTGTTTGAAGTAGTGTGACTGGGCATTACAACACAGGACAAAACTGACAAACATTTCCGTCGAGATGGGGTGTCAGACGGCCCCTAAAATTTTGGTTAATTTTCCCCTTAAAGTCCGGGGACCAAATTTTGTCATAATAAAGAGCTTTGGGTGTACATTCCACAAACATAAAAACTGATAAATTATCCATGGGAAGAGAGTGTCAGCACCCCTGAAACGAAAAAAATCAAGGTGCCCTTTGACAACGCCCCCCCCCCCAAAAAAAAAAATGTGAAGAAAAAATATTTTCTTACCTTCTGACTAAGATTACTGAAAAGTTGTAACTTCAATTTAATTCAAATTTACATAACATAATGTTGAGTATCATGATCTTCTTGAGGCGCAATTTGATGTTAAGTGGTTTTTGGTGCTTTCTCAAAAGTAGCAAAGAAATATTTTCAGGATTATGTCAACAGACGCATTGTTAATCTGCTCCTGTTTGTTAAGAGTTAATAGAGGAGCTTGCCATGTATATGTGGTATGTGCCTGCCAGGCTGAAATTCACTATTCAGATTTATAGATTCAGATTCAAAATACATATATTTTGTTCTCATAATCAAATAAATGTACAAAATGAAATGTCCATTCACCAAAAGCATGGTGAAAAAAAAGAAGAAAAGAAAACAATAAATTAAAAAACAAATGCAATATGTTTTACTGACTATAATGGTAGAAAGTATATTTTTGATCTACAGTAAATGTAAATGTGTGGAGTGAAGAGCATGTTTTAATAGAGTCATTCCCGAGTTATGGACCTGAAAAATGAATATTTTGGTAAAACGCAACTGTTCTATGTCTAGGAATATGGGTGTCACTCACAGGTCTTGTTGGATAATTATGAAATTTATATTTAAAACTAAACACTTCACGAAACTGGCGAGATATTTGTAAATACACCTATTTATTGTTGGCAACTGACAATATCTTCAAGTGTTGTCATAATAGACCAGGTGGCCTTAAGGTATGATTTATATTGTTGGAATTTTCTTTCATAATAATCCACTTTGACACGTCTGACCAAAGAATTCAAATGGTTTCTAAAATGCTTATATTTTAATTTGTTAATTACACATATATCAAGCAAGCTCATCTAGCATGCCTTATCAGTTGGTCAGTGAATGTGTTTATATAATCCTGGCATTATGTTTTGGCTTCTTTTAAGAAAGCGATGCATATTTCACAATTTAATAACTTTTAAATGAAATGGTAAATTCATATCGAATTGCACATCAAGATAATCATTATACTAAAAAATATGTTATGACAATTTGTTTGAATTGAATAAAACACTTTTGAGTTATCACGGAAGGTAAGATTTTTTTTCTGTACAGACTGAACAGTTTGGGGACAAAGTTTTGTCAAAGGGCAATTTGGTTTTTTTTTTTGGTTCATTGATGCTGACACCACCTCCCCGATAGACAATTTTGTCAGTTTTTATATTTTTTGAAATGTATAACACAAGGCTCTTTGTCCCTGGAATTTAATGGGAAACATTTACCCAGACTATGTCCCCCTCAAGGGCAATCAACAATAAATAAGTATTATTGTCATGAATTATCAAAGTTGTGCTTGATGAATAACATTATTTCTTTTCAATAAAACGTGAATCAATGAAACTGATAATACAGTTGATTTATTTTTGTCTTGATATCAGTAAAAGATTTTCAATCAATGAAAATCAGTCATTCACGTGTAGACCTATAGTGTTTTTTTGATGTATTTGTTCAAGCAGCTTCAAGTTTTGTCTTACATACGCGTGGGAAAATTCAAGTATTGGTGTTAGCCTTTCATTTTCTTGCTTAGTGGGAATAAGATAATCATAATTATGTCCCTAGGAAAAAAAAGTGAGGATAGCTAAATTTTGTATATCTTATGCATAGCAAAGGCTTGAGCGTTGAATTCACATTGAATATATTAAATAGAGAGAGAGAGAGGGGGGGGGGGGGGATAAAGAGATGTTTACTAGCATAAGAGTGGTTCATAATCAAGCACGTACTATAAAATGGATGAAGGTAGTCTCTTGGTAACCTCTCATCGTAAACTCGTAAGTGAAATGCTGCTATAAAGAATAATATCAACTAATGGGTCCTGAAGACAACCCAGTCACGTATCATAGCCTTCAAAGTTGAAACAAACTTAATAACAATGAAGCTTCCATGCAGCGTCTTAATGTCTTAAGAAATACACCTCCTTTCTATCAATTACCAGAAAAAATAATTCACTCTAAGCTTCTATTATCATCATGCATGAATGAATGTGAACACTTTTATATGAGTATTGCCAAAAAGTAGTTTGTGGGCGGAATTAAAGAATAATGTAATTGCAATTTGTGCAATGCAGAAATAAAAATAAGAATAACAATATCAAAATACAAAAAAAGTAATCCTACATGGTATTTATTAATTCATCATTAAACGTATTTTGCAACCTTGCAGTGAGATAAAATTCCGTTATAAGTCAAAATGGGATTGAAAGACAAAGAAAAAAGAAACGAAAGCAAAGAGAGGTGTAATCCATTTGTGTTTAGCCGAATGTTGCACATTAACACCTTCATGATTTTGCGACTATTGGCTAGATGAGTTTCTATCTTATGAGACATTTTCTATTTTTCCACCTTCCTTCTCGAGTTCAAGGAAAATGTCAGTTCACTCATTGAAAATTCATTTTGGATTAAGGTTGTACAATTATTTACAATAAAATGAAATTCAGTTCACGTTTACGGTCATTGTCCTTTAAAGATTTGGGGAGAAAATTAGATTTCTTTTTAAAATCAGCATCGTTTGGACAGAATTTCAAGTCCGCAGTTTATAATCAATATCCTTTGAGCAAAATCATTAACGCAATTATGTATACAAACTCTGATTTATCAGATGACTTATCAGATCCCGAAGGCAAAGAAGCTCAAGTGGCAAGGGGAATTCGACCATATTATATGTTTGAACCCCTCGCAGAAAACGCACCGGGGCCTGGTGAAGTGGTCGCGGGTAAAGTAACTCCAGGGAGCTCCAACGCGTTGGAGCTCCCTACCGTACCAGGCTGGGCCTGCCAGGCCTGCGGGCGTGCACGGTATATAGGTGGGTGGAATATTTTCCTTTACTTCGAATTCTCGTACGTCACAGATCATGTGATCACGATGTCGCTTGGATGATTTTTTTTTAGGGGCGGGGTTTATGACTGTGTTAATCAGCAAAAATGTACTTTTCAAATGATTATGAAATACGACTGAATGCATAAAAATTTGTGTGATAGATATTTTTTGGCTCCTGAAAAATGGGCAGTTATTTTTTCTGTTTTAGTCACCCTTTAAGGGTGACCATGAAGCCTCAACTTCATGGGGTGACTAATGCATGTATCTGGGTGTGCGTAAGAAATGTGCGGTCAAGTGTAACTAAATTACGACCTTTGACATTATCTACTGACCTTTGGCATTGTCTAAGGGAAGCTGGGATAGCCGGTGAGTGTGAGAGGAAGAAAGGGAGAGAGAGAGAGAGATGGAGAAAGGCAGGGTGAGAAAAAGAGAGCAGCGGGATTCAGTGTGAGTGAGCCGCAGATAACAGCAAATGTAGTTGATCACAAACGAATGTAATTTATTGCAACTGTGATTTAGATCCCAAACCAATGGTAAGTAAGCATTGAATGGTTTGAATAGGGTTACATTTTCCTGGTTTGAGCATGGTGAGAGAGTTACAGGCTTGTCGTAATCCATATTTCAATATCCATAAGAATTTAATGGTCCACATGCCCAGCGTGTATACCATAAACCTGTTATGATTGAGATTTGAATCACATCGCGAATGGTAAACAATAAATAATATATCGTGTAATACAAATGTGTTGTAATTGAGATTTAAGTCTTGTAACCAATAACTTAGGTGCAAATTTCATATCTAAGAGTTAGAATTAAATGATTTTAACATAAAATGAGCTGACAGGGATGGTGTAACCGTGATCAAAGACCACACACATACATTAGTCACCCTCGACAAAACTTCACTTTTGGTAAAATCCGTCTTCACATTAAATTTCTGTACAATATTTCCGATTTATGTTCTTATCATTCATTCATTAAGTTACTTGTAATAAACTGTAGCCACGAAGGTATATGCCGATATCAATATGCAAATGTTTATTTTGTTATCAAATGGAATATAAAAACACATAGTTAAATGTGTATATGCTATATGTTTTTATTATTATCTTTAGAAACTGATGAAGTCCAAAAGCTTCATCTAATAAAGTTGAAGTTCAGCTACGTCCTTGTCTTCTGTCTCATCAGTCCTCACACAATACAATTTACCGAGACGCCGTCGAAATGTTTCAGTTGGGTATCTTTGCGTCTCTCTCTCTATCTCTCTCTCTCCCTATGCTTTTTTTAATTCAGATTTTGGCAACATGGAAGGTGCATTAAAAAGGTTGTTGCTCCTACTCGCCCTCTGCATCCCCATGGCTCGAGCCTGGTTTGCCGAAGATTATTGGCAAGAACGATACCAGCTAGATGGCTTTCCTTTTGAAGGTACGTTATAATATCATGACCTCAGCTGACACACCTTTTTCAGACATAAGACTACAATACATTTCTAAAACACAACAGAGCCACACGCTGCGCACCCTCACATACACAAAACAAAGTAACAGCTATGCTTGACTGAGCAAATATCATGTGTTGGGGAGTTATTGCTTGGTGTATTCAATACAATATGTTCAATTTTCTGCATATTTGAATATGTTTTCGAGTAAACAAATTGATATTAATGTTGTAAGTCGTGATTCTGATTTTGAAAATATTTTCATTTATTAATTGCCACACAGGATGAAGTTGTTTATCATCTTACTTCCTCGACTAAACTATATAAAATGGTATTCACATAAACTCCAAAGAGTATCATAAACAGTTTAATTGCCTGACCAAATATTAATACTACTAACAACCTAGGCCTGACGATCATGAGGATAGCAATTTGGTTTTAAAAAAAATGATGATGACGATGACGATGATGATGGTGATAAAAAATGATAAGGAGAGTTGTCACGATAAAAATACACAAAAATCTTATGCAAAATATTTAAAATATTCCGGTATACTAATTAGGTTATTCAATAATACTGACAACATTGACTGTGTGGGCGGTATACAAATCTATTTAGCTATATAAACGAAACCGAATGATTCTAAGTTTATCTTCTTTCATATTCCGATACTTTAAAGGCACATAATATTGGGATCTCGTGGGGAATTTGACACCATTCGGGTGATTACCCATTAAAAGGTGTTGCCAATCACCCAGAGTGGGTGGACTACAATTTTTTTATGACCAAAATGCCTTATGTAATGATCTGCATTTTCCGCCAGTCACCCTAAACTCATTTTCACACCCAAAGACTATCTGAGAGACCAAGGGATATTTTTGGGCTAGACAGCAGTGTTTGCTGTGTCCCAGACTTATACACCCCATTAATATTTCCAGTGGTTTCCACCAAGTCTGCCATCAGCGAATTATGACCTACTGCACATGGAAACTGCCTACCATATGCTTTTAAAGCTTCGTGTGAGGTACACTGTAAAAAATAATTCCGTTTTTTTACGGGAAATTTCCTGGCAGTCGGGACGCCAGGAGTGCACGTTATTTTACAGCCTCATGTAAAACTACAGTCTGTAAAAATTTTTCTGTTTTTTACAGGAAAGAGACGGTAAATTTAAAATAATTTGTAGTCAGTCTCAAGGAAAGCCAGAAAGTGTGTAGTTTTACAGTTATTAGTGTATAGCCATGCTTTATTTTATCCTATACTCTACCTTAATCTATCCTATCCTAAACATATCCTATCTAGTTAATTCAATTTAATTGTGTGTGTGTGTGTAATTGGGTTTTTACAGACGTGTATCAATCAGACGTGTATCAATCAGATATGATTATTTACGTCTGGGACCGACCTTTAACGTCACCATCCGAAAGACGTGACTCAGTCTCGAACCTGGGTCCGCTGAATCAGTTTATAACTTCCACTGGTAGCTGGATTACAGGCGCACGCCACAACGCCCAGTTGAAGAAGATGCAATCTTGTATATGCACCTTATAGTTTTTTATTCCTTTTGTGACAGTTACTAAATCGGGCAACCCCAAACCATACGCTTACTAAAAATTCATGAATATTCATATAAGTGTTTCCCACATATTTGGTAATTTAACAGGGTAACTTGTTAAAATATGAGAAAATGTTTTTTTAACGGTGTTTTTTATCGGGCGATTGAAAATAAATGCTGATTTCCGGTAAACCAACACACTTGCTGTTGTTTTACAGGAAAAAGCCTGTAAAATTGAAATGACGGCAATAACTTGTCGTTTCAAGGGCCAGGAAACCTGTAGTTTTACAGTTATTTTTTACAGTGTAGGCTTACTAGAATTTCGCCAAGTTCAACAGAGAAAACAATTGTAATAGCATGAAAATAAACTATTTTGTAAGGAAAATGAAAACGGAGTGAAAAAATAGACATGAACTACGACAAGGAATAACACAGGGATGAGATTAATAACAAAGCGTGTTTTATAATAAGCCAGCTCGTAATTACAATTTGCGCTGTCATTTTTGTACGCACAATGAGGCTCACAGCAGTGTGATTCCCCATATTAGACAAGTAACGCGACCACCAATACAAATGCCCCTACGCGTAAATAATTGGGGTCAATTCAGCGTTATCGGCACCATGTACTAATTACCATGTGGCTTATACATAGCGCATGATATATGATAAACTACAAAGTGAACAGAAAAGTTACACATATATCATTTACTATTGTGTTAACATGCTGCCCTCTGCAGACGAGCCTTGGCCTGGGTTCTGGTCCCACGTGACCGCAAGACCAGAAGAAGGAGGCTATTGGCTGGATAATGACAAATACATCGGAAGTGCGTGTACAGGATGCAAATGTAATGGCACGTCCGTATCTACATGTACTAGACCTGTCGTGTAAGTTCTTCATTCAAACCCATAGATAGTTCACTGTTTCTGATTAAGAATATGAGTTTAGGTACACTAAAAACAACAGCGACAATAACATAAAGCGAGGTGTGAGAAGATACCGGTAAGTTTTTGCTTAAAATAGGACGTGTACATAGCCAAAATCTGACTTGGATACCGGGCGTGGGTTATTTGTTATCCTTTATTTTCTTCATACTCCTTCACCGTTAACCCATATAGATTGTCACGTTATTATTTTTGTTTTCCAGGCAAGCTGACTATACATTTTGCCTGTACACCACACCTTTTTTGCATTGACTTAAAAAAAATAAAAGTTATTTGCAAGATAATGTGCAGTTATGTTTCCACAAAATATTGCAGAGCACTTGAGCTCCATTTTAACGAGATACATGTGTCATAAAGGGATCGCGCTATCGTAATTTACATCACTGACACACATATATATATATAATATTCATTGTCTTTTGGTCAGCAATAATTTTTAATCATTTATACACAGGAAAGTCATTAAAACAGATTTTGGGACGATACAAGAAGCGACATTCGAAGCAAACCCGACGATAATGTAAGTACAACAAGTGACTGGAAGCAGACAATAAAAGACCAATGGCAATATACATACATGTCTTCTCTTGAATCAGCTGGTCATGGAAAAGATGGTCATTGTGAAATAGCTCACATCAACATTTAACGAATCGCCGAAAATCAAAATTCAATAGTATATATTGTTTCAATAAAATGAACACTTCCCATTAATTCGTATAGATTTGAATACATACTCGTATGGTGAATTTATGTTAATAAGTTGTTTTGGACATGCACCTGATCTGTATTAATTTGTAATACATGCAGTAATAAAAACAAATCCACTAATCCCAGTTAGCATGTTCTTGGCCCCGTCTTATAAAGAGTTGTGATTGATTTGAATCGATCGCAAGTCCTCCAATCAATCGCAATTGTCCAATCCGAAGTACAGATTTGCGATTGATATCAATTGCAAATTATTTGCCATCAATCGCAATTCTTTATAAGACGTGGTCATGTTCTTTCTTTTTTAATGTTTTCTTGCAAACTATGTATAAGCGATATAACAATCTGTTTGCAGCAATTCTGTTTGTAAATTGCTAATCTTAAAGCTGTGTGTACACTCTAAAAAATGAAGTGCTATTTTTAGCACCTCAAGAATTTGAGGCAGCACCTGAAAGGGCACGCATAGGGACTGCACAAATTGTGCTAAAGTAGCACTTGTCCAAATGCTATAATTCAACACAGTCCAAGTGCTACTTTAACACTTTAAGTGTAAGCCTGTTTACACTTCTGGTGCTATTAGACGCATGCAGCTCGCAAAAACCACACTTCAACTGCATTAAATAACCCATTTTAGAGCCCCCAAAACGACACTACTAGTGCTAACACTTTTACACCCAATATAGTGCTAAAGAACACACACAAACCGTATGCACAAAATTACACCTGTAGTGCTGAAAACTCACCCTTCTATAGTCTGTTAAAAGTGTTAAACAGCCCTACACTAAGGTCTATATTTTATTTTTAGATTGATATGAACTGGTTGTATAGATAGATGATGTGGACTAAAACCATGGCATGTGGATTTAATCATCTGAAAATTACTTGAGACCTAGAGGTGGAAATTTCGGAGATTTAATTGTTCCATTTTGGCAATCCACAATCGTGAGGAAAAAAGCACACACACCGCCTTCCAAACATCCCAGGCCCGGCCGGCGCGGTCGATCGCGCCCCATGACTGGTTGACCCCGCATGATCAACAATTTTCATGTCAACGACAACGCGAACCGTAGACGGTTGGCCACACCACACTTGCTGAAACATGGCATTTCCACTTCATTGCTTTTCATCATGTTTCATATCCACCACCACAAAATTAATGTAAATATCATATTATTTGATACATTTATTCGCATAAAATTACAGACATTCTAAATTTAATGTCTTAAATTTTTACCTACCACGTCATGCCTGTGCAGCAGATGATGGCTCTTGCATGCACTACAGTTGCGTAATAAGCGATTTCGTAATAGACCTGTTTACTAATTGTATGCATACTCTGTGAACAAAGGTTTCTCCTGACGACTCAAAAGCTTGCCAGAGGCTTGCCCAACATAGCAACAACTAATGTATGCAAAATGGATTCCATCCATAGAGATACCATTATGCATAATAGGTGCACTAAATAGTTGGTAACTAAGGATTCTGGAGAGTAACATGCATAAACTTAAAACATTAGTAAACAGGTCTATTGGCTCATGGGCAATTTTTCGCAAATGACCTTTCCCTTTGTTCATTTGGATAGCCATCTTTTCAAAGAAAGATAATACGTAGGCTTGCCCGACATAGCAACCTACAGAATTCAAACTCTATGAAAGAAAGACATCGTAGACCAGGTGACTAGAATAGCACGTCAATGAACACTTGGGAAAGCGCATTGTTTGCAAGTTGGCTACATTTGGCAGACTGTCAAATACCAACCATCAATGAACACCTCGTTGCTTTTCAGTGGATTTAATGAAAAGTATAATTAAATGAATATATGAATAATCATTACACAGTCGATGCTTATCTCAGTGAATTAAACGAACATGCCAGTTTATGTCAGTGACCTTTATCTGCTCATGCGCAAATCCTAATTACGAAATCGCTTATTAGCACAGAATCGTGCGAGTGCTAAAATCACGGGACGTTGGTCAGCACTTGGATTGTAAAACGAGCGTCCTAACATTCAGCACTTACTTTTAGCACTCAATTTTTTGCACCTTATCATCTCCCAGACGCAAATGCCACGTGAGGTGAGCATGTTAAGTGCAAACTTCCAATTAGCACTCGTTTTTCAGCACTTCACTTTTTAGAGTGTTTATATTGGGCGATGATATTCATGGTGTTTGTGTTTCAGAGAAATATACTCTAGTCAAGTTCAACGGATTCATTCAACTACCTTCTCATCCTGCAAGTCTTTAGAAAAAATGTATGTAATTCTAACTCCCTAATATATTTGATTACAACGTTTGCTTTAGTAAGAGTAATGATTACAGTGGAACAATTGAGAATTTTAGAATTATAACAAACAATTCAGTAAAAAAAGTGAGTGAGAGAAAGGGAGAGATAGAAGGGGGTGTAGGGATGGGGAGATTAATTGGGGGGGGGGGGGGGGGCGAAAATGTCTGAGGACAACTAAAGAGAGGCCGGTATAAATTCAGGAGTTAGAAAAATAAAAATGTATACAAGTAAATCATATGGAGTACAGGTTGAGAACATAAGCATTTTCATGTCAGCATTTGAAGCTGGTAAGTCCACATTAATTAGCGATTGTTAACTAAATAACCTTTAAATCATATTTGCTGATGTTATACATACACGTGTGAAAATGGAAAACATTTTATATCACTTAGCTCATTTATTTTTCATTGTCTTTCTTGTTTTGGTTTACAAAGTTCATGTTTTCTTTAACCCATAGCTGTTCATAGTTTCCTTTATAAGTCTAAATCAATCACCTATCCTTCCTCAAATCGGTACCAATTATTCTTATTTCCCACTCCTGTACAGGTTGAAATATGAAAAATGTCAATCACATGAACCAATATGAATGAAAGTTGAAAAAAATTAAGAAGAAAATTGCCAATTTGCTCACAAAAAAATTAATACTGATTATATATTTTACACTTCGTTGCAAATTTAGAAAGTTTAATAATTTGTTACAATCAAATCACCCTTTTTAATTAACGGTACAACGTCTCTAAAAGGAGACACTGTACTCCTAGGGTTAACATACACACCATGGAGTTCTATTGTATTTTAAGGTTCGGCAGAATATTGCAACTCTTGTTCAAATGAATAATAACCAGTTTTTCATTTTTTCTCTCCCACCATACTTAGGATAATCCACAACAGCAATGTAACTAAGATGCCGGACATATCAAACTGTGATGTATTAACAGAAGCGTGAGTCTCTACTCTTTGAACACACCACATTTATTAGTTTATGTTTTTGTTAATGTCAAGCAACATACTTTTTTAAAAGTTGTATCTAAGTAAATTTCAGTAGGACAAATTCAAAGAAACTAAATTAAAAGTTCGGCCAAAAACGCAAGTCTATTTTCGACAAGCATGACGTTAAGTTTTGTTTTGTTTTAATTCGATGATTCCGCGATTACCTGTGACACGAAGGAGAAAAGAGAACACGTTTTTTTCCCCCTATTTACCTGTTCGGGGCTTTTGCTCAAAGGGATAAACATTTTAGGTTTTTGTGACATCGTTTTGCTATTGGCTATTGCAAATGGGATCATTTATTCTACATTTACATTTATTTGTATATAATTCATATTTATATTTAAAAATAATAGATATTACTCAGTTTGTCAGCATATATCATTTCATTACATTAACATTACATTTGATTGTGGTTGTGAGTATAATGTGCATGAAAATGACAGATAAAACAATTGAGAAGTGAGAATGCAAATCATTATATACAGTATAACGAGAGAGAGAGAGAGTTATGACTCGGAATGAGATGTAAAAGAAATTTAGCAATGAATGGGCCCAAATTTCTTAAATAAATCAATTTAGAGGCAAAATATATTCAGAGACACATTTTTTGCGATGTACATTATTATAGGGCAACTGTACAGTAACAATTTACCAGTAAATTAGCATAAAATTGATGCACTTAATCTGGATTCATCGACATTCCCAGACCTGTTTACCAAAGCTTTCAAAAAGTTTGATTTCCTTTGAAATAATTAATTGTTATTTTTTAAATGCTTAATGATATAATATAAACATTCAATATTTATATTACTCTACGAAGCTAAACCATCTTTTTAAGTTGAACCCCTTCCTGACATTGTTTTAAAATATTGTAAAACTTTATCTCTCTTTTTAATTTTTTAGAGATTTTTCCCGCAATCTTCTATCCTATACGACAGCCGAGCACTTCCCTGCTTTCCCGGATAATTTGACAAAACTGTATGTAACATTTGTACCACTTTCGGCAAGATGATTATTTCATAATCATCATACCAATTTGCATTTTCGTGCCTTTAAATCTCGATTTGGCTATAGGCAGTGTCATTAAACACAATAAAAATGTATGTACAATTGCTCTAGACTCAACAAGGGAATCATTGTTGCATTTAAAAACGATTGCTATTTGAATTAAAACGTGTTTTAATGTACGTAAATTTACCATGGTATATCAATTTTGAACTAATTAAAAGTAGACTGAAGATAAAAAAAAGCCCATATGGCGGATTTTTATTTAAAAAAAAAAATCATTATCAAAATTAAGTTTACTTCAAGATAACAATCCACCCGTGTGTTAAAATTGTGCTTTTATCCCAAAATGCAGTAATAACTGGGGGTCATCTCAGCAGACCGACAGCCCTCGAGACAGACACATAAACAAGATAAATAGAATAATATAATGTCGGTTTCGTTGGCTGTCGGCCCTCTGAAAAGTGGATAGCAGGCCCACGAGACGGGTGAGGTTTCAGTCTCGCTATGTCGCCTGACTATTTTGTTTTAATATAGGAATCTGAATTCTAACGAGATGAAAGCTTTGCCACGGAACTTCTTCTCTGGGACTTCCATTGAGCTCCTGTAAGTGCATGTCTCTCACCCTTTTATTTTCTCCTTATTCCACGTTTTATTTTCACTTGTCCACGGATTCGTCCGAAAGCAGACTTGATATTTTTTGCTTTGAATGTAAATCAATCTACCTTGAATGAAGGAACAAAAAATTGTTTTGACAATTATTTTTGGATAAGGCGAAGGTTATATTTTTAAATCGTCGATATTGTTATTTACAACAAATAGAGAGACGTTATAATCAACAAAATTAGCAATAAAATTGTAATATTCTAATGATAGACATATTGTCATTTTTTAAAGAAATCTACATTGACATGTTGAAATATATAATATTACTTCTACTTACTGATATTCAATTATTTCTTTTTTATTCGTTGCTTATTAAAGGAGTCTGAGTAACAACAAATTTAAGTCTATTCCAAGCGATGCCTTACAGAACATGCCAAAACTAGTCTACATTGGACTTGATATGAATCAAATTGAGTTGGTGTCCAAACGGAGCTGCAAAATCCTCGCTGCCAGTCAACTTAGATTCTTGTAAGTACATTTGTAATCATTACATAACATAATAATAACATTAAAAAAGCACAATAATAATTAATCATTCTTAAATATGAGGGGGTAGATACACTGTTAAAACATGTATTAAAAAACTACGGATTAAAAAAATGTGGATTAAAAATCGCTCAACATTGGTTATAAAATGAATGTTGGTTAAAAATGACTTTTAATCTTGCGTGGGTTAAAAATATTGTTGATTAAAATTATTGTTTTTATTCTTGTTGGTTACTTTGTAACCAACATTGATTAAAAACAGCGTTCTCTGCTTTCCCGCCAAACTGATAGTGTTAACTGTCAAGACACTTTATCTTTTTGTTGGTTAAAAGTTTGATCAAAGTTGATTAAAATACCAATCGCGTGACCGAACAGCGCATGCGCATATGGATTTGGAACAAATTCGCTGCGCACAAATCTATCACAGAAATTGTTTGCGATAAAAATGGAAGGCATTGTCATTCAAGTCGCTGAATGAGTGGGGACTTTCAAAGAGTTTGTCGGCGTGTTTGAAGGTGAGAAACTATTATTCATGTATGTGATTGTTGTCCAGCTTAATCTTGGGAAGACATAGATCTACAGTGTGCTCTTTCTTTCTAATTTAAACGGCTTGGGAGCAAGTTCGACCTGCTCGATCTGGACTAGACCTGGCTAAGCCAGGCCCACCGGTAGATTTACTGACTGCGCCTATGGCAGCGAGGAGGCGACGCCGGCGGTATGGCGGTGTGTTCAACTTCGCGCATGTCCATATTTCGCGGACAGGGCAATATGACAAACACTGAAACTAGAACAGTTTTTTGAGAAAAAGATATAAGCACCAATGTAGGCGTAGGCGTAGTCTACCGGTGGGCCTGCCTTAGTCAAGTCTAGTCCAGGTCTGAGAAGGTCGAACTTACCAAACCGCTGAAAGTAGATCACTGAGTAGATCTATTTCGTTATAGGCCTAAGGCTAGCTAGACAACAATTACAGATATGAAAAGAGTTTCTCCGGGGAGTTTCTCATCAAATAAATCTAACCAACAATTTGTTTAAGTTTAATCAACACCATTTTAACCAATGTTGAGCAAAATATGATTAACCAACAAATGGTTAAACATTTAACCAACAAAATAAAACTAACCAACAAATGGTTAAACATTTAACCAACAATATGTTTTAGTTTAATCAACACCAATTTAACCAACGTTGAGCAAAATACGATTAACCAACAAATGATTAAAACTTTTAATGGACCACAGGTTAAACTTTAATCAACAGGCCGTTGATTAAACTTTTAACCTACAAATGTGTGGTTCACCTGGTAACCCTCGGTTGATTAAAATTTTAACCAACAAGATTAAAAAATTTAATCAACGTTCTAACAGTGTAGACTAAATTGATATAGAGAAGGAGAGAAAAAGAGATGGGAAGGAACGAAGAAGGGAGGGAGCTGGCGAGCGAGTGAAAGAGTGAACGAGGAGGGGAAAATTTGAGAGGATTAACCCTTAATCTGCCCCCATGTACCAACCCCAGTGCCACGGCGCTACTATTGTGCCAACCACTAATCCCTCCTGTGCCGGGTTTAGTTTATGGGTGCTTAAAGGGATACACAACCAACCGTGGGGAAAGTCAGGATTGCGTAAGCCCCATTCTCTCGTACACAAAGTTTGTGCGTCGAACGCGTCCGTTGGACTAAGTGGGATTACATTTCGACTGCACGAAGCAGACCGAATCTCGCACGAGAGCTCGAGCTCAGGTGAAGCGTACATGTTTGTGCGGCGACCAGTCTATCCGAGGTTTGCGCCCCGAGGGGCAACGGCATGATCACGTAACGATCACGATGCCCTCTCGCGGCATTAAAACGTCCACAATCTGCGGTTGAGTATCCCTTTAAGCGCAAACAAACAACGCGACTAAACATGTACATGCATGTACGTGGCTACGTGGCACAGCTACGGAGGCTCCTATTCAAGGTTATGGCACGCAAACGCGGGCTATTGCACATGTACACGGCACTGCTATGCAGATCATTACAAGATCGTGGCACCGTATGGGTTAAAGGGATACTCAACCGCAGATTGTGGACGTTTTTATGCCGCGAGAGGGCACCGTGATCGTTACCTGATCATGCCGTTGCCCCGCGGGGCGGTAAACTTCGGCCAGACTGGTCACCGCACAACATGCACGCTCCGCCTGAGCTCGAACTCTCGTGCGAGATTCGGTCTGCTTCGTGCAGTCGAAATGTAATCCCACTTAGTACAACGGACGCGTTCGACGCACAAACTTTGTGTACGAGTGAATAGGGCTTACGCAATCCTGACTTTCCCCACGGCCGCCCGGTGGCGTATCCCTTTAAAGGACTCAAAAAAGATGGGGCGATATGTGAACACAAATATTATATGCAAGCGTAAGAGGGTTTCGAGGAAGAAGAGATAATTAAGCAGGGATGGGGCCTGGAGAAAATGGGGAGATGTTATAACTCCTACTCGATTCCACGTGATTGTGCGATCATCGTAGGCAATACAGTCGTTGTAAATGGCATTTATCAAAATAGCCATATTCATTTCTTCTTTTCTGTGTTTACCTTTACTCCTATGTAATCGGATCACTGCTTATCGTGTAGTTCATTTAACATCCTTCTATTCTTAATAACTATTCGTTTTATTTTGTGCCTGTTTTTTTGTTGTTTTTAGGAACTTGAGTAATAACCACATCTCTTACATCGCACAGAACTCACTGACGCAACTGAAGTACCTGCAGATCTTGTAAGTATTATATGCACAAGAAAAAGTAAACATCATTATGCTTATGTAAAAAACAGATTGCCATAATTATGTACTAACAGATTACAGAGATCGTATGTTAAGCTTACATTGTAATATATACAAACTGTAACATTGTTCTATGATTTTTGTTTAAGTACTTTTTAATCTTGTAAATTCTTGAATATTGAAAATATTTTCACCTGATCAATATTTCTCTTTACCACACTTCTGCTTGCGAAGTGACTAACCGTTCATTTTTACCAATCGTTTGCTATCCACATAAACCACCTTATGTATCATAGGTTTCCAATATCACTTCATGGTAGTTTCTGAAATGTTTCTGAAATGTATTCTCGTTTGCCTTACAACAGGGACTTACATCAAAACAACATCTCGAAAATCGGAAGTCATGTGTTTCACGATATGCCGAGTCTGCTACACCTGTAAGTCTATCCTCGATCTCTACCAGTGTATAAGCAACGCCCTCTACGATTGATGCGACTGGTCGCCACTAGTGCATCTAGGGCGTACACTTGTAATTATTTCCCCTTAGGCTCATGTGTTAAAAATGAGATATTAAAAAAACAAATCATGAAAAGTAAGTGCTAGCAATGGCACCATTAAAGTAATTATCCCTCCTTAGGCACATATCCCAAAAAGTGTTGAACAATGACTTCATCTTTGTTCTTTGGTCGACTGGAAATTCCCCCAAATGACTGGATATGATTGCAGCCTGTAGTGCTCGCAGAAGTACAACACCACTGTACTGTTTCATTATAATTGTCTTCATTTTTCTAAAGAATCAAATAATTATTTTCCCCATTACATAATGCTGGGAATTCTATAGTGATTTTTTTTTTGTATTACATGTCTGCATGTGTAACCTTTGTTTATAAGTCGCACTGCCACTGTACAACATGAGCGATAACCTCGAACTGGAATTGGGTCATCGGTTTATGCATTTTTTCCTACGTTAAATTCAGGAATGTGTTGTCCATTCGATTTTCTCACGCTCAGTTTTTGTTTTGACTGCTTTTTTTTTTTTTTTTTTTAAGTCGTTTCCAGAAATTAACGTGCAAAACAAGTTTATTATTGACGAATCATGAAGGCGATTCAGTAAATGTCTTATTTCGGAAAAAGGAAATTACATACGTACTATCTTTCGCATTAGTGTACAATGGGATCGCACACACGGTGTCCCACTAAGTGTAGGACTCTCAAATTTGGTTTTGCGGGCGTATCAATTGCTTGCATAGAGCCGTACGCACAGTGTTATATCCGCTTGCTAGAGATCAATGGTCTACATAATCTTTGTTCTTTGGATTAGGCCTACTCGTTTTTCCGAAGGTTCGTAATAAGCCACTTCGGAGATGCAATCTGAGCATGAGCAGATAAAGGTCATCTGTACCAAATTCTAAAACCCACTGACACTAATATTCGATATGTGCTCATGAATGTCATGTAATCATTATTCAATTATGCACTAATGGTGCATTCCATGATATCCAGGTGGAAGTATTCTTTTTAAAGGGGGAAACAAAAGCTATTCATGAGGCACCTCTATCACTCCCAGAGTTATTTTTCTGAAGTGCACATAAAGGGACCCACCATGTCTAAAATATCTGTGGATATTTGGGGTCATTTGTACCATGCGCTAACCCCAAACTGGCTCGTAATTTAGACGGTTCCGAAGCATATAATACCCATACTAGGGACTTTACGATTAGGAAAGTTAAATAGGGTTCATTATTCCGAAGGTAATTTTCGAGAAAAAAAATATGAACGGTTCTATTCCATTTTTTTTTTTCGAATTATGAACCTTTGGAATTATAAAACTTTTCTTTTTTATTTTCGGAATTTAAAACGAACCCAATTAACTTCTTTATGAAATTATGAAAGTTATTATTTCTTTTTTTTGTGTGGAAGTATGAGCCTTCAAATTATGAACCTTTAGAAAAACGACATGTAACATGTTGATATACTTCATGGCTCCCAGCTATGTCTGTCATCATTGAAGACACCATGAATAGGATTATATATCTTTATATTCATCTATGGTTCGTAACTTTGGGGCGTTGTAGCGACGATGTAATGTATCTTATGACACGTGTCCTCCACAGTTTTTTTGTCTTCAGTTGCTTAGCTCCTCAAATGTCATTCCTATCTATTGTCCCATGTTTTTAAACTGGAAACACTGAAAAATTAAGCAGTACCATGTTACGTTCACTCTACCTCTATCACCGAAAGAGACAGTGTGATTACAATGACAATTATAATAGTACTAATGATGATACTACTACTAATAATAATAATAATACTTGTAATAATGAAATTAAAGTTTCATAATAAAAGAGGTCATAATTAATGAGGGTTAAATTGATATCAAATGTAAAAAAATTGTAATAACAACAGCAATATAAATAATATAATTGTTAAAGTATTGGTAGTATTCATAACAATAATACTAATAATACTACTGATAATAATGATACTAAATATAATGAAAGGTATATTGGCAATAATGGTTTCATTTAAGTCTAAAGGAGTCTTAGTTATTTTTTTGAAAAAAAAACCTCACAAGATGTCAAAACTCTGTGATAGGACTTTGTTATAGTACATGGGGGCTAGAGACGATGACGATAGTTTATTTAACTTGGGCAGGTGTCGTGCATTCGATGGCCATTCGTTGAGATATTTTATTCTTATATATTTTTAATGATTCGTTTATTTCCATGATACAGAGATTTGAACCATAACAAGATAAGAATCATCGAGTCTCAGACCTTCTCCGAACTGCCAACTCTTATCACTCTGTAAGTACAAAGAAAAATGAAATGAGTGAATGAGACAATGTGAAAGACATACAGTGAATTCGTAATTCTAACAAGTTCTATGGTTGAAGAAAGATGACAGGAATGTTTCGATTTCACACTGTAAGTAATATGCGTGTGTTTATAAGCATGTATATACCAAACGAATGACAACAAATAGTCTAGATTCTACCCCATTTTTTTTTATTTGCTTTATTCTCTCTTCGTTCCTCTCACTATACTCGTATCCCCGAAAATCCCACCTGTCGTTTGCAATGTTGGCAAGGGTGAAATATTGAAGGACTGTTATTGTTTTAGCTTTGAGGATATACTAAGCCTCAGCATAAATTATGATATCCTATTGTGTGATACAGAAAAAAAATCCAGGCAGTGGACTAGCCAAAAACTTGTAGTATAAAACAGTCCTCATCTGTCGTGTCTTTCAATAATGTTTATCGACCTTGTAGTAGTAGTAGTAGTAGGAGTAGTAGTAGTAGTAGTAGTAGTAGTAGTTGTTGTAGTAGTAGTTGTTGTAGTAGTAGTAGTAGTAGTCCCAACGCTACAGTGTACTATTATATATTTTTTTTTCTTTATCGCCCACCCCTCCCCCTCTCTCTCTCTTTCTCTCTGGAACATAAGACTGCTTCATTCACAGAAGGAGGGGTTCAAACTCATCACAATCTCACACACTGCATTCATCCATGCCGGACATAGCCTGCAAAACTTGTAAGATATTATCAATTAACGTACAAAAGAAACCAAAAAGACGATCACAAAAGACTTTCGAAAAATCAACCAGGGCAATTTCAATAGCTTCGTCCATCACCCATTGAAATGTGGGAACATTACAATAACATAATACGTAATCAAAATGATTAATATGGGTTATAAAATAGGGTGTTGATTTTTTGAAAGTCTTTGCGATCGTGTTCAAAGTATTGCAACAGATAGGGCGGCATGCAAAACCTAGCATAAACCTGGCAAGTAATTGGAAAAAAAAGAATTGACGTTCAAGAAAAGGAAGCAGTTGGTTAGCACATGACTAGCAATTACTAGCTTGAATAGAAATAATTGGTTCAATATCAAAATCAATATTTGGGGAGTGTTTTGTCAGTGATATTTCCTGACAAATTTACTCTCAGCCAATCAGATGCAAGGATTTGGGGGGCACAACAGGCCTGTGCCGAAACCTTTAGAAACCCAAGTGGGTTGCCTGATTACACAACCCTTAAACACAACCCCAAAGTACCTGACATTGTGATAACCGTTTGTGTCTTTGTTTCGTTTGTCTTTTTTAATGACAAACTTTGTGCGTCGAACGCGTCCGCTGGACGAAGTGGGATTACATTTCGACCGCACGAAGCCGACCGAATCTCGCACGAGAGCTCGAGCTCAGGCGGAGCGTGCATGTTGTGCGGCGACCAGTCTGCCGAAGTTTGAGCCCCGCGGGGCAACGGCATGATCAGGTAACGATCACGGTGCCCTCTCGCGGCATAAAAACGTCCACAGTCTGCGGTTGAGTATCCCTTTTAATGACAGTCACTCCAGCATTCTAAATACCGAACTCCCCCCCCCCCCCCCCGTAAAAAACCCCATCGCATTCGTATTTACTTTCAGTGTGATTTAACTGAAAGGCCACCGAGCCGTTTTCCCGCTATTTGAAGACATTTTTTTTTACAGTGTCTTTGCAATAAAAAAAACATTGTTAAAGAAGAGCAGGAGTTTGAAAAAAACAAAACAAAAACAAACATTGTGCTCTGATTTCATTTTAAAGATATCTTGGTGAAAACAAACTGCAAGCCGTACCCCATGGAATATTCAACTTCGACAACTTCGAAAAGCTTTACACCTTGTAAGTAAATATCGAATAATATGAATTGCTCTTGATCCTTTTATTCCAGTATAAGGTTGCGATTTTAGCTCAAGTGCGAAGCAAAAATCAGCGTTTTGAAACACAGTTATGAAATATGGTTTTGAAACGCCGATCATGTGGATTCCTGCACAGAAGAGAGTGAGTTTTGGTGCTGTGTTCTGAACCTCATTTTTTTAAGCATCCTCTGTAGAGCCCACAAATGTAAAAATTAACTACAAATTAAAAAAAAAACCCACAAATGTAACGAAAACCGCCCACAAATGTAAAAATCTGTTTAACCACAAATTTCAAAACATGTCGCCTATATACATGTAAAAAATTCAATTTTTACCACAAATGTCATGACATGTCGACCGCAAATGTAAAAACTCATTGCTTTCATAATGCACCTCTACAAGATAGGTTATGATGATAATTTTATGTGTGTGTGCGTATGTGTGCGTGTGTGTGAGGTTTTCCTGACCATTAAAATCCCTAAAATATCGAAACACCTTTACCACACATGTCAAAATATTTCAACCACAAGTGTAAAAATTAAACTAGTTGCTTACTAGTGGTGTCCCTTTTTATGATCAGTTTAGAGAGACGGGTGGGGTGGGAGTTGTTGAGGAGCTGCAAATTGACACAATCCATCGATCTCTACATAGAATAGCAATTTATTTTACCAGTCTCAAGAGGGCGCTTTAAATAATTTGAATTTGAACGTAATTGTTACTTTTTCATACGCGATTTTTTATTTTTAATGATGAAATATCTAATGGTTGGGAAATGCCTGAAACCTGCATGTTATCGTTTCAATCTAGTGATAATATAACACAAAAGTACACTATACGGCACACGCTGCATGATGTTTTGATTAAAAATGAAGGGTACATTCCTACTTGGTCAGCCAGTTGGTCTAACATCATTCGGTGTATTATCTGTTGGTCTAATAACCAATTTGTCTAATCATCATTTCCAATTACCATTTGGTTTAATTGTCATTTCGTCTAATTACCATTTGGTCCATAGTCAATTCGTCTAATAGCCATTAATTTTGGTCTCAAACCTTTTGATCTTATAACCATTTGATCTGAAAATGGGAACAAATAATGAGGGTGAACTCTTCCTCAGGCAGCGCAACAGGGAAGAGTTTCAGGGAAGATATCTCCAAGAAGGGTGCTTTACTTCATCATTGCTACAACAAATTTTATGGGAAAATGTCTGGAAATGTCAATTACATAGTCCTGTCATTATAAAGTCTACAACTGCACCACCTGTAGACATGAAATCTGCTTAAATCTAAGGAATCCCTCAGCATCAGATGAAGGCATGCCTGGACAAAATTCTCAAGGAGATCTGGAGCCATTGGGTCATTTGGACACAAGATATTGGCCCGATATCCCAGTAGCAACATCCAGAAGCCTTGTGACAGTTTAAATAAAGTGTTCATGACAAGGATTGGATTCATACTGATCAACAAATTCAATAAATCACCAGGGGTATGAATAATTTTGAACATCACCAAATGTGGATAACTCACATTTTCTTTTGTTATACAAATGAGGTGAAACCATAAACGGTATTCATTTTGTAGATGACAACTAAATGTATTCAAGTGATATGCACGTACCTCCAGTTCCCCTTTCATTTTCAGAAAAAAAAAACAACAAAACTTTCAAGAATAATTTTGAAGACAACTGTATATCTATGCTTGTGGTGACTGAGGCGATAATATGGATCTTGAGTCACAGCTTCGCCGTTTCTTTCAGTCTTTAGCTGTCCTTCCTATAGCGGCTCAAAAGACATGACTGAGAAGTGACAACTGCTTCATGTTTTATCCAGATATATCTTTGGTTGTCTGACCCTCTGTCCTCTGCCATTCCTTCCTCCTTGAACAATGGTGCTTTCCAGGGTTTCATACCCAAAACACAGCGCCGTCTCTTTTTAGCAACTTGTACTTTCGGCCGTGTGTCCATCCTCGGCGCACCAAGAGTTGAAAAACGTATTGTCAAATGCTAATGACTTATATCTAAATTGACAACATTTGACCCAGGTGGATTGATTACAATGAGATTGCAAACGCATCTGATATTTCCAGGGACGACTTCATAGGACAAAGTGACGCCCTCTACGAAACTATCATGAAAAATGCCAAACCTTTTAAAGGTTTACACAATCTTCAATACCTGTAAGTTGTAAAGATATTTTAAAGTACTATGATTTAAATAATTTGATTTAAGCTCCGAAACCATTATTCTCTCGTTTCCTTTCACATTGTTTTTATTCCCACGAAGATTGCCAAAGTTGCAATTCAAGTTTAAGCATTTATATCTTTCTAGTCACTATATGATCCTCATCAAGTTTGATATCATTGTAAAGCTTGTTTATTCACCTTCACAATGATACCACATTTGTATTGATTATGTAATCACGGAATGCTCAGTGCACCTAAATATAGGGCAAAGTCAAAAGTGAGAAGTTGCAGAATGCATTGTTATTGTTCACACTGAGTTCTTAACTGGAATGAAAGGTTTTGTTTCTTTGTTTTGTTCCTTTTGGTTTGTTTAATTTTGTATTAGTGTGCATGTTTCTGTTGTAATCCATTGTTTGGTGGACAAATATTGCTTTCAGTGATTTTGAAGAGGACTTTTTTGTTTTAAGATGGAATGTGTTTTAATCAGCAACTGATTGTGATAACATTAAAGGAGAATTAACCTAAACAAATGCAGACGAAAGTGTTCAAAGGTGTTATTTATTCCTACTTGTTAGACTATATGGCTTCGCGTCAAAATTTACGAGATCGATACGAATCAAGATTTTCTGAGCAAAATTTATCATCTGCTCGCAACATGTATCGTCTGCTAGCAGTACATGGGGGCCGCCATTTTTTTTATGTGTACATGAAGTTTTTCTTAATCCAAATGCTCAATTGCCTCTTTCAAAATTAAAAACCCGTTTGAGATTAAAAATATAGAATAGATATGTCAATTTATTTTTAAACTGACGATTTCCTTATATATTTCTGTTGAAAATCGATATTCGCTTAATAGAAATCTATTTTCTCGATACTGTGACGCATGGGACGGAGCAAATTAATTCAAATTTATGGATGCTTCTTCCCCGAGCATCTATAGCGGCAAACTATGCATTCACCTGATTTCGGATAATGGACTTGAAAAGTCAGAATGCATGCTGCATATATTATGTTCTGCTCTGTTTGGCAAACCCAAGAAAATAGATTTTTGTTAAGCAAAACCAGACAATTTAAAAATATCATTATAAAGATTTAATTTTTATAATACATGTAAACACCCACTTTATATTTTTTGTCACATATGGGATTTTAGGTAATGAAGAAAAGCAATTTAGGTTTTGGATTCAAAATATCTTCTTGACTGGAACATTTCTCAATGGTTCATGTACAAATCCAAATCAGCAAGAAAATGGCAGCCCCCATGGAAATGAGTAGGAGACGATACCGGGTGTTGGAATATCTTTATTTATACCCTTTTCTGATTATCTTATTAGAAAATGATTTAGGCCAACAAGTAGGAATATATTACACCTTCCAATATAAGTAAATTTGTAATTACGGGTTGATTCTCCTTTAATATTGTGTTTTGGTTTCATGCAGAATATTGCAAGCAGTACACAACTGCGGTGGGGAAAAAAGTCTCCCCTCAGCAAATTATCTCATTTTCAGCCATGTAACCCTATCACAGAAACATAAGCAACACAAACTCTCCTCTTCTCTTGGATTGCTTTTCACTTCAACAAACACATTCCCCTTTCTTGATGTGAACTCATGTTCTTTAACTCTCTCTCCCCTCTCTAACGAAACAAAAACAAACACAAATACACAAATTTGCAAATGTTTGGCACTTTTTATTGAGTAACATGCACATCAAATATGGAATAGCAAAGGATCAGAAGTTCAGTAGCGAGTAGAAGATCCGAATACAGCTACGACAGCCTGGCATCTCCTCCTCATGCTTGTCACCAGCCTGGTGATGCGTTGCTGTGGGATGAGGTTCCACTCTTCGATAAGGATCTGTCGCAACTCAGCCAGTGTAGTGTGATCTGTCACTCTGGCGCGTACATCACGGCCAAGCTGGTCCCACAGGTGCTCGATTGGGTTCATGTCAGGGCTGTTCGCAGGCCTATCCATCCTCGTCACTGCCTCCTCCTGCAGGTATTCGGTGATGTTCCTCGCTCTGTGTGGGCGGGCGTTGTCATCTTGGAAGATGGCGTTTGGTCCAAGATTGCGCATGTATGGGATGTTGTCTCGGTATCTCTCTGCTGTCAGGTTTCCATCAACGATGATAAGCTACTCTTTAAAAGTAAGCACTGCCAAGCATAAAGCTTGTTTAAGGCACATTTCATCTACCAAAGAGGAAATAAACTTGTTGAATAATTCATGACCCATTCAACATCATTCACACACACCCGACATTGCAACAAAATCAATAGACAATAGCCAAGATAGCCATTCAATTTGCAACTTTTCACTTTTGACTTTGCCCTCTATTCAGGGGTGCTGTGCATTCAAGGATGACATAACCATTACAAATGGGGCATGGCTGTGAAGGGGGATAAATGAACTTTCCAATGATCTAAAAATCAATAATGATTAAAAAGCCGCCAAAAAGATATAAAGGCTCAAAGTTGAATTGCAGAACTTTTTTTGAGGGGTTTATATGCATATAAATATATACATATATACATATGCATATATATATATATATATGTGACCCTCCACCACAAAACGACCAATAAGTCGCAATGGGAGCTTTAGAGTAAACAGCTGGAAAATATGGTTTCGGGTGAAAATTTTTATTTTAAGTTTTTTGTATTTTCTGAAAGTTCCTTTATTAATCTACCATCTGACAAAATTTCAGGTTAAAATACCATGTTGAAATATGCTTTTTCTCTCATTCACAATGACCATGTTTTCCTTGAAATTCAAACTTTGTGTGTCAACTTGCTGGAACTGTACTTCACATCGCTTTTCTAGTATACCTTAAAAGTTATGCACTGTCTGATATTCAAAATCAAAAGAAAGAAAGAAATATATCAATTCTAAAGGTATGAAAAGTTTCAATCTAATCTAATAAGTACTTCACTGTGTATACTAGGGAGTTTTGACTCAACCTTTTGTGCGACGAACAATGGGATACAGATTAGGAACTCTTAAATGGTCACTCTTCTTTAGAGCCCCTTTTCTCAATTGTTTTGGTCATTAGTCTGTCTGACACGTTGACATTCTCGTTGTAATTTACAAGGGTTTGCTTAGTCCATACAATACAAGTAATATAATCATGTTAAAGTAGAACGTTGATGATTTTAAATATTGGCTTAATACTTATTATTGCATAGATGGCATAAATTAAACAAGGTTATCCAAATTCAACGCTTGGAAACATTTGAAGTAATGATTATTATCAATTATAAAACGGTAAAATACAGCCCCCGATATAGCAGCTGAAGAGCTCCTCGAACGCTGCTGAGATATGTGACGACACACCCTGGACCAGTCCTGGCTAAGCAGACGATGTCCCATAACATCTTACACATTTTTCAGAGCCTATTTTGTCATCTCCTCTTCACTTATTTCTCTTCCTTCACTAGCGTCAGTCTTAATGTTAGTCTGTTGCCTCACTCTTAACTTCGTGTATGGTATTATTTTGATGAAAAATGCAGCGTTAAAAAAATAAAGGAATCAGTCACTTGTAAACAAAATAAGACGCCATTGTATTTTCAGCTGTTTGCACCGGGGCATGTTCGGCGTTTCAAGAGGGAACGAATACCATCCTGCTATTATTCGGAGGGCTTTTCAATTTGAAAGTGGGGTTTATTTCATTGATCATTGACCCTTCTCCTATGTATTTACAATCAAACGGTTTTAGCTATCAGAATCAGTTTCACTTTCCCTTTATAATGGTGTGAAATAAGGTGATGTTTAAATACACCAAACTCTTTATAATTTGATAAATAATTGCATTGCAATTACGTTCATTCATTATAGGACGTCGTCTGCTTAAGCAGGATCGATCCCGAGTGTGACGACATCAAAACATCGCTATATTTCTGGCGAATCCTCGGATATTCCAGATGCTGAGAAGAGCTTTTATTTGTGTTGTTTTTATAATCACCAGATACGCAGTTGACATAAAACTTATAAGATTGCCATCTGTAAGCTTCCCAGTTTCTAGTGATACATCAATTGCCATATTTGTGATTTTCTTTGAATATCTACTTTAAAGCTTAGAATCTAAGCTTTCAAACTGTGTTGAAATTTTAAAAACCTAAATTTCCGACTTATTGCTCGTTTTGTTGTGGAGGGTCACATATACATACATTACTATTTCCGATCATAGGGGGAATCCTAACAATGCACTTTATTCCGTCACAATAAATATTGGGCGTTACGGGGAATTTCGACGGGCGTTACGGGGGATTTCAACAAAAGGCCGAGATAAAAGGATTCCCCCTATGGCCGCAAATAGATTTATATATATATATATATATATATATATATATATATATACAATCCATGGTGTACCTGCTCAATCCGACCTTAGGTTTCGTGCCTCTCTCAAGACACTCCTCAGGGATAATGAGCTTGGCTTTGGTGTTCGGCATCTGCGATGCTTCCTGGATCGATTTCACGGTCTGGTGGCTTTCTTTTGGGACATTGTGTGTGCCTACATCCTGTTAGGATTTCAGCTCTTTTGTTTAGTGATTCTTTGTTCGCTATGATCAGAAGCTTTTCATCCATGCACAAATTGCATTGGCCACTCTTTCTCCTAAGCAGGTTTGACTTTTTAGCAATTTCCCATGATAAGCTGTAACCCGTGTTTGATTTTTTCAATTCCCATACATATTTAGATAGCTGGGTTTCCTTACTGTATTTCTCGTGGGTGAATGATTTAATATGATTCCTATAGCGCTCCTTGAAGGGCCCTCCCGCTAGACCAAAGTATGCCTTTTCCGTATTCCCATGGCGCACTGTCGCTTTGTACACAATAGCTTTCTCCAAACATTTTCCATTGAGTGGACATGCGGTTTTTTGCAATTGCATTTTCTCTCATTTGTGACTGTCGCTTTTGATTTCTCTATTACTCTTTTGTTATGTCCTTTTATTATCGAATCGATATTCCTCATACAACTGTAGCCCACTTTCAAAGTATTCTTATTGAAAATCTTATTGAGTTTGTGCCCCTTGGGGAAATGCTTTTCCACCAGTTTTAAGAATTTGCCCGCTATGTTGGTTTTAACATTAATGCTATATGGGGGGCTAAACCAAGTCACTTTCCTTCCTCGATTCTTTCTTTTTTTGTTTTTTTGTTTGTTATTTTCATGGTTCTTGGTTTCTTCGACGTACTGCATTTTCTTATCGTATCCGCTTGCCTTTAAAGCGTCTTCGTACATGGGGGCCGCATTTTGGAAAATGCCCTTCGTCGATGATAACGATGAAATGCGCTTTTCCACAGCTATGGGGATTTGCTTGATTATTGGAGCGGGGTGATTCGATTCCCGGTTTATGTAGAGTGGGGTATCATTCGGCTTTCTAAATGGTT
The DNA here is from genome assembly GCA_025617745.1 of Heliocidaris erythrogramma. Taxonomy (NCBI): domain Eukaryota; kingdom Metazoa; phylum Echinodermata; class Echinoidea; order Camarodonta; family Echinometridae; genus Heliocidaris; species Heliocidaris erythrogramma. Next base: position 27,951,604 of record CM046863.1, on the reverse strand, counting down.
GATGCGATCCATTGTCTAGATCAAGCGTGACGTCCAAATAATCGACCACTTTAAGGTTTGTTTGGACTGTGATTTTTAATCCCATGTTTTTGAAGATACTGATCAAGTCTTTTCTGGCCCTATCTGCCCTACTACCCGTGGTCTTTTTCAGAACGGCTAATCCATCGTCCCTATATAACCCTTCACTATGTGTGTTGATTTTTCCTTTCATTAGGGATAGCGCGTATAGCCCCACTAGTTCACAGACCTCCGCCCCGTCATATGCTCCCATAGCAACGTCAAATTGCTTTTTTCCCTCTCGTTTTTCCCATGCTTTCTCATCGTTGTCATACAAAAGCGTTCTTCTGGCATGTAATATTGTGTCATGCTCAATTTTGTTCACATTTGTGAAGGTTTTGGCCCAATTGATGCACGTTGATAATAACTCGGCCGAAATGGAAGGGTACAAATCGACAATATCGAATACAATGAAAGTTAGCGACTGTTTGTCTGGGAGTTTTGCGAACCAATTGAGCACATCGGCTGTGCTGGTCCATTGGTTTGGACGGGTTTTTGATCGTATGTCGGAATTGATACGTTCGAGAATGCGCTTACTGGCCCGACCCAATTCACACTTAGTGGGGTTGATTAATCTAACTTGCGGGCGGGTGTTGAAATTTTCCTTATGGTCTTTCAATGTTATGAATGCTGCCTTATTGACAGTGGGGTTTACTCTATCAGCAATATCTAACTTCTGCGCTATGGACGCGGATTCGCTTTTAATTTCCTCAACAACTTCATTATTTGCCCTTTTATATTTTGATGTGATATTGTCCGTTAGCAGCTTTTCGTACTCATGTGGATTCATTGAATATACATTTCTAGTTTTATCCGCGTTTACAAGTAATTTGTTAGAATTCCTAATTTCCTTAACATCCTCAGAAAGCTTTCTTTGGAAACTGCTATCCACCTTTCTAAATTCAACATTATCCACTATACTAATCAAATCCCTTTCAAACTCAACTAACTCCTCGACATAAGGGGGTGACTTTTTTGATTTAAATCCGTACTTATCCTTTGGCTCATCGGTGCCCTCAGTTTCGTTTTCACAAGTTTTTCCACTGTCTTCCGACCTGCTTAGGAAGAACCATGCTCTCCATCGCATGCGTTTAATCACACTCCCGATTCCTTCTATAAGCGATTTGATGTAGTCATTCCTTGAAGGGATTGGTATGTTTTTCCCAGAGTAATTCACGTGAAATCGATCCATTTATCGCACAGACCAAAACAGTTGGAAATTCACAATAAAAGTGCTCTACCAAGAAGGGAGCTACAATATATACGAAAGTTGAAATATTGAGTACTTCCAAAGAGTGCTCTATGCCTTACAGCAGAGCATATTAATCCATGGTGTACCTGCTCAATCCGACCTTAGGTTTCGTGCCTCTCTCAAGACACTCCTCAGGGATAATGAGCTTGGCTTTGGTGTTCGGCATCTGCGATGCTTCCTGGATCGATTTCACGGTCTGGTGGCTTTCTTTTGGGACATTGTGTGTGCCTACATCCTGTTAGGATTTCAGCTCTTTTGTTTAGTGATTCTTTGTTCGCTATGATCAGAAGCTTTTCATCCATGCACAAATTGCATTGGCCACTCTTTCTCCTAAGCAGGTTTGACTTTTTAGCAATTTCCCATGATAAGCTGTAACCCGTGTTTGATTTTTTCAATTCCCATACATATTTAGATAGCTGGGTTTCCTTACTGTATTTCTCGTGGGTGAATGATTTAATATGATTCCTATAGCGCTCCTTGAAGGGCCCTCCCGCTAGACCAAAGTATGCCTTTTCCGTATTCCCATGGCGCACTGTCGCTTTGTACACAATAGCTTTCTCCAAACATTTTCCATTGAGTGGACATGCGGTTTTTTTGCAATTGCATTTTCTCTCATTTGTGACTGTCGCTTTTGATTTCTCTATTACTCTTTTGTTATGTCCTTTTATTATCGAATCGATATTCCTCATACAACTGTAGCCCACTTTCAAAGTATTCTTATTGAAAATCTTATTGAGTTTGTGCCCCTTGGGGAAATGCTTTTCCACCAGTTTTAAGAATTTGCCCGCTATGTTGGTTTTAACATTAATGCTATATGGGGGGGCTAAACCAAGTCACTTTCCTTCCTCGATTCTTTCTTTTTTTGTTTTTTTGTTTGTTATTTTCATGGTTCTTGGTTTCTTCGACGTACTGCATTTTCTTATCGTATCCGCTTGCCTTTAAAGCGTCTTCGTACATGGGGGCCGCATTTTGGAAAATGCCCTTCGTCGATGATAACGATGAAATGCGCTTTTCCACAGCTATGGGGATTTGCTTGATTATTGGAGCGGGGTGATTCGATTCCCGGTTTATGTAGAGTGGGGTATCATTCGGCTTTCTAAATGGTTGATGCGATCCATTGTCTAGATCAAGCGTGACGTCCAAATAATCGACCACTTTAAGGTTTGTTTGGACTGTGATTTTTAATCCCATGTTTTTGAAGATACTGATCAAGTCTTTTCTGGCCCTATCTGCCCTACTACCCGTGGAAATCGATCCAGGAAGCATCGCAGATGCCGAACACCAAAGCCAAGCTCATTATCCCTGAGGAGTGTCTTGAGAGAGGCACGAAACCTAAGGTCGGATTGAGCAGGTACACCATGGATTAATATGCTCTGCTGTAAGGCATAGAGCACTCTTTGGAAGTACTCAATATTTCAACTTTCGTATATATATATATATATATATATATATATATTATTGTAAGGAAATAACACTTGCCCCCGACAACGGAATTAATTAATAAGGTTGAAGATTTGATGCACCACGCGTTACCCCGGGGTAGCGTTGTACCCGAGGTACCATAGTGTCCCTGTATTAAAGAGTTGCGACATGGACGTCTCACTTTTCTGGAAACAAAATGCCGTTCGAAACCCAGGTGCTCATCGGAATTGAATAGAAATGTTATGTAATAGTGGAAACAAAATTGCATTCAAATCCCCAGTTGTCGCAACTCTTTAATTAATACAGGGACACCATGGTACCCCGGGGTAACGCGTGGTGCATCATTTGTCAATCTGTCGGTCAATTGAATCTGGTGTCGCCGAAACCACTAACCCGTCTCCGTGGTCTAGTGGTTAAGGCATTGGCGTTCTAAGCCAACGACCCGGGTTCGATTCCCGGCGGAGACATTTTTTCAGCCTTTGCAAAAAATTCAAAAAGAGAGGACAGCTCTGGGGAACTTTGATTTAAGTTACGCACCATTATTCTCTCATTTCTTTCACATTGTATTTATTGTATTTATTTCCACGAGATTTGCCAAAGCTGTTGTATATTTCATTTCCTTACAATAATGTTATTAAGAATAATTTACTTTAATGTATACATGTATTCAAAGCATTCGCTTGGATCCAGCTGAGGCACTAGCGGCTTGTTCAAAAACTCATCTGCCCCCGACAAGGGGAATTAATTAATAAGGTTGAGGATTTGTCAATCTGTCGGTCAATTGAATCTGGTGTCGCCGAAACCACTAACCCATCTCCGTGGTCTAGTGGTTAAGGCATTGGCGTTCTAAGCCAACGACCCGGGTTCGATTCCCGGCGGAGACATTTTTTCAGCCTTTGCAAAAAATTTCAAAAAGGGAGGACAGCTCTGGGGAACTTTGATTGAGCTACGCAACGTTATTCTCCCAATTTCTTTCACATTATATATATATATATATATATACTCATTTAAAGCAATCTAAAATTGTTTGAGATGCTTTTCTCCAGTAAATCGTAAACGCACCGACTAAAACCTCTGGACAGCTCATTTATTGACCAGAATCATTATAATCCCCATTTGTCCACAAAAAAAACCCAACAACAAAAATTACGGGTCAGGCACATGCTTCGAGCATACACATTCGATTTGTTTTAGTCTATTTGTTCATTACCCATCTAATATATTCCTGCCGAAATTGTTGCCAGATATCACTCATGCCTTTGTTGTGGGATGGGGATATTTCGTTTAAGTGTAAATTATAATGTAGTTAACAATTTTACTATCATGAATGAAATAAGTACATTGTGTAATCAACAATACACAGTGTTTTATTTTTATTCTATTTCTTTTTTATAGATATTTAATTATTATAATATTTATTAATGTAATAGTGCAAATGAATATATAGTTCGTAAATTAAAATTCCTCACTTCTCCTTTCGACAATTTTATCACTGCGACTTTTGATTTGATCACCGTTACTTTTTATTTGATGGCTCCATATAATACTTTTCATCAAATATTGTCTTGTAATGATCAACTGATTTCTCGTCATGAACTCAATTTTGGGTGACACGACATTTGCTCCTTGCACATTTGCTCCACCGTCCATATCTCGAAAGGTCAAAGGTTAAGGTCAAGGTCATGATTGTTATTTCTTATTTTATTTTTTGGACACTGTGAAGATTAGAATTAGGGTTAGGATTTGGGTTATGGTTAGGTTTAGATTTAGGATTAACATGGCAAAGTTAGACCGGAGCAATTGTCACAGGAGCAAATGTCATGAAACCCAATGTTGTCCATTTGGCGTTCGTAGTGTGCGCGCCAAAAGGACAACTATAATTTGATGACAGCCACTTTTTATTTTGATGACGGCTGCTTTTAATCTGATGATAGCCACTTCCAATTTGATGATGGCCACTTTTGATTTGATGCTGGTCATTTTTTATTTGATTATGGTCACTTTTGATTTAATGAGGGCCACTTTCGATTTGATGATCGCCACTTTTGTTTTCATCGTCACTTATGATGTGATTGTCACTTTTAATTTGATCCTCACATTTCATTTGATCGTCACTTTTGATGGATCTTCACTTTTAATTTGATCCCCACTTTTCATTTGATCCTCACTTTTGATGTGGTCATCGCTTTTAATTTGATCCTCTATTTTCATTTGATCCTCACTTTTCATTTGACCCTCACTTTTCATTTGATCGCCACTTTTAATTTGATCGTCACTTTAAATTTGATCGTCGCTTGTGATGGGATTGTCAATTTAAATTTGATCGTCGCACTAGGTACGCCAAAAAGACAATTTTCTTTGTTGACCGGCGGGCACGGCGCGTGCTGCATTCCATACCATATTTCCAGTATGCATTCATGCAGTATGAACGCGCTGTATGTTTATTCTGTCCATGACGTCGATTCCGCTACGAGCTTCCCAGATATCTTTGATGGCCCAAGGCGTAAACAAGCTTCGATATTCTTTGTAAGTATTTTGTTAATGATGAATTATAACGGCCAAATCGTGGTTTAAGTCACTCATAGCGACTTTACTATACTTCGTGTGTAGATTCTAGTCATACACCTCAACATTTTGAAACACCACTGCAGAAAAGTCACCAACATTCACTCAGAATCGACATTTAATTTACAAATACCGACACCAAGATATCCATGAAATAGACTGAATTTAACTCACTGATGTTGGAAAAGATCATTCCAAAAATGAATTCCGTAATTTATTGTCAGTTCTGGCGAAACGGGGTATCGCAAGTCATTGCTTACATTTCATGATCGCCGGGAGTGCTGACATTCCCCCCCCCCCCCCCCCCCAAAAAAAAAAAAATAAATAATAATAATAATAATAACAATAAAAATAAAATAAAAAATAAAAAAATAAATAAAAAACAAATAAATTAAATAAAAAAATTAATAAATAAAAAAAAAAAAAAAAAAAAAAAAAAAAAAAATAAATAATCGGTCGTTAAAAATTCGGTCCTTATCGTGCACACGTAAAATTCCCGATTTTCTGTGTGTGCGATCGTAGAAATCGATGTGCGCACTCGATACAGATACACTGCACTACACTGCTAAGTATTTTGCCATTGGCATTGCCAGTCCGTCATTGCATTGCCGTCGCATTGGCACTGTACTGGTGCCGGTGACATGCATGATCTTTCCACCCCCACCATGTCCACAGACTTTGATTGTACACAGAACAAGGGCGACTTAAACCACGATTTGGCCGTTATAAGTCATGAAATAAAAAAAAAATACAGAGAATATCGAAGTTTGTCTTCGCCTTGGGCCCTCAACGATATCTGGGAAGCTCGAAGCGGAATCGAAATCATGCACAAATTAAAATAGTCTGGGAGCCTCCCCGAAATAGTCACCCCATTTTACCAATAGGATTTGAGCCCGTAAAGTTACTTAGACGATGTAAGTCGTTCACAAAAAAGGTTATCAGTCTGACCGTTGCCGCCGGGTTTAGGCCCCAGAGCCCCCAAAAGAGACCCCAAAGTAGTGACAATTTCACCCCGTCTTCCCCATTCACCAAACTTTGTCAATAGAAAGTAGTATGCCTGAACATTACAAAACACATAAAACTGACACAAATTTTCGTTGGGATGGGGTGTCAGATTTTTTTTTCCCTTTGAAGCCCAGGGACCCAATTTTGTCAGAAGGAAGCGCTATGCATGTACATTCCAAAAATATAAAAACTGACAAAATTGTCCACTGGGAAAGGGGTTCAGACCCCCTGAAATGAAAACCCAAAAGTACCCTTTGACAACGCTTTGCCAAAATGCTATGTATGTAAATAAAAAACTATGTCTTACCTTCTGACTATGATAATTCAAAAGTGTTCTTTTCAATTCACTTTATTTTCATAACATAATTTTGAGTATAATAATCTTCTTGAGGTGGAATTTGGTGTTAATTGTTCTTTTTTTTATTAATAAGTTATTAAATTGCGAAAAATTTATTGCTTTCTCAAAAGTAGCCCAAAAAATAGTGCCGGGATTATGTAAACACACCCATTGTCCAACTTCACCTGTTTGAGAAGGCATAATATAAGATGATGAGGAGAACTGAGTTGTGACAAGAATATATTTGATGAAGGCTATTATAGAGAAACATCATCTAAATAGTGACGGTGATCAAATCAAAAGTAGGAGCGATGAATTTGAAGCAGCCATCACTATCTTTGTTTAAGCAATGAACTCAACGTTGTCCTTTCGGCGTTCCATATTCATGTACTCTATCGTCCATCAGAAGGAGACAAACATAAACTTATAATTTCAAAATGTACTATTCTTTATTTGTTTCATCGAAAAGTCATTTAGGATTTAATCAGATCAAAGGAATAAGCAACAACACCTTCTGTGAACTCCATTCCCTATATGAACTCTATCTGAATGATAACCAGATGGAAGATTACTCAATGGAAAGCTCTGCCTTCAATTGTCTGTCATCACTACATTCTTTGTAAGTATTATTATTTTATCATACTGAACAAGGTACTCAATGCAGTCTACTAATTGCATCTTTAGATTGATTAGCTGGCTTGATTAGGCCTATCATTATGTAAATCATTATCAGTATCAGGGGTACCATCCTTGATTGGTTTATCTCTCTGAACGATCTCAGTATGTTAAAATTGGTAATTCCACCTCTCCTAAAACTGATATGAAGTATGGTGTACCCCCAGGGCTCGGTTGGAGGACCACAGCTCTTCTCTCTGTATATGCAGCCAATCAGTAAGATACTTCACAAACATTGTATTAGTTACCATTGTTACGCTGATGACATTATTACAAATCTATCTATCTTTTAAACCTACAGTGTCTTTATAGCGGTACAGAAATTGAGATTTGTTTTGGTTTTGATGGAAAGTTCGTTTGCCTTCTTGCACTCTCCACATTCTAAAGTTAGTACATTTCAGTTGCCAGTGTTTCTGGGTCAGGCTGGCGTTCTGGTATGTGGATGGGTGATAAGGCAAACAGTGCCTTTTTCTCAGATATTTGTTTAGGTTATAAATAGTAGCATGGTGAAGTTTGTTACTGGGCAGAGCTGTTGCTGGGTGGTTTGGGGCTGTCTGGGATTTACCAATGTTAATGTACGGGATTATAGGATGGCGATTGGTTGTTGGGAATGAATAATTTGTACTGAATTAGAAATTGCAGATTTATTTCGGGGCTGCTGTTTTCCGCTTGCTTGCGTGCTTCAGAGTTTTTGGAAGAGCGAGAGAAAGGCGTTAGGTGAGAAACATGCCAAGAGAGAGAGAGAGAGATTGTGTGTGTAAAAAAGGTGCGAGAGAACAGGTGAAAGAAATATGTGAGCGACAAGAAGAGCGTGAGGTACGAAAGACGTAGAGAGAGAGAGCGAGCAGAAGAGAAAGTTGCGCAAGTGCGAAGAGAACAATGGCAGGTCGGAGAACTCAACTTGGAAGGTAAAATTCGGGGTAAATTAAGTCCTATTTAACATGCATTAATTATAGGGAGGATTAATCAACCCATGGTGTCGTGGTGATCCGCCATTTAGAGGTCCGCCATGTGGTATTTTGGGGGATATATAAAAAGAAATCAGGGCTTAATTCTCCTTTAAGGCCATTAAATATTAGCCAGTATTTTAGTTCTTCTAGACATGTTTCAAGTTTTGCAGTTGGGGTTTTGGGATAAATGCAAGTTTTCGTTTAGTCATTTTGTTTCCTAGGCCAGTTTTACACTTAGCCATGCAACTTTAACTTTTTGTTGATTGTGGGTCGCCCAGCCTCAGAGATACAGGAAAATTTGTATTAATTCTTCTACTTGGCTAAATTATATTTTGTTAATATTAATAAATTCTACTTCACAACTCATATAATTTGTGTGCTGTAATCCTTCTGTTTTCTTCCATTGCAACGCGTATAGGCGAGGTGGTAGGCGGCCACCGGCCTCCTCGCCGGACTGTGCCGTTACATCTTCACTGTCACCAGCTGTTGCAAAACTTGAAACATGTCTAGAAGAACTAAAATACTGGCTAATATTTAATGGCCTTAATCTGAATGATGATAAATCTGAGTTTGTATTAGTCCGTTCAAAGCACATGTTACGAAAGGTCGACTATCAATCATGTCATCTCCATATTGGTAGCACCTGTGTCACTCCATCAAAAAACAGCTCGTAATTTTATCAGGAAATGTCCTTTCGCAGTCATATAACACATGTTCAACAGAGTGTAAGGTATCAACTACGTAATCTTAGTTGCATAAGTTGTTTGTCCAAGCCTGCGGCCGAGATCTTCATCCATGCTTTAATTTCTTCTCGTTTAGATTTTGCAAATGCATTGTTCTGTAACCTTCCAAAAAAGATGTCATCAAACTTCAACGATTACAAAATTCCGCCTCCCACCTATTAACATTCACTAAAAAATATAATTCTATATCAACAATTCTCCGTTCTCTTCATTGGCTGCCAGTTGACAAAAGAATATTTTTAAAATTACGTTATTAATAGTACATGGTTCAGTTCACTCTCTTTCCCCCACATACCTGCGCAACTCTATCCAAATACAATCCCACACGAAGTCTTCGCTCGTCATCAAACAAACTGTTGCTTCATACGCCTAGAACAAAACATGCTTGGGGCGATCGGGCATTTTCAGTTATGGGTCCAAAAGTCTGGTATGAACTCCATCTACAATTATGTCAACTGTCGTCAACAGAAACATTCAAATAACAACTGAAACGTATTTGTTCTCTTCGCTGTATTATTGCAATATTTTAATATACTATGTTTAGGAGAATTATGTATGCATATGTTCTCTAAGCGCCATGAGCACCGAAAGGTGGACATCTGCGCTATACAAGTAGGCACTATTATTATTATTATTATTAATTAAGCTGCACACAATGACATGGCCCAATTAAGAAGCTTTCAGGATGGGTTAGGGTATTTGTCTTTATAGGTAGCCGAGGCAGCTAAAGCAACAAAATTAAGGTATGTGGTGTCATACTAGTTAAAGATTTTACCCTATTTAATTTAAACGTTGTGATGTTACAAAAACTAGGTGTGATCTGAATACGACACAAGCCAATTTCCTTAGTGAAGCTGATTATAAAAAAGGGACTTCATCCGAACATCGATTTAAAATTAAGGAAGGGAAAATGTATCTTACATGTAAATGTCATAATACGCATATGGACAAGGTTAATGGCGTCAATGAAGGAGGTTTTGTATGCTGTCTCGAATCGTAATAACTATCACTTTTCTCTCCATTTCTCCGCAAATAGGAGTTTGCATACCAACGTGATGGACCTTGTACCGGGATGCTTCAAGCAAGATGAACACCTTCAAAGCTTAAATGTGCTGTAAGTTCAAAGAAATTTAATTTCCCTCAGGAAATATCGAATTTAATTGTTGCTCTGAAATATACTCCGGCAATAATTTTTCAGGGCTTTATTTTGTCAATGATTATAGGTTTAAAGTTAGTGATAGGGTTGCCATCATGATGTAGCTTAGGTTAAGGGTTAGGGTTACGCATAGCAGGGGCGTCGATGTGTTTGTCTTACTGGGGCGGCAAGACAGCCTAAAAGGACCCTTTATTATTGTTTTAACGCTTCTTGATTACCACCTTCTCCACGGTAACATGAATCAGGGAAAATAAGAGAATTTGCGCGCGGCGAAATTGAAGTCTGATTGTGTAATAACCTTTATATTTTATTGTTTGGAAGGTTTCTTTCCCCGACCTTTTCGTCATTTTTACTTATTTTATTTTAAACTTCCGGATTTATTGGTAGGGTAAAAAGATATATTTGCCCTACCAATATTTTTCGGGGGGGGGGGGGAATGGCCCCCTATCACCCTGTATTCGACGCCCCCGTATAGAATTGCATAACAGATGCATTTCACTATGTACAGTGTTTGGTTCAGTTAAACTCAGTGTAATTCTATTAGTGGTTTATTGACATGACCATTTTTATTGACATGCATAATAAATGTCAAAAGGCCAATGCTGTCATATTCACAATAACGTCTAATTTTCAGTTTTTGGTATTTCCTCAAAAGGTATACATATTTCTGAGTAATTATGAACTTTATCGAGGCTCCAAACAATCTGTGGTATTTTTACAGTTTTAGTACACCCATGTTTGTATTCTCTAGATTTTGTTGTATCAAGTTGTTTTTTAAGGACCATGAATACTTGTCTCAGTTTGATCTGCCATAACTTTAAAATAAAGCAAGCTCTTGTATTGATACTTGTCTACTGTAATAAACTGGATAGGTTTTATTAAAATCCCAAGTTTTAGGATAATCTGATGATTCCTTCATAGAAATTTCCATTGAGTTCTAATCCTCTTTTTGTCACCTTTACAAGACCCCTTGCAAGTCAGATTGCTTCAATAGACTGCAAATGCTAAACCCTTATTTCTAATATTGAGTAACTTTCTGTGGGACTGGGCATTCTACTCTTTCTTCAGTGGGTTAGGAACATCCAATACTAATGAGTTATATATCATATTAAAGCTGACAAGCTCCTCTTTCAGAATCAGACCTTAACTAATAATTCATATCTGGCGACTTTTTGGTGGTTTTGTTGTGCTCGTCATACAAATGTGTAATTCATATCAACACATTATATATGAAAATATAATACAGGCAAGTTACAAATCACGAATAAGAACATTCGGACAGGAAATTCGATTTGTAATGAAAACATATTGCAGTTGGAAGAAAAAAATATCAATGATTTCAAAGATACAGAGTATCCAGTATAACCAATACGGGATGTAATACATTACGGGATGATCCAGACTCATTGCTTTGCTGAATTCCAGTTATATTAATTCACCATACTCTGACAGTAGCTGAATCCAGTGCTATTCTTTGGTGTTTTTTTCAATTCCATGTATTTGTATAGGATTTTAACATTCTTTCTTGCTCCTTTAATTCCTAGATATATTATTTCCCGTTAATTATTCAAACATATTATTGGATCTACTCTGTGACTTCAATGATCTAGCACTTTGTAAATTAATTTCTTTTTTTCTAACTTAATCGAGATTCCCTCAACCACAAACGATTTTTTTTGCAAGCCGATCGATAGCTAACTTTCTCATGGTACCCCAATCTACTGATTGCTCTTTCATAATTATTTACAATGCCAACAGGACTTCTTTTTATGTTTGCATCCTCTCATATGCCCTTTGTGTGTTTTTCATCCTTCTTTTTTGTCATACCAATTATTTATAGGAGTCTTGTGCAGGATTTCATCTCCTTAGCTGTATGTGGATGCTTTACTTCTCCGTTATTCTTCTCCCTTTTTGATAGCGCTAAAATCAATTTGACATTTCATCTTATCTTACTGCCAATTTATCTTAATCAGGCACTGACATGATGTCTAGCTCAAGTAATATGCAGCAGCTACCCTTCTATAATTTAAGTGATGATGCGTTTCTTGATTTACATAGACACATTCATACCGACAATAGGAATAATTTTCCAATTAATTTATATGGCGATCTTGTCATGGATAATGTCAACTCCTCAATTGAAGAGCTTGAGTTTGACTACGATTTTGATGATCCTGCTCAACGTACCAGTACTAAATATATAACTATCGATAAGTTTTCTGACATTCTCAAAAAAATTAAAATACCTTTTCTCTTTTTCATGCAAACTTTAGAAGTTTGAATAGACATTTTGACGATCTTCTTTCGCTTATAGACATACAGTTGCAAAATCCACTGTCGATTATTGGCTTATCAGAAACATGGCTTAACCGTGACTCCTACCACCCATTTCTCATTGATAATTACGATTTCATTAATAAAAACAGGCAAGATAGAGCGGGTGGCGGTGTTGCTCTTTATTTACTAAGAACCCTGAATTACACTGTTTTAGAAGAAATATCGGTATGTAATAGATTAATTGAATCTCTTTTTGTTGAAATCACTATTCCTGGGAACAAAAATATAATTGTCGGCGTCATTTACAGATGCCCCAATTCGAATGTACATGAATTTCTGTCTTATTTAGCTGATCTATTACATAACATTAATCTTAACAACAAAGATTTCTTTTTAATGGGGGATTTCAATATAGATTTGATGAAACATGATCAGATCACTGCTTCTCAAGAATTTCTCGAATTAATGTTGTCTGCCTCATTCTTGCCACTTATTTCTAAGCCAACACGTATTGCAAACACTTCTGCCACCCTAATAGATAACATTTTTTCTAATGTCATCCCACACTCTGATTCCTACATTGTTCTCTCGGATTTATCCGACCATTACCCCATTTTGGCACACTACCCAATTATCCAATCGTTAAACAACAATGGCCCTTGTTCCAGTAAACGTAAAGTTACTGCGGAGAATTTAGCTCGCCTCGGAGTCAATCTCGAGAATACTGACTGGTCCAGCGTCTATTTAAATAGTGAAGTGGATGGTTCTTTTGACTTGTTTTCTAGTATACTCACTACCCAATTAGATATAAACTTACCAAAGCAAAAAAAAAAAAAGTCAAATTATAAGAAAACGCCTAAACTCCCCTAGATTTCGAAGTCTTTAAATCGGAAGAATAAACTCTACTACAAATTTAAAACAAAAGGTACTGAACAGTCAAAGCGAAAATATACACCCTATAAAAACACATTGACACAATAATTTATACTCGTATGATTTCTTTTTTGAATAAGTATGATATTTTTTCACATTTCCAATTTGGATTTCGTGAAAAGCACAGTACGTTCCATGCGTTAATGTCTTTTGTTGAAAAAGTCACACACTCAATTGATGTATCGTCTCATACTATAGGAATATTCCTGGACTTCTCCAAAGCCTTTGACACCATCAATCATGAAATTTTACTTTACAAACTGTCTCATTATGGTGTACGTGGGAAGGCCTTGGAGTGGTTCCGGAGCTATCTTCTTAATAGAAAACAATATGTATTTTTAAATGAGTGCGAATCTGAATTACGTAATATTTGTTGCGGTGTACCGCAGGGTAGTTTATTGGGTCCGCTCCTTTTTGTCCTTTACATAAACGATTTCTGTAGATCATCGAACTCCTTATCGTTTATTTTATTTGCTGATGATACCAATTTTTTCTATTCCCACAAAGATCCTAATGTTTTAGTAAATAAGTTAATAAGCTCTCGCTTAATCTTCAGAAGACAAATTACATGATATTTAGCAACTCCTTAGTATCATTACCTTCCGACATAGTCCTCGATAACGATCCATTGAAACAGGTGTCTCACACAAAATTCCTGGGGGTAATAGTCGACAACCAACTTACATGGAAATTACATATCGATAATATTTGCAAAGTTATTTCGCGAAATATTGGTATTATTAATAAACTCAAATTTGTGTTACCTCAATCCTCATTACTTATGCTTTATTCGACACTGATTTTACCATACTTAAATTACGGTCTCTTGGTCTGGGGTAATACCCATCACACACTAATAGAAAAAGTTTTGTTATTACAAAAGAGGGCTATTCGCATTATTTGCAATGCCCCCATGCGCTCTCATACTGACTCTTTATTTTTCGAAAATAACATCCTCAGAATAAAGGATATATATTCATTTCAGTTAGGTCAATTTATGTATCGTTATAATAATGGTAGTCTACCCAGTGTTTTTCAAGACATGTTTGTAAAAAATCAGAGCGTTCACAAATACCCAACTAGGCAGTAAGATGAATTTCATTTACCTCTTTTGAGGACATTTAAAGCAAAAAATACGTTCATTTTTGAAGGCCCTAAATTCTGGAATTCCCTTGATTGTGTCTTGAAAAATTTCCCCTCCCTAAACAGCTTTAAGGGTAAATTAAAATGTTTTTTACTCAAATCTTACAATCATATCTAAAAAACAAAAACTAAGAAACTAAACATAACAGCATTTCTTGTTACTGGTTTGTTTTTCCTCCCCACTTTTTTTAAATGGTTTTGTGCGCCCACTACTCCTTTTCCCCCCTTTAATCCACATGCAGCTTCCACTTTCATTCCGACTCATCTTTATCTCTCTTTATCTCCATCACCCTCCCCCTCTCTTTCTCTCCCTCTCTCTTCTTTGCCCTTTATTTACCTCATTTCACTCCATTCGTATTGTTTGTCTTCATCAGTTTAGTTCATACTTTTGGTTCCTGCTCACGGTCTCTGTTGGCCTTTATCGTGTTTTATTTAATTTTTTATTTTTCGCTACATAAAATTCATTTATTGCATTTGCTTTTTGAGGAGCCCACAATATACAAGCTTCGCTTTTTAGTGGGCCTCTCCATTTTCACAAAATATAAATCACAAGGTTATATTTATTAATGCCAGTGTCGTTTTGTTATTGATTGTATGTTCATATTTCTGTTAGCAACTTATCTCAACTGTTATGACGGCACTTTGTTATTGATCGTATTGATTTGAATTACTTGACTGTACTTACTTGATTTGTATTTTGTTGGAAATGAAATAAATCTAAATGAAATGAAATGAAATGAAATAATAACGAACATTGCATTACTCTGAAGGTTCATAGTCTGAAAATGAAACAGGGTTGATAATTAAGAAAATGAAATAGCGTTCATATTTCCGTAAATGAAATACGGTTCATAATTCCGAAAATGAAAAAAAAAAGTTCATTTTCTAGAAGGTTCGTAAAAAATAAAATGATTTAGGGTTATATTTTCGGAATTATCAACAATATTACATTTTCGGAAATATGAAATTTATTTCATTATACATTTGCCCATCCTCTTTCAACGCCTACATTTCCATGCCCTCTGAGGGTTTTTTCCCCCTATCCCTCTTTTATTTTTATTGGACATCGCCTATACCATACAGCCATTTTTCTCTCTTTAGTTAAAGTACATAATATAACTCAGCACAAAAGAAAGTAAACACTTATTTAAGTATAGATTTTTCATACAAGACTGGAATAAATCCATTAAATTATAATAAATAGAAAGTAACCATCTTTCACTATGTGAAGGTAACATTTAAAAAAAATATAGGCATGAGTAAACACATTCGTTTTTCTCTTCCAAGGTACAAAAGTAAAAAATTGCAAAAATTGATAATTTCTATTGACGTGTAAATGCCATTCCACATAACAATGGAAAGAAAATATAAAACTGACACGATGGCTTTATCTTCCCTCTCTTCCCCCCCCCCCCAAAAAAAAAACACACCACAACAACAACAACATTAAAAAACAGAAGAAACTTCTGTTAATTAAGTCCAAATTTATATCGGATCTGGTGTAGCCACAAGGGTGATTGTTATGTCTCAGATTTAAAGGGATTCGGTAACTTTGTGGAGGCTTGATTTAATAAATTGTTGAATTTTGATATCTGTCTTGTATACTGATGTTCGGAAGGATAAACAAATAGCCAGGCATAGAAAGGTTTTCAAATATATAATGCTATTACGATATCTATTACTGAATACTCCCATTTACGGAAGCGTATGGCCATACGCTTTAATCTAACACTGAGTCTATGGGGAAAATGAGTCTGGCATTTCCGGTCACTTGCATATGTTTACTTTTGTGAAGCACATAATGATTTCGAAGTGCTTTTTTTTTCCTGGGCTTCATTTTTATACCATATTACATACACTGATAGCACTGTAAGGCCAGGCAGCTCAGATTTTATCAAGCCTCTACAAAGTTACCCAATCACGTTAAATGTTTTATAAAATTGAAGGCTGAGTATTGTAATGACAGTACATGGCTACTCAGTGGCGTAGTGTGTGGGATCAAGGACACTTCATTTCCAGGAAACACTATTGTTCGGTTTAATATTGTATCCCCAAAAATGCACTGCCCTTAATCGCCCATGCTACGCAACTTTGGCTAATCCTTGACCAATTTTTAGATTTGAAGATTGATTTTCTTTTCAAGTGCAATGAACCATGCACATTTTTATCATGCTGTGTTTTAAGTTCGGTGCAATATGACTGTGAATTTCCAGCTTTCAAAATAAATATCTTTTTTTGTTGCATTTTTGGCACCTTGAAACAGTGTTCATTTATCAAAGTTTAACTTTGTGTTCACCTACCAGGTTAAAACGCAATTAAATTTCCTTTAACTAATATATGATTCATTGATTTTGATTAAAGTCGTCTATGAAAAATTTGAACTTGAATTATTTGAAATAGTGTTTGTGCTGAGTGTATATAAAGTGCGTCCTAGAAAAAAGAACCCCAAAACAAATGATTATTATGACCAAACTATGTGCTCTATTACTATAAGTATCTTTTTTTCCACATGAAGAAGAAGTATTAAACTTTATCATGATAACCTAATGGGATTAATCTATACATGCAGCTGTTCCGAGCCATTCCTTTTGAAAATGACAAGTAAAAAAAAAAATCGCACCAAATTTTTGAAAAACCGTGAAAGCGCGCGAGTCAACGCAAACGTCCCAAAAGTCCATATTTTTTAATGAATGGTACCTGCAATCGCCATAAATTGCGATTATTTCCCCCTTCAAAACTGCAACTACTTTAAAGAGCAAAGTAAGGTAAGGTAATATTTTCTTTGAAATTAGGTCCCTTAGGCCCCTTATAAGGGGCACTTTTAGTTGTCATCAAAATATCAATGTAACTCAATGGTGGAAAGGGGCAGTAAGGCAGAAAGACATATCAGTTTACTGAAATTTTCCATCACAAGATGGACACTTTTTCGCCGCTCCAGGAATATTAATTGATTCTGAAAAATATATAATATATGGTGGATGCCCCTGCCACCCCCGGCATTTGGCATTGGCGTATGTTTAAGGTAAATTCTGGTTGAGTGCATATCATTACACAATGAATTATTGTGTATCATATTTTTAACGCTTCCATTCTCCTCACGTCATGTTCGTATGTGATACTTATGCCCCTGTCACACATCTCCGGATCGGCCCAAAGTACAAGAAACGGATGGTATTTTGTTTATCCGTTGTTCGAATCGTCAATTCGGTGGACAAAATGTAAATTTCATTTTTGGGTGGGGGGGCAGGAGCGTACATGCACTGTCCAGGGACCGAATAAAAAGCACAAACGATGCACCTGAGGCGAATGCATACAGGCCAGTGGAACGTGCGCAAATGCATGAGAAACAAACATGCACCGCATGCCCACTGGACAAAACGCATGAGGAACGAATGAGTGACATGAGGTCCTACGACGTTTTTATATGCCCTTGCCGGTGTCAGTTGCAGGCCGGTACATATTCGTTAAACATGTCCATGTCCTGTTCATATACTTTGGATGTGTTGTAGATATGATGTAACCATCACTTATCCCTGCTGGAAAGAACACGCTCGAATTTATCAGTGTGAAAATGATTTCACTCTCAGTGTTCACATGGTGATGTGTGCCTTTACTCGCTCATAATGTTAAAGGAATACGCAACCATGCGGCTGTGGGGAAAGTCGGGATTGCGTAAGCCCCATTCAGTTTGTGCGTCGAACGCGTCCGTTGGACTACTGGGATTATATTCCGGACTGCACGAAGCCCACCGAATCTCGCACGAGAGCTCGAGCTCAGGCGAAGCGTGCATGTTGCACAGCGAAGATTGCACCCCACGGGGCAACGGCATGATCAGGTAACGAACACGGTGCCCTCTCTCGGCATAAAAACGTCCACAATCTGCGATTGCGTATCCCTTTAAGATGTGATTCACAATGTTAAAACGCTCGAATTTTACAGTGTGAAGATGATTTCACACTGTGAACACACGTCCTGCAGGCATCGTGCAGGCGTCCTGTGGCTATGCAGTGTGTATGCGTCTGATGTGCTGTATATACACGTTCCGTCCGTCCCATCTCTTGCAGCAACGATAAAAAGGACATGAAACGCGTTATAACAGATTTCAACGGATGCCCAAAATAGACGTTCATTTCTCATGCGTTTGCCTTATCCGGCAAAGTGTGACAGGCGCATAACCTTTTCACGGTTTTATCGAACTATGGCAAAAATGTATACATGCAACAAAAATGTTGCTCAGTGAAGCGGATATGCATTAATGCCTTAAATGGATCATTTGAACGCATATTACTTCTACTTGAGAATTATATTCATACATGCCATAATTTGTTCACAATAAGCCTTTGTTTTCGGGTTTCGTTTTTTTTTTAATGTGAAATACTGTACATTCATTACTTCATGTTTTCCTTCCCTTTTTTATTTTATAGGAATTTCAGATCTAATCGGCTTTTCTATATTGAGACGGGAGCTTTTTCATCATTATCTTCTCTCGAGCATTTAGATTTGCAGGGTAACTTAATTGTCACGGCTGAAAACAATGTTTTCCCGCCTTCAATTAAGTCTATGTAAGTATAAAATAATGACCAAAAAGCAAAAAAAAAAAATAATAATAATAATGACAAGTTATGAGGATTATTATACATTCTTAATTTAATCAACAATAACGGGTTCTCCGCATGTCCACTGTAGATGTACATTAATTTTATCCCGTTGTCTATGTAGTGGGACGCAAATCTGTGTTAGTTTTCTTATCAAAAGTTAATATTAAAGCCTATGTATAATCCTAAAGGGGGCGCTATGTTGCTTTGGTATCCGCCACTGCTGTTAAGAAGAAGTTAAATAATCATAGAAAGGTATTTATATAAAATCATGTCTTACAGAAAGTTATTTCTTTGATATTACGTCCTTGGTATTTTACATTTAAGAGGCGCTTCCGTAGCACCTGTCTAAATAGCGAGCCTTCGATCTGCGACGGGAGATGCACGGTACGGGGGATTTGACAGACTGTGAACGTTCTCGCACTCAAGCTCCCGTCCTGTTCTGAAGCCATTTCGTTTCCTTTCACGCGACGGCTACGGGAGAATGTGTGCGACGTCAGTTGTTTACAATGCATCGCACAGAAATTTACCGCTCTCCGTACTATTTTGGAGCGAACGCTATTTTGCCCGATGACCGTCTTCAAATTCTGCGGTACGGAGAGATTCGGGATTTCGCGCATGCGCACATCGATTTTCATCTCGAGTTACCGTATTAGATTTCTCCCGTCGCAAATCGAAAGCTCATTATAAATTCCAGTGACCCACATAATTTGGGAGAGTCTAACACTATAAACACGGTGACAAAGAGAGCGGACAATTTATGCAGCTCCTCATTGTACCCTCCACAATAGCTCTAGTAGACAAAAGGACATCCATTCACTGCTATTATGTGACACCTGTTCTACATATTTTTACAGGATAGCAATGAATGGATGTTCTTTTGTTAACCAGTGCAATTGCGAAGGGTACAATGAGGAGTAGCATAAATTGTCCGCTTCTTTGTTCGTCATGTTCATAGTGTAAGCTCCGCCTCAATTAGGTCACGCCTAGGCACGTGCTCTATAATTATTTATGTGAACTCATCAAGTTTGGGCCGTATTGTTATTGGCAAGGACTCTTTGGAGTGGTTTGGTGCGCGCTCCTTTGGCTGGTTGGTTTTCCAGTGTTTAGAATAGGATTCTGTATTGTACGGGTTTCATCTAAATTTTCTCGCGCCCCAGTCATTTTATTTTTCGTCTTCGTCGCGTCTACAATGTTGCTTTTTTTTCTAAATACGCCGCTCCATAGGTCGCCCAGCCTTTAAAGATTGCACTGTAAAGTAGTTATTAAATATATATATATTATATCTATATATATATATATATATATATATAGTAAAAAAAATATATTAAAAAAAATATATATATAGTTCTGTTTCGGACTTGCAAAGTTATAGACAAAATAGGAATGAAAAGTCCGTATAAGATGCAAACATTCGAATTTTCGGCCTTCGAATTAAAAAAAAATCGAATTTTCGGATGAAGGCCTATGGCCGAAAATTCGAATTTTTTCATCGTATACGGACTTTTCATTCCTATTATATATAACGACTAATGGGTACATTAGGAGGACATTTTTTGTTCTTTTTCTTTGTTCAACTGTCGACCTAATGTACCAACTGTCGACCTAATGTAGGGGTCGCTATTATGGCGGAATAAACTGCATTGTTAGGTGTCGACTTAATGTACCCGTTAGTCAAATATATACAAGGCAGAAGCGGCAATTTCTATAAAGTTAACGATTAAGTCGGATTTTACTTCTTCGAATAAACTCATACCGAAGCCTAATTTCAATCTGAGTTTCTTCTGATGCCGTTCTTCACCACCCTCTATAATACACGTTGCCGATGATGTTGCTATTTAACATGACTGCTTTGGACTTTTGAATATTATTTGTGTTTTTGAAGTTTCGTTAGATAGATGAATATGAAAATGGCAGCATTCAAGTGATCGAGTTTGCTGTGATTTAGAGATCTTTTTCTTTTTCAAGTTTGATTTATTTATGTAAGTTAGTGTGATTTTTATTGGTAATGATCGTAATATAGGTTTTCCCGCTCATTTTCGTCACAACGTCAACCAATTTTATAAAATGCGCATTCAATTTCGTCCGAGACACTTTGAAATGTGCGAATGCTTCTTTCAATTTCGTCTTTGGTCGATCAATTTCGTTAAGTCGTCATTCATTTTCGTTATTTGTGTACCCATTTTCGTCAATTGCAAATCAAATTCGTCGGTCACAGTGGCTGGGCAAGATAAAGCAGAATCAATTTCGTCTATGTGCATTCCTTTTCGTCAGAATTTCAATCAAAATCGTCACTCAGACATGCAGTGTAATTAATGTTGCGATTCTTGCGTTTACTTGCAACATTTCAGTTGATTCAATCATAAAAACACATTTTCTGTTTACAGCACACGCAACCTCACTCATATCTTCACAATTCAATATCTCCACTTCAATTCTGCTTACACATACATTAAAAAGTGACACAATATATATAAAATTTCATTAAAGGCAATATGATTGGATGCAACTGAAGCAGTGTATATTCTCCAAACATAAATGAATATATGACTAAAGGGTACATTAGCTGGACACACAGCAATGCGGTTTATTCCGTCATAATAGCCCCCCCCCCTACATTAGCGGGACAGTTGGTACATTAGCGGGACAGTTGAGCATAGAAATAAGACAAAAACTGTCTAGCTAATGTAGCCTTTAGAGTTATATATATAATTATACAACATAAAACATGGGAAACATAATCTTCATAGTTCGTGGTTAAGTGAAATCTTTCCATAAACATCTGCCCATTTCTGAATTACATGGCATGAACACAACACGTTTTTGTTTAATTATATATATATATGTGATAATGCAAAATAATTTCTACAAATATATATATATATATATCAAGTGAAAGTACAAAATAAAGTGGTTAGAAATAAAAGGGCCATATCAAAATAAAATCCATAAATTTGAATGAATTTTAATGACAAAAAAATGAATTTGTGTGACATAATGACGAAATTGATCCTACCATTCCGCACTCGCTTGGCGGCAGAGACGAATTTCTGTGACAATTCACGAATTACAATGCCTAATGGTTGAATTTGGTTGACAATTGAATATGAATGACAATGTGACGAAATTGAACTTAGGATTTGAACACAGAAAGAATCTCCTGACGAAATTGAATTGAAAACTGTGGAAATCGAATGGAGAGGGGACGAAAACGTGCAGGAAAACCTATACTATAGAATATTCGTGTTAATAAAATATAGGTTTTCCCGTCCAGTTTCAAACTATTTTCATCCAACAATAGAGATTGTCAATTCAGAATGCTAATTTCAACTTCGTCTTTTGTCATGCAGTTTAACAACATTTCCGATCTTTTTAACACTATTTTCCCACAGTATCGTCAATTACAGTTCCACTTCGTCGGTCACAGTCACTGAGCACTTAAGCGCAAAAATAATTTCGTCTTTTTGCAATCAGTATCGTCACCTTTTCATTTAGTTTCGTCTCCCATTTTAGTGTGAAAATAACACACACTGTCTTTCTCAAACACACACAAACACACAAATGATATACATCCAGTTGACAAGATTAAAAGAGAACAAAGACGACCAAATTTTGGATGAAGGCCTTTTCAATTCATGTTTAATGATGCAGATTGAATGATACAAAGTAAGATGTATCACATAATCATAACATGAAATGTATATAATTTTCCATCACAATATCAATATCCAAACGTTCACGACAATGTTCCTGGAAATATAACAGACGGATGGTTCAAATGGCGTTTTCAGATTGTTTTTCGATCATCCCTTAATCTCCAGACGTGCGATGCATCGGGTCAGGTATGTCTGATCATGGTTGTACCATCTGGCGCACTTGTCCGCTGTGATGACATCAACATTTGCCTCAGCGACTTCCTGAAGACAGTGTGCCATCCATGCCTGAAGGTTGACTCCTGCTTCCCTTGCAGCATCACGTTCACCAACCCTGACTTGCCACTGTGGAAGGCTCGAGGCACGTTCCACCGCTGCTTTGAACGCCGAATGGGCCATTTCCACAGGATACAGGAATGGCGAGTAGGGAGGGGTGCGTCTAATTACCACGTTGTCAAATCCCTCTGGATTTGCGCGTTTACGTGTGGGCGGGCGTTGTCGTATATGAGGAAGAGTCGTTCCCCTTCTGGGAGCACCTGTCGAGCCTCCTCGCAGGTTTCACGTAGGAACTCCTGGAAACTCTCGAGGGTTGTAGTTGCTATTCGTACGGAGGCACGAGGCCGACTTCGTTAGAAATGGCAAATGTGATGTTGCAGTTGTTACCCCGCTGATTGCTCACGACACTCCTGGCGGGCTGCCCTCTGGGTGCTCTCCCATAGCTTCTACGTGTCCAAATATTGTACCCACACTCGTCTATGTAGATACAGTGGCCGAGGACCCCGTCCTGCAGGAACCAGTTGGCGTTTTCCGCTCGTTGATCCAGGACCCTCTGTGCGTTTCTACCCCCTGGAACGTCTTCCGCTAGTTTCATCGTCATCAGCATCCCGTCGAGTGTTCGGCTCAAGGTGCTGAGCGAAATGGGCGGCTTCCCGGGAAGACGTTGTCTGAGTTTCTCGTTCATCTGAGTGAGGGTCAAAAGTGGGTTATCATCAAGCATTCTCCCAAGCTCATCCCGCATCTGCTGATCAACTTTTACTCTGCGTGGCCCACCTCGTGGTCTCGCATCCCTCCTATGTTCACGGAGATAAACAGCCACTATTGACCTAGCCGTTTGACGTTTGACCCCCAGGGTCTGGGCCACCTCCAGGTAATCGGTATCGTCGCTCAAGAAAGCATCGATAATTCTCTTACGATCTTGGTTTGAAGTTTTGGTGTAATTACCCCTTCGATTTTGTGCATTGACAGCCATTTTTCTTCTTCAGTTTTATAATGGTGAGTGTTTGTGCTGTAGTGACAAGATCTAACGAGAAAGTGGTATTGTGATGGACTTGAACCCACAATATTCAGTGCATTACCTTGAGACCAATTGGGATGACAATTGTATGAATATTCTTGAACAAAGACGAATTTATTTTTCACATCTGTCGGTCGTCCGCTAGGCGAGACGAATCAAAATAACAATTGACTATTCTGAATTGAAAATATTTAAGACTTGCTGCTAAACAACGAATCTGAACTGCAAATGACTAAACTGAAAACAGCATTTACACGCTGAGCTTTCCGCGAGACGAAATGGAACTGAAAGTCGACGAAATGTCATGAAAAGTTGACGAAAATGGCCGGGAAAACCTATACTAAATAAATTACTAAATAAAGTACTTTCTAATAAAAATAATTAAGTGATCACTGACGTGACTATTGGGGGACTGAAAATAGAGTGAAAATTTACCCTTTTCTGTTGGTCAGATTTGTTTTGTTCTTTGTACATTGTGCCCCTAACCCCTGGCAACTCTCCCCTCCCCCCACCCCCCCCCCGGAACCCCCTCCCCTTTAGACCTGATTGCCTCCCCCTCCCTTTCCTCATTACTTGTGCTGGTCAGATTTTTCTTTTCTCGCCCGCTTAAGGGAGCGAGACTATAGTCGTCACTATTTTCGGCAGCGTCGACTTCTGTAATCTCAATAAATTGTTATGAATTTGAGGTAGAATCATCAAATTCATACCACAGGTACATCTCTTAAAGGCACAGGTCGATTTCGAAAATGACTCGAATCTGACCAAGGTCAAAGGTCAAATGGTCAATGAACTTTTTGCAAAAAAGCACTGTATTCAAAATAACTTTCTATGGATTTGAGGTAGGATCACCAACTGCACTCCTAAGTTCATCTCTTGAAGGTGCATGTCATGTTTGCAAACAGGTAAATGGGTCAATGTAAAAGGTCAAAAGGTCGACGAACTTTCAGTGAAAATCACTTCACATGTAAATGTAATAAGTTTTTGTATCTTTGAGGTATGTTCACTAGATTCATACCACATTTACATCCCTTGAAGGCACTGGTCAAATTGGAAGATTAGGTCAAAGGTCAAAAAGTCAATAAACATCATTGAAAGCCGCTAAACACATGGTAATTTTTAGTACCTTTGATGTAGTTTCACCAAATGCAAACCACATGTATATATTGTTTGTTACATTTTATTCCACATGTTACATCTTAATACTTTCAGGTATATGAACAATCACTTTCAAATTTATTTCTACCTTTTCCACATATGCCAAAGGAATTATGTTTCAGGTCGTTTGCCCATCCATCATCCCATGTCTCCATTCCTTCAGTGATCTCGTTTTTTATATTTTAAGAGCATGGGTTTTCTCACGTGAATAATAGCAAAGTTTAAGAAATAAAGTAATAACAGCATGCACAAAAAACATTGTCTCATTTCCCAGAGATATAATGTATGTAACATCATCATTATTGCTTAGTGTAATAAAGCTGCCAGACCAACGTTCACATTCTCCTTCGCATAGAGAGATGCAAGCGAGAAAACGATTGGCGTTTGCCTTGTTTGATATTTGTAACCCCTCTTTTACAAAATCACGGATCCGCCCATGGATGAATCAGGGTTTGGCGCTGTCACATATTGACGATTTCGCCAGCGTATGCCGAGGTATCAACATTTCTATAAAACGCTGGCATACGTTGAACTATGGATGTTTTTTTTTTCCCAATTCTGGGCGTATACATAACGTATTAGTAACTTATATCGTGTATATAGAACGTTTCCATAGCTTATAGATAACTTATACCAACGAATGCTTAAGCTTGGTTCAGAGGACTGGTTCGAGGACTACCCTATGTTCTATGACAAGGCCCGCCGTGACTACAAGGACACTGTCCTGAAGTACCGGAAGCTTGAGGAGATAGCTGCCTCTCTGTCTGTTCCCTGCTCTGCCCACGCCTTGAAGACCAGGCTGGATTCCATGCGGACATCGGCTGGCAAGCTTCTGAAGCAAGGCCCTTCTAGAACAGCGAAGAAGAACCCAACGGAGAAGGTTTCCTCGCCAACCACATCAAGAGGGTGCCCGGCAGACAGGCTGGTCGGATCGTGCGGCAGAAGAGGACCTCCGACTCCAGTTCCAGCGAAAAGCGCCAGTCAGGTCCCGAGGAGGAAGAGGAGGAGGAAGAACCTGAGGTGGCCTTCATCGAGGAGCCTGTGGCCGGAACCTCCAGGGGGAAGGGGAAGAAGAGGAAGACTGCAAGACCTTCTCCTATGGTCCAGCGACTCGTCGATGCTGCCCTGCTGACCTCCCAAGCTGTGGAACATAGGACCAAGGTGGCAGAGGCACCCAAGGACTGCGCGCCAGAGGAAACAACAGCAGCAACACCAGTTCCAGCATCCACCGCAGCCCACCATGATGCATCCCATGCCCATGCAGCACCAGGGCTATGGGATGCCATATGTGCATATGCAGCCGCCTCCTGCCTTACAGGATGCCACTGCCAGGGACCCCGACAGCCCAGCCACAGCAGCTGCAGCCGGTGCCTTCAACATCGGGACCTGCAGCAACCGACACCGGCCCTCCATCCATCGGCAGCCTGTTCGCCTCTTTGGACAACATGACTCCAGGGACTCCATATACTCCATTCTCCTTCACCAATCAGAGGAGCTCTACAACAACGTCACCAGCAAGGTCCAGCAGCAGCTGTCACCAGTGAGCAAGTTTTGCTCCAACCGAAACCCCTGGCCCTTTTCTGGGCCACCCAATCCTCAAAAAAGAATAAACTAATCATCACAGTGTGTTGGTCAAAAAAAAAACAACAAACAAACAAACAAAACAAAACAAAGCAAAACAAAAAAAGTTCCCTCAGTCCCACTTGCTGATGAAAACCCCCTATGCGCTTTCCATTTCAATGACCTTTTCCCTTCAAATATACAAAGCGAAATCCACAGGTGCAGAGACTAGACCATGTCGCCTTGCCACTCAACACTGCCAGCTTCCGAGTTGAAGTACTCCACCAGGTACAGTCTCTGTCTCTTGGCTTGTGTTGTCCCATAATTGCCTCTGGGTCCTGGAGCAGCTTCTTGCAGTTCTCCTACATCCCTCCAGGTACCTGGGATGACTTGATGTGTGGGTCCGTCTTCTCCATCTACCTCGTTGTGGGTCCGGGCAGGGAACCGAATTTGCAGCAGGTTATGCAGGCAGCAGCAGGCCAGGAAGATGGACTCCACAGTCTTTGGTTGCTGTGACATAGTTGTCAGGAGACAACGAAATCTGGCTGCCAGGATGCCGAAGGCATTCTCTACCACACGTCTGGCTCTGGAGCATCTGTAGTTGTAGATGCGCTGCTCCATGGTCATGTTGCGTAGAGGCAATGGCTTCATCAACCAGCTGCGAAGAGGAAAAGCGTCATCCCCCAACAGGAAGTACGTCACAGGAACCTGGTCACCAGGAAGTGGTTCTGCAGGGAGTATCACTTTCCAACCCTTCCAAGAAGTCCCAGCAAACACCCCGCCATCGGATCCAGCTCCATTCACGTAGATGAACTTGTAGTCAGCATCCACTACAGCCATCAGCACTATGGAGTAGAAGCCTTTGTAATTGTAGTAAATGGAGCCGGACTTCTTGGGACATCTCAGGGCGACGTGCTTGCCATCAACTGCACCTATGCAGTGGGGGAAGTTCCAGCGGTCCTCAAACAGCTTCGCCACCTGCCTCCATTCATCTGGTGTTGATGGGCAGACTATCACCTCCTCAGCATAGGCGTCGATGATAGCCTCGCAGACCTCCGGAATAAGCTTGGAGATGGTGTTGTGGGCCACTCTGAAACCATACATCAAACTCTGGTAGCTGCTTCCTGTTGCCAAATATCTCAGGGTAATGGCAAGCTTCAGGCCAGGCTCCAGTGCCTTCCTCCAGAAGGTGTTCTGTCGCTGTATCTTCCCCTGGATCTTCTCTAAAATTTCTTGGAAGATTGCAGCGTCGATGCGCAGGAAATTCCTCAGTCTGCCTTCATCTTCTCTCTGCAGTTCTTGAAGTAGAGTGTGGTAATGGCCCTGCTGCACTCTGCGAAGCAACCATGGTCGCACCCACCATCTTCTTCTTGCTGCTCTACGGGCTGCCTGTTGTTCTCTTTTCTTTCTGCTCCTCTCCCTTTCTTCCTCGTCCAGAACCACTACAAGGGCAGTCGTACAAAGGACCTGGGCACTGGCAAGGTAGACAACACCAGCCTGACAGCCGCCGGGCAGTCGGCGGACATCCTGCACACCCGGCGACTCACCCGTGCACTGCATTTTTCCCGTCGCATCCGCCAGCAATCCGCCAAATTACGTTCCGCCCCGCATCCGCCGTATTATACCTGTATGTGGGAAGGCCGCTTTACTGAACGTGTTTCTAACTTAAATCGTTACAATAAGCCATTATGTAGTTACAATGTACGCATGTGCAGATAAAGATCATTTGTACCGAGTACGATTGACTTTAAAGTGCTGGTCACACATACACGACGCACGGCCCGAGCACTGAAAAATTAGCAATTTTGGCCAGTGCGTTATCTTTCGCTGGATGTGCGTCAGCATTCGTTACTTGTTCGTCGAGCGCGCTGGACCAACGCTATGCATTTGCTGTCATTCGCTCTGTGCGTCGGGATTTTCGGGGGCATGCATGCACAAAAGGGTGCGCAGAGCTCGACGCATGAATGTACTCGCCAGGAGGACGCCAGACCCGTGCAGAGCGCGCTGGACCATCGCCAGATACGAGTCGAGCGTGCTGGACAGTCGCCAGACACACACGGAGCACACGCTGGGTATTCGTTTGTGCACTCGTCGCTCTGTACGCACCCTGTATACGCGCAGCGCGCTAGCAGCACGCTGTCCATTCGTTGTCAACTTGCTAGCTTCTCCCAAATCCTGACCAAAAAATCAATGCGCCTCGCGTATGTGTGACCGGGCCTTATACCCTTTAGTACGCACCACGATGCGCGCACTTGTAGCGCCCTGCGTTTCCATCTAGCGCGCTCTTTGTTTTGTTGTCAATATAAAATTTGCTTGCAGCTTTATTTTGTATATGTAGCACATGTAATTCTTGTTCATGAATGTGGTAGTATCAAGACAGAACTTACTCTGACAGATTCAGTATAAGCCAAGTGTTGAAGGATTGAATATTATTGATATTCTTAATGTGTTTTTTTTTGTGTGTAAATCATTTACTTTTTTTATTCACCATGATTTTGAGAATTTGTACATTTAATTGTCGTTGGTAACAAAACCCTGTAAAGAGGAGAAAAGTGTTTTACTATAATTATGAGAATATTCTCAGTGGGGGGGGGGGGGGGGGGGGGATCAGCCTGGTTCACAAGTTATGCATTTAATAGCAGAGGAGTGGCTATTTCATTAGAAATTCAATATCTGTTCAAGTAAAATCTATTATTATGGATCTAAATGGTAGATATTGGATTATAAACACTTGCACTTGTTAATTTGTATGCCCCGAATAATGATGATCCTGATTTTTTCCTGGAGAAATTGATAAACAAAGTGGTTCATTTATTATTGTGGAAGGGGATTTCAATACCGTCATAGGAAATATGGATTACCAGGGTAATATTCCACATCATTCTAACATAAAAGCTAGTGAAATGTTATCTGTACCTGGAATACAATCAGACCATTCAGTTGTTTCCTTAGAATTCAGAGATAATCAGATAGTCAAGGATTTTGGAAATTAAATTGTCATTATTTGCATCATGATGCGAATTTTGTTAATATCATTAAAAATAAACTAAAAGAATTTAAAGAACTGCACCGAAATATAAAATGTAATCCTTATATTTTGTGGGATACTTTAGAATGTGTTATTACTGGTGTCCGTATGGAATACACTGCCAGAAAAAAGGAAAGGAATAAAGAGAAAAGTAGATAAAATCAAAGAAAGAATTAGTAATAGCAATAATGAAGATAATACACTCATTTTGGCTTTGGAACAATTACAAGAAAATTTGAATAAGATAAATAATTTTGAAACCAAAGGTTTAATAATTCGCTCCAGAGCCCGTTGGTTGGAGGAAGGTGATAGAAGCACCAAATATTTTTTTGTAATTTATAAAAAAAAAGGTCTTGGCATAAAAAGGATATTATTTTATTCTATTATAGATGATGAAGCTAATGTAATATTAGACCAACATCTTATTTTGAAAAATATTCATAAATTCTATAGTAAAATGTATTCTATTCAAAATAATCTAGGACAAGATAACAGACCCCGTCATTTTGAAGCATTCTTTAATTCCATTGATTCTCCCAAACTTACTGTTGATGAAAATTTAATTCTTGAACAACCACTTTCAGAACAAGAGTTATTTGATGTTCTTAAGATACGAAAACAAATAAGACCCCTGGATATGATGGTTTGCCAGTTGAATTTTATTTTTTTGGCCTGATTTAAGTGATTTATTGATTGATGCTAACAACTTCTCATTGCATCATGGAATGCTGTCCCTATCCCAACGGAATGGCATTATCATTTTACTTCCTAAAAAGGATAATGACCCTATGTGCGTAAAAAAATTACAGGCCTATTACCCTTTTAACTGTAGACTACAACATTTTAGCCAAATGCCTTGCTAATCGTCTAAAACGTCATATGGGATGTCCTATTCATTTCGATCAGTGAGCTTTTCTCAAAGGTAGATTTATTGTTACCAGTATTCGCCTTATTTCAGATGCTATTGAATTTGCTGATGAAAATGATTTTCCAGGCTGTTTTGTATTACTTGACATTGATAAAGCCTTTGATAGTGTCAGACATGCATGCATGCATGCATCTGAACAGGGAATATCTTGGAAAACCAGTCAATTTAGATGCTTCGGCATAAATCTTTCGCTTGATAGAAAGTTATTATTTGATCTTAACTATAAAAGACAAACTGTTGGCGTATGATAAATCTCTCATTGATTGGTAAAATAATGTGTGTTAAAAATTCTTGTATTGCCACAATTTTGTATCTTTTCTCGGTATTAGGTATTAAAATCCCTCTTAATTTTTTCAATGAATTGAATCAGATATTCTGCAGTTTTATTTGGAATGGTGGTAAGGATAGGGTGAAAAGGAGATTATTTGTGCAATGATTATAGCCAGTGTGGCCTTCGTATGATTGATTGATATGCCCTTGATCAAAAGATGACATGGGTAAAGTGTTTATTAGACAAAAACTATGATAGTGTGTGGAAGAGAATTGAGTTCACTTTTTTGAATCCATGAAAATATAGATATTTAGTGGAATTCTCATGCCCCAGAATCCATACTGAAAACCTTAAATAAGACCAAATTGGCAGATTCGCTTCGGACTTGGTATATCTTTAGAGAAGGGGCTTCTAAGGATATTTTGGGGAAAACTTTCTCAGAAATACGGATTTGTCAATCATTATAGTTCAATAAGAAGATACGGTCAAAATCAAAGCGTTGTCTGTATTATGATGGATGGTATGCAAAAAATGTTTATAAGGTATCAGAACCCGCCTTTCCCTGGATACAAGTTATTTGAAGAGTTAATTTCAGATTTCGATGTTTCTCATAAAGATAGAAGGAAATATAATAAACATTTTTGTTGAAAAATATAACAAATTCTTGGTTAGAAACCACTAACATTGAAGATACTGACAAAGATAATGTTGGTATGATTATTGATAAGCTTGTTCAAGCAAAAAAAAACACCCCCAAAAAAAAAACCCGCTGAATATGCATATCATGTATTACAAGATTCATGTACCCCAGATGAACGTAGTGGAAAAAATGTAACTGTTAATTTGGAATCTAGTGCATAATGTGAACTTTAGGTGTTCAATTGATACTCGTTTGTGCTTTTTTTTATTTCAAAGGTTTTCATAAATCTATTGCCTTAAATGTTTTTGGGGGTTTAAGATAAAGAGAAAAGATTCACCAAACTGTAGATTTTGTGTTGTGTTAGTGGTTGCAATTGCAACCAACATTTATAGTGGATAGTGGCTACATGTATCCCTCCTGGAGTATTGCTTATTATCCGTCACGCCGCGCCGGTGCGTCCTCTTTATGTGTTTTAGTAGTTAGTACATGTACAAAAATCGTACAGTGTGTACATGTATAAAATTGTCCTCTTCTAGAAAATTGGGTCTGACGTGGATGCACTATTTTTATGTTTATGTAACTACCACAACTTTCAGCAGCTTGTTTTCGATACCACAACTTTGTGTTCATTGAATTAGATGATACTGCATTTTTGTCTAATTGTTGATGTTATTTACTTTATTCTGTGTTTTTATGTTCCTTATGTGCATTGTAATTGTTTCTTAAGTTGCACTCATTGTAATCATGAAAATCAATAAAACATATGAATTAAAAAAAAGAAAAAAAATGTTATGTTACGAAGCACAGGTTTGACTTTTATGAATATGAACCATTTGTTTTCTTACAGAAATCTAAATAGTAACCAGTTTCGCTTCACCTATGATGGGCCTTTTCAGAATTTGTCCAAGTTGGAAGACCTTAACATGAAGTATATGAATATGTACATCATACCCACAAGTGCATTCTTCGGCTGTTTTAGGTTGAGGAACATGTAAGTGCAGTGAATTGATTGGATATACAGTACCTGTCAAATCTAATAGAAAACGTTAAGAAATCATTAATAATGTCATCTTCTTTTCCGCCAGTTTAACTCTTTTAGTAATGTTATGTGAGCAGTAACAAAGTAACCAAAAAATCAGCAATTGAAATTAAACGTGCGTATAGTTATTCTGAAGGCGTTGTAATTTGGTAGTAAAACACAGGCAAGATTTCCCCATATTACCAAACCATAATCAATATGTATTGTATAGCATAATGAGACATTTTAAAGGCAAGTATTGTTTAATTTACCGTATAAATCCAATGGTCCTCGAATTTCTTTACATGTTTTATCAATATGTTTATCAAAATTTGAGTAAGTTATCAATTATAATTCCAAGGTGCTTATAGTTGTTCAGTGACCTGACTTTCATATTGAGTAAAAATATGTGGGTTTTTTTTTGTGTGTTCTAAACAAACATTATACTTTACATTATTTTTATTTAACTTTAAATCATTCATCTGTACCCATTGTGTTGCTTTTTTTTCAAATTCCGATTGCAGACTGGTCTAAGCAGAATTGCTACTTCCTTTACAAAAAAGGGCCGTATCATCTGCATAGAGGCAAAATTGTGTGTGTTCTTGAAGATTCAATTCACATATGCCATTTGTTAAAAACAAAAAGCAGGGGTCCTAGAATAGAACCCCGGGGTATGTCCATGATAACACACACATTGGGAGCGACCAGACAGATGCCAACTTAGTATCATGAACACCACACTCTTCCACTTTGTCAAGTAAAATTATATGGCTTACAAGATGAAAAGCCCGTTTAAAATCGAGAAAATAAAGCTCCACTAATATATCCATAATCAACATTCGTATGTAAATAATCACTCACATCAATCAATTCAGTGGCGGTTGAAAACAGAGGTCGAAAGTCAGACTGACAACTACTTAGTGTATTATTTGAAACAGGATATGTGTAAAGTTGTTTATGTAAAGCCTTTTCCAGTTTCTTCATAATGTGACTCAGAACTTATATGGGCCTATAATTACTAGCCAGGTTCTTTCACCCGTTTTAAATATAGGGGTGCCTTTCGCTCGCTTCCCGTCTAATACCGAAAATCCTGTAGTAATAGAAGAATGAAAGATATGTGTTAAAGGTTTCCTAATAAATGGGTATGATACCTTTAAAAGACGAAGATGCATATGCCCCACTTATCATCTCAAAGTGGAACTTGCTCCTGATGACTGGATTAACCTTATTACGCCTGGCTGCAATACTATTAGCCATGGTATTATGTGCAAAATACTCACTGAAGGCATTTGCAATGCCAGTGACAACTACTTAGTGTATTATGATACACCAGTTTCAGTATGTAATCCTGTGCAATTTGAGCTCTTAGTCTGTTGAGACAGGCTTTTCAAAGTACGACCTGCGTCGCGAAGATATTTCTCGAATTTGTTAGTGTAGTATTCCCTTTTGAGATGTTTACTCATATTATTGAATTGAATTGAATATTGAATTTACACCAAATCTGTTCATTCCCAGTTCCGTTAAATTTACGTTTGATGTAATCACGTTGTCTGGATAATTGTAGAAAAATCATCTGTCAGTCACGGCGCACTGTTTACGTTCTTACGTAATGACACACACGGTGCAGGCTTGTCACAAAGTTTGATAAAAGGTGCTTTAAAATATTTCCACACGTAATTCAAGCCATAGGTTTCATAAAAGCTAAGCCCAACGAGTTTGTCACCTTGGAGTGAACACACATTTTTTTAAGATTAACGTAAACAAGAGAATGGTCACCTCATCCTATTGATACTTTGCCACAGTTTACATTGGTTTGCTGCTTTGGCTCAAAAAAAATAAAGTGATACATATACTGGTGCTTTGGCTTTGGAGTTATCCGCGTAGAATGAGTTGTTCCAAATTAAAAAAAAATTAACATAGTAATTGTAGCTTAGCACATAAGAAATTTCCAATTAAAACATTACAATTGAAGTCACCAATCTGTATCAAATTGTGTGATATTCCAATAACGTTTTCAACATTGTACTCAAACTTACTGAAGAAATCTGCATTGGAGCTTGGCTTACAATAAACAATACCCACTATAGCCACAGTCTAGCGTTCAGTGATTTGATCTCAATCCACATTACATCGAGATCTTCACATTTTAGATCTTTTCTACGTAATAAAGATACAGATGACTTGATATAGCATCCTACACCGCCTCCTTGATAATTCCTATGTTTTCTCACCAGAAAGTAACCATTTACAGTTGAATTTAAGCTTACACTTTCATCCAGCCATGTTTCAGACATGGAAAATATATCAATTGTATTCGAAAACAAATATTGAAACTAAGCAACTATGAGTGACCACCAGCGTTGTGTTCGATGAACTTTTCTCACACAATATAATATGAAGAGCTGAATTCCAAAAGGAGCTAGCTAAATTCAGTTTTGACCGAAATTGATTTTTTAAAGATAAATATGTGCATCTCAGACATGAAAATCAAAAACATAATATCGCATAAATGAAGTTGAACAAATTTTGTTACAAATTTATGTTTCATTCCAAAATGAGCTAAATCCACTATGTAATTTATGATTTGTTCATTATTTTAACCACATTACCTAAAGCTATGTACACTCTAAAAACTCAAGTGCTATATTTAGCACCTCAAGGTTTGGAGGCAGCACCTGTGAGGGCACGCATAGGGACTGCACAAATTGTGCTAAAGTAGCACTTGTACAAGTGCTATAATTCAACACCAGTCCAAGTGCTACTTTAAACACTTTAAGTGTAAACCTTTTTACACTTCTGGTGCTATTAGACGCATGCAGCTCGCAAAAACCACACTTCTAGTGCATTAAATAACCCATTTTAGAGCCCCCAAAACGGCACTACTAGTGCTAACACTTTTGCACCCAATAGAGTACATGTAGGCCTATACACAAACAGTATGCACAAAATCACACCTGTAGTGCCTGGCTGACCCCGCATGATCAAAACATTTCATTTCAACTACAACACGTACTGTAGACGTTTGGCCACACTACACATGCTGAAACATGGCATTTCCACTTCATTGCTTTTCATCATGTTTCATATCCACCACCACAAAGATGTAAATATCATATTATTTGATACCTTCATTCGCATAAAATTACAGAAATTCTAAATTTAACGTCTTAAATTTCTACTTACCACGCCATGCCTGTGCAGCAGATGATGGCTCTTGCACTACAGTTGCCTAATAAGCGGTTTCGTAATTGGCCCATGAGCAACTCTTCGCAAATGACCTTTCCTTTTTTTCGTTTGGATATGCATCTTTTTAAAGAAAGATAATACGTAAGCTTGCCCAAGATAGCAACCTACAGGATTCAAACTCTAAGAAAGAAAGACATTGTAGACCAGGTGATCAGAATAGCACGTCAATGAACACTTGGGAAAGCGCATTGTTTGCAAGTTTGCTATCATTTGGCAGACTGTCAAATACCAACCATCAATGAACACTTTGTTGCTTATCAGTGGATTTAATGAAAAGTATAATTAAATGAATATATAAATAATCATTACACTGTCGATGCTTATCGCAGTGAATTTTAAACGAACATGCCAGTTTATGTCAAATGACCTTTATCTGCTCATGCGCAAATCCTAATTATTAGCACAGAATTGTGCAGGTGCTATCACGGGAAGAGTAAAACGAGCGTCCTAACACTCAGCACTTACTTTTAGCACTCAATTTTCTGCACCTTATCATCCCCCAGACGCAAATGGCACGTGAGGTGCTAGAAATAGCATGTCAAGTGCAAACTTCCAATTAGCACTCCTGTTTCAGCACTTCACTTTTTAGAGTGTATTAAGTTTTTTAAGCACATGTCGCGGCTACAGGTCTTTATCATCTGTAAACAAAAATTTGATACAATTAACCGACTTTTTGAATGTAGAATTTAGATATTTAGCAATATCAATGTTTTTCGTGTTGAATGTCATTTGTTAAATGTGTTTAAATGTCCAGAAATAGACATTCGACTAATGTTTCATGCTAAAAGGAGCTGAGCCCAAGGATTATTAAAAACACATCTTTAAAAAGAATTTAATTGCTAGATTTTGTTTAATGTTTGAATTAATCTAAGACAATAGCCTATCATATATATCAAAATAAACTAACAGTGGACAAGGGAAAGTGGTAACTCTAAAAAAACTTAATTTACTCAAAAACGCTAAATGTGGATTTAGCTCCTTTTGAAATGAAAGTATTCATATATATATATATATATATATATATACATATCTTTACTTATAGCAACGTTTTCGCAAATGAAATTTCGCCCCTGAGGAAAGAACATTTTCGAGACGTTGAAAACCTACATTTTTTGGAGATGGGATACTGTGACTTGATCTACATTGAACCAGGGACTTTTCGTCAGAGCAATTATTGGACCATCTTCATATACAGCAACAAAATTGTTCGGCTGCCTGTTGGTGATTTTAGTGATATGGGAGTGTCATATTTGTAAGCACATTCGATTCTTGTCCCTTTTCTATCAATTTTGAATATTACCATTGGGTTGTGATGGTAAAAGTACACTCCTAGAGTAAACTCGTTTAATATAATATTTGAATGCTTAAGCCCCCTTTACACCGGAGGAAGTTTCCGCTACGTCCTTGAAATTAATTTTAAAAAATGCATAGGACGTAGCGCCAACTTCGTTGTTTTCGAAAAATGTGAAATCGTCCCGTGCATGCTACGTTCGCGCCACGTCCTTACTAAGTTCATGTTGCGTTGGTGGTGTTCCCACTGAGTTTATTGTGCGCGCAGACACGGTCCGTGCAGCGTCGAAACGGTTCTCGCTACGTTCTCGCTACGTCCGAGCAGATTGCTACTTACGTCTCCGTCACGTGAGTATAATGATCCTGCAGGTCAACACCTTTTTCATTCATACTCCAGAGGTCAGATGGGTTACACCCCAGAACTACCACTTCGACCAGCACCATGCAGCCAACAAAAAAAAAGAGTTATACCCTTTTCCCCGCCATGGACGTGCCTTGGACTTGCCATGAAAGTGTACAGCGCAGTGATAACGTAGCAGGCGCTTCAGTAACGTAGAGCTGACGTAACGCGGGGATAAAGAGGACGTAGTGACAACTGCATATACGTAGTGACTGCGCAGTGGCCGAGCAGTAGACATGGACGGAGTTGTTGCTACATATTCTTCCCGTGTCCGCTACGTGTATACTACGTCGATGGAGCTGTTAGTAGGTCATAAGAAGGTCCTTACTGCGTCATTACTACGCACTGTTCAGACGGCGCTCCCTCTACGTGGACTTTGGACTTCAGTTGTTCAAAGTCAACGTAGCGGAAAATCAGTCTCCGGAGACCATGCAAACTATGCCACGTTAATATAGGTTTTCCCGGCCAATTTCGTATTGTTGTCAGTCCATTTGATAGAGCATTCATTCAATTTAGCCAAATATAGCCAAGAGGACACGCTCGGTATTTTAATTTCATTATTTATTCGTTCAAATTAATTTTTGGAGCATTCAGATTACATTTAACCTCATTCTAATTAATACTTTTTCAAATGAAATTCATTAAACAAGCATGAATTCGCAAATCGTTCATTCAATTTAGAATTATGTAGTCACGTGATCACAAATATAGTGCGCTCGTTCATTCGAATTCATTTCTAGGCATCCAATTTAACACGTACTTAAGTCAATTTAGCAGACGTCTTTAAGCGTTTATTCTTCTATTTTTTTTCAATATTACATATTTTCGGATTATTCTTTATTCCTGTATCATCTGTATCATCTGTATCATCTGTAGCAACTTTTCTTTCAATGGTGTATTGTGTCTGGATGTTTCAATTTACATCGTGATTATTTCTTTCATATGTCTTTCATTATTTGCATTGGGTGGGTGTTACATTAATGCTAACCATCATTAGGAATAAAGAATACAGTTCTTAGATCAGTTCTAGCCATCAATTTGTTGGCGGGCCAGGTATCTTGGGAGGTATGTCTGGGTGTGGTTAAACCACCGGATGGCTTTCTCTTGCGTTATTGCGTCCGTATTTCGTCGAGCTGCCTGCTGAACAAGGTTGATTCTCCACTCCTGCATGTTGACCCCAGCTTCTTGTGCTGCTTCTCTGTCGCCTACCCTCTGCTGCAACTCCGGGCGGCCCAGATCTCGTTTGATGGCAGCCTTAAACGCAGAATGGGCCAACTCCACGCAGTTGAGAAATGGAGAATACGGGGGAAGAAACTTCAAATGAATCCTTGGGCTTGCATCACCAGGTAGCTGAGCTCTTACATGAGGACGTGCATTGTCTAAAATCAGGTGCACGTCCTCATCAGGGGAGAAGACATTCTCGCATTCATGAGCGGTGGTAGCCAGGAAAGCCTCGAAAGTTTCCCTCGTCACCGTTTCCACTGCAATAGTGTGGTGGACGAGCCCAATCTCACTTGAAAATGCAAAAGTGACATTGCACTACCGACCGCGTTGGCCATGTACGACCCGACTTGCAGGGACCCCACGTGGGGCTCTTCCAAAAGAGCGTCTTGTCCAGAAGTTGTAGCCGGTCTCATCAATGTAGACACAGTGTGCAACGACACCCTCGGCCATAAACCACTGTGCGTACTCCATGCGCGTGTCTCTCGGTGAATTTCTAGCATCTGGGACATCCTCGGCCAGTTTCGTCGTGATGAGCATTCCGTCAAGTGCTCTAGCAATAGTAGAGACGGATACCGGGGGCTTCTGCGGAAGAGCTGCCCGTAGATCTATCTTCAGTTGCTCAAGGGTGACTAAAGGGGTTACTGCTTACAGTGGCTTGGAGACGAGCTCTCATTTCGTCATCCATCTTCACGTTTCGCTCGCCTCCCCTTGGCAGCTTGTTGCGTCTCCCGTTCCGGAGATATGTGGCCACAATTGATCTGGCCGTTGAGCGTTTTATTCCGAGCGTGTCGGCCAGTTCTAGGTAGTCAAGGTTATGTCCCTCAAAGTCTTTCTCTATCTTGTTGAGATATGCGCCTGTATCTAACTTGTGCTGCCATGACTGTACCGAAGAAGATAAAGGGGCTCTGTTGTACTGGTATATATATGTCTTATGGCATGTATGAAAGAAGAGGGGTGTTACAGAACAACAAATTCGAGTTATTTACTGCTTAACAGTGTGTGGCCGAAACAAAAATCACATTTAAATACATAATTTATGTTCTCACCTTTTAAAATGGAAATAAAAACTATGAGGTAATTTGACTGAAAATGTTGGGAATTTGGATGCCCATCCACGAAATTGAATGACTGAATTAACCCCTTCGACCGGTGTTGGCGAATTTGACTGAGTATAGAGCACGTGTCAATTTGAAGACCCCTTTTATGAATTCGAAAGGCACATGTGCAGATTTCATTGTTCGAAATGTTAAATTGAATGTATAAGTTTCAATTTCGAAAGACAGAATGCGCCGTAACGAGGATTTTGGCTAAATTGAATGAAATTTCTATCAAACAAACGTGCGAAATTGGCCGGGAAAACCTATAACAGTTCTCGCTACGACCTCAATACGCGGTAGCAGTTCCCACTGCGTCATGGCCATTTTCTTTCACGCAGTGAGAACTGCATGGACGTAACGTTGTTGTAAACGGGGTATTAACATTGCAGTTCATTGATTGTTCAGATACCTGACGAAAATCACACTGGAACTGGACTCACATTTGCACTTTTGTTTTTGGCTCTGTTTTTTTCTGGGCGGGGGCTCGCGATCGTGACGTTAAGCTTGCTTCCCTTATATTTAAAAATAATATTTTTTGAGATGTTCTTTTTCAGTTCAATGCTCGGCTGGTACATAAGTATTGTATGATGTCCTTCCTGTGATCACACGAAAACAATATGTCCGTAATATTATTCCATTCAGTATCCTTATTGGACCATTTGATCTAAATTAGGAATATAAAGTTTCCATTGACAGTAGGCATATACGTTTAGTTAAAACAGGGATAAAGAACCATGAGTAAAATAAACTCACTGGCCGGTTTAATAACTGATAGCAGGTTTAATTTAACCCTAGACTAAAGTTAACCCTAGGTTAACTAAACTACACTTAGACCTCACCTCCAGTCTAAGTGTAGTTTAATTCTATTTGGTATTCTGGTAGCCAAGTTTAGTTAGAACTAGGTTTAAATCTGGTTTAAAATTTAACCCTGGGTTAAATGCCCCGCCCAGGTTTAATTACCATGGAGAATCTACTGCACATGCTCAGTAGAGCTCTTTTGTCAAGGGGATTACTATAGTAGAGCACCTAGTGCATTAATTTATTTTGGCCAGTATTCCGAAATTCATGTATACAGTGTAGGCTAACCCCAGGGGGCTGTGCTATTTTTAAATGAATGTCATATATTTACATGATCTTATTGCTGGCTTCCTGTTTTCGTTTGTTTTTTTAAATACTGCTATAATCTTTAGCATATTTTATCCTATTATAAGCCTATTTCTTCTTCCGGGGGGGGGGGGGGGGATGAAATACGCCGTATACCTACTTGCCCGTTGTAGGATACGCCACTTTTTATGGTCACACATGTACCGGGGACGGATTACTACGCGATGTATGTAACGCTCAAAGGACACGTATGCGCACCGCTCCAAAAACGCACGTACTTTTTTTTCGCGCGTGGGTACAACTTCTCATCTTATTGGTAAGATTTGGTAAGATTTATTAACTCTAGAAACCCCCTTACGGGGTATGAGAGTACAAACAATCAACACATATATACAAGTTATCCAATCAACATGGACAAGTTTAAAAAACAAGAGCCCCAGGGGGCACGACGCTCACCTGAGGTGGATCAATTCACATCTGGTGCATGTTCTCTCTAGCACATGAACAACTTTCATTCTTCATCTATAGAGGTATCTCTATACACAATACCAAGTCTGAGCTTCCTACCAAGTTCGGTTAAATTCCAATCATGGGTTTTGGAGAAGCTGAAAATGTAAAAAGTTTATGGATGGCGGACAACTTGCCCCACCCCCCCCCCCTCCAGTATGTTACCCCTCCCCCCCCCCCCCCCAAGACCCCCTATAGGGCCACCCAGAAAAAAAATCTCCATACACAATACCAAGTCTGAGCTATTTCTGGTTCTGGAGAAGATGTTTGAAATTTACATAGCTTTTACACTTGGGGGCTCTCCCCCTGGGCCCCCCTGGGGGCCACATGTACCATTTTAGCACCTTTGGATCCCCTACCCCTAAGGATGATTCCTACCAAGTTTGGTTGAATTCCGATCATGTGTTTTGGAGAAGATCAGAATGTACATTTTGCCTGGCAGCGCCCCCCCCCCCCCCTCCAGTATGTTACCCCCACAGGGCCCCTATAGGGCCACTCAGAGAAATTTCATGAACAACATTCATTCTTCATCTATAGAGGTATCTCCATACACAATACCAAGTC
Organism: Heliocidaris erythrogramma; assembly: GCA_025617745.1. Classification (NCBI taxonomy): domain Eukaryota; kingdom Metazoa; phylum Echinodermata; class Echinoidea; order Camarodonta; family Echinometridae; genus Heliocidaris; species Heliocidaris erythrogramma. The sequence continues at coordinate 27,909,515 of CM046863.1, read as the reverse complement.
TGAGCTATGCCTGGTTCTGGAGAAGAAGATGTTTGAAATTTACATAGCTTTTGCAATTGGGGGCCCTCCCCCTGGGCCCCCCTAGGGGCTACATGTACCATTTTAGCAACTTTGGGTCCCCTACCCCTAAGGATGATTCCTACCAAGTTTGGTTGAATTCCGGTCATGTGTTTAGGAGAAGAAGATCAGAATGTACATTTTGCCTGGCAGCGCCCCCCCCCCCCCTCCAGTATGTTACCCCCACAGGGCCCCTATAGGGCCACTCAGAGAAATTTCATGAACAACATTCATTCTTCATCTATAGAGGTATCTCCATACACAATACCAAGTATGAGCTATGCCTGGTTCTGGAGAAGAAGATGTTTGAAATTTACATAGCTTTTACAATTGGGGGCCCTCCCCCTGGGCCCCCCTGGGGGCCACATGTACCATTTTAGCAACTTTGGGTCCCCTACCCCTAAGGATGATTCCTACCAAGTTTGGTTGAATTCCGATCATGGGTTTTGGAGAAGAAGATGAAAATGTAAAAAGTTAACGGACGACGGACGACGGACAAATTTCCATCGCAATAGCTCACTCGAGCCATAGGCTCAGGTGAGCTAAAAAGGGAATAATATTAAACATATATACAAGTTATTTAAAAACAAACAAACATAAAGAGCATGTAGTAACACACCAAACATATTCTACAAATTTATAAGGTAAGCCTATCTGGGCATTTAACCCGTCTACGACTGCGGGTAGACCTACAAATACTTTGTTTAGAGTTTATATCTATGTAATCTTCATCATCTGATTTCTTCAAGTTAGCAAAATATGACATGATAATACTTACAAATTTTGATAATTTTCTCAGCTGGCAAGCATTAGACAGATTAAAAAGCTTGTTCATGTTCAATGTACATAGTCTGCCTTTTAACAAGTTCTTTGGTAAATAAGTATGTCATGAAAAAAGGAACAAACAAAAATATAATGATATTCATCTCCAATATCTTTAGAAGTACATAAGGGACAATAAACACCATCAATAACACTAGCATCAAATCTACTTTTATTTACAGGAAGATTATGTGATCTGCATCTAAATCTACTTAATATCACAGTATCTTTATGATCCAGAAGCTCAAAATACTTTTCTTTCACAAAGTCATCTTTGAATATTCTGTAATTGGAACAAATACGGTTTTCCCAAGATTTCGCTCTCCAGTCCTGCAAATACATATCTGAAATCCTAGCTTTCATAAGTCTTAAAATTTGGTTATGACTTAAGCACCTCCCCTGATCTATCCAAATATTCCCATGACCAGCATTTTCTAACGTAGCTTTAAGAAAATATATCCAGTGGAATGGAAATTCAGTACGTAACTGATCGTTACCATTAATTTTCAACATCAACTGATACATTATAAATGAGTATTTAGTTGCCTAAAGATTTGTTTACAAATTAAAAAAAAAAAAGTATTTAGTTTGCTTACCAGAAACTATCCTCGACCAAAAGCCGATCATTCTTGACTTAATATTATTCAAAATGGGTCCTTGACCTGTCTCACCATAGACCATGCAGTCAGGAGTGCTCTTATTATCATTCAGTATAACTCTTAAAGACCTCAGCCTGACCAAAAACAACCATATATTGACGTAAAGCTTAGTAAACAAAGAATATAATTACCCTGGTTATTCATAAATTTTCGTCTCCGTTTATCCATAAAAAATAAAAAAGATAATTGTTTTGATCCGCCCCCTCCCTATGGCGTAACACTGCAGGAGGTCGCTAGACGTGTGACGACATGTCATGTATACAGCTCCGAGTGCGTCTACACGATATGTCGTCATCAAATTTTCACCCCCCGCAAAGTAGCGTTCCTCAGAGACGGGGCCCAAACCACCGGGGCTCAACATTCGGGACGCTGTTACTCATTCCACAGGAAACGGAATCTCATGAAGTTGGTTTCAATTTGTTCAGAAAATATATAGCTCACCGTGGATGAATAAAGGGTATATTTCAAAATTCGGTCAGGCTGAGGTCTTTAAAAACTTTCTATAAAATACTTCAATTTGATTAATGTTTTCACAACCCCAAACTTCACTACCGTAGAGTAGAACTGGTAATACAAGGTGGTCAAATAAGTGACACTGCGTGTCTACCGTAAGCTGTAGTTTCTTAGCTTTAACTAACATACCATACATGGCTCTTCGGGCCTGAATTACCTGTTTAGATATTGACTTTTTAAAGGAGCCATTATAGTTGAAAGTAACACCAAGGTAAACAAAATCATCTACTATTTCTAATGTTTCATTTGCGTAGTAAAAACTCGGTTTCTTCTTGACCTTTCCTCGCGAGAAAATGACAATTTTAGTTTTACTTGCATTAACTGTTAAATGCCATGTATCACAATAATCATTCACAGCATTTAAGGCCTTTTGTAAATCTTCCGGTGATTCTGCAAGAATTATTGTATCATCAGCATATAGCAAAGAATTGGGATTAATAATGAAGTCATCCTCCCCGGTAAACGTGTCTTTGACTAGTTTGTTAAGGAATTTTAAACCGTTATAAGCGTTTCCAATGAATTCCTGAAAGTCATTCAAAAAGATAGAGAACAGAAGGGGCGACAAATTTTCTCCCTGGCGTACACCTACATTACAAGAGAAAAGATCAGACATATCTCCATTCACAGAAATACATGATTTTGCATTCATGTAAATGTTCTGCATGACATTCAGAATTTTACCTTTTACTCCAATTTTTCTCATTTTCGACCACATTGACGCTCTGTCTATTAAATCAAATGCCTTCTTGTAATCAATGAATGCACAATAGAGACGTTTCTTCTTATTCAAATATAAATCAACAATAGACTTTAAAACAAACGTGGAATAATTCTGGCGAAACCCTGCCTGTTCCTCCCCTAGCAAATGCTCTTCATCAAGACATTTTGTAATTCTATCGTTCAAAATGGAGGTAAAGAGCTTACCTAAGCAACTGAGAAGAGTAATACCTCTGTAGTTATCGGGGTTAGTTTCTTCCCCCTTTTTCTTGAATATAGGTATAATAATTCCAACACACCATTCTGTGGGGACTGCACCAGTATTCAAAATGATATTAAAGAATTTAACAATGACACACAACAAATCTACTGGAAAATTCTTCAGAAATTCATTACGTATCAAGTCCCTACCACATGCTTTAGAATTCTTAAGCTTTTTAATCATTTTCTCAACCTCTGTCAATGAAATAGGGTCATTTAAGACATTCACATCCCCTTCAGAATGAGACACATAAGATTCATTTACAGTAGATGCACTAACATCTCCTTTTCCCAGCTTACTAAAATGTGATACGAAGTCACTCGTTGAAATATTTATAACAGGCTTTTGCTTATCTACTCCTCTATCACTAAGCATAGTCCAAAATTCTTTAGGATTCTTAGACTTTAAAGATCGTAAAGACTCATTCAAATTTTTATGAAAGAATTTCTTTTTGCGCTTCAACAATTTCTTATACTTTTTTCCTGTATCATCATACTCTTCGCTGAGATCAATCAAACTAGCTTCATCTTGAAATTTCATCTTCCTCATATATCTATTCTTTAAATTCAAATAATCCCTGCGTGCCACATTGCATTCAGAATCAAACCATGGTTGTTGGCTTCTCTTCTTTGTATAGCGATCGTGAATACGTATGTTATTCTTGTAGCAGTTCTTAAATTTACAGATACCCACTCCTTCTGCCGTCGTAATAATAGTATCACATAAAAGTGAATAAAAAGTGTCAATATCTGACTGGCTAACATTACCTGACAACTTGTCTACACCATTATATAAAACACCAGCAAATTCTCCCAATTATTCTTTAAAAACAGAAGAATTTTCCCTATCCCACTTAAATGTATGATGGTACTTGGTCTTTGAACTACTAGTGGTGATTGCATCAAGTGCTGAATTATCAGTAATTGGGCTGGCATGAATGACAGGTCCTAGACTTTTTAAGGTGGTCAATATTGGACAGTGCACATCAGAAAAGCATCGATCAAAAAATCTTCAGATATAATAACATAGTCAACTGTGCTTTGTCCACCATTCTTATTAAAACATGTAAAACTCCCTTTGCATTTATCGACACCAGCTCTGCCATTCACAATTCGTAAATCAAAGCTCTGGCACATTTCGATAACTTTCTTACCATTGTTATTCACCACGGTGTCTGAATTTGACCGTATTGGGATAGACACATTAGTAATATTTTCTGTATTGTAATCTGCCAAAAGAAAATTATCCACTTCTAAAGAGTCATTAAGTAAACCTGTACATGCATTAAAATCACCTAGCAAGCACAAGGGTAATGAGAACCTACTTTTAAGAGCAGCAATATCAGTAAACAAATCATCGAAAATGTCTTGTGAGTGGTGAATTGAACCTTCACATGGTAAATAAACAGCACCAATAATAAAACTAAAACCTATGACTTGTTCATGTATTTTAACCCATAATACAGATTTTGAGGTAGTAGACTGGATTTTCTCAGCAAACTCAAATATTTCCTTCTTCAATAATAAAGAAATACCATGGAAACCACCATATTTCTGGGCATTTGACTTTTTCTGGAGAGAAATACTTTTATAATCTGAAAGAAATGAATTAGACATATTAGGGGCATCAGTTTTGGTTTCTGTAAGACAAATTATATCATTACCTCTCAAGTACAAATCAAGTAACCCTATATCAAGTTTGCTTTGAAGGCCATTAACATTCAGACTAATCAATGAAAGGGGGTCTGCAAATTCCTAAATACTATCAGAAAACAGGCCGGACCTCTTATGCTTGTCCTGCGACCAGCCAAGGCGCCGAAAGAGATCATCAGGGCAGCTGATGATGTGCTTCCCAGACTCCCCTTTAATGGTACAATGGATCAGTCCGTCGATTGTCCACACCCTATCTGTAGTTTCATCGTTCTTTACAGCTTGTAGAAGTCTAACGCGACTTGGAGCCAAGTGTTCAAACACCATGACATCCTTGTAGTGGGTCGAATCCTTGAGCTTCTTCTTGTTCCTCAAAATGTTGGTGCGGACATCCCTCCGCACAAATCGAGCCACGATGGGACGCGCCTTGTTGGACTGTGGCTTTCCAACTCTGTGAGAAGTGCTGACATCCTGTGGTGTACATTCAACTCCAACTTGCCCTGCCAAATCAGCCACAATCTTACTTGTAGACTCACCATCCCTCTCCGGGACTCCTCTTATAACAATGTTATCTCGCCTCGAGTATTGCTCAAGCTCATCAAGACGTCTCTCATTTTCCATCACCTTCTTGGACATCTCTGCATGTGGCAAGATCTCTGGCATTCTTGATGCAAGTGACTCAAACATGGGCAAAAGTGCAGCTACCACCGCCTTAACCACATTGCCAACCAGATCATCATTCGCATTATTGCCCACACTGGAGGGCAACTTCTTCATTGCTGCCTGAACAACATTGTCATACTGAAAGGAGACTTCAGACCCAGTCTCACCTTCAACATTAAGAACACCAAACTTATTATGTCCAGTAGAATACATTTTGACAATACAGGAATGAGATCAGATGTAGGGGTCTACTTACAGGAAATCCAGTATGTGGGACAGCACAAAACAACACGTGTTAATAACGGCACATGTATGAATCCAAATTGACCAAAATAGCGATACAAAAAGGCACTTGTTTATCTCTTGGTTGGAGCTCTCTCCCTTTCACTATCATGTCATGTCATGACAGACTAAACAGACTCGATTAAACTGACAACATCGAGAGCGAGAGCGAGCTCATGTCGTGATCGGACAGCAGCTAGGAAGAAGGCATCTTATGCATAATATTCATTTTTTCCTGTCCAGCTGTCGAATGAAAACTTGGGTTGTCAGATTCAGTAAATCAAGCTCGTTCCAATCATATATAAGTTACCACTATTTGATCTCATTAAAATACAGCATAATTTGCTTCAAAATAGCCTTGTTTGTCATATAATCGATTCATAAAATCATAGTTTATTATTTGTTGCCATGGTGATATTTCAACGGTTTCCAGGTATCAACTATCTATTGTTATTGTTTATCATCCACTGTTCAAATTGTTCATTTCGTTTAACACGTCTTATTGGATAGTTGATTTTTGCAGGTATCAACATACATCTATTTGTATTGTTTATCATCCACTCTTCAAATTGTTCATTTGGTTTTACATGTCTTATTGGATAGGTTTTTTTTTATTAGCCCCCAAATTCGAGGTCGTTTCACCAACTTTCCTCTTTATTTTGAGCTTCATCCGGAAATTCGTCGGAAATGACGAAATACGGATACAAATTGCAGTGTGTGAGGTGATATTTCATGTTTTGGGGATATTGTTAACGATTTTTTTAATTTTACGTCTAAAAGTTTCATTTCTTGATTGGCAAGCTCTATGCCGTATACCGGTATCTAAACATGGAGAATTTATAACTGATAATGCTAGGACAGGTATATCTGTTACAACCAGGGTCTAACTACGCTAGCTTCTGACGTAGTGGGTCTCCATCTAGGAGACCTACTTCTCTAACTGTTATTACTGGTATGGTACGTCTGAGGTTGGTCAAACATGTCAGCTGTGTTTATGCTGAATCAGCACAAAAGTTATTTTCAAACTATAAAATGTGATTCCATTGGCATTTGTTGGGCACTGGCAGTTTGAAATGATTTGATGACAGGGAATTTTAACGGTAGGCCCTTTTGACGCTAAGCCTGCTAAGGTCAGGAGAAGTCGAATGTTCAATCCCTTCGTTAAAAAACCAAACTGTGAAAAGGAATAGAGTCTAACTGATAAGTTAGATCTATGTTTGATATGACATCTCGGCAAACTATTTAATTGTTAGGCAGAAAAATCCGTCTGTTAATTGTAGGGCTTTTTTTTTTTTTAGATCTAACGTCTAAGATCTAACGTTAGATTTAAATCTACCCAGATTCTATAACATCCCCAGCATCCCGGTATGTGGGAGATGGATTTGTTAGATTAGACCTGCTGGCCTAAGCCTAAGGCTAAGACTACGAATAGAGTCTAAGTATTAAACGTTATAGGTAAAACGTTACAGTTAATGTTGTAACAAGTTAGATTCTAGTCAGCTTGTTATATCCAAAATTTTGTTTGAACAGTGGAAGATCGAGTAGATCTACGAGTGCGACTAACTTGTTAGGAATTTATAAAGTTAAGTTAGAACTTACTAAGTCGTTAGTCTACCGTTAGACCTAAATCTACGAGATCTAACACTGACTAGACCTTTAACGTTAGATCTAATGTTAGGTCTAACGTTAAAACAAACAAACAAACAACATTTTAAAGTCTAACGGTTAAATCTAATTTTGCTACCAAATATGGGATTATTTCTAGGATCTACCGAGTTTTTTTAATTTGTGTTACTGGAGTGGTAACTTCCCTACAACATTTTAAAAGCCTATCTGTCCGTAATTAACAACAGTATGATTTAGGCGTTGGTTGGCCATTCCAGGAGCGACGTTTTCGTGCCAGGTCTGCGAGGATGTTTTATCGCTACATTGCCCACATACGGTACAGGCAAGCATTTGGCTACGCGACACAGTTAAACCCGACTTAAAATACCCCCTGTGCTAGTGTAAATATTGGGAGAGTTATTAATAATAATCGCGCCAATAATAATAATAATAATAATAATAGCTGTTTCTTATATAGCGCCTTACCAGTTACAATGTAACCGACCAAAGCGCTTACAGCATCAGACCAGGGTTAAACTAAACCTCGCTATCGGAATACCAAATTTTAACCTAGGGTTAAATATTGCGACTTAAACCACACATAGACTGGGGTTAAGTTAAACCCAGCTATCAGAATACGCGCCATTATGCTTTGCTATCTTCCACAAATGTTTCTAACTATAATTTCAAATGTTAAAATTCTCAATTTTATTTTACAAGAATATATACATGTATATATGCGTTGTGTTTAAATATCTACAGACTTTCGAAACAGGCACATTGACATGTTCATACTGAGTTTTATACGATTATTTTTCATTTTCGACTTAGTATGTTTTCAATCACATAACTGGATTTTCATGCGATATCAATAACGGTCATCTGAGAGCCATAAGCGTAGGTATAGGAAACGTAACCTCTATCGAAAGATGAAGAAAAGAAGAAGAAATAAAAAAGGAATATAAGAAGGGAGAAGGAGCGGAAAAGCAAAGAAGACGGAAGGACTCCCTCCCAGGTGATATAATGAGGCGAAAATAGAAATGGCGTGGTTTAACGGTGCATTTTACATGTACTCGAAAATTGCAGCACCCCCCAAAAAATGCCTGGAGCCATTCCCTGTGATTTGGTTACACTTGAACATATCCTTGTATCTATTCAAACTTCAAACCAAATGCAAAATTGCCTCATTGCAAAGTTCTAAATATGTAATTATAATTCTATTTTTTCCCATTTTTTTTTCTTCTAATTAGCATATAAAGAATGTAATTTCCAATAACATTTTGTTTGACAGGAACTTTGCCAGCAATAGAATTAGCATCATTCAATCTGGTACTTTTCGAAAATTTCGTGGATACAAGATGTAAGTACAGCATGCCACTATTCAAGTATTATCTCTTATTTGATTGGTGATGTTTATGTTGGTACATGTTGTACAACTGTCATCTTCAACTGCTATGATATTCTCCCAAATATGAGAAAGCTCACAAATTTATATTTATCCTTTGTCAGAACTCAACCTTCTCTTTAAGTTATGGTATCTTTAAAAACCTCGTTTGCAGATGATCGCCTAGAAAAAAAAATAAGAACATGGGAAAAAAGGACCACTGTAAAAAAAAATAATAGTGATGGATAACTGAAATATATGCCTTACGTTTTTATTTCTCTTAACACAGAGGGTCCATTTTGCGCGCTATTTTTTCATCGTCCAATAACTCATATAAAGATTAGATTTTGGTGCGGCTCCCCCCCCCCCTCCCCTCTATTTTAAGTTGGTTTTGTATGAATCAGGCTAAAGGAATAAGGTCCAAAAGCCGCATTCTTAACTGCTTCTCACAGAACCGGTTGGTTCCTGTATTCAGCCTATGGAAATGAGAATGAATCGTGAAAAGTTTCTATTTTCCATGTTCTGAAATTCTGCTATTGTACTGTTTTAGAGTGCACTTTCAATATGTTTATTTTTATTATTATTTTTAAGGGGTAAGCACACGCATTCAGGCCATTATTTAGGTCTGTTCTCCTCGGCATGCCCGTTACTCTCTGTATCGTATTTTGTCCGGAGAAACGCTTTACATTCAATGACGTAAAGTTCCTCCTTTTTTAAAAAGTAGGTTATACCTGGTTTCCCTCCAAACGAGCTGTTTAGAGTATCTAGAGTATATAACAGTCAGGTACAACATCGACCACAGGTAAATATTCCGAAAAGGCGTATAACGCACGATGCATATAGTGCCCTCATAGTTCAATGCGAGTCAGTTCTTACAAAAGTATTTGAAAACAAAAAAATAATTGAAAAGTGAACCTATATGTATGTCTACATTTGACTAACGGGTACATTAAGTCGACACCTAACAATGCAGTTTATTCCGTCATAATAGCGACCCCTACATTAGGTCGACAGTTGGTAAATTAGGTCGACAGTTGAACAAAGAAAAAGAACAAAAACTGTCCTCATAATGTACCCATTAGTCGTTTATTTAGAGTTCCCAAATACACTTTGTACAAACTGCCTCGCACTGAACGATAAGGACTCTACGTTCACTGTGCGTTAAACGCTGTTTCGAGGTACATGTATTAACCTGGGCTCGGTTGTGCCTGACTTTGTAAAGTAGGCCAGTTTAGTATTCTCAATAATGAATTATCACAATATTCCATTTCCCCCCTCATTTTCTTGTGAAAGACATTTGCAAAGTAATCGGATCAGTCGCATAGAGCCCTTTGCATTTGAAGGAGCGAATATCGGGTATGTATTTGTAATACTGTTCATTTTTACATTGTAAATATGTACATAACGAAGATAACCAAGCTAACATGTCCTAATTAGATTGCGTAAACAGGACTAATGTACATATTGTATCATATGTTTCGTACTGTGTTTGCTTACAAAAAAAAAAAAATGATTAAACGATAGTGCTAATAAAAAAATATCAGTTTATGATTCAATAATTATCACCAATGATGAATTTATTGTCAAAAATAGTATTGAATGGGGTCAACATTGACTAGCTTTTGCTATCTGTTGGCTCCATTCACCAATTTTTGTTTTTTTAACATTTTGGTCCTGAATGAATGAATGTTTTTTTTTTTATGAAATAAGACATTGGTAGATTCATTCGACAATACACTACAATTGTTGTGACATTCGGACACTAACAAGAATATTTCTTCTCTATTCCACTTTTTAACTTTCAGGTATGTATATACCCAAATTTCCTTTTTTATTGATTTATTCAACCGTAATTATAAAGTGGAATGTAAAATAAATTCATACCTCATCTTAGAGATCATAAATGCCCACGTAACCTAAACCTAATTCATTCCGTCCAGTGTTCAAAGATTGACATCCACTATTACAACCCCTACATCCCACCCCGCCCCCCCCCCCCCCTCTCCCTCCAAAAAAAACAACAAACACACACATAAAAACAGCAATAACAACATAAATACATGAAAAAGACAAAGATTGCACGGTAGGAAAAAGTAAAAATACAATTTCGTGTTCCCTTTCTGCTTCTCACGCTCTGTCTCTGTTTCTGTCTGTCTCTCTCTCTCTCTTTCTTCTCTCTCTTTCTTCTCTCTCTCTCTCCCTCTCTCTCTTCCCCCTCTTTTGCACTTTGCTTTTTGCGATTTGTTATGTCGGTATCCTTTAGCGCATTGCGGTGCAATGCTGGATGCCTTTAAAATAAAATTCATCATTTCCTGATGAAGCGCTATGGGCAAAAATTCGTAATATTTCATCTCATCAATGGTTGTCTTATTCACTGTTAACTTTTGTAATTTTCACCAACCAACGCAGGACATTTATATATATATATATATATATATATACAATCAAATATATACAATCAAACCTGGTTTAGCGACCACCTGTCTATAAAGACCACAATTTTCATTTCCCTTGAACAACGTTTCTCATTGAAATGTGTATTGAAGGAACCTGTCCATAAAGACCACCTGCTCATAAAGACCGCTTTTCTTGTCTCCCTTGAGTGGTCTTTATAGACAGGTTCCACTGTATATATATATATATATATATATATATACATATACACTCAACCAAAAAAGTAAATTCCCCCCTAGCATTTTTGGATATATCTCAAAAAGTATTATTTTATGTCAAAATGCATGGAAAAAAAGGTTGCACATGAGGTTATGAAGCATATTGTGTACATTTCCTATGCAAGTTAGCAAATGACCTTTTTAAATTGTTATGTAATTCTCAGGAATTTCTTCAGGTACAATATGCTTCCCTATTAAACTGTATGCTCATGAAAAGAAAGATAAAGAGAAATATGCAATACACCATGCTTAAAAGTTCAGAATCATGAGTGATTGTTTGATTATTTGTGTAAAAGTCAATGAATATCACTAAAGTGCAACTTTTTTTCCCCATGCATTTTGACATAAAATGCATTTTTTCACACCAATAATGATATCTGGTGGCAATGCTATGCCATTCATGTTATGAGATTCCCTATCCATTCCCGTTTGAAATATGAAAATCGGTAAAATACTTTTTGAGATATATCCAAAAATGCTAGGGGGAACTTACTTTTTTGGTTGAGTGTATATATATATATATATATACATGTATATATATATATAACAAGTGTAAGGAAATAACATATACAACAGCTTTGGCAAATCTCGTGGAAATAAATACAAATGTGAAAGAAATTGCGAGAATAACGTTGCGTAGCTCAATCAAACTTTGATTGAGCTACGCAACGTTATTCTCGCAATTTCTTTCACATATATACATGTATATATAACACCACAATAATTCAATATTGCGTAATTCCTGGAATCTAACAGAAAAAAAAATGCATTTGACGATAAAAGCACGATAATTAACCCGTTGACTGCCCAATGCTCTATTCTTACTACAGGGATCTCCCGGGGAGCGTTTCATCAAGTGTTTTGTCAGTGATTTTACCGACAAATTTGCTCTCAGCCAATCAGATGCAAGGATTTCAGTAGCTTATAACAGTTGTCAATAAAAATCACTGACAAAAAGTTTGATGAAACGCTCCCCGTGTTCCAGTAGTCAATGGGTTAATAAATGAAGCAACCCTTCCCCAGAGGGGGAAAACGAACAGTGATATACATGTATAATGGTAGTACAAAATTCAACGCACTTGTTTCCATTGTCTTCTTCTTTCCAGAGAGCTTAGACTATATGACAATCGAATTGTTCAAATCGACTCTTTCGCCATTAGTTCTGCCTTTATAAAGACTTTGTAAGTATTATATAAAGGAAAAATCTTCAGAACCTGACATATTCATAATAATATACACATTCTTATTGCATCTTTGAAAAAAGAATCGTTAAAGTGCTTGCTATTATAGAAGGAAATTGGTTACAGTCAGTTTCATTTGACTTTAAGTCGAAAAGGAAGTTATTTTTCCTCGGGGAAAAGTGAAATCTAAGAAATGTACAATACAGTTGGTGAATAGTCAAGAAATGGCATTAATAATACGTGACCTAGTGACAATGATGTCTTGTATGCAGTCAACACAAAGCAGTCCGTTGTCGCTGGGACGATCTAGGACGGCATTCTAGTCGACACATCCATAAACTCCTTAATCTATACGCGAACGCCAAGCCCAGCGACAGAGCAATCATTCCCCCCCCCCCCCCCTTTTTATTCACATGTTGAAATTGTGTATTTTAAATCCACGGCACTGGAAGTTTATGAATCGTTATATACTGCGTAAAAAAGTATACTCAACTCTGGTAGCTTGGTATAAAAATGGTATGTCCTCTTGAAATGTATTTCATTCAAAGAACAATCTCATATGCCCTGTCTAATATCCCCACTTTTTCAGTAAACACGTGCAAACGTATGGCAGTGCAAAAATGTGGTTATACACGCAGCCCCCCCCCCCCCCCCCCCCCCCATTAAGCCCCTCCACTTTCCAAGACGTTCCGCGGCCCCTGTAATATCATGATAGAAGACGTTTACAGGCTGTTCTATTATAAATTTTAATATTAGTCAGTGAAATGAATCAAGGTCTCGTGAAAACTTGAATACATGGAATCGATGTAATGATTCATCAGCAAATCACAAATCAGAATTTAACGTTTAAAAGTGACTTATAGACTGAAGTGAAATAGGCGTATTGCTTTGATCCATGCATCAACCCAAACTTGGTACAAGGAGATTTTGACAACGATTTTTTGAAAACACTGGTGTTTAGTCATCAATGGCAGCAAAGTTCTAAGTAAGGTATCATAAGACAGGGCATGAGTTACTCTTTACCATGAAATAATTTTCAAGGCAACAAAGGATATAAACCTATACAAAGCTACAAAAGCTCGGTATACTTATACACACTGTAGTGCAAAATTTTATCACGTAATATAATTTTTTGTTTGTTTGTTTTGTCCCCCGCCACCACAATCACAACTGGGAATACAGGGAGCGTATGTACCCACTGTAGAAATTTCTCCACCCCCCCCCCCCCAATCTTTCTCTATCTCCCTCTCTGTATCTCTGTCTCTCTGTCTCTCTCAATCACATACTTTCGGCACTTTGGTAATATCCTACATGTTATCTGAATATTGGGATAAGGACACCCATTCACATATTGTATTTATTCTATTATGTACAGCTTTTTCAATAACATCAAAGGAACTAATATCTCAACTAAGGCGTTTTATAACCTCAAGGGCATCAGAAAATGGTGAGTTATTCGAATATGTTTGGTGTTTGGTTCAAGAACATTCTATATCCGGCATATGAAAAAAATAAGGATCTGTCATTATCATTATGTTGCATTATAGATTTGAAATTAACTTTCTACAATGCTATAACTGTGTACTTTATGGAATTTTGAAATTGAGATACGTTATTCTTTTTTTTTTTGGGTACGTCATCATTTTTGTTAATATTTAAAAAAAGTAATTATAGATATTATGTAGATGCAGCATTTTTTGGAGCCGAAATCTGGATTCAGATACGTACAAGGTACTCAGTACAGCACACCCACCTTCTGATGTGAGAAAAACTGAAGGTCAGTGCGTGATCATTACGGATGCCGTGCTGCATTGTGATTAGTCAGTACCCTGGAAAAGTCAATGTTTCATGAATGTAGCAAACACTGGAACTTGTAGTGGATTGGGGGATTTTTGCAAACTTTTATTATTATTATTATTATTATTATTAATTATTATTATTATTATTATTATTATTATTACATTTATTTATTGTTTATTTTTATTGGAGTAGGGGGAGGTAGGCGGGCCGAAACATATTTAATTTATAATGTGTAACTAGAAATTGCATAGCTACCAGGGGCACCGTGAGCAAAAACAAAAGGAAATAAAAGAAGGGGGAACAATCCGACCCCATCGAATCCCTCAAATATAAACAGAACGGTAGAGAGAGAGAGGGAGAAATTTGGGGAAGGGACGTGAAGAAAAGACGACACTCTCCCTCCAGTCAGTGGCCTTTTTAAAATTCATATTTCGTTAAGCGAGTAATACCGTTGCCCACACCTCTTCTGTCGATGTCTACTCGATATCTGCACCCATGCTTAATCATTGATCTTCAGTTTTAGATTCAATAGCATAAAAATGATTATTATTCACACAGAGGATTTTGCAGCTGAAATACAGTGTTATTTTGTTGTGACACCTTTTTAACCTTGACCAACTTAAAAGCCTAAGGCATAGACAATAGATACGCACATCTAGATGCTTGATATTTTTTTTTGTTGTTTACAATTAAGATATGAAAATAAATTTCCTCCAGGGACGGTATTCTGAAAACTGTGTTATCTTTTATGTTAATTTAAAGGGGAATTAACCTCAAAAAATAAAGATGATAGTGTTCAAAGGTGTTATTTATCGCTACTTGTTAGACTATGTGGCTTCGCGTCAAACTATACGAGATCGATACGAATCAAAATTTTCTGAGCAAAATTTATCATCTGCTAGCAATATGTATCGTATGCTAGCAGTACATGGGGGCTGCCATTTGTTTATGTGTACATGAAGATTTTATTAATCCAAATGCCCAATTGCCTTTTTTCAAAATTAAAAACCCATTTGAAATTAAAAATATAGAACAGATATGTCAATTTATATTTAAACTGAAGATTTCCTTATATATATTTCTTTTGAAAATCGATATTCGCTTAATAGAAATCTATTTTCTCGATCCTGTGACGTAAGGGACGGAGCAAATTAATTCAAATTTTATGGAAGCTTCTTCCCTGAGCATCTATAGCGGCAAACTATGCATTCACCAGCTTTCGGATAATGGACTTGAAAGGTCAGAATGCATGCTACATATATTATGTTCTGCTCTGTTTGGCAAACCCAAGAAAACAGATTTTTGTTAAGCAAAACCAGACAATTTAAAAATATCATTATAAAGATTTCATTTCTATAATACATGTAAACACCCACTTTATATTTTTCGTCACATATGGGATTTTAGGTAATGAAGAAAAGCAATTTAGGTCTTGGATTCAAAATATCTTCTTGACTGGAACATTTCTCAATGGTTCATGTACAACTCCAAATCAGCAAGAAAATGGCAGCCCCCTAGTAAATGAGTAGGAGAGTAGGAGTAGGAGATACCGGGTGTTGGAATATCTTTATTTATACCCTTTTCTGATATCTTATTAGAAAATGATTTAGGCCAATAAGTAGGAATATATTAGACCTTCCAATATAAGTAAATTTGTAATTAGGGGTTAATTTTCCTTGAAATTCAGGAACTCCTTCATTACGCGCAAAAGCAGTACAAGTGCCTGATCCAGTCCTGACGTCGGTCAATGACGCCTCCTTTGAGCAAGCCTTAACGCTCTATGCATATCCCCGACCATTAACTTTCCTTATCTGTGTCATTTAATGTACGACAGGGAAATGAAATCGGGGGAAATACAAGCGATCGAGGATGAAGCATTTTATAATGTCGAATTTCTTGATGACGAAAGCATGACCTTGTAAGTATTTTCATTGTATTTATATTCATATTTTTCTTATACCTTTTTACTAACATGAACAGTTGCAAAAGTAACTAAAAATATAAAAACAATCAAAAATATATTTTGTTTCCATTCATTTTCACTATATGCGAAGAAAAATATTAATAAAAAAAAAAAAAAACCTCAGTGTCTGTTTTGGGTCTTCATTTTCGTACTTTTATTTGACCTGTCGACTGAATTAATGTTTTGGTACTACTACTACCATCTCCAATAGTACTACCACTAGCACTACTAGCACTACTAATATTCATAATAATGACGATAATGGTAAAAATGATGATTGGTGATGATGATGATGAGAATGATAACAAGAATAATAGTAATAACGATGGTGATCATAATATTTTGTTTATATACTAATTTCATTTGTCTGTTTGTTGTCTCCCTGAAAAGACCTCCGTCACAAAATATATTATTTGACACGAAGGTGAAAATACATCAATATCAAACAATATATCTTTTCAAATGGAACAAATTTTTGTTCATTTTGTCTATATTTCATATTTTAATGAGATTGGTAAATAACTGTGAATTAATGATACTCTACAAAGAAAATTCAGATGGCATGGTATATTTGCAATCAAGAAATAGTGATAAACCAATCAATATCTAAATTCTCTTTGCTTTAACCCCTCATTCTTCATTTCATTTTCTATCATCACTCTTCTCCACCTTTTCCTATGCATCTTTTCTTCTTCACGACACCACCATCCAAATCTCTTTGCTTTAACCCCTCATTCTGACTCATTTTTACCATATTGCAAGCGTTTAAGGACGTTTCTCAGTTATGCTTGTGCGCACCTCAGCCGAGCATCCTAGCTGGTTATGCTACGCAGTTAGGGCTATGGATACGCACACTAAACTTATGCTTTAGATAATGGGTACGCAAGTGTGCGCAAGCACCATATTGCAAGGAGCAAGCAGTGGACAGAAATGTCTTTTGAGCTAAGTAGAACAGCTGAAGAAATTTTTTGAGAACCTGGGTCTCAAGATTCATCACATTGTCGACCCAAAGACCCCAAGCCATGGGACATAGATAGATAAGTGTGCACAGTAAGAAGAATCAGGTAGAAATAGATTAAATTAATAATTCTGTATCTATGAAGACTATACTATATATATATACATGTATATATAAATAATAACTCTATATGGTAC
This sequence comes from Heliocidaris erythrogramma, assembly GCA_025617745.1. Taxonomy (NCBI): domain Eukaryota; kingdom Metazoa; phylum Echinodermata; class Echinoidea; order Camarodonta; family Echinometridae; genus Heliocidaris; species Heliocidaris erythrogramma. Next base: position 27,892,131 of record CM046863.1, on the reverse strand, counting down.
CTTAGCAGGACAGTGCTTTGTTAGGAGCATTGTCTGAATGTCCTGCTAATGTCCGCGAGTGTCCTGCTAATGTACAGCAATGTATTGTGACGGAATAAACCTCATTGTTCACTGTCCCGCTAACGTACCATCCAGTGTTGTATATGTATATATATATATATATATATATGTGTGTGTGTGTGTGTGTGGGGGGGGGGTATAAATGTGTATATATATATATATATATATACACCGAATATTATCTAGCTTGAGCTGAAACATAACATTCGATGCCCCCTTTGCTTTAACTGAGGAACGTCCTTAAAGGAGAATAAAAGGTAACAAACATTAGCCTATAATCATGTAGATAATTGCATTATAAATATCTTGAAATAACTCCTATTTGATTGTTTAAGAAGGAGAACAGTGTCTCCAAAAGTTGCAGTTTCCTTGTTTGACATTATCTCATGGGGGCTGCCATTTTCTTTACAAAGTAATGTCAGAGCAGTTCTATTTGTGAGATACCCACTGACCTATACACTAGCTATGATGACACTCATGATCAGCTGTGGAATGCATTTTCTCATAATAAACCATTTTTGTAGTCATGTACATTCAAATGAAGATACTTATCCTGTCATATAACCTATTTGTGCAAGATATTTGGTTCAGCTGTTTCTTTTGTTGAGCAGGATTTGGCATGTACTTGTAAGTTGCTTGGTCTAACAAAGCTTTGTGAATTCTTCAAAGAAGTGACAAAGACCTACAACTGCTCTTAGACCCATTTTGCATGGGTGGCTTTAGTTGTACAATAGATATTCATTATGCAACATCTTATCCATTGTGTACAGGTAAATGGACATGTACCGCAATGACATCACAGTTTTGTCAAAATGGCAGCCCCCATGGGATAATATCTAGCAAGAAATCTGCAAACTTTAGAGAGACTGTTCTCCTTACTGAGTAATCAAATCAGAGTATTTTCAAGATAATTTGAACAGGATGACAATTTACCAGATGATTATCAGCTAATGTATGTTGAGTTTCATTCTCCTTTAAGATGCTCCTGCTATGGTTTTTATATTTGCATTTTCAAGCAAGGCTTACACTCGCATAAAAGCACCTTTACAACAACATCCATAAAATAAATAAATCCTGTGATTGAAAATTAAAAGTTTTAATATGAAGTTCTGTATAATGCGTTGTGTTTTATACAGCGACCTCTCGGGAACGACGATACTAGATGTGAAAGGAACAATATTTGGCGGTAGTTCAGAGGTTCCGACCTTGTAAGTCATAAGTGATGGAAATATGAATGATGACTTTTTGTTTTTAATATTGCTGTTTTATTTTACCTGACTGTTAAGATAGCATGTACAGTGCATATCAATAAAAAGTATACCCAACTTTGGTATCTCCTAATTAAAGATTTATAACCTCTATGGGCTTAACTATTTTATAGTAAAGGGCAACTTAAATTCTGTAAAATGGTATCTTATTCATAACCGTGCTGCAACGGATGACTGATCAGCAGGATTTAAAAAAAAAGTACTGTCAATGTCAAAATCCTCTTGTACCAAGTTTGGGCTGAAGCAACGAATGTGGGTTAAAACCAATTATGCATATGTTAATCCAGTTTGTAAACAATTGCTTAGTTGTTTCAATTGTTTTTGTGCATAGGAATAGAAAAGGTGTTAATATCAACTTAAACTCAAGAATAGGCTTATTACAAGCATAATGTATGATATATTCTTTGCCATGCTCACACAATCTCGGTTGCATCTACTTTTTCATTCCCTTATTTAACAGTGCAGTACAATGACGCAAAAGCGTTATAACGGTTAAGCGTTATATTTGCTGTTTGTTACATAAGCCCCGCACAGCAAGGTCGTACGGTCCAACGATTTTCCTAGTCTCTAATATTAATCGTTCGCCCGTATTCGATGCAAGGGTTGTGCGTACAGAAAAGGAAGACATGGAGAAGAAAAACATAGAAATACATAAAAAGAGGAAGACAGAGAGAAGAAACACAAACAAATAAATAAAAAGAAGATATTGAGTAAACATAATACATAATGAAAAAATGAAAAAAACAAAGAAATAAGGGAAAACGGGAAGGCAGAGGTAAACAACAAGAAAGGAATACATAAACAATAAAGGAAGATAGAGAGAAGAAAAATAAAGGAATACATAAGAAAAGAGGAAGGGAGAAGAAAAATATAGAAATCAAAAAATAAAAAGAAGATATAGAGAAGAAAAACAAAGAAATACACGAGGACAAAAAAGAAGGCAGAGAAAAACAACAACAAAGGAATATAAAAACAAAGGGAGACAGAGAGAAGAAACACAAAGGAATACATGGAAAAAAAGAAGACGGAAGAAAAACATAGAAATAAAAAAAGTAAAAAGAAGATATAGAGAAGAAACACAAAGAAATACATAAGGCAAAATGAAGAGCGAAGAAATACAAAGAAATACATAAGGAAAAAAGGAAGACAAGAAAAACAAAGAATTAAAAAAACAATTAAAAGAAGACATAGAAAATAAAAACAAAGTAAGACATAAGGACAAAAAGAATGGAGGGAAAACAAAGATATACATAAGGAAAAAAATAAGACAGAGAGAAGAAAAATAAAGAAATACATGAGGAAAAAGGGAAGGCAGAGAGAAGAAAAGCAAAGGAATGCATAATGAAAAAGGAAGATGGAAGAAAAAACAAAGAAATATATAAGGAAAAAAATAAAACAGAGAGAAGAAAAATAAAGAAATACATAAGGAAAAAGGGAAGGCAGAGAGAAGAAAGCAAAGGAATGCATAAGGAAAAAAGAAGATGGAAGGAAAAACAAAGAAATATATAAGGAAAAAAGAAGAGAGAAGAAAAACAAAGAAATACATAAGGAAAAAAAGAAGATAGAGAGAATAAAAACAAAGTAATACATTAGGACAAAACGAAGACAGAGAAGAAAAACAAAGGAATACATAAGGAAAAAAGGAAGATAGGGAGAAGAAAAACAAAGAAATACATAAAGAAACAGGAAGACAGAGAGAAGAAAAAACAAAGAAATACATACAGAAATTAAAAGAAGATAGAGTGAAGAAAAACAAAGAAATACATTAGCAAATAATGAAAATAGAGAGAAGAAAAAACAAACAGAGAAATACTGTAGTACTGCTGCCACGCCAGCCGTGTTGGTCAATATGCACATGTGGATATTGGACAAACAACGACTGTCATTATATCAAGCGTTCTTTTTAGCTGCTTGCAAAAGATCAACGATGATTTTGATTGATTTATAGCAAAACGCCAAGGAGAAAAAAAAAATTCTGCGAGAAATGATTGATCAAGAATAAATATTTCTTCAAAAGTATCGTATTTTGCAGCCGTCCCTTTGCATTTTAAGCCGTCGTTCATGCTTTCCCCATTCACAAAGGGTTTGTGTGCAAATTCTCTTGCACAGTGGGGTGCGGAGAGTGATCTGACGTCAAATTATTACGTGTTTTTGCTTTATAACGGTAAGCCTTTTTATTTTAGACAAAGTTTAATTGGGAAGCTATCATATTTTTTAAGAAAGTCTACCATCAATTACTTTGGTAATTCTCAACACAGGTATCCTTCCTTGCATGTTTTCAGTGTTTAAAATCCACAAAACTTTGAGTCCGTGTGCTCTTCGAGAAAAGCGCATTATGCAGGTGAAATGATGCAATGCAGCTAATTTTTGGTTATCATGAGACAAGAAGTTAGATGGTTGTTATAATAAATTTAGATTTTCATATGGATTGAAACAAGTTCATATGAAAGCTTAGATACATTCGATCACCGTAAACAATGGAGCTTTGAAGCAGGAAAGAATATTCAACTGTTAAAATGTTTTAAAGCCTGAAGTAACACATTCGTATGGCTTGACCCACACTCTTTGCATCAGCCCAAACTTGGTACAAGGATATTTTGACACTTTTTGAAAACGCTGGTGCTCAGTCATCCGTTGCAGAAGAGTCATAAATGAGGTTTCATAAAACAGAAAACAAGTTACTCTTTGCTTTGAAATAGGTTTCAAGATTACATTGGTTACAGCTTTTTAATTAGAGGCTATCAAAGTTGGGTATACTTTTCGTGTATGCACTGTATATGCTTGTAAGTAAGGAATCATTGGACTAGCCTTCAATCAAGGCGGCTGTGCTGTTCTGTCGATATCCTCGCAATTATAATTATAATTATAGTCCTCTGATTGCGCGGGAAGTCGGCACACGCGTGCAACTTGCTGCACGCCGCCTTTCAGCACCTGTCAACGTCATCAATATTCATACATTCAAGAGGACCGAGAGTATATGAATCATTCAACAAGATTCCCAAATAGGGCAGTACGACTTGTTACGTTTTTAACCCACAGATTTAAACGTAAACACTGATCTCTATTGTTCAGTGCGTTTAACCAATCAAATAAAAGGAACCGTAACGGAAAAGACTAAGCTCTTCCTTTTTTCAGTGGGACCAAAAGGGTAGATAGCTGGATAAAGCTGAAATTATTTATACTTTCTTTTTTCATGATAAAAAATCCACTCACAAGTAGATGTTTGCTCATTTTTCAAAAAGAAAATGGTCAACAGTCACACCTTTCTTACATGTGGAAATTATCGTGTCCTATTTACGATAAAACATTTTTACTCCCCCCATGTTTGGAAACAGCTGAGCGGTCTCTTCACGCCATGTCACATAAGCTTTTGATTGGTTCATTTTCTCTCCAAGGAACTGGAATTGATGAAAAATGTCAAAGTTAAAAGTAAGAAAACAAGAAGTAACATTGACGGGTGCTTAAAGGCTATATGCTGAGCAAGACTTCCCGCGCAATAATCATAAAACTTACCATTAATGGTAACTCTGCTATCAATGGTAACTACCATGGTAACGTCACTCAACAGCCAATCAAAAGAAAGGTTTTCATGGGAGTTACCATTGATGGCAAAGTTACCGTTAATGGTAAGTTTCATGCAACGGGGCCCTGGGGATCGACAGAGCAGCACAATCGCCTTGTTTAGAGGCTACCATTGGACCGACGGGACGTGGTAATGATGATCAATGCCTCACCAAAGGGTACTAGCGCATCCACTTGGATTTGAACCCGGATCCTTCCAGTTACGACAATAGCTTCCTCGATCTGAGCTATCGCGCCTAACTCTAAAATGTAGTTTTATTCTACACAGAAACTTTAACGGAGAAATGTTCTCTTACGAGGTTTCTACCCCCAAAATAGCCTCAGCTATAAGAGTGGTACAATGATACAAAGTTGTTGTTCAAGATTGACTTAACGCCAAGCCTGGTTGTCGAAGTAAAAGTTGTAAAGTCGAATTGTTCATATATCACTAGCTTGGAAAAATATAAACCGTTGAGTTTTATGGCATTGGATATATGTGTACATTGGAGTTTGTAAATATTGATTGCATTTCCCCTCTTTATTTCTTGTTAAAAATTATGTCGAATAATTTATTGTGTCAAAATCAAATGAAATGCACACTTACAAAAAGGAAATCATGTTGATTTGCATGTTTCATGTATCTTTTGAGCAGAATAATGAAAAACAATGAGTTGACGTATTTACCGGCACGTTCTTTTGACGGACTAACATCGGTCTATACCTTGTGAGTATACCATATTCAGTATCGTATGTTTTGTTCTGCCCTATGTTAATTCCCACGGTTGCACAATTCTATTCCATAAATACGACGATCAAGATAATTCAAGGTTAAAAAAAGGAAATATTTAGGGTTCAAATAAACTCGTATCAACATATTGTTGAGTGATGATGGCATATAGATCCTGTTTGTTTTAGTGATTGTAATTATATCGGCTCCATTATGTGTTGTGCAAGTACGGGGGGCGATATTTTTTTCGGAGGATGAGAAAGTCACTAGAGGAAAATCGACGCTCCTGATTGGCTTAAAAACTCGAGAGATAGGTGTGATTCAGTCACTTTGTTAAAATACAAAGTACAGTGAGTCGAGTCAAGCACATGCACAGTATACAGTATACAACTACACGCAATGCATTTTACAGCCATCGCACTACTCCCAAGACATAAGCACACAATGGTGTGTGTGTGTGGGTGTGCGTTTGTTTAGCATTATGTCCGAGGACATTTTCGGACAGAGAACAAAAAAAAATCATGACAACAATGGTCCTCGGAAGCCGGACAATAGTCCTCGAACGTCGAACAATGAATTTATGCCTTATTCCGTCGACTGTCCGAGGACGAGTAACAATAGAGGAACAGTAGTTGTCCTCGGAAGTAAAGCCATGTAAACGTGTGTGTGTGTGTGTGTGTTTAGTGTGTCTGCATGTTGCTGTTGACCACGTGGCTGCTATGTTTATGTATACTACATGTACACATATAATATGTTATGAAAATCGAGCGTGTTTCAGCCTGATCGAAGGGCGAGAGTTGAAATGATAGTATCAGAAGAAAAAAAAAGAGAGAGAGGACCTTGCCATCATAAACTGAAAATGGTAGCTCAGTTTGACATCACTGATATTTCGAAATGAGACTTAATTGTCCATGGTAACATTCCAAAATAATGAAAAGAATAAAATTGATGGTCTGATTTTCCCCAAAAAGATCAGTCATTTCGGTGACACGACATTTGCTCCTGTGACATTTGCTCCTCCGTCCATATCTCGAAAGGTCAAAAGTTAAGGTCAAGATCATGATTTGTTTTTTTGTTAAAGACAATGTGAAGATTAGGATTAGGGTTAGGGTTAGGGTTAGGTTTAGGTTTAGAATTAACATGGCAAAGATGGACCGGAGCAATTGTCACAGGAGCAAATGTCATGAAACCCTATTTACCTTATCTCCTTCTTCTTTCAAAATGTATTCTAAATTAATAATCAACATTGATTGTGGGCGTCAACGGAAAGGCAAGACAAATGATTTCTCTTGTGGAATGATCTTTTTTTTTAGTATATCTTCATCTGCTCATTTGAGCCCCCACCCCCTTGCTTGCCTTAATTCCAATCCCTTAATATCCACATGATTAGGGCTGTTCTTATAATACTACTCCTCCCATCTCTCTTTCTTTGTCATCTTTCCTTCTCGAGTCTTTCCTTCTCGATCTCACTTTCCACTTCCCCCTATCCCTTAGTCTTTCTTTATCAAATCTTCCCTCGTTCCCTATGTCTCTCTCTCTCTCTCTCTCTCTCTAGGAAACATTTTACCCTCCCCGTTCTTCTATCATAATGACGTTCAATCACTGTCGAAATGAAGAAAAAATGTGATTTTATTTTATGTTATTTTATTCGCCAGGTATATTGCAATACAAACACATCGAGGTACCATGACAGGATAGCCCATGAAAGCCGAAATGGCTTATTTCCAATGGGGTCCTTACCTAAATATCATTTGTTTATAAATAACTTCTAGGACGAGAACAAAATGCCAGACATTTCGATCCCGATAGCCTTTTGTTTTGAAAATCTTGACCCAGATTGAACGACATCCCAATCACCTCTGGTTGACATGACTGGATGCATGTTGCGTATATTTACTGCGTACATTGTACATTGCATGTACTGTGTGTAGCTATAGCTGTACTCTATTCTGTGCATGTGCTTGAGTCGACTCACTGTACTTGGCATTTTAACAAAGTGACTGAAGCACACCTATCTCTCAAGTTTTTAAACCAATCAGGAGCGTCGATTTTCCTCTAGTGACTTTCCCATCCTCCGAAAAAAATATATCGCGTACGGGGGTGTGTGGGCAAGATGATTGTGTGTTTATATGAAATTGTAAATGTGATTCATTTAACAAATGGATACTCAATGCAATATTTCTTTATTTTCTTTTCTATCCTGTATGGACACTTATTTGTAACTGCAAAAGTTTTATTTGTCTTTTTTTCAGTGATGCTAAACAGAATAACCTGACTGAACAGCCAGTTGTAACAGGACCATCTGTAAAAAGAATCGACCTATCATACAATCATATTGCGTCGTTTCGTCACCCAAAAATTTTCAGTAGTCTTACAAACGTCGAAGTTATGTAAGTATGTATAACATTATAATGAAGTATCCGTCATATCCTGGGTTTGCTTTGCGGTATTTATAATCTGACTCAAATACTGTTGGGCTTCATCAGAGAACTGTCATTGGATTTTAAATATTTTCACCGAACACGCACGTTACCAAGTGCTTACATGCTTCTTGAAGGAGTGGATGTGCGTTTCAAAAGCAATTACCATTATGTAATTATGACTTGTCTAGAATGCAGTGAATAGGTTTTTAGCAACACCGATTGGTAAACCGATAAGTAAACATTTTCTTGAAATTCCCTTTAAAAATAAAAAAATAATTCTGCAGATAGCATTTATTTGAAGTCAAAAACATTCGCTGCAAGTCTGTTTTGGTATTGTGGCACGTTAACATACGCGAACAGCTACTCTTTAAAAGTAAGCACTGTCAAGCATAAAGCTTGTGCAAGGCACATTTCATCTACCAAACAGGAAATAAACTTGTTGAATCATTCATGACCCATTCAACATCATTCACACACACCCGACATTGCAACAAAAGCAATAGACAATAGCCAAGATAACCATTCAATTTGCAACTTTTCACTTTTGACTTTGCCCTCAATTCAGGGGTGCTGTGCATTCAAAGATGACATAACAATTACAAATGGGGCATGGATGTGAAGGGGGGATAAATGAACTTTCCAATGATCTAAACCTCAAGAATGATTAAAAACCGCCAAAAAGATATCAAGGCTCAAAGTTGAATTGCAGAATTTTTTTTTTTTTGAGGGGTTTATTTCAATTTAACACATTGACTAAAAAAATGACTTTGTCAGACAGTTTAGAGCAAGCGTCATGAGTGCCTAGCAGAGGTGGATACCGGCGCTATACACGAGGCCATCGTTATTATCATCATCACAAATCCACAAAAAAAAAAATTTCCATCACAAATCAGTAATGTTTTATTTCATTTAAATGGGAATGAACCATTTAATAGAAAGGTGGTTTGGATAAAGGCTAGAAATGAAGAAAGCAGATAAGTGAAAGTTTGAGTAAAATCTCACAATTAAAAGAATAAATAATTCATGATATTTTTCTTTCATGTTGAGATCACGTATGGTATGGAAACCCTCAAATAGACAATGCGTTCATGATGTGTGATGTCATACATGGAGAACTTTCCCATTTGTTTTCTACATACATTATTCAAATTATCCTTTTTGTCAATTGTTACGTTGAAACAGATATTTCTGTCACGGGGAAACATTTAAGATATGTTATCCATGATAATTATATCAAAGATAAAATATATGTTCTTTCATTATAATGGATGAAGGGGATATATTGGATAAACTTTTGTACACACAGTGGAGATTTTGCCATGCATTACGTCACACATGCTGACCACATTGCCTATAATGAAATTTTCCCTATCATAAGCGATCTCAACTTTGAAAAATCAGTAACTTTCCTTTTCTTTGTCCAAATTTTTGTCACTCTTGCACTATTCTGCTTTTCCTGTTTTTTTTTTTTTCTTCTTTTACTCAATCCAAGTTCCATTAAGGCAAAATTCCGTTTTAACCCATGCAGATTTATCTTGATGCGATATTTGTCATGATGCTTTGTGTTTTGGATTCCAGATTAATGAATGACAATAAGCTGACATACGTTCCAGCCGGACTTTTCTCTGGTCTCAGTAGCTTACAAGAAATGTAAGTGATTTGATTTGCCCCCTAAGTTAGCTTGGCGAAATATTGAGGTGCGTAAAGACGCGTTGAAATTAATGGAGGCAGAACTTTAATTATGATCTAAAGATAGTATCAACCCCAATTTACTCTTTTAGGCAATATGATAAGTTTGCCTTTTGCCTTCTGGTCATATTGTAACATACAATAACGATGCCTTCTAATGTAAAGGTTCTTTTTCACTGCCTTTCCACAGTTGGTATTGTTTTTCCCTCTCCATGTCTATTAACAGTAAAGTCAGGGCGTGAGTTGGATAGTTTTAATAAAAGTGAACTACAGACAAACCTCATAAAACATATCCTCCCTATTCTATTTGCATTTGGTTCCCTCACCCCCTATTAGATGAAACGAGGTGTTTTTCAACTTTCCCCTATTTCGCCTATATATCATATCCCTCCATCGATCCATCTCTTTTCCTTCATTGAGGCAAACTAAGAGTGTGAGTTGAATCGTCTTATCAAAAGCAAACAATGAATTTTATCTTTTGGCAAATTTTTTTTTCATTATTTTCTATTTACAGAGATCTTCGGAATAATTTGATAACCTTCATTGGACCAGATGCCTTTCGCTCTGTACCATCATTGAGACATCTGTAAGTTATTTCCGTTATATGAGGGCTCTGTGTAGGCTTAACGATATCGATACATGACATGGGTAGTTACTGTGCACCAGCCAAGGCAGGTGGTACCCTGCGAACACATAACATTATGTTATCAATGAAATAACAATGATAATAATTTGCATTCGCATTTTGTTTCGCACAGAAAAATATGGTTATTTTTTTTGTGTGGAAGAAACTACACTAAGACTCACCTGTATATATATATATATGCGTCGTATTGTATCGCAATTTCTTCCCTTCAGATCTCTTCAGAATAACCCTTTAGACTGTACATGTGACACATACTACAATCTAGTCGCCGTAGGAGACGCTGTGCAGGGATCTAAATGCCAAAATCCAACCAATGCCAAAGGAATCGTCTTCGATGACGACAAGACCTCAAATACGAAATATTACACTAATATGAATACGGACAAGTTCTTGTGCAGTAATTTTTTTTTTCTAATGATCTTGTGATTACAATATAAAAGAATATGGAAGCGATTGGGAAAGATTAGTATACTACATAAGAGTCGATGTATTCTGTGAGGTTTTTTTAAACGATCAAAATTAAGATAAACTATTAAGATAACTGAACCTTACTGGAAATCGCATGCACAGCACACAGAAAAGGGGTATATGGGGCTACTATACACACACATGTTGCCTGAAATTGTGGTCTATTTTATTCAGCTTTTTGGAATAGGAGGGCATTAGAAGGGCAATCCTTTTTGGATACATTTCTGTTATGAAATTTTTTCCAAACTAACTTAAAAAGAGTGTACAGTAACATATGATTTTGCGATTGAAAAAAAAATATATATATTTGTGTCAGGTTATCCTCAATCCATGTTTGTGTTGCTATTTATAAATCCCAATAATTCTACACAAATATAAAATTATACAATTTATATTCCAGGAGACCATTAAAGGGCAATGCAACCTTGGTAATAAGATGATTTGTGTAAAAGCAGAAAAAACAACAAAAAATAGGACGGTTAAAGTTTGAAAGAAATCAGACAAGTGCTAAGACAGTAATAGGTGTTTGAAAATGAGATCAATAAAATCTATGCGAATCGATTATGACATACTGGCTTTCAACTCTTCCGTTTGTGGTGCATTATTGGCAGTTTTCTGCTAAGCGCCTTTTCCCCGGGGCAGTACTCAATTATATATTGTAGATAGCATATTTTAATAGGTCCTCACGAAAGAAAAAAAAAACATATCCTACTTAGTAATACATTAACAAAATTTGATTTTAGTTATTTTGCGTGTTGGAGCAAAAATGCGAGTTGTCAGGCGCTACATCACAGTGACATTACCGGTTTAGCAAATTTAAAATTTTCATATCTATAGTGATGACAACTTTCGAAAAATCATAACTATGTTATTGCTTGTCCGATTTCGTTTGATTATGCAATATATTGTTATTGTTTAGCACCTAGTACCTTATCAGCCTACACACAAGACTCCGGTGACGTAGTAGTCATGTGGGACGCACCATCTGAAGCGTATCCTGGTTCAGCCTCATCCCCAGAGTAAGGCTGTGTTTTTAAAGAAATGTATCGAGGTTTTCTATCCGTTTGTCATAGGACAATCCATTTCTATTTTCATTTTGTTTTCTGTTGAAGTTTACCGATTGTCGCCTTGATATAATTTAAACTGTTAAAATTATGTCAGTGAAATAATGTTATTGATATGATGATTACCGACGAAGACAATGATCCTACTAGTATTAAATACATAATAATTATGATCGTATTGATTAACATAATGACAATGATGTTGATAATACTACATGTACTACTAGTACTAATATTAATATACTACAAATAATAATGATAACAGCTATCAAGCGTAAAAAGAAAGATCATTTTGATGTTGTTGGTTCGAGACCCCCCCCCCCCCCCCCCTTGGTATGGACCTACATGTATAATTAGGATATTTCAGTTCCCACGATTTTTTGCAATGTTTATAATAAAAACAAATGTTTTACTGTACGAATTAAGAGACTATAATATTAGTCAGGGGGTATACAAATACGGATTTAATTGTGATATCAAATACTATAACACTTTATACCGATCTGGAGTATGCATTCCATTAATAAAGACTTCATATTTTTTATGTAACGCTTGGCAAAGCTTCCCTGTTTGTACGTTAATTTCTTAGTTTTGTTGCTGTATTTATGTAAATAACTGCTTTTCATAATCCCATGAGTCACATGGTCTGACGATTTTAATTCATAAATTCGTAATCCCCAAGCTACATAAAAAATTACCGCCGCCCTTGCCCGTTTCTCTCCTTCCATCTCCCTCTTATATCTTATTGTCATTCGCAACAGGGAGTTTATTATTCTGTGTACCTGCGACGACGCAAGCACGCTTTCAGCCACCACAAGAGCAACGTCACACACTTTCAATGAAACGGATGGGGTAATAAACAACTTCCTTTATACGTGCAGTGTCGGAACAGCGTGGAATGGCAGTATTAGTGCAAGAGGTCTTCTGGTCACCGCGGATGGATATCGTAAGGATTGTACAAGATGACAAGTAAAACTTACAAGAGAATTAACACTACAATATAAATGTACTTATGTTTAAAAGTGTAATATATTATTAATCATTGACCCGTAGCACTTTATAAATAAAATATCAGAAAAGGCTTTAAATCAAGACATTCTAGCTCACGGTATCATCTGCTAACACTTTACATGGGGGCTGCCATTTTCTTGAGGACATGGAGTTGTACATGAACCACTGGAAACCCTTCCGGTCAGGAAGATATTTTTAATCCTTGAGCTAAATTGCTTCTCTTCTTTATAAAAAATCCCCATATATGATGGAAAATACATAACAGGTGTGTACATATATTCTAAAATTTGAAATTTATAGATTTCTTTGTAAATTATCTGGTTTTGCTCACTATAAATCGATTTCTTGGGCTTGCCTGGTAAAGCAGAACATAATTTATACAACGCGCATTCTGACTTTTGAAGTCCATTATCTCAAAGCAGGTGAATGCATTGTTTGTCACTATTAACGCTCGGGAAAGTCATCATCCATAAATTTGAATTAATTTGCTCCGTCGCGTACGTCATAGTATCAAGAAAATAGATTTATATTTAGTAAAATCGTAATTTTCAAAGAAATATAAAATACATTTTCGTATTAAGAATATTTATGTATATATCTGTTAAATATTTTAAATCTCAAATGGGATTTTGTATCAGGAAGAAAGACAATTTTGCATTCGGATTAAAATTATCTTTATGTACACATCAAGAAAATGGCAGCCCCCGGGTATCGCTGGCAGACGATAAATCTTGCTGACAAAATCTTGATTTATACCCATCTCGTATATTTTAATGCAAAACTACGTAGGAAAACAAGAAGGAATAAATTACATCTTTGCATATAAACACATTTATATTTTGAGGTTAATTCCCCTTTAATGTCTGGTGCACATGAGGTGTCTTCAGGGCCCCGTTCCATGAAACTTGTTTTCACTAACAATTTACAATAACTGCCATAAGCTACTGAAATCCTTGCATCTGATTGGCTGAGCAAATTTGTCGGTGAAAAATCACTGACAAGACACTAGATGAAATGCCGTTCCCCCCCCCCCCCCCCCAAAAAAAAAAATAATAAAAAAATAAATAAATAAATAAAAAATAGCGTATGGCTGTGTCAGGGACCGGTGTCCGGTCTGACGGGCCAAGGGAGAGCGATACCACCCCCTCCCCCACAAAAAAAGAAAACAACAAAAACAAAAGCAAAACAAACAAACAAAAACAACAAAAGAAGCAAAATCAACAGTGCAAATATTGCGATGAAATTCCTTCGATTGGTTAGAGAGAGAGAAAGAGAAAAGTGGGGTCGTGACAAATATATCACTGTGGACACTGTAACGTTAAATGAACTTTTTTTTGAAATATGTATTTCCTTATTTCAAAGGTTTATACGATGTCAACTTTTCAACGTACAATTTTATACTTCTCTTTTTTTTCTAATGCATGCATGATTATGTAATGTTCTTTAGGCTAATGATGTGTGCATTTATATGCGTTTCTATTTCAATCCAAAGTATGCACGTATTTTGTAAATAGCTCTATTAAAGATGTTTTGATTTGTTTTGACTGTGTAGACTATTCCCACTTACATATAAAACTTTCCTTTTATTTTCTTGTTTAACACGTAAATATGTCATATGTTACAAGATATGTAGACAATTATCAACATTGTGATACATAAGTATTTCAGTATTTAAGCATTAAATGCTTAAATACTCAAATATTTATGTATCACGATGTTGATAATTGTAACGTATGACATTTACATGTAGTCTCAGAGTTGTAAACTGCATGTATTCCAATCTTATTGCATGACTTACACAATAGCATGTGCCCTTTTCCAACGCCTGTTCTTGAAACATGATTTTCTGATGCACAAGGTTCTTCTCTGCCCCCCCCCCCCCCCCACGAAAAAAAACCCAGTAACTATATCTCCTGAACCGAGAAAAATGCTATTTTGTGTTTATTTGCAGAGCCCTTTAAAATGAAAAAAAAAAATCAAAAATAATTGTGTGGTATCATTATTCACAATAACATGTTTCCGTTATTTTTGAAATGATATGAAGGAAAATTTAGTTACTGTGGTGACTGGCTTATGATTTTGGTTAGTTTCCGTATGGAAGAAAAAAAAAAGAGTTTATGTGATTCAGTAGTTTCCCCATGGAAAAAACAGTATCTGCGCATGACCATTATGACTGCGTGGAGATAATAACTTTGCAGAAAATGGTTGAATTTCGACCAAACATGGCTGGTAGATTGTTCATGGGAAACCCCACATTTTGCCTGAGTCAAAGGTCAAAGGTCAAATGTTAAAGTTTACCTGCAATTTTCTACTACGGTTGATAACTTTGAAACCATATGTCCGTTGGTAACCAAACTTGGTTGGGAGATACCCTATTAGGACCTCCATAGTATAGTTGGGTCAAGGGTCAGATGTTAAAGTTTACCTCTAAGTTTCTATTACGATTGATTACTTCGCAACCACAAGCCCGTTTGTAACCAAACGTGGATGGTAGATGCCCTATTGGGACCTACTATGGTGGAGTCAAAGGTCACGTAAGTAGGTCAAATGTCAAATGAGATCAAATGTTAAGGTTTACCTGCAAGTTTCTATTACGGTTGATTACTTTGAAACCGTATGTACTCGTCTGGGTGTCTCAGTCTGCCAGGCCAGCTTGACTAGTCAGCTTTGCTAGTCTAAGTAAAGAATGAGACTTTTACTACAGCTCTACATCTGATTCACTGTTAACAGGCACAGTCAAGTTACCAGTGAAACACCACAAAACCACCCAAAACTCGCACTGTGTGATTTTTAGTTAGAGCTCAATCAATTGCTTGACATGGTAAAATTTAAGTTTTGGGTATTTCCTGAAAGAGTATACGTTATTCTAAGTAATCTAAAAAATTGGAGGCACCAATCTAAAAGTGGTAATTTTGACATTTCTTTTTAATTAGACTTATGTGTGCCTTCTTTTTGTTTTTGTTGTATTACTTTTCTTTGTTAGGACCCAGAATACCTGTCTCACTTGATCTCCCATAATTGTTAATCTGAGTAAGTTCCCGCATTGATACTTGTGCACTATGATGAACAGGATAGGACTAATTAGTATGCCAAGTTTTAGGACAATCTGAAAATCCCTTCATAGAAATTTACATTTAGTTCTAATCCTCTTTTTGTCACCTTAGCACAACACCTTGCAAGTCAAAGTGCTTCAATAGACTGCAACTTTAAACCCTTATTTATCAGAAGTAACATTGTGAGGGACTGTGCATTATTCTCTTTGTACAGTGAGTTAGGAACATCCAATGTTAATGAATTATATATCATTTTAAAGCTGAGAATCTGCTCTTTCAGAATCAGAAAAAAATTCACATCTGGCGACTTTTTGGTGGTTTTGTGCCTGGTCATAATCACTATTTCCGCTTCCTAACCGTGAATTAATGTATTTTTTCAGTGGAATATAAAAAACAAACATTTTCCATTTTTCGTGTTGTTGTTTATGTTTTAAAAAAGTGTTTGCTTTTTAGTTCTTTATCCAAAACGTGTTTGAAATTGTTTCAAGAGGAAAGATAAACGAAGAAAAAAGGGTTTGATTTTTAAATGATACACACGACCACACACAAAACACCTACACAGGCACCCATATATATATATATATATATATATATATATATATATGTGTGTGTGTGTGTGTGTGTGTGTGCGTGGGTGTGTGTGTGTGCGTTTGTTTAGCATTATGTCCGAGGACATGTTCGGACAGAGAACAAAAAAAAAATCGTGACAACAATGGTCCTCGGAAGGCAGACAATAGTCCTCGAACGTCGAACAATGAATTTATGCCTTATTCCGTCGACTGTCCGAGGACGAGTAACAATAGAGGAACAATAGTTGTCATCGGAAGTAAAGCCATGTAAACGTGGGTGTGTGTGTGTGTGTGTAAAGGTCAATGCTAATTGAGACAAACGTTAAGAGATGAAAGAATTCAAATTGGGCGAAAATTTGAATTCTTTCATCTCTTAACGGTTGTCTCATTCATGATTGACTTTTGTGTATTTTTCATCAACCGACGCAGGACATTTATTATATATATTTATTATTATATATATAAAATTATGTATCTACATGGTACATTAGCAGGACATGTTTTGTCTTATTTCTATGCTCAACTGTTCGCTTTATGTACGAAATGTCCATCTAATGTAGGGGCGCTATTATGACGGAATAAACAGCATTGTTGCATGTCCTGCTAATGTACTATCCACCACTGTCATTCACCAACACCATTTCTGACACAACGGTACCTTTTCTGGATATCAGTGTCCCTACGAGTGGAGGAAGCGTGGATACCATTGTATACTACAAACCCACCGATGCTCACAGCTACTTAAAACTATAAGTCTTCACACCCGCCTTCTTGCAAATAGGCTATCCCTTACTCTCAACTTAAAAGACTACGACGTTTGTGTAGCAACCAAGATGACTTTGAACGACGTTGCGGGGAAATTAAGAATTTCTTTCTTAACAGAAGTCTCTGAAGAAGATCACCAGGAAAAGTAGAGGGGACACATTTGAAGCCCAGCACCAAAATAAACAGCTCAAGGACACCCCTCATTCTCACCTCATTCTGCCCGCTCCACTCCCTGGGGAGTATTCCAGCAGTGGGCAGTACAGTGGCGTTCAAATTGATAAGCAAACGACAGCGGGTACCCATTTAACACCTGGGTGGAGAGTGGCAAATGTAGATTAACGTCTTGCCAAAGGACGCTAGTGCTGCGGTGGGATTCGAATCCCGGACCTCGTGGATCACAGTCCGGGGACTTATCCACTGATCCACAACACCTCTAACAAGCATTCCACTCATCAGCTGTCACGAAGCAAGCTATATGGTCAATGGATCATTTTCTTGCACTACCGGTAATCTGGTATATGCTATATCATGTACAGTCTGCAACAAATACTATGTAGGAGAAACCAAACGTCGACCCGTCATTTCAACTTACCCGGACACACCACGGACAATTTCAAAGTCTGCGGCGTATTCAAGTGCAGAGCAGGTGATGTCGACAGAAGAAACAAGAAGAGAAAAATCATCTTCCCACTTGGGACATTATATCCGTCTGGCTTCAACGTTAATTTCCGTTCATTTCGGACTTCCTAGAACTTTTGTCTTTTTTCTTTCTACTCCCTCCTTTTCATTTCTTCTTCTCTCCTCCTTGTTCTCTTTTATTTTATTTTTATTTCCTTTTTTTTTCTTTGCCTCTTTCACTCTTTTCTCTCTCCTCCCCCATTCTCTCATTTTACACCCTCTGTACTCTTACTCCTCTTTACTTTTTCTCGCCTTTTTTCCCCCTTTTTCTTCTCTATTTTTCTGTTCTTTCTTCATTTCTTTGACGTGTTTTTTCACGTCCCTTCTTCCTTGCTTTTTTCTTCTTCTTCTTTACCTTCCCCTGCTTTCTTTATAACGTTGTGTTACGTCATCCTTTCTTTTCTCTTTTAAGTTTCTCCACCATGATTGCGCCATTATCCATGGAGCTTGGTGCGCTTTTGCGCTTCGCGCTCTTTTGTTTCATCATTTCCCGATGAAGGCCAATTGCCGAAAATATGAAAACTTATAAGTTTAACGGAATTTTTATTTAATTGTTTACTACTCATATATGTATTTTATATACGTATAATTAATTTCGTTGTGCCTGCTTTTATACCGACCGCCCACTCCTATGTGCACTCACCTATATTCTAACTGGCCACATAATGCACTTTATTAGACGCACTGCAGTACACCGATGAGGTCCTACCAACCATTCAACCGTCACATTTAGTCTTTAAGGCTAAATTTTACTTCTGGTAATCCTATCTCTCTCTCCAAAAAAAATAAAATAAAAATAAATAAAAAAAAAGTTTTACAAATACGTTTAATATACACTTGGTTAACTCTTAAGGCCACCCTCCCATCCCCTGCCAAAAAAAAGAAGAAAAAAAAATGAAAAATCACGGTCGAAAATGTCGAGTGTTCGTAAAGGTGCAACTGCTTTGTGTGAGCTTTCTCCTTCTTTTTTATGTCATTGAGAAAGAATACCGTATTACAGTTTCACCCTGAGAAGAACTGCTTTTCAAATGCCGTTGTATTTGAAATATGATTGGAAATAGCTTCAAAACAAATAGTCCTATGTAGTCCCACATACCCATTTCTGCCTGTAGTGTTCTTAAATATTACGCAGATTATCAGTGCTGTTCACAAATTCAAGTGTCGATGTGAAGCTCGGTTTGTAAGGCGTACGATTCAACTACTGGCAGATCGCGTCAATCAAAACTTACCTTCCTCCATTTAGAACCACCAGGCGGTCACAATCCCCACTCTCGTGTTAAAGTGTACCAATCATCTGAATATTAGATTTGTGTACCTCTCGAAAGTACAGAAAGAGTCCGTTGGGACGCTCGCATTATCTTAGCTCCCGCTACTACAAGGCGGGCTGGCAATGAGCCTAATTTCCCGTCATTTTAAGAAAACCAATCTTAACACATTAATAGCTTTCGTGCGCTTTGTAACTTAGATTCTGTTTATATTGTTCGGTTTCGGCTTTCTGTTAATTCTAACGATTTGTTTAAATTGAGTGCAAGGCGAAAAGCATCAATATGCTTTTAACCAACGCTATTTTCCGATTCTGCAGTGCTACATATGTGTTATTTCTATGTATATATATTTTTTTTTCTGGTGTGTCATAATGTGTTCCTTTGCTTTTGCAGTGGAACCATCTCACGCCCTTTCTCCAACACATTGTGACAGCTTTTACCACTGAAATGATTTCAATAAATAATATTTCTGTTTTTATCATAACGTTGCGCTTTTAATAATTTGATTTTGTGTTGCGCTACGAACTAACATTTAAAAATAGACATCCTTCATATTTGTTTATTAAAAAAAATATATATTATTATAAACAGCGCCACCACCAACGATGACTGGTCAAGAGGTTAATTTCACAGTGACACATTATGATTTTAGGTAAGCTGTAAAACAAGGCTCACACAGTTATCTTTTCATGAAGCCTGTTCGTAATTACTACATGATACAAATGACCCTGAAATGACCCCAATTTGAAACCAAAGAGTACTTCGGTATTATTTCGGTATGTTTCGCAAAGGCTGACCATGTAGAGATTATGTCGCTGACTACCGTTAGCTGGGTCCGTTAGTTTACGGTTGGTTGGTTGGTTGTTTAGTTGGTATGATGGCGCTCTTCAATCTCTTCAGATAGTGTCCCTGTATTAGAGAGTTGCGACAACTGGGGATTTGAACGCCATTTTGTTTCCACTATTACGTAACATTTCTATTCAATTCCGATGAGCACCTGGGTGTTCTCAATAGAAAGAATTCGAACGCCATTTTGTTTCCAGAAAAGTGGGACGTCCATGTCGCAACTCTTTAATACAGGGACACTATCTTCAGAATATTCGCGCCACTTTAGTAGGTTTGGCGTATAGGCTTCGGAAAGCCCACGAGCGACTTTTTTGTGGAGAAAATGGTGTTATTAATGGTCATCATAAGTATGGTAAGATGTTAGTATCCCATCTCTTAAGTTAGAAAGCTGTCGATTGTGATTATTGTAATTATTCGCTATAATATCAAGATACGCAAGCAATCAATCGGAAATAACAGAGGGGGAAATAAATTCCAATTGTTTATGGAATATATATATATATATACATACATACATATACATTGTACTCTTTAACAAATAACAGGAGCAATGATAGCTTAACGGCCTATCTAAAAAGATTGGTATCATTATATAACCCAACTTGCAGTTGTCCAGAAAAGACGTAGATGGCGTTAACCAGTATTTGCCGCGCAACACCCCCTTTAAAAGAAAAGATCTTGCATAGTGCATATCACATTCTAATTTCACGCTGCTACGCTCATTTAATATGTATTGCAATTTTTTCTTCCAAACCCATTTTTTCCTGCCGCTTAGTTTTGCTTAGAAGTTGAATGTTAAAACGTAGCCAGGGAAATTGAATGGCTCTTCTAACAAGTTCTTTCTTACATCTGGTTTCATAAAGTGCATCTGACGAAGACTTTTCTGGTGACACTGCTTTACCGTCCAAGGCAACGCCAGTTTACGTCCATGATATCTTGAACGGCGCGTGGCTACGAGTATCTGACAACCCTGAAGCAGATTCCTTTACTTTCTGGTTCAGGCACAATGTGACCGTGAATAAAGTTGCAACATCCAGGGTTGTTGTAAGGTGGCTGCCTGATGAATCCGTACATAGGTATTTTTACCCAGTTATAAGGGTCATCTTCTGATCTATGGCGCAATCTATTCTCCTTTTGGGGGTGCTGCGGGGAACGGTGGGGGAGGGGGGGGGGTACCTTTTTTTTAAAGTCAGAGACATCTGAAAAATATCCGTATAGGTTTCGTTACAGTGTAATATGCTATTATAAGTCTATGTACTGTGATGGAACTGCTGGAATATATGGGCTACGGACTGTCTTCTGTATCTTATGAATTGTATCTTGAAATCATATTAAATAGTGAACATTACAGGATAAACGGATTTATATTCAGTTATATTTGAAGCAATTTGAAGCTACTAAAACCCTTTTACAATACATTGTTCATTAGTTACATCATATAGTGTACCCCCTCATTACCCGAATGACGATGTTTCATAGTCGAGCAAATAATGATTATAATAGCTGCAACCAAATTGAATAAAACAAAATAAAATTACACCTCCTGTGTCCCTACAGATACTGGAATCCGTCGTACTTTCCACTTGACGAGCAAGGATTTATGCACGAAGATAGGACCGACTGTGCCGGAGTTCTCCATAGTTTTGGGTAAGAAGAATAAACAAATATTTTAATATATTGTCTTGTTTATGTATTACTATTTTTTCTGCTCGAATAATTGTAATTATCTAAAGAAAGCAATACAATGATTTGGACAGGGTGGTATTATGGGGTAACCTCGCTAGTCATAACGACCAGTGGCTCATAAGGACCGCTATTCATAACGTGTAATTTCCTATACCAGTAGGGTAGCTATTCATAAAGCGAAAAGGGGGTCACTATTCATAAACTCATCAGGACCATTATTCATGAGGATTGCTATTCATAATAGGAGAAGCGGGTTGCTATTCATAATGGAAGAAAAGGGTCATTATTCATAAGGACCGCTATTCATAACAAGTCATAAGGGTCGCTATACATAATACAAATAGTGGGTCGCTATTCATAACACCGAATCGGGGCAGTTAATTATAAGGGTCGCTACTCATAATCGAAGAAGAGGGTCGCTATTCATAATAGAAGGGGTCGTTATTCATAAAGGTCAATATACATAAGGGTTGCTATTTAGAATCGAAGAAGAGGGTCGCTATTCATAATCAGACAAGAGGGTTGCTATTCATAATCGGAGAAGACGGTCGCTATTCATAATCGTCGGAGAAGAGGGTCGCTATTCATAATCAGAGAAGAGGATCGTTATTCATAATCAGAGAAGAGGGTCGCTATTCATAATCAGAGTAGAGGGTCGCTATTCATAATCGGAGAAGATGGTCGCTATTCATAATCAAAGAAGAGTGTCGTTTGTCATAATCGAAGAGGTTAGGGTTAGGATTATTTGTAAAATATTAGAATATGATTTTCATTGTTCAATGAAATACTAAAATATAAAAGATTTAAATTAGCAAACAAAATAATAATATTGGATAGGAGAAACCCCCACGGCTGTGTCGAAGCAATATGGGGAGGGACGATGAAACCAATACACCCCCGGCTTAGCCAGGTGGGCAAAGGGGGCATACCCATCCACTCCCCCCCCCCCCCCCCCTATTCAGCCCCTTAAAAAAGGCGAGAGCGAAAAATCGGAAGAAGTGAGAGAAAAAAAGCCTAAAAAGGCGCTACGAAAAAGGGGGGAAGTAACTCCGCCTCCCTGCACACACTCTGATACATACACTGTAGTATAGCGTCCAATAACTGAAAAGCAGTCTGGGTGTCGAACTAACTTTCCGCCTAAAAGAAAGTGCTACATGTACGAGCCGTTAGATTATTTTCAAATTTGCTATAAATCGTCAGAGGTTTCACGCTTCGCATGGGAACCAGTCTGGGGTCGAACTATGCCTATAACTTTCCGCCTAAAAATAATTGTTTGCTACAAGCCTTTATCTTTCGCTCGAATTTGCTACAAAACGTCAGAGCTTACGCGCTTTGCGCAGGAAGGGGGCACCCCCCCCCCGCACCCACCCCTATTACACACAGTGCAGTATTGCGTCCAAATAATTGACAGTCTCGATATCGAACTAACTTTCCGTCTACAGTAGGTGCTACGAGCCATTATATTTATCTCAAATTTGCTATAAAATGTCAGATCTTTCGCGCTTAATAATTAAGTTTGTTCAACGTTTTATTTCTCTTAATTATTCTTTTAAGCAGGTTGGGCAAATCTCCCCCAAACCATTTTGCATTGTTAATTGGACCAACCAGTAATTTCCGACTAGTTATAAAGGAGAAACTAAATTACACTAAAAGTATTTAAAAAAAAAAGAACGCTATTTTGACAAGTATTGCTGGTAAATATCTACCCACCAGTTGTGTAAAGTATATTCGTTACAAATTACTCAAACCCTGTGGTGCTTACAAATATAATTTGTCATTTTGGTAACCAAACAGTAGTTACCTAACTTAATTTACAAGATACCAGTGTGATTACTGGTTAAAATAGCCTAGAAATTTGTGAATTCATTAACCACTCAATAGTTTAATACCGAACTTAATTTACCTAATATTTTAGAGCGTTGATATTAGTATTTAATGTTTGACCGATGACCGACCAACCGACATATCTCTGTCCAATATTTTGGTATTGTTTTACCCTGCATCAGATTGGGTAAAATATATTCTTCATGGTTTCGTAAATTTATAGATCAACCATTGCTAGACCAACAAACTTCAACGAACTTGATAGAAGAATTTTTACAAATTGGGCAACTCTTTCCCAACCCTCATTTTTCATGCCCTGTTGGTAAATATATTCCTAATTATTTGGTAAAGATAAGTGCCACAAATTGGTAAATCTTTCTTTAATAATGATCGGAAAGCCTTCAGAAAAAATAAATCTAAGAAAAATTTCTAACGGCCTTGTACATATTAACTCTTTGAAATGTGCGAACATTACAATGACTATTGCGTAATCTGAACATGATTTCTATGGGGGTATATAACAGGTTATTGAAATTGCCCTTAAGATGATTTTTCGAAAGTCTTTGTGATCGTGTTTTAAACTAAATTGGTAAAAAATAGCTCTTAAATGTAAAGAATTTTGAACCAACTACGCTGTAAATCATAACTGTTAAACTACAGGTGTGTTAGCCCTCGAAATTACAAGATATTGCCATTATTTCAATTTTTCAGTCTTTTCCAGTGAAACAACGGCTAGTTTGTTGGTTTAGCGTAAATCAGCATACAGTTACATGATTTTATTTTAAATTTACATAATTTTATTGTAAATATATGCTGATTTCTGGTTAAAAAAAGATGGGAAAACGGGCATTCCCGGCATCCTGACTGCCAGGAAAAAACGGCAAAATTGTTTACAATGTAGTAGTTGCCGAACTTGATTTGTCCAACACTTTTAGAGTTTAGGCTTCAGTTGGGGATGATACGCGATATGGGAGGGGGAGGGGGTGGGGTGGTACAGAAGGCCCTGGGCCACCAAATCGATGACTCAGGCTGAGTTAGTAAGGAATGACATCTAACCGACTTGTACGACACATTACCAGATTCACCAGTGCCTTGCGGACTAGCTTCCACCACACGGGGAAGGAGGTTATCTCTCTAGGAGGAGGGGAGGAGTTGTGGTTGTACCTAGACGGAGACCTGGTGATGGAAGTTCAAAAAGAAAACGAGTACCAAACAAACTGTAAACGAGCTGAACTGATAAACACGAACGGTAGGTTGACCGTATTATTCAGCAATGGAAATATCCACATGTCTACCAGGGGATAGCCTTTCGGCCCCCCCCCCCCCCCCCGCCTTTCCCGGGTAGACCAACCCCCGGGTCGACTAGGGAAATTGTACATTTTACATATGTATTTTAGTCGCATTATTGTACATACGTCCAGAAACATTTTGTACCAAACATTGTATAAGCTGCAGCCTCATTGACTTCTTTGCTTCCATAATTCTTTGCTGTGGCTTTGATTAATATAAAGCTATAACACTAATAATAATGATAACAGTCAACTGGACGCATGATGTAAGCGGTAGGAAGTGACGTCACAAAAGAAGGAAAGAGGTTTAATTTCAAACAATAAAATGCAAATATTCAAGATGACGCATGAGTAGCCATGATACAAGTGAAAAAGGAAGCTGGACACGTAAAGAGAGCGCTAAGAAATGACGCAACGAAGTAAAGTACGGATTGGTGCTTTTTATTTTAAAGAAGAAAATATGAAAAGCGCAATTCACAAAATACATGGCGTCAAAAAGAAGACTAAAAAGAAATACTGCGCAATAAAATACATAAGGTCCATGATGAGAAGGTAAGATAAGCAAAAGCGCATCTGTACCTAGACGGAGACCTAGTGATGGAAGTTCAAAAAGAAAAAGAGTACCAAAGAAACTGTAAACGAGCTGAACTGATTAACACGAACGGTAGGTTGACCATTTTCAGCAATGGAAATACCCACATGTCTACCAGGCACGTATGTTTGCACCGCTCAATTCGTGGGATGGGCCATTTTGAAATGTTAATGAGGGAATCACTGAACCGGTTCAGTGAGCACCGCCGGACAGACTTACATCTATAATTACCACCTTCCATACGATAATGAGCCAATTCACTCCTCGAAATATGATTCAGCCACTTAATGCCCCGAAAAATGTCATAGATGTATGAATATTTATAAAAATGTATGAATCAAGCTCTTTCATTGAAGCTAACTTATATCACATAAATATATCAAAAATAACTTTAATTTTGGAATGTATAAATGTTTTAAAACTTTATGAATAATCATGAATTAATTGTGTGCCCATTTTCATCGGATAATATTTTTATTTTTGCAATTTTTAAAAACTAAACTGACCTATTTCTGTGATCGATTGATATGTAATCTAGATATTTTCACCATTTCTAGCCGAGGGTCAAGTACGGCATCGACGTAGCTTGCACGGGAAAGCAAGTTAATTTTTCAGAAAAGTTCAAGTGTGCTGACCATGTATCCTTTCGTTACATTATATCTATAGCGTATTTTACATGCTGTTAAATGAGCAACAATGGGATACAAATGTTGTTTATTAAAAATATATATGTTTTTATTTCGATATCGACTCTTTCATGTGTTTTTTAAAGGCAAAACCAATCCAGCCAGATACGGTACTGTGTACCGTTCCATACCTGCAGCATAGAGCGTACATATAACTACATGCACGGTAGAGATATATCATTACAGTGAGAGAGAGAAAAAAAGATCGTACAACTACAACAAGACTTGGCGGATCACCCACCACAGACATATTTAATTGTACAGTCGATTTGATGGACGAGATAGATTCCCTACAACTTAGTATTACTTAAATCAGTATTATATGATTGCTTCCAATCTATTCTAACTCCAGCTATGTACAATATTTAGATTTTGTGACCAAAAAGGCATTAGCCCTACTAGTATTATCCACTACTCAGACACTAGATAGACCCTCATGGAAACCCCAAATCTGAAGTCCAAAAGTTTGCTGATAAGGAGAAGAAAAAAACTTTTATTGTATTACTAGAGCATGGATCTACTAGTATTAGGTCCATGCTAAGTTAGTAAGAGTAATTGAGTTGATAAATCAAGTCAAGAAAAAAATATATGCCACATGATTTGGGGCTTTGGGCAAGGGGAATGCCGTCAACGCTGAAGGGGGTGGCTCATTTCTCTGATGAGGGATGGCTCATCTTCATCTGTGATGAGCGGTGGTTCATCTCTGATGAGGGTTGGGTCATTTTCCACTCTGAAGGGGGGTGGCTCATCTTCATCTCTTATTGGCGATGCATTTGGCATTACAATTCGTGCACTCATGATACATAAAAAGGGTTTAATTCAAAAGACATGCGCCGAATGAAAAATGTCTGTTCTGACCAAAGGAATCCTATACCTCTAGCAAAATTTCTCCCCCAGAATGGTGAATATCCCTAGAAATCAAATATCTTGCCACTTTGTGAAAAAAAATTGCTTTCATGAAATATGGAGTATTAATGTTTACTATTATGACAATGAAGATGTTAATGACCTTCCCTCACGAGTGATGATCGGGAAATGAGCTTAAATGTGCGATATGGATGATTTAAATTTATTATATTGAAGGTTTGGGCTCAGAAACAAACGCATCCTGAACTATATCATGTCTAACCCATTTCAACAACTTAATTTGGAATTTTAAACCATTTTTTGAAGCATTGGAAAGTAAAAATACAAAACATGTTGTTTGCGCCCTCATGTGACCTTATTAAGCAGAATCGGCAAATAATCAGCGGCCTCTCGCGCCAGCGCCCGCACAATCTGTCAAAATGTCGGTGCCCACGAAGCGCCTACTGGTCGTGTATTCAACGAACATACGTGCAGGGGAAAGAGGTTGGTGCGTAATTTCAAACAATACAAAATGCAAAATGCAAATATTCAAGATGACGCATGAGTAGCCATGATACAAGTGAAAAGGAAGCTGGACACGTAAAGTGAGCTCTAAGAAATGACGCAACAAAGGAAAGTACGGATTGGTGCTTTTTATTTTAAAGAAGAAAATATGAAAAGCGCAATTATTCACAAAATACATGGCGTCAAAAAGAAGACTAAAAAGAAATACTGCGCAATAAAATACATAAGGTCCATGATGAGAAGGGTAAGATATTAAGCAAAAGCGCATTAGAGGGAAACTTCATAAAAGGTGGTAAACGAAAGAAGGAACAAAGACAAAAACGGGGGAGAGAAAATATAGGTCCAGAAAAAAAGATCATAGACGAGAGAAGCGTGCACATAAAAAAAAAAATAATAATAAGAACTGAGCATGTAATTAAAATTCAATGATCAATTTTGATCGATCGAAATGTAGCATTGATCCCATGAGCTTGAAAATGATTTTCTCCTCCATCGTCTTTCTCTCTTTGTCTCATCAAGGCATGTTCGTAGTACACATTCTTTAACATCGTTGCAAGTGTGGTAATATCGATGTTAAAATTACGAATAACCGGGAGTATAATTATCACATTGTATAACTATAATGTGATAATATTGTAATAATGCGATAATATATATAACTCAAATGAGCCAAGACTCAGGACGGAGCTAAATACCACCACGGATTTATTGATTTCTTGATGTCAAGCTTTCGGCCTTCTTCAGGAGGTATAAACGAAAAAAAACGAAAAATGACATCAATAAATCCGTGGTATTCAGCTACGTCCTGAATCTTGGCTCATATATGTGTATGTATATATATATATATATATATATATATATAGTGGAAGAAATTTCCCAAGAGCAAAACACTGGCGGTCACTCATAGTTGTGGAATGGAATACAGCGAAAGAAATGGACTATGAAATGGCCGTAGCTTCTATACTTCTCTTTTATTCAATCAAGCTTTCGATCTAAAGATCTTCATCAATATATAATAAGCAATTATGGTGCTGATAGTTATAATAAAGATATATTTGGAACAAAGATCCGATACGTGCCGGGTAGTAGCAGTTTTACTAGAATAATGTGTTTAGCAGTAGAACGAGAACGAGAAGTAGTTCATCACGATTTAATTTTAACATTAATGATAACCAAATTATAAGTAATCAAAAGTTAAACTTTACTTTATTTTATATATTTTTTAGTTCAGCCATCATATTGTACTTATGTATTTTGTTTACACAGTCGTCCTGATGAAGATCTTTAGATCGAAAGCTTGATTGAATAAAAGAGAAGTATAGAAGCTACGGCCATTTCATAGTCCATTTCTTTCGCTGTATATATATATATATATATTGTGAGGAAATAACAAATACAACAGCTTTGGCAACTCTCGTGGAAATATATACAATGCGAAAGGAAATGAGAGAATAATGGTTGCGTAACTTAAATCAAAGTTCCCCAGAGCTGTTCTCCCTTTTTTGAAATTTATTTCAAAAAAGTTATTTCTAATTACGTTATTTCCATTTATAATAATGCGACCGAAATATTTGATTGTAGAAAATATTTACAAGTTGTTAGTAAAAACAACATCTAACGATTTTTCCCCCATAATTAGGGATTGCAGGAATAGTCATACACCGGGGCTCCGTCACAAGTGGAAAATGTATTATAGATGCTCAAGTTCCACACGAGCGTGTCGAAATATCTTTGAGGGTAAGTATCACACCTAAGATTATTATTTTTATAAAGAGATTTGGCGTTTCTATCAACTTTGTCATCAACATTCGTTTTTTGGATATTTTTTGTAAAATTAATGTTCATTTGCTATTTCAAGATGTTATTATGTAAGTCAATAAAAGGAAACCTAAATGCGACCCTTAAATATCGTTGCTTGTAAATCTAATCTAAGATCCTCAGAGTCAAAACTTGTCATCATTATCATGTTTCATTTATCTGACATCTTGATCAATAAAATCTTACCATCGACAACTGAACAGTATTACTTTTTCCCCTGATGTATGCCATATTTATTTATTCACCCTTAATACATTAGAGAGGTTGAGATTTAGGGTTAAAACTTTGAAAGCGATTTATTCATAACTAACTTTCTTTTAGTTGCGTGATCATCAGTCACTTCGTGAAAACAGTATCTAATTAATAAATTAACCAACAATGGAATAATATTCAACTTACATTATGATCAATGCTTCTACTTGTGTTGGCATATTAATACGCTAAAGACAGGCTGCGATGTTTAAAGACGTAATCCTTTCGGGAATATATTGCGCTGTACCTAGCCAACCATCGGACCAGTTTTCGCCTGGTCGAAATTACCATGCATGTTCTGGTCATTATTACTGCTACGGGAGCGTTACTATGGAAGACAACCGCGAAACGTGGTCGAATACATTTGACCACGCAACATCCGACCACCCATTTTTAAGAGTGTAGTCTTTTAAACTTTGGAATATGCTATAGGGATGGCTCGTAAGTCTGCCGCAGAAATAAGGTTGTACAGAGGTCAAATAAGTCAACGTCGTTAATGTTTTTTTTTTCAATCGTAGGGTACATTTGTCTTCTTCTTCTCTAAGTTTTTCTTTAGTTATATCTTTGGCGTATTCGCTATTTCTATTTTGTGTGTGTGTATGGTCTGTCTGTTTGTTGGTATTTTTTGTTGTTTTGTTTTATAGGTTGGAGATGCATACAACTTTGACCTCTTCGTAACTGAGCGGCAGCCGTGCAGCTCTGAACTTTTCATCGAATTTCAAGACTTCGACTTTCCTATGGACGACGAACCCGTGATCGCCGCCTCTTTCCATGCTAACGAAGGGAGAGGCATTGGAGTAGACATCGGGGCATTCACAATCGGCGAGTTTCTTGTTAACGTTGGGACGTACACAGGAGAGGTCGTAGAAGACAAAGAAAGTGGTATGACATTGATTTGATGCTCAATACAATTAAAGAGAAGGTTTTGTTCTGGTATAGACGAAAAACAATTTAGCTTCGTTTTTCTTTATATATCATGTTTTGTTTCAAAAGAAAGAAATATCACACCTTTGAGTGGATTTCATGAAAGTTTTCGGGATGTTTTTTTTTTATTGTTTGTTGACGATGTGGCCGCGAACATTCGAGAATTACTCGGCAACTGGTCTTTTGTTATTTGACGATCAGTGGTCGAGCAGCACTAAAGATAAGTCGGCGATCAGTCTAAGAACTGTCGCCCACCCTTATAAAAAAAAACCTAGGAAAACCTTTCCACAACCATTTTAAGCATAAGTCTCACTTTGCCTGTGGCCGCTGCACTCCGCTGATACACCCCCCCCCCCCAAACAAACAAAAAAATAATTAAATATAAAATGACAAAAATAATAACAATATCATATAATATTTCTTTAATATGCAATTATTTTTTTTTTTATATGTAGTGCAAAAAAAATTACCGTTCAGTTAATTAATGAAAGTCTTCGGGATGGTGCAGATTACTGCTAGATGTCGTTGCTGGGTAATGTTTGGAAATCAATTGGCGACAGGTCGTTTATTATTCGATGATCAATTGCC
This sequence comes from Heliocidaris erythrogramma, assembly GCA_025617745.1. NCBI lineage: Eukaryota > Metazoa > Echinodermata > Echinoidea > Camarodonta > Echinometridae > Heliocidaris > Heliocidaris erythrogramma. The sequence continues at coordinate 27,861,008 of CM046863.1, read as the reverse complement.
GACCTTATTTTCATGCACTTTTCGAGCACTAAAGATCGTTCATGTCAGTTGGAGATCAGTCTGACACCTGTCGCCCATCTTTAGAAAACCAAGAAAAACCTCGTCAAAAAAAATTCGGTCTGCAAAAGGTTTTCGATGCAGCAGCGTAAACCAAAATGCTCCGAAACCAGTTACCGATTGCTGACAACTAATTAAAGATAATGATAACTGCTTGGCCCGTAGGAAGAGCAGTATTTACTCTTTTACGATACATACTGAAACCCTTCACTGCCAATTGTTTAGTATATTAAGTTCTATACACATTTCACTTTTCACTAAAGTCACCTGTGACAGTTCATTGGTTGTTTCATTAGTTGACCAAGGCAGACACAGATTTTGTGTCAGTAAAACAAAGGAAGAATAACAAATGAAGAATGATAATATCAAGAGTATGATTGAATATTTTCCTTAGAGAATATGGAAAGTTATGCTTATTTAAAGTACAAGCTATAGGAGAGGAGCTCGGAAGATACGTCACAGAGTTGCGAATTTGTTTCTGATCGATTACAACTTCAAAAATCCGTTACTTTCCTATTTATTATCGGATTGTAATCAAACTTTCATTAATATTAATACTAAAGTGGTTACTCTGGGTAAAATTACCCAAGTATCATTGCAATTATGTTTGTTTGTATCCTTTGTAGTATATCTTGCAGCAGAGTGTTATACCGACTCTCGAGGGGTTGATTATCGGGGGTTTATTAACGTCACCGAGAATGGCAACCCTTGTGAGAAGTGGAATTCCCATGAAAAATACCTGGAAGTAGGTGACCACAATTACTGCAGGTGCCCAAATTCAGGCGGGATTGCGCCCTGGTGTTTTACTACAGTGGATTCGATAAAGTGGGAGTATTGTAACGTCGGGCCACCTCGTTTAAGGTGCTATCACGAATATCTCTACGGTGGGTTGATTTACTTTGTTTACGCAGCGGATGGGAATTCCACTATTTTTGACGTTTTAATAGGTATCACTATGTTTAACAGTTAAATAAAAAAAATGGATTCCATTATTATGAGCTCCCTTATGTGACTCCACAAAGAGTGGTTTCTGTTCCTTTACTTTAAGAGCATTGATAAATCAACCATTTGGGGGGCATAACAGCCTTTTTCCTAATCCATATCATTAATAAATTCCAAATTTTCGTTATTGATCAGTACTGTGCTTGTTTAATGGCTGGTACACCAAAGGAGTCAGTTCGATTGCATTATAAAGGGTTAACATCGACCCTCTAACGGCAGGTAGCCCATACGTCAATAATTCCACGTGATAGCTATTTCTTCATTTTCAATTTGAAATTACATTGTGTGAAATATTCCGATACAGTATCAGAATAAGAAATATAAATAGGACATGCTTAAAAATCTAATATTTATTTACATTACATGTCCACAAAACAGGCTAAGTATAATCGTTGACTTGTTCATCGAATAACACTTTCACATGGCGCGTTAGAGATCGCACGAGTTACTGACGTCACCATACGGCGAAAGAAAATGAGCTTAATTACTCGTGAGCAACAGGAGTAAGAAATAATTTCAACCAATGTTATTATTTTCGTTCTGCCTCTAGAATATTTCGTACCTCTCGGAATTGAAGATGGCCGTATACTTGACCACATGTTGTCATCAAGTAGCTCCTTGGATCAAAACTATCTACCAAAGATTGGCCGCTTACACCAATCTCCAAGTAAGATATGTTATAAGACTCGTTCACATAATCGCAGCGGTAAACTGCCGGGGCAAATAAGCATAAATAAAAGCGCTTCTCATATCTGTATCATAACATGCTGATAAATGAGGACGCGTAGGAACTTGGTTGGGCTCAGTTATTGATTTATTATTTATTCCTACTCGCCACTCATTTACACTAAAAATGAATTAATAAATAAATAAGACAGTTTACCTCATCATTATGTGAACGAAGCTTGAAAATGCTGTACGACATAATGCTCAAGGATATAAGCACCGCCATCAATATCCCAAGTAACCATGGTAACCAAATTCTAAACCTGAACCATAGGCCAACTTTATACCTAAGCCTGACCTTAGTCCTAAACCCAATCTTAAACTCAAATGCAGCCCTTAACCCAAAACATTATCAAATTGTTATGAAATAGCTCGGAATTATTGTCGCCGGAACATGTGTTGGGGCACCTTTGAAACAAGAAGGACAGTTAGCTACTATGTTCTGTGAAATACGTACTTGGGTTTGGGACTTACACTGAATGATAGCATTAACGTAAAAATGCACAAACACACACACGTATCCTAACCTCCAAAATGTTGATAATACATTGTATTTTGTATTTGTATAATAACGATTGGTGTTATTATGTTGATTATTTCCTCTGATACTATCCGTGTTAATGTAATGATTATCATTGCCGCTAGTAATAGTTAAATTAAATTAAATACTAGTAGTGGCAGCAGTAGTAGTCTCGTTATTTTATTTAATGTTGTCCTGGTTGTTGTTTTTGATATTGTTGTTAAATACAACCATTTCAGTTCATCCTGACCAGGTGATAAGCTTTATTAATTTTGGTATTATATTTTAATTGAACATGTAATTTTATGACTATTTGGAACGGTCGTAATAAAAATATATTATATATAATATTCATATGTAAACAAAGCGCTTTGAAACTTAGTACATGTATTCAGCGGTATAGAAATGTAGCTGATAACTATCTTACTACGTTTTCATATTGTTGTATTGTTGCTACCCCTGAACGGTGGCTAGAAGTTGAACTTGGAATAAAACTACTACTACTGCTACTATTACTACTGCTTGTTTTACTACCAATATTAATAATAATTATAGTAATAATAATAATAATAATAATAATAATATATTTATAATGATAATAATAATACTGATTATAATAAGCATAATAAATATCATTACGATAATAATAATAATGACCATAATACCAATAATATTTATATTAATTATAACTACAATTATTATTATTATAAATGTGATCCTAATGATAATACGATTACAATAACAATGTTATTATTATAATTATATGCAATAGAAAAAAATATTTCTAGGACCCCTGGAACGATCGCAATAATGGTCATGATTTTACTGCGTTTTCAGATTTATGAAGTGCAGCTGATAAAACACTTGAACAATGGTTACAAGTTAAACTTGGAATTAGAAGAAAGAAAATACTTGTTCCACTAGTAATAACAACGATAACAATCATATGATTTTTTATAATTTTACTTTTAGTAAAACACTGATTTGTATGACCACTGGACCAATATTGATAATAATTTATTGCATTTCAGATGCATGGTGTGCTGCTGATGCTACGCCTGAACATTGGCTTCAAGTTGACCTCGGAGAGGTTGACCTGGTTGCTGGGGTCATGACCCAGGGTCGGAACGATTATGATCAGTGGGTAAAATCCTTCTACGTTAGATATAGTTTAAAAGGCAGCACCTGGTACAAAGCAAGAAATAGACTTTTTCATGAGGTGATTATCGACAGCTCTTAGACATTTTTATGTACATACTTTTTTTCAATATTGCATGTAAATAGCCACTGCCCAAGTTTTGCCCAAGTTTTTACCCACGTGAATCATGGACTACACCCCCCCCCCCCCCCGTCTCTGTATTGCCTTTGATTAATACAACTAGGAATTGGTGCTCTGCAAATATGAACTCAATAAACAAATCAAAGTTTAGGAAGGGAGGAAATAAAGCAGAAGAGACACGGTTGTGAGACTAGTCTGAAGGCAGTTACTATAATTTAACACTGAATGAAAATGTCATGATGCCTTGAGCCAAGCGTAGCTTTGTCGATTAATGTGCTTACAATGGATGCGTCATTTATCTATTGCGTTATTACCCACCATAATCAAACCAGTGAAGGCATATTAACGAATAATTATGCCAGTAACTCAACTCGATATTTGCATTGTTCTATATTTGTATTTTTTTGTGATGAACTTGAAACTTGAGAAACAATGATGCCTCCAAATCAGTAACTCAAGATGATGTTTTCTGATAAGTATTCTGTATTGTATTTTTTACCTTTAGTCTATAATACGAGACATTCAAGCCAGAGTCTTGGGCTCATGACACATGACAATAATGAATATACATGTATGTCATGCAGATTTTTAACCGCGAATAAAATGCCGAAACCTCTTTAATACGTCTTCTACTTAGTATTGAGTAAACCCTATTCTTTAATTATAGCCTTAAACTATGAGGTTAACCAAATGGTTAAATATATTCCCCACATGCACTGTAGAAAATAAATTAGTTAATCGCGTCTCCTAGTGAGACTACACATCATTCAAAACTTGTTAAAATTTATTGATGACCTTTCGGGCTCCTGATAAAAAGGAACAGGTCTCGCAAATTCTTACCCCTAAAGGAAATGACGAAACCCCATCAATCTTCTACTTAACACTGAGCACACACTATATCTTTCAATTATATCCCTAACCTCAAAATGCATCCAAACTGTTGTTCCCAGCGATGTTTGAAATAATAAAATATAGTCACTCTGCGCATCTCCTTACGAGACTACGGATCAATTAAAACTTTACGTAATGTGTTATCTTCTATATTTCTGTAAGGAACTTGAAACTTTAGAATCAAAAGCATTGATGTTGCCTTCGAATCAGTGACCCAAAACGATGTCTCCTTTTAAGAATTATCTATGATATCCTTTATCTTTGGCTGGCTTGTATGCAAAGGTGCTTTGATGGCCGCCGTTTGGTAAGATCGCCGATTGGGCTAGCAGAGGCGGAATCTGAGATGTATCCTCATCTAAATTGTATAATTAGGCCTATACATAATTCTTGAAACAAGGCAAATGTGCTGTTTCTATAAAACAAAAAGGGTTCAAGTTTTAGGGTTTTTTGGAAAATAAATGAAAATTGCTCCTTTTTATTAAAAGGGGCACATAAACCACTTTTCGTTTACTATTTTGGCACAGAAACATTGAAATATGTATTTTACATATCAGTTTACCCCTTAATCAGTTCTTTGCATATTATGACCTTGGACTGTGTTTGAATGGACAGTAGCCGGATGGAGTCCAATCTAAATGATGACCCCAAGGTCCACATTGACCGAAAACGAGATGGCTCCACATATCAATTTGCTTTATAACTATCAACACATCACCAAAATTAAGTTCCCCCTAAAACACATCTCTGTAATATCTGGATAAGGAACATTTGAGGAATCTGAATACAGGAACATGTAGCTGTACTCAGCTACGTTTCATGTGAATCAAATTTATTATGGCAGTTCGAAACCGTTATCACAGAATAACTGATGTCGATCGACGTCGGTTGATAGAGGAACTGGAAGAACAGAGCAACTTCCTAGGGGTGGGGTATGCAACACGAAGATGGATGAAGATATGAGACAACACTTGGAAGAAATATTGGATGCGAACCCCCTCCTTATCTTAGTCTAGATGAGGCAAAGCCCGAGGGACAATCTCCCGGACAAGCCAGATGTGTCTACATCCACCATTACCAGGACGCTGGATGGGATGTTGGTGACCCTCAAGTCAGCGGAAGATGTTCCTGTGGGCAGAAACTCACCGCATGCCCTCCGCCAGCGCGTTGGGTACGCTGAGTGGTTTCTGGAGCATGGCATGCTTGAAAATTGCGTCTTCATAGACGAGACGGGTTACAACGTTTGGACGAGGCGTACCAAGGGAAGGGCTGATCGTGGCATTCCTGCGAGAAGAGTGGTTGATGAGCAGAGGGGGCGCAACTGCAATGTTACATTTGCTATATCTGCTGGTGTCGGCCTCGTGCATCACCATTTGAGCAGTTCCTCGCAGCCACAGTAGCCGAGTGCGAGCAGATGTTTCCGGAGGATGAGACGATATATGTAGTCTAAGATAATGTCAGACCTCATGTCCGTGCTCAACTGCCTGATGGAGACAACCATAACATCGAGACGAATCGGCTGTCGCCTTACTCTCCATTTGTGAATATGACAGAAATGGCACATTCAAACTGATTAACATTTTGACCAATTTGAAAACGTTGTCGCTTAAAACTGAATGTAATTTGACGAAGATGAATGTTTTGGAGTTTAAAATTTAACCGTGAGAACAGCAGGCTTACAAAAATCACTCGAACTTGAATGACATATAACGCATATGCCTGCTATTTTGACGAAATTGGCCGAGAAAACCTATATTACAGAGGAATAATTGTGCCTTAGGCAGCATACACAGAAACACACACACACATATTTAAGTATATACACATATATTTCATCAAATATACCATTCATTGTGAGGTTCTGATTAAAATAATGGATTCTCGAAGGTGTCTGGCATACTATTTTCTGGGGCGCCAAAAATCGTAATTATGCCAGTCACCGAATAATCCATAATTTAGTATATTTCATTCATATCTATCATCAAAATTTTCACAATTGTTAATGGTAGATTTGGAAATGATAAGAATATTGTTCAATTTACCTGTTACAATAAAACTGGTGTCCTATACCCTCTTTGATAATATTTGTCCCCTTATCTTAACTTTTCAAAGTACATTGCGGTTTTCACAGCCTAATTTGTTAGATTCTAATGTTTCTTGTAAAGATGATCTTTACTTTACGGATAATGTTAAAAATAAACCATGTTATTTGTCTTTTCGGTGGTATCATGATAAAGCAAGGTTATATATGCAAATTGTTGGTCGATCATTATTCGATCTATCTCGAAAGCTTGAAAGCCTTAAAGGACAATTAACCCCACATGATATTCTAGATGCGGTATTGTCTGCTACGTCTTTCCATGGAGGCTGCCATTTTGTGCATGACACGGATCATTAGGTACCATATGCATTGATAATAGCCTACCTTTACAACAGATACGTCGCTTTGTTCTGATTTTATTACGATTGTTATTGGCCATGGGCCTAGATAATTGACGACCCATGAGTTCTAATAGCCATCCTGTAATGCAGATTCCTCGCTTTGTTTTGGTATTGTTACGATTGTCTCCGTCCTTGACGTCAATTCTCCGTCTCCACGTACAGAAAGTATATTTTTATGAACAAATTAAGACCTTTTAAAAAATATATAAAACTAAACTTACATTTCAGAATATGTGACTATATCTAATATATATTTGTCCTCTAAAAATCAATTACAAGTTAACGATGAAGGAAATATTACTTGGGATGAAAAATATTTTCGTGTACACATAAAGTAATGGCAGCCCCCTTATTATTGCTAGCAGACAATAACTTGGCTGGAAAATAGTGATTTATATCTATATCCTGTGTTTTTACATGAAATTGCATGTATCAAATAAGAGGCATATACTACACCATTCAAAATAAGCTAATTCATACGCTGAGGTTAATTTCCCTTTAAATCTGATGTTTGTACTAATGGTGTGGATTCATTCTGCTCTAAATGAAGTGATGTTTTTGTTAAGGCAGCACAGAATATTGGTGTTTGTAAAAGGAAAAATCCTCAAGTTAGTGAAAAAAAAATGAATATGAAATGGTTAAACCATGGTTTAATGGTGATTGCCGAAAAGCTCGAATAGAGTATTTCAGTATTAAAATTAGAGTAAAGAATAGGTCAACGAATCATGTAAATATGTCCACCTCTGTTGAGAGTGAGTTAAATAATGCTTTTAAAAGTTATAATAATAATAACAATAATAATAATAAATAGCATTTTAGAAATCTTGGTATTGTAGACAATGTCACAGACGTTGGGAGTAGTATACCAGAAGTTGAAAATTCTGAAATCCATTCGTCGTTGGAAAATTTGGACGAGTATGATATTTTAAATGCTCCAATAACAATTGATGAGACATTGCTGGTTATCAAACATTTAAAAAATGGCAAGGCTTCTGGCATAGACTTGATGAGAAATGTTTTTTTGAAAAATTGCCCAATTAGTATTTTACATTTAATAATTACCTTTTTTAATGTTGTCCTAGATAACGGTATTATTCCAACTGACTGGTGTGTAGGATTATCGTTCCAATTTTTAGAAATAAAGGCGAGGACACAAACCCAGATTATTATACGGGTATTACACTTCTTAGCTGTATAGGGGAGCTGTTTACTTCAATTTTAAACTATAGAATATCAATTTTTTGGATTGTAATAAGATTTTAGGCGAAGAACAGGCTGGATTCAGGTCAGGCTATTCAACAACTGATCATAGTTTTGTACTGAAATGTATTATTTTTTGCAAAGGAAAAAAAGGGATGTATTGTGCATTTATTGATTATAAAAAAGCCTTTGATTTGATTGATAGATCATCGTTATGGTTGAAAATTTTGGCTTCCGGAGTTAAGGGCAAATTTTTCTGTAGTTATATATAATATCTATAAACATGCGAAATCATGTGTTAACTTAAATGGTCAGTTATCAGAATATTTTATGTGTAATGTAGGTGTTAGACAAGGTGAAAACCTGTCACCGTTGTTGTTTGCTATGTTTTTGAATGATTTTGAAAGTCATATCAGTAAATTTTATAGGGGCCTTTCTTTGATGGATGATGTTTATAGTGATGTTAGTCAGATGAAGATATTCAACTTTTTTTTAGGCTGTATTGTTTGTTTTGCCGATGATGCTCTTATTTTTGCTGATATTCGGAATGAGCTTCAGAAAGCATTAATTGCTGTGGAGGAGTATTGCGAGAAATGGTATCTTCAAGTAAATAGGAGTAAGACGAAAATTGTTATTTTTCAAGAGGAAAGGTGAGGAAAGTACCTACATTTATGTTTAATGGTGATGATCTTGAAGTAGTAGATGACTTTAATTATTTAGGAGTTAAATTTAATTATAATGGCAGATTTAAGAAGGCAATAGCCAAAGAGGTGACTCAAGCTAGGAAAGCTTTGTTCAGTAGGTTGGTAAAAGCTAAACGATTGTAGTCCTCTCTTGATACTCAATGTGAATTGTTTGATCGTATGGTGCTACCTATTTTTTTATATGGTAGTGAAGTCTGGGGCTTTGAGAATTTAAATCAAATAGAAGTTTTTGTCAAAGGAAATTTTAAGAACGATCTTGCAAGTAGACAGTGTACACCCGATACTATGGTAAATGGTGAAACTGGTCGTTGTGTAATATTTAATTATGTTAAATGTAGAATGATTGGTTTTTGGTTAAGAATAGTCAAGGGAGAACAGTCCAAATATACTTTTTTTATTATACAGACTAATAAGAAGATTACATGAAAATGAGGAGATAGATTTTGTATCATCTTGGCTTACATGTATTGAAAACATATTGAATAATGCAGGATTCACTAATGCGTGGCTTTCTCAGGGCAATGGATTTAATACCGATTGGATTTTAGGTGCATTACGTTTGAGACTAGCTGATTTGTTTAAACAGGAATGGCAAGCAGCAACCTGGTCCAATCGGGTGTGCATTAAAGAGCTCATATTGAGAAAGTGGTATGCGTTTTTATTTGTTAATATTAAAATCTGTGTATCAAAGAAAACAATCCTTTTTAAATTTTTCAAATAGCTTAACTAGAAAGTGCAATTTTTTTAAAAATGAAAATCACATTTTTGAGGGTTTGAAATTGTCTCGCAGTCCAATTTCGGCAAAATCCTAGTTTGTTTACTTTTCTATACAAATTAGCACTGACGTCATTGAGTAGAGTCGTATGACCTCCGCAGTATACTGCTACACAACATAGCATGGACTGCCAACCGAGAGCGAAGAGAAACTTTGCTCGACATGATTTTGATACTTAAAAATTATGTTTCCAAATCCATCAGTTTTGTTAAATATTATATGAAAACTAGATTACATTTTATTCCAACGAGCAACCATTTTTCAGACAGCTCGCATAAGTTTACATGCACGAAAACTTAAAAAAAGTCGGAGCCGACTTGCTTTCCAACTGGGCCATCAATGCATCAATATTGGATATTCACATACACACATACACACGCGCCGCCGATACGAACATTTAGTACTCACAATAATATGTGACCCGACGCCTCAAAACCTACAATAAGTCGCCAAAATTATTTTTTTTTTGTTTTATACATTTTCTAAAAGTAGATATTCTCAGCTTTCCAATGGTATATCACTTGCCTAGTTTACTCAATGAAAACACCTTAAAATGTCACATTTAGAAGCAGTATGTAACAAGCAATCAATAACTCCTATTCAGAGAAAATGGCCGTTTAAGTTCGGAACAAAAGAGTGCTAAACCTTCGCTTTCTGTGTGCGCCCAAGTAAAACTGGGTATTCAAATGGCCATATCAACCGGTATGAAGGGATTATCAGATTAGGATGAATTTTGGCACACTGCTCCAGGAGGACCTATTTATTACTCACTCCAAAAATCAATTTAATACCTTTGGAGGTAAAGTAGTAATTTGGCATTGAATGAACAGTCAGACCGCAGGTCGTATGCAAATGAGCAAAAAACGCGCATTTTATTTCCAGTGCCCGAAATGGACTTTCTCCCTGCACCCAGCCGGCTGTATCGCATGGTCATCTTTAAAGTAGAACACTGATGATTTTAAATATTGGCTTAATACTTATTATTGCATAGATGGCATAAATTAAACAAGGTTATCCAAATTTAAAGCTTGGAAACATTTGAATTAATGATTATTATCAATTATAAAACGGTAAAATACAGCCCCCGATATAGCAGCTGAAAAGCTCCTTGAACGCTGCTGAGATGTGTGACGACACAAGAGGGGCGAGTCCTGTCTAAGCAGACGATGTCCCATAACATTATACACATTTTTCAGTGCCTGTTTTGTCATCTCCTCTTCACTTATTTCTCTTACTTGACTAGCGTCAGTCTTAATGTTAGTCTGTTGCCTCACTCTTAACTTCGTGTATGGTATTATTTTGATGAAAAATGCAGCGTTAAAAAAATAAAGGAATCAGTCACTTGTAAACAAAATAAGACGCCATTGTATTTTCAGCTGCTTGCACCGCGGCATGTTCGGCGTTTCAAGAGGGAACGAATACCATCCAGCTATTATTCGCAGGGCTTTTCAATTTGAAAATGGGGTTTATTTCATTGATCATTGACCCTTCTCCTGTGTATTTACAATCAAACGGTTTTAGTTATCAGAATCAGTTCACTTTCCCTTTTCGAATGGTGTGAAATAAGGTCATGTTTAAATGTACCAAACTCTTTATAATTTGATAAATAATTGCATTGCAATTACGTTCATTCATTATAGGACGTCGTCTGCTTAAGCAGGATCGATCCCTCGTATGACGACATCAAAACATCGCTATATTTCTGGCGAATCCTCGGATATTCCACATGCTGAGAAGAGCTTTTATTTATGTTGTTTTTATAATCATCATATACGCAGTTGACATAAAACTTATACGATTGCCATCTGTAAGCTTCCCAATTTCTAGTGATACATTAATTGCCATATTTGTGATTTTCTTGAGTGTTCTACTTTAAAGTTATGCTCTTCAATAAATATTAATTAAAATAAATATTTATTAATGCAAAAATAAATGAATAGTTTACCAACACAGGGATATTTTGTTTTAGTCAGAATTTTAAAAAGAAAATGTTTAAAATAACTGATGAAATAGTCATACAAAAGCCTTTTTTTCACAAGATTTCAAGTTGTTAAAAGACATATAAAAAGTATATGAGCCGCCATCAAGACACATATGTATGGAAGCGCTGGAATCTCATCTTTGTCATCGTTACATTCAAATCATCCATAAATTTATGACATGGTCAGGATCCAGCAATATTCAGCCGCAGATCATCCGTTGTCAAGACCATGGTCAAGACCATAGAATCTTAGCCCTGTGATTGGCAAGCGAGCCATCCGTAACCAAGTGCGCGTTGAATGAAACATTGCGCAACCTGTTGCTTCATCCTTGCGCAAACATGCGCATAGCTGTTGCCTGGCTGTGAGAAAACATCTTGCGTGGTGGTAACCAATCAGAATGCTGGAATTGACTTTTTTAAAGACAAAGTGTGTACATCGGTTACATATTGCTGGATCCTGACCCTGTCATGAAGTGCACATTAATGTTATTTCAATCTTTGGAAAGTACAGAAAATGCCCTTTACGCTCATGTCAAATTTGCCCTGGCTCACAATAAAACTATGGTAGATTTGGCCAGATTTATATTTCATTTAATTTCCATTTTTGGTCATAAAAGGAACACCATTTTATACCAATTTCGTCTTTTATTTTGAACACAATAAAAGCATGTCACAAATCTCTGATCCCTCTTCTTTTATTTGATGTATAACTCATGACAATTGGTGAATGATAAGTAGGCTATTCAATAGTTTGCAAATGAGATGTTCCTGGCTGTTCTTGCTCATTATGTATTCATAGTCAGGCAGAATTGGAAATAAAATAGCGCACTTTTAGGGGACCTGCGGATTGGCTGTGAAAGTATTACAAAAGCTCCCAAACATTCATTAACTCGACAGGTGAAAAAAAAGGAGTCATTTTAAAATGCCCCAAAAACATATTTCTAAGTAGAATTACGACTCACAAACTTGGGACATGATATAATGATAATGAAACTACCCATTTCTATCAAAAAGAGAAAATCAACTGATCCAAGTAAATTTACTATTTTGGGCTGTTTGCTACGTTGTGGTCTGTGCGACTTATTGTAGGTTTTGAGGCGGCGGGTCACATATATGGTTTATATCTAAAAATTTGATGAAGAGCTATATAATTATTTTGTCTACAGATATTAGATCTTTTGATACTCAAAACAATGGGTTAAAAAGAAATAAACCTTAGCAAATCTACATAATCCGGCCGCCAATCACACATCGCAGGCAATCATACCCAGTACTGAGTCAGACCCGTACACATGGTAGGCTACATGTAGGCCTTCAGCGACGTGGTGAAACCCCGTAGGGCTCCGCTTGAGAACTGGGCTAGATCTGAAACACTACTGAGTACTGTGGAAGAAAAGAACAGAGCTAACGTACTCTACGAGAATCGCTCTTTTCTTGCTAATATTGGTCACAGCTGTGAAACATCTGGTGAAACACCTAATAAAGGTTGGTTTTAACTTGTCACTTGACATTTTTTGAAAAAAAACGATACTATGACTTCGAACTGAGTCCACAAAATCAGCGCAAGAACAACCATGTCGGCATTGATTCAACTACACTACAGTATACAATTTTACAATTTCACAATACTACATAGGGTCTACGGCGAAAGTTGCTCACCTTAGTTCTCAGTCTGACTTCCGACATTGGTCTCCTGCGGCTTGTTGTTGGTGTTTTTGAATAGTTGATGCTCTAGCTGTATTGAAGCAAGACATCCTTCTTCAACCTTCTATTTTGGGCCAATTACATCTCCAAAGTCAATCTTTCAGCGACGTTCGAATGCTGATTTTTCGAAATGGTCACTACAAATTCGTGCATGCTTGCTGTGCGTTGCTACTGTGAAATCTTTTCGCCGAATTTTCACAAACTTCACCCACAAATTCCGTTGCTTATTGAGCTTTGGAAAGGTTAAGAAACCGATGTTGGGGTTCTTCGAAGTATTGTAACAAACCCCCCGCCCACACACACACACCCACACACGCAACGCAATTTCGTGGCATTTTGCCACAAAACGTAGAAAATTCCCCCAAAAGAAAGCGACTTTCGTTGATGTTGGTTTTACACAAGATTTCAATAGCGCGCGTTATGCATGCAGCGGATGAATTGACCTGGATAAATTGATCAACTCTACCCAGTGATGTCATAGGAGGTCAACCACGCTTCGATGTTTATCGGTCTGTTTGAGAAATCTGGCTCAATAAGGGCAATGTTCAAGGGTACATTTTATGCAAAAAAAAATCTATTTTATTTGCTAAAATTAATGAAACCTTTATTTCAATATGTTTATAAAAGTCGTTTCAACTCTAATTTGTTAAATGAAATTTTATGCACACTCTGTACATCATTAGATATTGGTGATGAATATCACTATTTGCTGCTTTGCCCATTTTTTATTAATGAGAGAAAACTGTTCTTGTCTGATTTTAATATACATAGAACCAAATAGAACAGTAATGGCTGAAATTCTTCTTTCAAAAAAATGCTAGCCAGCTTAAAAAAGCTTGTTAAATTTGTTTAAATTATTATTAGCAATTTAGATATAAATTCAATAAATAGTGAAAAACCTATACATTTAGAACTTTAGTTGTATTTACACTGTATATAGCGTGAGGATTGATGATACAGGAGATAAAGGACGTAGCTGAACTTTAACTTTATTGGGTCAAGCTTTCGACCTTCACGGCCTTCTTTAGGTTCTGAAGATTATAATACAAACATATAGCATATACTTCAATATACACACATGTCAGTGTGTGTTTTTTATATTCATTTAATAACAAAATAACATGTGCATATTGATATTAGCATATACCTTCATGGCTACAGTTTATTACAAACAGTTCAGCTACGTCCTTTGTCTTCTGTCTAATCAATCCTCACGCTATACAATTTACCGAAAAGCCGTCGAAATGTTAAAGTTGGGTATCTTCGCATATATATATATATATATTTATTGTTTTTTTAATGTTTCGTTGAGAAATGTTGTTTAGTATGTCAACTATATACCCATGTACAAGTATTAAATATACCATTTATATTATTGTAAATATGTTGTGCCATCATACCCCGAGAGGGGCTCGATAGAGTGAATAAAATCTTATCTTATCTATCTTATCAAAAAAAATCACAATGTACAACATATCTGAAAATAATATCAACTCACTGTCTTCATTATCTTTGTCCACATCCGCAATACACTCAGACAGTAACGCTCACGAAGAGCGCTGTCAATTCGGCCCGTATTCTAAACTCCTAATTAAACTGCGGGTTATGTGTGGCTAAAACCCAGTCTAAAGCTGCTCTTTAAACCAGAGTTTCAGCAAATCAAATTCTGAACTCCAGTTTAACTAAAACTGCTATCCAAATGTGGTTTAATTTTGTTTTGGTAATTAGACCGGACTAAGTTTGTTCTAATTAACATCTGGAATTAAGTCTGGAATTAAAATCTGGAAACCTAACAGTTTATTGAGACAGTTGTCCAAAGGTTTGGCCAAAATAGAAAAAGGCTGTCCCGACTTTGGACCCTGCTACACAAACCTGTCAGAAGCCTCCCTAGAAAGATTGCCCGTGCAGCTATCTACTTTCATGACGAAGCGGCCTTGGGGTTAGGGGGTTGTCTGTACTATGTCAGTCTTTTGCTGTTTAATAGCAATTTCATAAAACAACGTCCTAAATTATCCACATAACGATGATTTCACCTCACATCAATGGTGAAATTATACCAAATTTAAACTAGATAGCAAAGAATGTCTATAAATCAAATAAAGGGCAGTTTTATGTTATACCGTATATCCCATTTAAATAGTGTTTGGATTACAATAAACACGCCACGTTCAAGCAGTGACAAGACTATTTACAATTGCCTTAATTTGATTTTTAGAAAGTCTTTGCAGTGGTATTATCCTGTATACATTCCCAATCATTATATTCAGTATGCTATCAGTTTTATACGAATACATCTCAACATTTAACTTTATTATCATTATGAATTTGTATTAGTATTATTATAATAATTATTATTAGTATTAGTACTAGTAGTAGTATCATTATTATCATTAACATTATAATTGTTACTGTTAAAAAAAAAATAATAATAATACTATTGGATTTCTACATTTTCCTCTTCAGGAATTCGTAGGGAACGTAGACAGGAATTCCGTTGTACCCAACTATTTTAGCGTTCCCGTTTCAGCAAGGTTCATTAGGATAACATCTGTCAAGCATCATACCCTAGCTTGTTTGAGAATAGAAGTGATAGGCCTTCGATATGAATTTAGCTTCAATGCTTTCGAAAGGCCCTCCCCTGGTAAGTCTTTTATCCGTTCATGATTGAAAGATGAAGTTGAGATCTGGTCATGTGATTAAAAAAAAACTTTCTGTCAACTTGGAAAGGTCAATTATGGAGTACATAAGACTTAGTGTATATTGCAAAGATTTGGGTTCGTCAAACAAGATGGAAAATTGACTCAATCTTTATGTAAGTTGCGTGCAATGCATACAAAAAATGGGGATATACCTTCTTAGAAAAAATTGTGCTTATGGGGTACTCATTAGCTCCAAACTGGTGCCGGATTGAAAAGGTGTATACAAGTTCCATTAAAAGGAGCTTAGCCATTGAGCTTAGATTTCTCCATTATGCGTATTAGTCTTTATCATAATCTGTAGATAGAATTTAAACATGTCCACAATAATATCTATCTACATTCGTCATTTTCAAAATACTTTGGTTTGATACAAATTTTATAAATGTGTTCTACCATGTTTTGCCTTAAAGATGCCTATAAATAACTAATATTTTAATGGATATCAAAGGGGTATCTTGAACTACATTATAAATATGCTTGGACACTTGCATTATGATTTTGTGTGTTATAATAAAATATATGTAATGTCTATATTACATTAATATAAAAACTTAACTGATCGATTACCATGGCAATGTCTCTGGAATTTTAATGGATATCAAAGGGGTACCTTGACCTACATTTTAAATATTCTTGGACACTTGCATTATGTTTTTCTGTGTTATAATAAAATAGATGTAATGGCTATATTACATTAATACAAAAACTTAACTGATCGATTACCATGGCAATGTCTCTGGAATTTTTCACTCACCATTAACAGCAATGAGGGAAGATTATGATAGACAGTCTGTTGGTAGCTCCCATTAGATGGAACTGTGTGAGGGGCAGGACTACACTTTCTACATATTAGCCCATGCACTTTTATTATTGATTTCATAAGTCGAGCATACTTATTTATTTATTTTTTATTTTTTTTTTTGGGGGGGGGGATCAAAGTAAGTGTTGTCATAGCAACTATTCTATCAGACATTACCGTTACCTTAAAACTACATCTAAAACACATCTTCATTGTAAATAATAGAAGATATATGGAAATTTTTGTACTTAGACATACATGCTTTAAATGTTTTTTGTGTAAGTGTTTAGATAGAGAAATGCCTTATTCTTTACCAAAATATCAGTTTCAACCTGGTTGTTGCCATAGTAACGACATAATTATTATGGTATATATATATATATATATATATATATATTCATATATACATTGTTGCATGATTTTGAATGACCAAGATTTTGATAAGAATCAAAGGTGAAGGATGAAACGGATAAACTGAGACACTGTTCATGTTTTTATGTTGTTCCATCACAAATATATGGCATTTTCTAGAAATTCTGATATTACCAATTTAGGGCATAGCCACGACCTAGATAAGTACAGCAAGGTAATGTGCAGCTTGAAAGAGATATTCTGGGACATTAACGATATGCATTTATGTTGCATGTATTTATATGTTATTATCTGAAGAGTAATTTGTTACCATGGCAACGCCTTTAGCACTTTCATCCAGCACCATTTTGATGGCAAATAGGCAGATAATGATAGCTGAGTCATCTGGGTAACAAAAAATAACAGAATGGATGAAACTGTGTCTAAGGGGATGAAGTACGTTTTGGGGTATTATCACATACACTTTTGTTATTGATTTCATAAGCCATGTATACCTACTTTAACGTTTGCATAATTTCGTTGCCATAGCAACTGTCCTATCGGGCGTGACTATTACCTCAAAAGCTACATCTAGACAGAAAAGAATCGGAAAGTGGAAAGTGTGTGTACTTAGACATTTATATTTGTTTTCTTTTTTTTTGTAATACAGAAATGCTATATTTTTTTCTTAAAATACCCATTTCTACCATGTCGTGACCATGCTGTGGCACAAATATGACTTTGCATGCCAAGATTTTGAAATAGATAAATTTAAGCACTTCTATTATGTTTCTATGTTTTTTATTGCAGTAAATATGCTATTTTCTGAAATATTTTAGGCGTTAATTACCATAGCAACGGCCCTTTTTGAGCGTAAGCATGACATTTGACAACTAAGATTTTGATTACAATCGAGCGGGTAGCTTGAAATTGATACACTTCATCACTTACATTATATTTGTACATTTTTTTAGAAAATACTTCGTTACCATGGCAACGGCCTAAGACGTCATTTGAAAAAGATAGAAATTTTATTGATATCAAACATTAATGTTTAAAACAATGTTATGCCTAGGAACCATTGTAAGAGAAAGTTTAGTTTGTCCTTCAGTCTGTTATGAAGGTGCCCCTTGATATATCATGGGAATATGTTTCTCATTCTCCCCATACAGCATGTTTCGTTCCTCTTGGTATGGATACAGCACATATGCTCTCATATAAGATATATATATATATAAGATATATATATGTATATATATATATATATATATATACATGTATACATGTATTCAAAGCATTCGCTTGGATCCAGCTGAGGCACTAGCGGCTTGTCTTGTTCAAAAACTCATCGGCCCCCGACAAGGGGAATTAATTAATAAGGTTGAGGATTTGTCAATCCGTCGGTCAATTGAATCTGGTGTCTCCGAAACCACTTACCCGTCTCCGTGGTCTAGTGGTTAAGGCATTGGCGTTCTAAGCCAACGACCTGGGTTCGATTCCCGGTGGAGACATTATTTCAGCCTTTGCCAAAAATTTTCAAAAAGGGAGGACAGCTTTGGGGAACTTTGATTGAGCTACGCAACGTTATTCTCGCAATTTCTTTCACATTATATATATATATATATATATATATAACATTTTCTCCTATACAGCATCGTACGTTCCTCTTGGTATGGAGGATGGACGAATCCGAGATGATCAGCTCACTGCAAGTACTTCCTTGAACCAGAATCTGGGTCGTGGTCGGCTCAACATCAAAAGAGGTAAAGTCATATAACATATCAAACAAAAGAGGTAATACCATAAATCATATCAAAAGAAATAGTCCTGAAAAATTATATTTTGTTTTCTCTTTGTGATCAATGTGCAACTTAAGACAAAAGGGCGTGATGGTGAAATTAATCCATTCTTGGGACACAAGGGTATATACGCGCTTTTCAAATAGTTCACGTGTAATGCGGACAAAACAAAATAAATCAATCAGCTCGGCAATAGAGGCCTACCCGATATCCCTCCCAAGTCAAGACCATTCAGTGTTATAATTTTTATAATATATTATTAGCAGTAGTAGTAGTGGTAGTGTTATCATTATTATTATGATTCGTTAGTATTATAAGTTAATAATATAGAGGGCGGCATAACGAAACAGTTTTTCTCAGACATTTCTCTCTCAAATTTGTTTGAATTTCATCGTTTTTAATTCTTCTACGAACAAATCAGATTGTACAGTATGTTATAGTGAACATATATATATCTCCATTTGATTCCACCGGGAATGATATTTTGAGTTTATTAGCAGCTGTTTTTACTTCCATTTCATGTATAAAGGTACGTAATTCTTGTAACGGTCCCACCCAAACACTTTTGTGCTGTCTATGAATTTGAAAGCTGAATAATCAATTTTCGTATCGGTACTGTGTTTTGATAATGCATACACTTATATTTGCCTCACCAATACATCTATTGGAGCCTTTTCATCATGTCTAATAAAAGTACGCCAGTTGTTAGAAAAGCTAGTCTTCAGCCTAGACTAAAATCTGACCTGGTTCCGTCCTCGCAAGCAAAACAAAGCTTCAGCCCTCAAACCCCGCCTCTTACAAGTACGTTCCAGGATGAGTCATTCAGTCCTGCGTATCTCCGCTGTCTCGAAGCAGTGGTGGAACGAGCAGTCTCAGCAACCATGCAAAAGGAGCCAAAGAAATTTTCTCAAATTCTTGACGTCAAACTGGCTGCAGCTATCCAAACCGAACGCCAGAAGATCGCAGATGTCCTCGATGAGAAGCTGTCTGCGCTCCATGATCTAGAGGTCAGCATCGACTTGAAGCTTCACCGATTTCCCATTGTGCAGGAGTCAGTGGAATTCAACACAACGTCAATTAGCAACATCACCGATAGGCTTGATCACCATGATCAATATTCTCGCCGCAACAGTATACGTCTTCAAGGAGTAAAGGCCACACCAAATGAAGACACCGACACAATTGTGTGTAATCTCGCCAAGAATATCGGTGTCGACCTCACCTCGCCTGAAACAGATCGTTCGCACCGACTACCATCACGCATTGGTGCTGAATGTGAGACCTCAGTCGTATGCCAATGCAATAGGAAGCAGTTCTTCTAAACCACCCCCAATCATTGTCAAATTCATTTTCTATAATCCAAAAATCAAAATGATGAAAAACCGTAGGAAGCTAAAAGGCTCCGGCATTGTCATTGTCGAGGACCTCTCCAGGAAACAAGCAGATCTACTCTACCAGACTTCTAAATGCCCAAATGTGACAGCTTCGTGGTCATATGATGGTCGCATATTTGCTTTGATCAAGCAGAGTGATGGGCACCTCGATTGGAAGCTCATCAATTATATTTCGGATTTAAAATCTATTAATTGACATTCAATATTTGCCAATACATCTTGCAATTTATAACCACTAATATTTTCACTTACATACACTGTCCTATTCTTGGCAAGAGCAGGAGACATTTCATATATATGCTGTTTCCTGTTGTTTATGATGTATTCTCAATGCATTGATTTTTTTGTATTCATGTTCACTGTGCTACTTTTTGGCAAGAGCAGTGAGATATGCTGTTCATGATGTATTACACATGCATTTGTCCTGCATTTATAAATACATATACCAATACATTTATACATTTATACCAATTTACGTACTCTACTACTTTTGATGAATGCAGAAGTCATGTGGTAAAAGTTCTGTACGTATGTACACGCACGCACGGCTTGATTATGTACCACAGGGAACATTCGATTTGTACTTCTTTGCTGCTTTATAATGTATTGCCTTTCTGAATCTTCTTTCTACTGGTATATATATATATATATATATATATATATATATTATCTATTCATTGACATTCAATATTTGCCAATACATCTTGCAATTTATAACCACTAATATTGTCACTTACATACACTGTCCTATTCTTGGCAAGAGCAGGAGACATTTCATATATATGCTGTTTCCTGTTGTTTATGATGTATTCTCAATGCATTGATTTTTTTGTATTCATGTTCACTGTGCTACTTTTTGGCAAGAGCAGTGAGATATGCTGTTCATGATGTATTACACATGCATTTGTCCTGCATTTATAAATACATATACCAATACATTTATACATTTATACCAATTTACGTACTCTACTACTTTTGATGAATGCAGAAGTCATGTGGTAAAAGTTCTGTACGTATGTACACGCACGCACGGCTTGATTATGTACCACAGGGAACATTCGATTTGTACTTCTTTGCTGCTTTATAATGTATTGCCTTTCTGAATCTTCTTTCTACTGCTATATATATATATATTATGCATTATGGTTATCTTTTCCAGATTACCACTTCCCGGTGGATTCAGTCCATTTTTTTTAAATAATTAATCCATCTTGATACTTTTGTGTTACCTGTTTGTTATTTTTATGTCCTAATTTCTGTTTGGGTCTTTGTATTGCTGGGTTTTTTTTTGGTATATAATGCCTGACAAACACTTATCTCAAAATATCTTGAAAGATGTAGATTTACTGAAAATCAATTTACTGAAAATCAATAATTTATTATCTCCAATTGAAAACGATGATGAAATTAATGTTCCAAATCAAAGATACTTACTACCAAGGGAATTTAATGAATTTATTAGTGGTATTAGTGATGAGCAAACTATACATGTTACTGGAAACAAATTTTCATCCTTACATCCTTAAGTATTACACTATTAAAAAGAATTTCAAATTATATTCATTTTTGCATGGCATTGATTTGATTTTTTGTGCCATTGGATTAACTAAAACTTAAGAGATACTGACTTACCTGGTAATATTGACGGTTATATTTTTACTGGGAATTCACGTCCTGAACGTAGAGGGGGTGGAGTGGGTGCCTTTATTCGAGACGATATTAATTTTCTACATAGAAATGATCTAGACATTTGCTCAGAGTTCATTGAAAGTATATTTTTTAGAATTCGAGCTTAAACCCAAGAATATCATATTTGCTGTAATATACAGACCACCTAATTCACGTTTTGAACCTTTCATTGAATCTCTAAATTTGATATCACTTTCTGTGAATAAAGAAAACAAACTCTTGTATTTTACTGGTGATTTTAACATTAATTTACTCAATGTCGAAACTTGTGCCCAAGCCACTGAGTTTTTAGATTTATTTTGACTAAATCGATGTTCCCTTCTGTGCACTTACCCACACGCATCACTGATCACTTGGCCTGTATTATCTGGAGTTATTTTAGTAGACATTTCTGACCACTTTCCAATCTATTGTTTGAGTAATAATACTTTTGATATGAGTGACCGAGTGTATACAGGATGTATCATAAACGATAGTAGCATTCAGAGTTTTGCCCATCATTTGGTTGAGGCTGTGTGGCATGTTGACACAGATGATGCTGATATTAATTATAATATTTTTTTAATTCCAATTTCAGGAATTATATCATGTTCATTTCCCTAAGAAAGGATGCCGTTTAAAAAAAAGGAAAGAAAAACCATGGTTTAATGAGCATTTGCGTAAATTGTGCAATAAAAGCTATCTCTTGTATAAAAAATATATCAAAATCCTTCAGTTTATAGAGAGCGAACTTATAAGTGCTTTCGTAACATGGTCAATAATGAGATTAAACAAATATTTATTATAAAAATTTGTTTTCTAAAGTTAAGTATAATTTGTGGAAAACTTGGAAAATTATGAATACAACTCTTGGTAAGAAGAAGAAACAAACAGAAATTAAAAAAAAATATTTATACTGGTGACAGAGTAACTTATGATAACCAAGAAATATCTCAAGTTTTCAATGAGTATTTTAGAAATATTGGTATGTCTTTGAAAAATAAATTTCAAAATAACAGTTCATACAGGAGTTATATGCAATATTTAAAATCAAATTCTAAAACAATGTTCCTCAATCCCATAACACCTGGTGAAATCATTGATATTGTAAAGTCTCTCGGTTCAAGCCCTGGTTATGATGAAATTGATATTAAGGTAGTTAAGCATATCATCCATATTATATGTTAACCGTTGACGGACATTTTTAATTGTGCTCTTGTAAATGGAAAATTTCCATCAAAGTTCCATCCGAGTTGTCCCGGTCTTTAAAAGCAACTCCCAGAGTGAAGTAAATAATTACAGACCAGTATCTGTTATACCATTATTTCCTAAAATACTTGAAAATGTATATATAATCGCTTATCAACTTTTCTAAATCAACATGATATAATTTCGAGTTGTCAATATGGTTTTCGACCTAGACACTCCACATCCCATGCGGCTATTGACTTGGTCTCTAAAGTTCGAGATGCTTTCAACTCAAGTGAATTTTTAATTGGTTTGTTCATAGACCTGAGTAAGGCTTTTGATACCTTAGACCATTCTATATTATTGGATAAATTACAAAGTTATGTTATAAGAGGTATTTATTTACAGTTATTTCATAGCTATTTAACGAACCGCAGTCAATATGTATTTGTAAATCATACATGTTCAGATCTTGGCGGATTGGGATGTGGAGTGCCTCAGGGTTCTATTCTCGGTCCTTGGTTATTCTTGCGTTATATTCATGCTTCCAGATAATACTAGTATGTTTATGGCAAATTGCAATCTTAATTTTGTTCAACACTGAAATACAGAAAATTAATGAATGGTTAATTACTAATAAGTTGACCTTGAATATTAAAAAGACTCAGTGTATGCTTTTTACAAAGCAAAATTTTGAAACAAGTAATTTGAAAATATTCATTGGCAAAAATAGGATTGATTTTGCTGATTCTGTAAAATTTATTGGAATTGTAATTGATTCGAAATTGTTGTGGCATAAACACATTGATATCTTGTGCAATAAAGTTTCCAAATGTACTGGCATTTTGTATAAATTGAAGCATTCCCCCCCCCCCCCCCCCCTACAAATATAATGCACATGATTTATAATGCCATTATAACACCCCATCTATTCTATTGCAATATTGTGTGGGCAAATTCAACGAATTACTCTATGCAACGATTATTTCGACTCCAAAAAAGAGCTGTTAGAATAATTTATCATGTTCATTATCTTGCCAACACCTCTCCCATTTCTGCTGAATTAGGACTGTTGAAAGTATTTGATTTGAATAAATTCAACATTGTAATATTTATGTTCTTACTCTGTAATGACTGTATTCCATCGACCGACAATTGCCAAACATTTTCAATCCAATGATCAATTCCATTCTTATTTTATTCGAAGTTCTTCAGATTATCACTTGTTTCTAAATAGAACAAAGGTAGGTTTAGTCAGTGTATTTTATAGGGGCTCCAAAATCTGGAATGAATTACACCCAGATATAAAGTTAAGTCCATCTTTAAACTCACTCAACCGCAACTATAAATCATATTTACTCGAACAATATTAGGCATTTGTCTGGCATTATTCATTGTCTGTCTAGAGTTTGTCCTGGTTGATTAACTTTTCTTTCAAATCCTATATAACTGTCCATAATACATGTATCTACATTCTATCCATCCAATATGCCCATTTTATGTATTTATTTATGTATACACCAAAGGTGGCAGCTTTTTATAAAGCCCCTTTCTTTTCTTGCTGTCTCCTCTATTTTATAATTTTTATATTCTGTTCTGATTTGGATTAATATGTATTTTTTAAACTACATGTATTGATGGAAATAAATAAATAAATGAAAAAAAAAATAAGTCATTAGTAGTATTATTACGATGATAATGAAGATGATTAACATTATCATTATTATTATTATTATTATCATTGTTGTTTTTGTTGCTATTATTACTATTATCATTACTACTACTACTAAAACTATCGTTTTCATGTGGCTGTTATTTCCATTACAGAGGGGAGTCTCATAGGTGGTTGGGTTCCAAGCCGATTGGATACCAATCAGTGGATCAAAGTGAATCTGAAAATGGTCCACTTGGTTGGTGGTGTGTTGACACAAGGCCGTTATTACAATCATGATCAATGGGTCACGTCCTTCAAGGTTCAATACAGTTTGGACGAAACCGTCTGGATGGCAGCCACGGATTTTAGAAATTCTGAGGTAAGGTAGCTTACATCCTCACAAAAATAATAATAAATGATAGGCATAAGGATTGTTTTAAAAATTGTTTTAAAAACATTGGGGGGGGGGATTCTCATGAAAGCTCAATTAAGTGTTAACTTCTAGTCCTCCTTTTTTTAATGACACACCATTCTTTGATTGTATATTTCATGTACAATGTTGCCCGTTCAATCGCAAGGACGATTATATTTGATTAATTGAGCATTACCTTATCCATTTTGAAACAAAGAAGCAGTCTCGGTGATGGCTTTCAGAGCGCGTTTTCTTTAGTTGTCATGGGAAAAGGCAATTGTATATTATTCTCCTTCAGAATTTGCTCTTCATTTCGTTACGTGAATTAACACAATTCATAGCTCTTAAGCATTATTTATGCTCGTGTTCCTGACACTGGTACGAGAGAAAATCGTTTGATTCGCATGGTTTACCAGAGTAAACAATATAATGATCAAAATTATGTCAAAATTTAGTTGACGTAAGGACGTATTCTTTGATTTTTTAGAACGATTTACCATAGAAATACAAAATATCTAGGTTTTGACCTGAAATAACCACTTTAATAAATTTATGCAGGCGCGAAATTATGCCTATGGCACGAGGATTCGTTTGTATCATGACGCGGTTGACTCTCTTAAAGAAAACCTGGAGCGGTACTCTGCAAACTGTTTTATCTCTAATATTGTTGAATATTCACCATTAAAAATGGTTGGTTGTCTGAGTAACTTTCAATTCAATTCAATTCCGGTTTATTAATATAAAATACACAATGCAGTAGTCCAAGGACTAATAGTACAATGTTTACATAAAACGTGCATCAGAAATAGGAATAATTATATATAATAAAAATCAGGATTATTATAAAAGTATAAAACTATATTCATATTGTAATACATGATAATGATAAAGAAATTAGCGTCAGGTTGCAAAGGTATGTAATGAATAAAAGAGGTGATTTCTCAAACCCACTTTTAAAAGAAAATATGTAAATAAATAAGAATCTTAGCTGGAATATCATGTGATGCAATTGTTTAATATGCTATATAAGGTATATCAAGTGAATTATTTTAAGAAGCAAAGTGAATCTGTATGCAATATTCAATTACATCAAAGTGAGAAGAGATTATGCATTTGTATAATACAGTTATAAAAATAAGTTCAAATGTTCGACCAATTGCTATAAGAGACTGGAAATTATCAAAGTACAAATGTCACAATGTGAGACATAAACTGAAGAAATGCACGTGTATGTACATCTGTTATGACTGTTTTGGACAAATTCTAGATAATACTAAATAAATATTTGTGGAAATTGATACATTATAAATATCTCATTGAAAAATATTGCACAAATGCTATTATTATTGAGTTTTCACATTAGATTGTATACTGATGTTGAGTTTATACAAGTTATAATATAATATAAGTAAAATAAGACAATAAGAACAACATTAAACAAGAGAAAAATCCTAGCTACATTATTAAAACATGTAAAACAGTGAATTACGTAAGCACAATATTTCAATTTTATACTAAATTAAGCAAAACAACAAAAAGACAAACAAACTTCAATACATTTGAAAAAAGGAGCACAGCATACATTAAGATAGATGATCTACAACTGGGCATTAACTAGTTTGACGAGTGTGGGGACACTTGATTTTTTTGTATCGTTCAGTTCTTGCATGAGGAATATGTAAGTTGTTAGAGTTTCTAAGTTCAGATCGCGAGAGTTGTTGCCGTTCAGCTGGAAGCAGATCACGATGCCGCGAGGAGACAAGGATTGATTTGGCAAAGTTGGTAAGTATGTCATTTCTTCGCGTATCAAGAGAGGGAATACCGAAACCGCTCAGGAGTTCTTCATAGTGATGCTGACCAGGGTATGATATCATCCTGAGTGCCCTACGTTGTACCCTCTCTATACTATTTGACTGCTGTGTTGTCAGGCTACCGCTCCAGACCGGTGCGTAAAATTCCATCAATGGTCGGACATACATTGTGTATTACGAGCACAAGATCACTGGTTGGAACTCCATTCCTATATAGAGAATATAGAGACGTCTGGATGCACGTTTAATGAGCTGCTGTACTTGTGAATCCCGCTTTAGGTTTGACTGAATGATAACACCAAGCAGGCGAAGTGACGTTACAGACTCCAAAACTTCTTTTCCAATAATAATCAAAGGTGAAGGTGGACCATTACGTAGGAAACTTACATGCATCACCTTACACTTTTCAGCCTTTTCAGACACATTGATGCAGTTTTCCAGGAGATTGGGAAATGACAGCTGCTAAGACAGTTATTGAAGATGGTGGTCAGTGGTATTGAGAATTCATACGCAAATTCCTTTAAGAGTCGGATGGGGATATCAGTGGGATGCCCAGCCTTTGATGTATTCAACCTTCTGAGTCGTTTGTAGACTTCCTCCCTATCTATGGTTGGAGGACGAGGCCCAGGAAGGTATGCTGGTAGGGCAGCCAAGTTGAGAACTGGAAGTTCATTACAGACCCTAGCAAAGCGACAGTTCAATTCATGATGGAAGTTTCTGATGGAAGTCTATCTGTGTCCTGCGACAATAGTGATGGTTTACGCATTCCTGTTAGATTCCTTATCTGCTGGTGCCATTTACCAGGTTCGCTCTGTTTCAAATGTTCAATTTTCCGAGCATAAAAATCCTTCTTGGCCCGGACAATTTCTCGCTGCACAAGATTTCGTGCTTGTTTGTAGGCACGATCATCCCCTCGATGATAATACACATCACGAGTTGTTATCAGCCGTCTGATATAGTTGTTGATCCATTCTTTATCATTCAGACGACGGACAATGGAAATTTATTCAAAGTGTAATCTATACTGAGCTGTAATGGTTAGTTGGAACCAGTCAGCTTTGCTATCAGTATCAATCAACTCGTTCAGATCAGTCCAGTCCGCTTGCGTTATCCACTGCCCAAAAGATCGGACAGAGGAGTCTCGGAAAGGTCGACTGAAGTACTGTGATTTCTGTCGGGGACTGTGACCACTCTTTGGTTTTAGAGAAATAAACATGTCGCTTTTCCCTATTGGTGCAGTCCTTACATGATTGTGATAGTCACCTCCCATGTCGGTAAAGATCTTATCCAGAACTGCAGCTCCTCTGGTTGGTTCTGTAACAATCTGATGTAGTAAAGTGTGAAGTTCAATGGGTTGAGTCTTCAGGTCATTGAAGTATCCCATTATTAGGAACGAAGCACTGTCAGATGTCGTGAGAATCGTATCAACCATGTTGATGATGTGAGTACGAAGTTCCTCTCGGTTAGAAGATCTCGGTAGTAGACGACACAAGCAAAAATATCATTGTCCATTAGTAGGTTCGCAGATGACTTCAACCTAACCCACATAACTTCAAGCCTGCGTAGTGTGTTAATAATAATAATAATAATAATAATAGAACAGTTCTTATAATAGCGCATTATGCCTTTGAAAAAAGGTTAACGTGATCCTCGCTTGTGTCATGGACGCAGGCTATGTTACAGTGCAAAACACTGAATGGAGGCCCCGTGTTGAGGAGAGTCCCCATTTTTGCACGTTAAGAACCCACTGCACTATTCGTAGAAGAGTGGGGGGGGGGGGGGGGGGAGAGGGACCCCGGTGAAGTGCTACACCTGCACATCACGGTCAGTTGTATCGGGAGGAGAGACCCAGGGTTACAGATAGCTTTACAAAGACGTATGTCTGGATTAACCTTTAATCTGCCACCATGTATCAACCCTAGTTCCACAGTTCCAATCCTATTGTGCCAGCAATATCCTTGAAGACTACACGCAGTTTTTTTTCTTCTGAAAACCATGTCTTTGTCACTGCAATCAAATGAGCACCCGTACACAGTGTATTAACCGTTGCTAGAAGGTCATCGACTTTGTTAGAAAGTGACCTCGCATTCAGCAACATGATGTATGGGAGATTTTGCTGTGATTGCTGATCACGTGACTCAGTGCTGTGATTGCAGATGTATCTGTGGTCGAGTGACCACTGGAATTGGATGCTGATCCTTCTGAAAAGCTCGACGTCCACGTCTACTCGGTTGTACACTACATATCCCATATTGTTGTAGTGTTTTGTATACATTTAATGTTACTGGATTATGCTTACTGTTGTGTAGCGGGGTCGCTACGTGGGATCGTTGTATGTGTTGTAGATGAGAGGTACCAATTGGTATAATTATGTTGAAACAATAACAAAGGAGTTCAAGTCGTATATATACAGTTCAAAATTAGATGCATTTATTTCTGAGTCCCACACTCAGTCTCCAAACGTGTCATAGATAAAATGAAGTACAGTATATAATTATGGTGTAAACTCAATAGCACAGAGCAGTAGCGATTATTGTGCTATCGCGATGAATCTCAATCTTCAAGTTTCCTCATGAGGCCTAGCCTCTCTTCATCTAAAACTGGGGGGAACTCTCCTTACAAGGGGATGAGATAAACACTTTACGATTGGTTAAACTACATGTCAATTATTCTTGATATGGAAATAAGTGGGCGTGAAGCATCTGGATGGGTTACAAACAAAGAAATAGTGTTAGGGTGATGTAAGGGGCTTTGGGGTGATGTTTGGTCTATGGAATTAAACTACAGAGAGATTGTTTGGTCTATGGAGTTTAACTACAGGCAGATTGTTTATAGTTTCGTGGTGGAAAGTATAAAGGAATTTGGGAGGGTGAACAGTATGTTGACAATAAGTCTGAGTTGTTCTTGGAAGAAGGGACAAAGGCACCAAAGACTGGCCTTCCGGATTAAGACTTGGGATAATTAAATGTAAACTAGTTGAATGGAATTAAAACTCTTTTAATTACAAGGTAACTACATAACATCCCTTTTCTTTGAAAAATAAGACTCCCCTCTTGTTTTTTTTTTTTTTTTTTTTTTTTTCCAAACAAATAATGAATGGTGAAACCGATGAACTATGTAATTAAAAGAGTTTTAATTACAACGGGAATGGATAACACTTACAAGAAGCTCCAATTGACAAAAGGTCCTCTCTAGAGTAGGACAGATCAGGCATTGTTGTAAAGAAGAGCCAGAACACAAGAACAATAGTAAACTTCAATAGACCGGCCATCATTGTCCATTCATGTCCATTTGTTCTCAATCAAAAGGATGAAACATAATAGCTCACTGTGAGGTCTATATGCTGAGCCACTGCCATGTATACAGTAATACAGAAATTGATGTTGTCAGAGTCCCCGCAAAATATGTTCAATCATATCCACTGAAAAGAAATATATAAGAACTTCAAACTGTTCTTGTATGTCCTCTACTACTGAGTAAACAGACTGGTTTAGAAGAAATGGTAGCAAGATCAATACTTTGTGTCTCACTTTCCTCTCTTGCATCTATATTCCAGCGGTCAAACGTTGGATATGTAGTGAGAATAGATTTATTACAATGACGCGTAATATATTCTAATTAACATACATGTAATTACGCACACTCGAAGACAAACATGGGATTAATGGTATTAGGTACATTGTTGTATTTCTTGTTGTATATATATTTCCATTACATTTACAACAAAATGTAAAACAGCCGGAGGCCTTTGTTTTATTTTTTTTTTGTTTTATACATTTTCTGAAAGTAGAGATTCTCAGCTTTCCAATGGTATATCACTTGCCTAGTTTACTCAATGGTAACACCTTTAAATATCACATTTCGGATCAGTATGTAACCAGCAATCAATAACTCCTATTCAGAGAAAATGGTCGTTTAACGTTCGGAACAAACCTTCGCTCTCTGTGTGCGCCGAAGTAAAACTGGGTATAAAACTGGCCATAGCAACCTGTACGAAAGGATTATCAGATTAGGCTGAATTTTGGCACGCTGCTCCTGGAGCACCTATTCATTACTCACTCCAAAAATCAATGTA
Organism: Heliocidaris erythrogramma; assembly: GCA_025617745.1. Classification (NCBI taxonomy): domain Eukaryota; kingdom Metazoa; phylum Echinodermata; class Echinoidea; order Camarodonta; family Echinometridae; genus Heliocidaris; species Heliocidaris erythrogramma. The sequence goes on along the minus strand of CM046863.1, from coordinate 27,829,880 downwards.
ATACCTTTAGAGGTAAAGTAGTAATTTGGCATTGAATGAAAGTATTACAAATTTCGGCGATTTCGATTTTTTACCTCGACAGGTGAAAAAAGGAGTCATTTTAAAATCCCCCAAAAACATATTTCTAAGTCGAATTACGACTCACAAACTTGAGACAGAATGATAATGAAACTACTCATTTCTATCAAAAACAGAAAAAAAATCGACTGACCCAAGCAAATTTACTATTTTGGGCTGTTTGCTACGTTGTGGTCCGTGCGACTTATTGTAGGTTTTGAGGCGGCGGGTCACAATTTTTCTAGCTCAGCGTAAGACAGAATGCTTGACCATCAAAAAAGAAACTTTTGCGACTTGAGATTTCATAGAGAAGACATTAACAGGAGGTACATCGGGAAGTCTCCGCTATTTCATATTGTTTAAATGGACATACACATGCTTCTTTTTCTTGGTTCCTGACTATGAGCAAATTGTGGTTCTGAATTCTGGAACAATTGGAATGTTAAAACCAGCCATCATAAGTCATTACTGTGAATTTCATGTATTATCTCTCTTCCTATCCAGATATTTACGGGAAACTACAATGATGATGATACCATTGTCACCAATTACTTCAGCAGGCCAGTTTTATCAGTTTATATCAGAATAGCTCCTCAAACATGGTCGAATCATATTGCTCTTAGGTTTGAACTTCTGGAGTTTCGACCGAATTATGGCAACGGAATAACACAATCAGGTAATTTTAAAAATGGAGTTGTTTATAACATGCTATATCCATTAAACTAAGTTCCGGGAGAAAGAGAAATGGTTATCTATGTTTTGTATCTGTTCCTAATGAAGCTTGGTTCTAATAACTCAGTCTTGAGGCATAATAAAATAACTCTCTAAAGAAATTCTGATGTATTTAAAAAATACATCTATGCAAATTTCACATTGTCAATTTGGTGAGTCCATTGTGACCTACGTGTGGACAACTCTCCCGTTTGTCGTACACAAAAATATTAAGTTTTCTCGAAAGAGCCTTTACGCTCGGGGCAGTACTCTCAATATATTTTGGAGAGCATATTGTTGTAGGTCCTCATGAATGAATGTAGCACATCACAGGGACATACCTATTCTGCCAATATGAAATTCCCATATGTATAGTAATTACAACAATAAAAAATGTTAACTGTCTTATTGCTTGGCTGATTTTGTTCAAAATTTCAACAATCGGCTTCTCTGATTTTTCTTCTTTCTTTCAGAGCAACTTGCCATTTAGGTTGGATTTCATTTACTTTGTTTTTGCTTCTGTCCTGTTTCAGATTTCATACCACTCGGCATTGAAGATGGTACGATTTTAGACAATGATATTACAGCGAGCACAGAATACAGTACCGGCCATGAAGCTCCGTTAGCAAGATTAAATAATGATGAAAGTGAGTTATGATATATTTTATTAAGTCACTCGATTCATTTAGTGATTATTTGATATTTCCACCGACGACGATGACGTCATTGTCCTAATTTAAAATACCGTAATGTACTTTTCAATACCGTGGAGAATGGTAACAGAGGTTCCCTTTGAGCTTGAAAACCATTATGATTTCATGTATTATAATCATTCTTTCGTTGTTGTTCTTTAAAATATGTGTGGGGGATGTCTATATATGTAAAATGTAAGCAAAGCAACTTTTCACTGAACAATAAACTCGAAATGAAAATTGAAATTGATATGTCAATACAAGAATAGATATTCATTCCATACCGTTGTATTAAAATCTGATCATCATTTTTCTGAAGGTTCCGAAACACAAATTTCCAATACAGATCATCTTATACTCCTACATATATATATATATATATATATATATATATATATATTTATATATTTAATTGCTAACCCTATTTTATTTTCGGAATTAACGAACCATCTTTCGCTTTCGGAATTATGAACCTATAGAGTAACAAACCTACGAACCTTGGGAAATACGAACTTGCGGGAAAACGACATGTAACCGTCTTCTTGACCACAGGTGGATCTAGTAAAGGTGGGTGGTCTTCAAAGCTTTTGGACACCAACCAATGGATACAAGCGGATCTTGGTGTCCTCCGTGACGTCTTAGGCGTATCAACACAAGGAAAACAAAATGATAATCAGTGGGTTGAGTCATACAGACTCCGATACAGTGTGGACGGGTCAAACTGGACAGATGCTAAGAGCAGCATCGGATCACAGGTTCGTGAGTATATGCTGTTGAATACGGCATTTATATTAGAACAGGAAATATACATAATGCTCTAGTCACTTGGTCGATTACTATCCCTTCAAACAGTGTTTAAAAGATTTAAAAATATATGAGCAGGTCAACTGATGTCCTTATTAAGTATCTCCACCATTTCCTCCTCATCAAACGAGAACTCAATCTTCTCATTAATATTTCATAGATATATACAGTGCGTATCAAAAAAGGTAATCCAACTTTCAGGCATTATTCTTTAAAAGCACCATAATGTCAAAAATTATAGATAGCATGTAAAGGAAGTCCAACATTCTTCTTTTCATTGATAGCAAATTCATATGTCAGATCACACTCATTGATGATAGAAGTGTTCTTAAATAAAACATTACAAAAATGCACTCTTTCCAACTTCCAGATCTTGCACACAAAAAATCGACCCAAGTTCATGCTGTCACCAGAGGAGGTCTGTTCAATACATTTTATGCTCGTCATTGATATGTGAGCCATCAGTTGATTTATTCATTTGATTTGTTTGTTTTAATCAAATGAATTATTCAACTGATGCCTTACATAACAAATTGATTGTTACTGAAGTGATTGAACATGACCACTCTGAATGCAGTTTTTACCATGTTGTTAATGGATGTAAGTCTTATGCAAAAATCAACAAAATGGTTCAGCTTAAAATTGAGCAGAGAGTGTCTGTTGTTACTAATTTTCATGAGACTGGGAGTCTGCAACAGACCTGTGAGGCTTTCAGGGAACGCTTTCCCGATCGAGAATCACCATCCTTAAAGACAATCTGGTCAAATGTTAGAAAGTACGAAGAGCATGGTACCAGCCTGAATTGCAACAAGGGCAATTCTGGGAGAAAGGGCTCTTGAAGGTCTGAACAAAATATTGCAGCAGTAAGGCAGCAGCTGAAGCAACATCCAAGGGGAACAAGTTCAAGGAGAAATGGATTGGGATTACCTTCGGAAAATTTCAATTGCATCACAAGACTGGACTTGCATATGTACCATTACAGGGTACACATCATACATCAACTGACTGAACGTGATTTCCCAGAAGACTTGAATTCTCCAGATGGCTGATAGCCCGCACGAACGGGATGCAAATTTCTTGCGGAACCTTGTACATTTTAATTGGTGATGAGGCCGGCTTTGGAATGGATGGCAAGGTGAAGTCACATAATGTCATTGAATATGCCCCTGCAGGACACTCCCAACTTCAATGTGAATAATACAGAAAAAATGGACTGTGTGTGTTGGCCTTTGTGGGAGTGGCCAGGTTATCGGACCCTTTTTCTTCCAAAGGAACGTGAATGGTAACATGTACCTCCATATGCTCAATGAAGACGTGGTACCGCAACTGAAGGAACGCTTTGATCGACAGGCTTACGGAACATTCAGAAGACCCTGGTGGGTTCAGGATGGTGCACCAGCTCATCGTCTTGTCGCGGTCCGCAATCGTCAGAGAGAACTCTTTGGAGAAAGAGCTGTTGCCCTCAACCATGACACTGAATGGCCACCGAGATCACCAGACCTCACACCTTGTGACTATTTTCTCTGGGCTACTTAAAGAACAATGTGTATGTGACTCCTCCTCGTCATCTCCAGGAGATCCGTTCAAGACTTGGTCCGTCGCTGCGAGCTATGTGTTGAAAAGGCAGGTGGCCATGCTGAAGGTTATGGATCATAAAATGGAAGAGGAAACCCTGAACACAAACCTGCAGTTGTGCAGGCTGGCCTGTTTATTTCACCACTTTCATTGACAGATCTCATCCATTTCAGTGAGACATTCAATGTTCCTTCGTGATAACACTCAAACCTGGAAAAAGTACATTTTGTCATTGTTGTCTTAAAAATTCATGTGTCACGCATAGCATTTGTCAACACAATTATGTACAAATTGAAAGAATGATAGTTCTCCTTCCCTCACAACCAACACTGAGCTCTCCATAGTTGATAATTAGGAAATAGTAGCCCTCTAAAGTTTGATTACCTTTTTTTGGGATACGCACTGTATAATTATATATGTATATGTTTATATTATATCAACAATATTTTCATTAGTATTATCTTAATATACGCAGCCAACCACGAAGACTTTTTTTAACATAAAATCAAAACATTCAGACGTATTTTCTATCCGGAACACATGAAATTCTCAGTAATAGTAATAATTTTATGAAAAGGAAGCTTTTCTGATGAAAAAAACCTCCAAACGATATGCTGTTACGAATTGATGATGGATCAATCGCTTTAGAGCTTGCTCTATTTCTTATTCTGTTTATCTCCCATATACTTTAAACTTTCAGGCACATCATTATCCCCTTTCTCCAACAACCTACTTCCCAATATCACCCCCCCCCCCACCTCTCTCTCTCTCTCTCTCTCTCTCTCTATATATATATATCATCCAATACATTTTTCTAACTGGCATGGGTTATAATAATTTCGGACAGATATTTAGGGGAAATTACGATCAACACAGGGTGATCACGAACTACCTTCCTGAACCAGTTTCAGCCAGATATGTCCGGATTCATCCAGTTACTTGGTATATGCATATCAGCTTGAGGTTTGAGCTTATCGGCCTGCGGACAGTCCCACTACGAGATATTCTGAATGCTGGTAAGATTTCATTACACCTATTTATGTTTATTAGTATTATTATCAATAATTAAAAACAGCTGTTCTGTTTTAGGGCTTGCAATCATATTATTACGGTGGCTTTAGCTCGGCCACAATAATAAGGTGATCAAGCATTCAAGGGATTTCTTCTAACGGGCATCCGTTTACTTCACCTGGGTGGAGGGTGACAAATGTAGATTAATGTGTTGCCAAAGGATATTTATTTTAGTGCCATAGTAGGGATTAATCCCCGAATCTTGTGCTTCAAAATCCGGGAACTAATATCCATATAGACCACGACAGTTCCAGTACCTAATCGAGAAACCTGGAAGGGTATAGTGGTTCATTCATTTGATTCTAAATCCTTCAGTTCACTCTCGCCACCAAATAAATGTGTTAAATATATATTTAGCAACAGCTGATTTTTATTAGGATATTATGAGTGCTCTGTATTTGTGTTACTTTTGCATTCCTATTCTGTTTCGTCTTCTTGAACCTATTCTTCCCCCGAAATCCAATTCGTTTTGCAAATAATACTTGTGACCAGCGCCAGCAATTACTTTAATGTTAAAAAACATCGAGAAATTATGCTAAATAACGTTTTTTTAAAACGCCGTTATTGGGGTGTCTTCTTACTCCCAAACTCTATGACAAGGGATAAAAAAGGGTCATCAGCGATTTGGGACGTCTTGTTCCTAACATATTATCCAACAAGAACAAAAAAGGAGGAGGGGGTCATCACTGCTTTTGTGTGTTTTTTTACTCTAAAATTATGTGAAAAGCAACAACAAACAATGTAATCGGCATTTCCAGCTGTCTGTTTACTACAATTACGACAAAACAATGTGCTAAAATCATGCCACATTATGTCAGATTGTGCCAAAAAGCACAGTTATGATTGTGACTCCTAATTGTGCCCATTCATCTCGCCTATTTCCTTTGAAATGTTGTTTGCATGTTTCTTGGCATGACATATAAAGTACTGAATATTTGACTTCTTTCGAAATCACCCATGCATGACCGTCCAGGCGCAATTTTCTTCAGTTTCGGTCCTTTTCAGACCTTTATTGCTCCCTCTATCTCCATATATTTGATACTACCTAATTCTAACAAATAGTGCAATAGATATTCTTCCAATTGCGATTAAACTTTTTTTTTTTTTTTTTACATTTAGATACTTCAATATATACCCTTTTCAGCCAAATACAGAAATAAATTGCTCTAAAGTTCTTAATGTTTAACTTAGGTCTTTAAAGCTTGGTGGGTATTCTGTAGCTGTTGTATTTGACAACTGTCAGCATTTTTTTTTACGGCATCGTGAAGTTATTGCTAACAAACCTTAGTTTACCATGCATTACATTTTAATACATAATATTTATTATATTTATTACATATTAAATATATTATGTATTACACACAATTGACGATGATCTTAAAGAGACCGCAATGAAATTATCCTTACGTGGATACCATACACGATATTCGGTCACGCATGAAATTTTCTCTGAATTGCATTTCATGGCTGGTCGCAATACGGATTCCGCATGATTTCCGCCCAATTGTTTACACCTATTGCCTATCCTGATTATCTTTCAGATCACTTTTTGCCCCCATTCTGATCTTTACTCTTCTTCAAATTTTGCAGGCATATTCAGGGTGGCCAAACGAGTAGGACAACTGGAATCCGGATTTTGAAAATCGGACAAGCGTGACATTTCAGATGACATTTTATAATTTAAAAAAATATTACGTCACATGCTTTGATAGGATTGTCCAAAAACGGCTATGAAAATGCCCATGCAATTATCCCAAATTAAATATGGCACATAGAAACACATAAAAAATCAAGTTAATATCAATGAAAGTCATTTCAGAACATGTCATTTTAGGACGTTTAATTATTTACAATTATTGTACGCAAAGCCTATGTGCCGTGGTGCACTCTTTTGATCCAGGTGAAATTTAACTCGTAGAATTTGATTGGTCTCTCCCTCTCTCTCGCACCTCATGTCTACTTTGCTGCAGCGTTTGGTAACACTTGATTTTACCCCGTCCATTGGTATAAGCCAGTTCGGGGTTAGCGCATGGTACAAATGACCCCAAATATCCACAGATAGTTTAGACATGGAGGGTCCCTTTATGTGCACTTCAGAAAAATAACTCTGGGAGTGATAGAGGTGCCTCATGAATAGCTTTTGTTTCCCCCTTTTAAAAGAATACTTCCACCTGGATATCAAGGAATGCACCATTAGTGCATAATTGAATAATGATTACATGACATTCATGAGCACATATCGAATATTAGTGTCAGTGGGTTTTAGAATTTGGTACAGATGACCTTTATCTGCTCATGCTCAGATTCCATCTCCGAAGTGGCTTATTGGCTATGACATAATCTTTAGACGCTATTTTGGCCCCCTTTCCGATCTATATTTGTTTTAATTTTGCAGGCACATTCTGTGCGGCCAAACGCAGGACATTTTGTAGTCTACTTCTAGACGTATTTAATTGTTTTGAAACCCAGTGTGGGTGCACACAGCGTTGAACTCATCTGCAAGCACAGACCCTAATTTGATTCTTAATCCGAAAATCACTGTGTCTTGAGAGAAGCCTATTAAACCTAACTCCCTAATGGTCGTGTCATCAGGAGCACCTGTAGTGTAGGGCCTATGGTGGTCTTGCAGTGCAGACACTATTTTAGGACTGACCAGGGTTGTTGCCTGTAAACTAGGGTTGAACGGTGCGAAGTCCACTGATTCACTGTCCCCACAAATTCACCTCGGCCTCCCCCCGCCCCCCTCCAAAAAAAAAAAAAAAAATGAAAACAAATATGAGTGTATTTAGTTCTGATATGATTGTATTTTTGTTGTTGTCATTATTATAAGTATTATTAATTTTAGTATTAATATAATGATAATTGTTTTTGTTATTGTTTTAATGTATATATATATATATATATATATATATATATATATGAGGCTTCGGCCGAAACAGACTGTCCAGCTAAGTCACTAAAGCAACACTTTCCAGCCTATTAAAATTTGTACTATATGAGCTCCTATATATAGTTGAGCACTTTCAGCCATTGCAGTCCACGCCTTACTTACCTACTATATATATATATATATATATATATATATATATATGTATTTTGAATGGGCCTACCGTGATTGATTAAGGTTTCAACCCTGATGCGAGAGGTCGCGGGTTCGATTCTAAATTATTAGTACCTGTACTTGCATCCTTTGACAATGTGTTTTGCCCATCTTTTTCCCTTCTCGACCCATGTGTATTAGACCATAGACTACGGAATCCGGGTGGCTCCTGTATTAAGCCTACGAGAGTTAAACAATTCAGCAGTCAACTAGTTAACGGGCTCCTAGTACCTGGCAATGCTGGGGTTATCATAATTGCCGTGCCTGCAGTCACCCGTTATTGTTATCGTTATTAACGTTATTTTTCTTCAATTTATCTATCGACATTTATTTTTGTTTTCTTTCCCAGATAAACCTCTCTTTTTTTATCCTTTGGGATTAGAAAACGGTGATATAAAAGACTCTCAAGTCACGGCCAGTTCATGTTTCGCCGATAACCAGTGTACTCAATGTGGCCGACTTAACTTTCTGAAAGGTAAATAATTTAGAAGGAAGATGGGGCTCTCGTAATGGTGGGGGTATTAGCCTCCTTACTTTAATCACGAAAAGTTGCAAATATGGACAGGCAGGATATCCTATAAAGTGATATGGAGTAGTATTCTTAAAAGATATCATTCACCGGAAGCCTATTTGTATTGGACATTTATGCATATATCGTAAGTATTTCAATATTTCCTTCAGATTGCTGATCGACATTTCTGAGACTGCTAGTTTATACTGTCCCATCTGCTTGATTTCATGTCTTGCAGTTGTTACATTATTGAACTCTTGCCAGTTGACTTCCAGTTTGTAGCTCTACTTTCCATCCTGTAATTCATTGATAATCTAATAACTCTCTTGCAACAATCTATTGTTGCCAAGTCTGCTATTGTATAACTGTTATATAACAGTTTTCTTCTTCATTGTCAAAATGTCAAAGCTTAACCTAAGACCCAGACCTACCTCTTCATCAACAATGGACTCTGCTAAGCCAGCACCTGTTATTCTAGCTGTTTCCAGTAACACACCCACAAACATACCTCTGGACACACCCCCTCCCCCACTACCAGCATCATCATCGATCGATCAACTCCTCCAGAGCTCGGACTTCGTGTTCATCGACCGGGTGATGGAAAAGGAAATGGTACGCCTCGTTGCCAATATGGAGAAGCGAGAGAGCAGGCTCTCTGATCTGATTGAAGACAAGCTTGCTCGCCTTCATGACTAGGAGGTTTCGGTTGATGGTAAGCTCCATGAATTCGGAGCTGTGAAGGAGTCAATGGAAAGGATAACAGATGATACGTCACGAGTTTCTCGCGAGCTAGACCAGCTACAGCAGTATTCCAGGCGAAATAATATTCGAATCCTCGGTGTTAAGGAGACACCGAATGAAAGCACTGACCAGCTGGTCTGCCAAATCGCGAGAAGCATTGGGGTAGACCTTGCTCCGTCTGATTTGGACCGCTCGCATCGTGTATCGCGACGTCCGTCAGAAGGTCCAAACCTGGAGCCGCAAGGAAATCGTTCATTTGTTAACGCTGTACGATCTTCAGAATCGCGCCCCAGGGTTATCATCGCGAAAATGATCTCCCATAAGTCAAAGGAATTACTAATAAAAAATAGACGCAAGCTGAAAGGCACAGGAAAAGTCATCGTAGAGGATCTGACTAGAAAGAATGCTGAATTACTCGCAGCTACATCAAAATTGAAGAACAAACTAAAAGCAACATGGTCAATTGATGGCCGTATTATGGCCGTCCTGACATCAACAGGGAAAAAGACACAGATCAATTCCTTTTCTGACCTGAAACGTATCTAAACAACCACTACTGTCTAATAAACATGACCCTAATATGTGACCCGACAAAATGAGACAGAAGTCGCTGGGCTAGAACTCGAGAAAATTGGGCAAATCTTTAAAAACTTCAAATTTCGTAATTTTTCTTTCTTCGCTGATTTGAATGTTCAATGTTTCATGAATGCTCTGTAAAAAAATTGAGTCCTAAATATAACGGGAAAGGGTAGAAAAAGCAGTTTTTCTACGAGTGTTTTTTCGGTCAACTCTTCTATTATTTCGGACAGCTGGCTTGTGCCAGAGCGAAAAGAAAGCCATCCGCAAGGCCCCGCCCCTAGCGACGCGTGGCTTTGTTCATTGGACGTTTGCAGTCACATGATCTCTGTAAAAGAATTTGCAACAAGTACATGTACTTTAATGCTCGATCGCGCTGGCTCGCTCGTGCCGTCTCGAATTGTTCTGAAGATTAAGATCAGATATTGCTTCTGTTATCATCGCATTCGTACTACTTCGGTCCCGTTATAATAAAGTACAATATTATCGATATTTCATTAATCATTTTTTTTTTGGGGTCTTTCTTGTTTCGTTTTGAGTGCAGGCTAAACAAAAATCTTTTTCTTCTTTCTCTGTTTCAGTTATCAGTACCTCCCCTCTATGTCTCGTTTTCTTTACAAGTTGATTATTTTGTTACTTTGCTCAGCCTAGTATCACTTTAAAGAAAGTCCCAAGATCCCTTTGAAGGGGGGGGGGGGGGGTGAACCAAATGAAATTGTGACGGCGAATGGAAATGTGTTAGAATGTGATACATGTTCAAATTAAAGATAGAGAGAAGAATTCACTAATCATCTGGTGAGGGTGTGTGTGAAAATAATAGACAAATTATTTAGCTCTATTAAAAGCAAAAAAGAAAAAGTTGAAATTGACTTACGAGCAGCGAAAATGTTGATACACAATAATAATAAGGGATAAATTCTGTAACCCTTTGAAAAGCCGAAAAGAAAATAAGTCTTTTAACCAGAAAGAAAAGTACATGTACCCGTGTAGAGATTATGAAACAAGCGCGCGATTTAGGACAAAGAGAGAGAGGGAAAGAGAGGGAGAGAGAAAATCAATAATCGTCTCTTGCTGAGGTGACTTAATCCTTGTTCTTTGAAAGGGGCGAATTCTCTACCTCTTTATAACATGGCGAAAAGAAAAGAAATTAGCTATTATACACCAGTAGATTGTATACATTCTTTTTTGGAGTAAACTATAGAGCGGAGAGAATCGATGACTTTCAAGCTAAGACGCAGGTTATCTTCATCATGTTCATACTGCCAGTTAACCAGGGGCGGATACAGGATTTTCAGAAAGGAGGGGGGGCGCACACTGAGAAACCCTCCGTTTGACGAAGCCAAACGGCCATCTGGGGGTCTGGGGGCATACTTTGTCACACAAAACAGGGGGGGGCGCACGCCCCTTGGGCCAAACCCCCCCCTCTACTAATTCTTTTATTCGTTAAGCCGAACGGACAAAGAGTTAGCTTTCAAAATAGAATTAAGAAGAACAGTCGAAATTATGATACAGGTGAAAGATTTAGAAGGAGAGAGAGAATTGCCTGGCCTGGTAACAGCCGAAAATAAAAGAAATTATTTTTTAAAACTAGAATGAAAAGGCCCTCGGTTGCGATAATGAAACAAGTATCTGTTTTAATTTTTGTTTTAAGCTTGAGTTAACTATAGAGCGGGGAGAAACGATGGACTTTCAAGTTAAGATGCAGTTTGTCTTCGTCATGTTCATACCGCCAGTCAACATGATGATAATTAGCGGCCAAATCTCTTATTCGTCTAAAAAGCCGAACAGACAAGAAAGAGTTAGCTTTCAAAATAGAATTCAGAAGAACAGTCGAAATTATGATACAGGTGAAAGATTTAGAAGGAGAGAGAGAGAATTGTCTGGGTGTCAATTTTTACAAAAAGCAGTTGTCATTATTATTTATTTTTTAAGCTCTAGTTAACTAGAGCGGCGCAAAGAAGCAGTTTATCTCTATCCTGCTTTTGAACATGACGATAAAAAGCGTCCAATTCTATAACTCTTTTTAACAGAGGAAAATGAAAGAAAATTATTTTTTAAAACTAGAATGAAAAGGCCCTCGGTTGCGATAATGAAACAAGTATCTGATTTGTTTTAAGCTTGAGTTGACTATAGAGCGGGGAAAGACGATGGACTTTCAAGCTAAGATGCAGTTTGTCTTCGTCATGTTCATACCGCCAGTCAACATGATGATAATTAGCGGTCAAATCTCTTATTCGTTTAAAAAGCCGAACAGACAAAAAAGAGTTAGCTTTCAAAATAGAATTAAGAAGAACAGTCGAAATTATAATACAGGTGAAAGATTTAGAAGGAGAGAGAGAATTGTTCGGGCGTTAATTAAAAAAAAAATAAAGCTCTATTAACAATAGAGCGGCGCTAAGAAGCAGTTTATCTTTATCCTGCTGTTGAACATGGGGAATTGATGATAAAAGAAATGAAGCTTTTTAACCATACAGAAAAGGACCTGTGTGGAGATTATGACACAAACTCGTGATTGAGAAGCAGGGACCGCGGAGCCGGTTTTCAGTAAACACGTGCAAACGTATAGCAATGCAAAAATGTGGTTATACACGCAGCCCCCCCCCCCCCCCCCCCCACTTAGCCCCTCCACTTTCCAAGACGTTCCGCGGCCCCTGAGAAGGACAATGAGAGAGAAGAAAAATCAATCGTCTCGCGAAGGCAGGATGTGACTTAATCCTTGTTCTTTGAAAGGGGCGAATTATATACCTCTTTGACATGGCGAAAAGAAAAGGGTCACATATGTGCTAAATGTTGACTTATATAATTTTCATTATATTCATTGTAGGCTTCCGGTTGCCATTTTATCTCATTTTTAATCCTCTGTGGAACTTGAAATTTATGTTCTTGTTAAAGTTGTGTTTATATTTGTATTTTTTTGTATGTCTCTTCGAAATTTATATCAAAGTGCAATCAGAAATTTAGATTTAGATTCAATATCAAATATCTTATCACCTAATAATGACGATGAGACGATGACGATGTACTCGGGATAAAACAATCTATTTTCTTGCCAGATGAGTTCAACGAACAGCTTTCTTATAATTTAATTATGCATATCAATAGTAGAAGCATATTGAAAGATATGGATGGTATTACGTCATTGTTGAATAACTTACTCTTTCAATTTTCTGTTTTTGGGATCACTGAAACTTGGTTAAATGCTAATTCATCAATGGGATTATGCAATATCGATGGTTATAATTTCATTAATATCAATAGACATAACAGGAGAGGTGGAGGTGTTGGTATTTATCTTAGTGACACATTGATTTATAAGCAAAGAGATAATTTTAATGTTAATAATGATTCATTTAAAAGTTTATCTGTTGAAATTGAAAATGTATCTGATAAAAATGTAATATTTGGTGTCGTATATAGACCTCCTGATCAGTCAACTGAATCATTTTTTGATCAATTATCATCTGTTCTTAATATTGTAAATAATGAAAACAAACTGATTTATATAATGGGGGATTTTAACATTAATTTGCTATCAAGTGTCTCTTGCCAAAATTCTAATGATTTTTTGAATCTGTTTACTTCATTTTCTATGTACCCACTTATTTATACCCTACTCGTATTACAGGCCATTCTTTAACATTATTTGATAATATTTTTACAAATGATATGACAAATAAATTTAGTGGTGTGATTTTGGTTGATATAAGCGACCATTTCCCCGTTTTCACTATTTCTCATTCCAATAGAATCAATGCAAAGAAAAAGTCAATAATTTTATTTAAACGAGTTATTAATGAAAATAGTATTATTCACTTAAATGAACGTCTAAGAAATGTATATTGGAATTTGAAATTAAACAATCCTAATGCTAGTTATAGTTTCTCCTTAGCAAAATGTTTACGTTTATATGATGAATGCTTTCCTTTTTGGGAAATACACATTAAATGCAAATTTAAAAATAAGCCATGGATGAATAGAGATTTATTAAAAAAGATTAAGAATAAATGGCGCTTGTATAAAAAGTACTTGAAGTCACCCACTGTATATAGGAAAAGGGTTTATAATCAATTTAGAAATAAAATTACGAATGAAATTTAAAAAGTTAAATATCAATATTATAAAACGAGATTTAATACTGAAAGGGGCAACATGAAAGCAACATGGAAAACTATTAATGAAGCTCTTGGTGTAAAATCATTTTCTAAACAATGTATTGATAATATTAATGTTGATGGTAGAATAATTACAAATAAGAATGAAATATCTGAAATATTCAATGAGTATTTTGTAAACATTGGTTATAATTTAACAAACAATGTGCAATATTCTAATAGAGATCATCATAAGAAATTTGAAAGAAATGTTAAAACTGCATTTTCCCCCCTGTAACTTGTAAAGATATTATTGATATTGTTTGTGGCTTAAAGAATGGAACGAGTGCAGGCTTTGATGAAATTGATACTGGTGTCATTAAAAGAGTAATTCATGTAATTGCCCCACATTTATGTTCTATATTTAATTCATGTATTGAACATGGTGTATTCCCCATTCAATTAAAGATAGCAAAAAGTGATCCCAGTTTTTAAAACAGGTGATGTTAGTTTTGTAAAGAATTACCGCCCTATATCTGTTTCGCCTTTGTTTTCAAAGATTTTTCAGAAGTGTCTATACAAGCATTTGAATGATTTCTTATCGTCATGTAATATTCTTTTCTGTCTGATAATCAATATGGTTTTCCCTCGGGACACTCCGCATCCATGGCTCTTCTAGAATTTATCCACAAAGCTTGTTAAGCTATTGATTCTAAAGAATATAATTTCTTGATTTGAGTAAGGCCTTTGACACTTTAGATCACTCTATTTTATTAAGTAAATTGGAAGATAATGGAATTCGTGGAAATGTGTTATCCTTATTTTAAGAGTTATTTGTTAGACCGATCTCAATTTGTAGTTGTAAATAATTATAAGTCCTCATACAGGCAAATTCAATGCGGAGTGCCCCAAGGGTCTATATTGGGTCCATTACTTTTTTTGGTTTACATTAACGACCTAATTACTTCTTCTAGGCTGTTACAGTTTATTCTTTTTGCAGATGACACCAGTGTGTTTATGTCTGGTAGCAATCTGAATATATTATTAGATACATTTAATGGCGAAGTTCATAAGTTAAACCATTGGTTGATAAATAATAAATTAGTTATAAATGTTCAGAAAACTCAATTTATGTTATGTCCAAAAAGAAAAGTTGAAGATAATTTAATTATACATTTTAATGGGCAGGCTATAATTCGTGCTTCATTCATAAAATTTCTTGGCGTTTATATTGATGACAGATTGACCTGGCATGAACACGTTGGTGTCATATGTAATACAGTTGCTAAAGGTGTTGGTATTCTTTATCGTTTACGACATTTTCCAAGATATATTTTGATTATGCTGTATTATGCTTTGATAATTCCTCATATTAATTACTGTAACATTGCTTGGTCTAATGGTTCTGATTATTTTATGACTAAATTATTTGTATTACAAAAGAGAGCTGTTCGTATAATTCATGATGCTCCTTTCAATGCCCACACCTTGCCACTTTTCCAAAAATTGAAACTTTTGAATATTTATGATATGAATAATTACAATATTGTAATATTTATGCGTATGTCTTCAAAAGGTTTATTGCCAATATCCATATCCTGTAAATTTGTACTCAACTGTGATGTACATTCTTATGAAACTCGCAATGCTGGTAATTTTCACTTCCCAAAAGTCCGTACAAATATTTCCAAAAATACAATTTTTTTTAAAGGCCCAGTTTTATGGAATAACATCCCAACTAATTTTAAAAACGTTAATTCAATGAGTACTTTTAAACGATTATACAAATTTCATCTCTTGTCATTGTATTCTGTTTTGAACAACTTTCTCTATCAACGCGCTCTGGTTTAGGCCAACTGCACTTCATTAGGTGTGTGTACATATAACACACATAAAAGTGAGTATGGGGAGGACCATTTTTGAGCGCATCTCCTTTCTTCATCCACGCTTGCCTTTTATGTAGTAAAGAAAAGGCCGCATGGGGGTAGTGCACGCCTATTGCAAACAGTGCCGTATATAGGGAGAGTTTGGCCAACTTTGCTCCAGTGGGTAACAATATGGCGGCAAGTTGCTTCGCTAGACAAGCATGTAACAAAGGAATATACACCATGTTGTGCCCAACTGAAACCGAGTTGGCCAAACCCTCTCTATATACGGCACCGATTGCAAATAGAGTACCTACATAATGAGAGTAGCGACAACTCATAATTTGAACGCCATTTTGTTTCCTCTGCTATGCAACATTTCTATTCAATTCCGATGAGCACCAGGGTGTTCTCAATAGAAAGAATTCAAATTCAAATTCATTTTGTTTCCCGAAAAGTCAGACGTCCATGTCGCTACTCTCTATATAAAGGTACTATAATTGCAAGCAGAGCCATACATACACATGAGTATGTAGGGCTGTGATTGCAAATAGAGTCCCTATTTCTGGCCCAAAATAGCCTTTGAATTATTTATATTTAGAACACCCAGGTGCACGTCGGAATTGAATAAAAATGTTTCGTAATAGTTGCCCCAAATTCGCGTTCAAATCTATCAAGGGACTCTAATTGTAAACAAATGTAAAAGTTCACTGAGTGATTTTACCCATTTACATTTACTTTGCTTTTGCATTAATAAGGGGGTGGACTAAATGGTGGTTGGGTACCCACTACGTCTGACGTTCACCCCTGGATCCAAGTTGACCTTTGGTCACTTCACATCGTGAACGGGGTCATGACCCAGGGTAGAAATGGGTATGTTCACTGGGTCCTCTCTTTCCAAGTGCATTGGAGTTTTGACAATTACAACTGGCATCCCACGACCGATCTTCGAGGATTTACCGTAAGTTTTGTATAGAGTCATATACTGTTTTTCCCCCACTAATTTTCAAAACACAAGTTAGCAGGAAAAAATTATGGTGGCTTATTGTCACTGTAACCCCTAGTCCTCTCTTTTATTTTTTTTTTTAGTTTTTCTTTAATCTTCTTTTGATTATTATTTTTCGTATTGTTATCGTGAGTGCATAATTGAATCATCATTCATGACATTCATGAGCACATATCGAATATTAGTGTCAGTGGGTTTTAGAATTTGGTACAGATGACCTTTATCTGCTCATGCTCAGATATGATTATTTACGTCTGGGACCGACCTTTAACGTCACCATCCGAAAGACGTGACTCAGTCTCGAACCTGGGTCCGCTGAATCAGTTTACAACTTCCACTGGTAGCTGGATTACAGGCGCACGCCACAACGCCCAGTTAATTCAATTTAATGCAATCTTTTATATGCACCTTATAGTTTTTTTATTCCTTTTGGGACAGTTACTAAATCGGGCAACCCCAAACCATACGCTTACTAAAAATTCATGAATATTCATATACGTGTTTTCCCACATATTTGGTAATTTAACAGGGTAACTTGTTGAAATATGAGAAAATGTTTTTTTAGCGATTGAAAATAAATGCTGATTTCCGGTAAACCAACAAACTTGCTGTTGTTTTACAAGAAAAAGCCTGTAAAATTGAAATGACGGCAATAACTTGTAATTTCAAGGGCCAGGAAACCTGTAGTTTTACAGTTATTTTTTTACAGTGTAGCTCTAACTGAAAATCACGCAGTGCGACTTTTTGGTGGTTTTGTGGTGCCTGGTCACAAATTTTGTTATGATAAACGTTGATCGTCAGTATCTTCATCATCATTAGTAGCAGTAGTAACGTAGTAGTATTTTGTTCAAGCATTTGAATATGTATTCTCATTAATAATCACATTCATTACAGGAATTTGGCGGGAATGGAGACAAGGATACTATCATTACCAACTACTTTGCCACTCCAATACTTACAAGATATGTGCGGATTGTTGCCATAAGATCCCGAAGGGTCTCTATGCGATTCGAAGTAATTGGTCGAAGAATTGATCCTGCAAGAAAACATTTTGCAAAAGGTAATATTAATAATGGAAATAATATAGGTTTTCCCGGTCAATTTCGTAAGATCGTCAGTCAATTTCATTTTGCGTGCATTAAATTTCAAGGATTTAGGTCGCGCACAGCCGATTTGTAATTCAAATTCATTTTCATATCATTCGAATTTGTATTTATGTCATTTGAATCTAAGTTTTTGTCAATCAAATTCGCACTAAATGCACCTAGTTCGCAAAACGTTCATTCAATTTAGCAAAGAATGGCAAGGGAATTGCGCAATACTGTTATTTCAGCATTCAATTTCATTTCGGATCATTCAACTTAACACGTTGAGCATTCAAAATCAAATGTAGTTCCAGTAAATGTTGTCAGTTGATAATTATTTGGTATTTTCATTCTTTCCTTATGAGTTTTCTGCACACATGGGTGTGTTTTTCTATAATCAATAACATTCTTTTATTTTTCTTCTGATTTATTATTTTTATTTTATTTTCTTCTGATTTATCATCATTTTGAAATTTAGCTCTAGGAATGTTTGTTCTTCATTTCTAACGTTTATAGTGCCTGCAGAATTGCAGATTTTCTTGATTGATTTTCATTTTTTTTCATAATCTTGTTTTTTTCATTTATTTTCTTGATTGATTTTTATTCTTTTTCATAATCTTGTTTTTTTCATTTATTTTCTTGATTGATTTTTATTCTTTTTCATAATCTGTTTTTTTTTCATGTCTAACTATATATATATATATATATATATAGTGAGTGTGTCACTGTGTTGGCTGTCAATGTATACTCCTCAAAATGTTATTCATAACGTACATGTAGTTATCATGAATTATGTTATATATATAATGTTTCCTTTGTATAGTAGGCCTATGTCATGTTGGGCAATGTATCTCTTTATTTCATTTCATTTTTTTCGCATTGGGGATAGGGAAATAATTCAACATTGTAACTTAGAGTCCAGATTATGAAAGTTCGAACATGATGAGTTCCAGCATGATTCAGCCCTTCCGATAGTGCTCACCGAAACAGGGGGCTTCTGGGGCAGTGCTGCCTCCAAGTCCCTCTTCATCTGGTGAAGGGTAGCGAGGGGGTTGGCATCAATAATAAGTCGGAGTCTGGCTCGCATTTCGTCGTCAAGCTTGACGTTTTTCGCCCCTCCTCGTGGCAACTTGTCACGTCTCCCTTGGTGGCTACTATAGACCTGGCGGTACTTCTTTTGATTCCGAGTGCGTCTGCAAGTTCTAAGTAGTCTGCCTGGTGTCCTTTAAATGTATCAATCAGCCTATTCCTGTCTTCATCGGATGTACGCCTATATCTAATTCTGGGCTCCATTTTGACGAGAGAGATACCTACAACAGACGTGGCCCGAATCAAAATGTGTGTAAGCAATGGGGAAATGAAGCTTTATACGACAGACTTATATAAGTCTGTCGTATAAAGGATTTCATGATAGCTGCAACAACTGTACATGACAAAACATGTTATTTTAAACATTACGACTTGAATAGATGAGCAAAAACACACAAACGCTAAATACATGCTAAATTGAATGAACTCATTACGAATTCGAATGCCCACGTGCGAATTTGAATGCTCGAAAAGACGCTTCCAAGCGAGGTAGCGAATTTGAATGCTCTCCACGCATATTTGAATTTGAATGATGTAAACGCTAAATGTCTTGACCGAAGTGCGAATTTGAATGACCTCAAAATGAATTTGAATGATAAATTTCATGGCACAGATCTTTTTCGCGAATTTGAATGACTCCCTTATCAAATTGAATGACAAATCTGCGAAATTGACCGGGAAAACCTATAGTAGTAATAACAGCGATGGTAATAAGAGTGATCGTATTTATAAAAGGAAGAAGAAGAAGATACTAATGTCATCTTTACCAAAAGATGAATGAGATTTTGATTAAAGGTTTATGTGATCGTTTGATCGCAGCTTATTAAAATTTACCGACCCGTTTTATGACAAACTGACAGTATTTCATCTGCTATATTTGTTTCCAAGTTCGAAAAATTGTTAGATGTACACAGCAGGTTAATTAAATTAACAATTGCACCCCGGTAGAGCCACTCAATGTGACCTGGGACCGCATGACCGTTACCAAAATCGCGGATAAAGGGGTGAATTTCAAGGAACGTCCGCGGACAGAATATTCCTCGAAATATAGAAAACAGGGGTGCGCAGGTGTCCTCGAAATAGATAAAATAGGGGCCAGGAAAAGGGAAGAAAACCCATGTAGGAAAATCCCGGAGCCGAGTGAGTGTGCGTGTGTGTAATTGGGTTTTTACGGACGTGTAACAATCAGATATGATTATTTACGTCTGGGGACCGACCTTTAACGTCACAATCCGAAAGACGTGACTCAGTCTCGAACCTCGGTCCGCTGAATCAGTTTATAACGTCCACTGCTAGCTGGATTACAGGCGCACGCCACAACGCCACAACGCCGAGTCGCTAGCTGCGGGCCTGCCGTGGAGAGCGCGTTCATCGTTGAGAAAAAAAATCCCAGGACTGCCGTCACTCAGCAAGATGGCGGACGTGAAGGTAAGTTTTTCCCACTGAACTCTATGACTGGAATGGGCTCGATCGCTCGCTGCAAGCTGATTAGCCATAGGCAACATGACGCCACTGGCAGCTCGCCAGCGCCATCTCGTTTCCCTCAAAACAATTCCGGAACGTCGCCGCTGTATGTAACATTTGACCAAGGTTGAAGGACTATTTTCACTCATATAATCATCATAATGCCCTTCAAAGATGAACTGAGAAGATGCTGTCTTTCGCTGCAGTCAACTGCACGAATCGTGAAAGTCGTGTGAAAGGACTTACGTTTCACAGGTATGAAGAACCATTATAAGCAAGTAACACTAACAGTCCCATTCATACGCTTTCATGTTAGTTTATGGGTGTATGCAGTATGGCACTCATAGGCCCTTGCTACTTATACATGTACAAGCTTATCTCAAGATAACCTTGTACTCCAGACTAGCTTTTACGGGTGAATAGGCTTCAATGCAATAGCTTTTGTGTGTACTATCAGCGGGTCTTTTTCCACTCCAGTCTAGACATTTCATACATGAGACATGAGGAATTAAAATTTCATTTTCAATTCTGAATCCCCAAATTTGTGGCACAGTATGACTAGTTGAAGAGTCCCTGAATCAGGCAATCTAGCAAATTTAAGGAATCGGAAAATAGCGTTAAACACGGACATAATATGTACTAAAATACTAAAGCTTTTCGACATGCACTCACCAGAGTAAATTCGCATGAATGAACAGAACGCCAGAAAACGAAATAATATAATAGCATTTGTTCGACCGAACGGCTGTTACTATGCCTAACCTTGTTCCGCCAATCATATCGCGCCATTTAGCGTCCACTGTTCCTTCGGCTCTATTATATCGTTTCGTTTTCTGACGTTCTGTTCATTCATGCGAATTTACTCTGATGAGTGCATGTCGAAAAGCTTTAGTATTTTAGTACAATGTCCGTGTTTAACGCTATTTTCCGATTTTGCAGTACCAAGCACTTATAAATTTAAGGAAATCAAATCTTGCTCTGAGCAATTTTGTTGTCTGTGACTGCTGCAACAGTGAATGTTGGACACAGTCCCAAATAGGCAAGGGCCCACCCATAGGCCATCTCGTGTATGAATGATCTAGACTGGAAATAGGCACACTGATACACACAAAAGCTGTATTTTCATTATATTAATTGTGTGTGAACTTGTAATTTGAGAATCCGGTCTTGGACACCTATATGTTAATGAAAAAAGGGTATAAATGTCTTGTCCTTGAAATATGGTAAAATAGGGGTAAGTTTCTGAAAGTGTCCTTACAATCTTAAAAATAGGAGTATTTCAAAGTACCATTTTGTCCTTGTTTTGACGTAAAAAAGAGGGTTAAATGTCACAAAATGTCCTTGAAATTGACTGCAAAAGGGGGTTATTTGCATTTGTGTAAGGGTCATACGCGTTCCCCTTTGCGGGGAGTGGCTCCACCGGGAATTGCACGCAGTCGATTTCGTTGTATGTGGTCGCTCTATAGACAACAATAAGCTACTTTTGAAAGAGGACGGTGCCTAAGAATCTATCTTCTTTATGTTATTGTTTTTTTCTTCTATCTTCTTCTCTTTCTGTCTTTCATTATATTATTCTTTTTTTTTTATCCTTCTATCTTCTCCACTTTCTATCTTTCTTATGTTATTCTTTTGTTTTTGTTTAAATCATTCCCCATTTTTATTTTTTTAATTTTCCTTCTATCTTCTTTTTTCTAAGTTTCCTAACATTATTGTATTTTTATCCTCCTTTCATGTCCGCTTTCTATCCTCCTGACGTTATTCTTTATCTCTCATTCTATTTTCTCCTTTTTCTGCATTTTCTAATGTAATTATTTGTTTGGGGGATATAGAATAACGACAGCGTTGAGTCAACCTTGATCAACCTTGAGAGAAGTCGGGGTGGTTTCGCCACCTCGACCATTGCGTATTGTGTAGCGAGGCATGGGCAAGCTGTTAGTCTTTTTTCCTATTCCCTTTGTCTTAGTTTTATACATGGACAATGACGATCTTGTAAAACCATAAGAAAAGTTGTGAGAAGGCGCATGACACCGACTCCATCGGTCTATGGACCATTACAAAGTTTGCGACAATATATGTATGAATCAGCTTTGATCTTGCTGGTATCCATTTACCTCAACTGGAACAATGTTAATGTACATTTTGCCAGAGGACGTTAATGCCGTGGCAGGGATTCGAACCCCGTACCTTTGGGTTCATATATAGTCAGGTGACTTATCCAGTAGACTATAAGACCTTTTGGGGTTATCCTGCTTGAAGTATACCCGTCGGTAGAAATTTTCACGAATTGCGTCGATAACTTGAGGAGTCTCTTGCATTGTGTTCTTTGCTGTCTTTTTCTTTTCTAAAAAAATATTTAAAAAAATAATGCAAAGATATTTGTTATCTTCATTAAACATCTGGTTTAGGCGAGTGCCACAGCTCTCCAGATGGGATTGACTACAGAGGTACAATCAATTATACCAATTCCGGCTTATCATGTCAGAAGTGGACGGTTTTCACCCCTCATTCACACGACAGAACGCCTGAAAATTTTCCAGCAAGGGGTCTCGGTAAAAATTAAAACTCATTTACAGTTTTGTTAGAAAATAGAAATTGGAATGAAAAGTCTTGAATATAAAATCATTTTGATCTCCTTGACCATGCTGAATCAAAAGATACACATGTGAGATATGTTGATATTCCATCCATGATTTCCGATTAATTCTGATGTAAATATTTTAAAAGAACTTCCCTAAGGTCTGGCATTTCGGACCCGACAGCTCCCCCGCACAGCCATCTCTTTGCTTTGCTTGGTCCAGGAGATGGCGTAGTGTTTGGCAGATAGAAAACCCTCTTATGATTTATGCGTTTGTCTAGTGCACATTTAGGTCGCTTGAATTTACATGTCAGTCCTTGTATCTATATTATTTACCTCCAGTGTGTTTAATGAAGAAAAAACAAACTTTAGAAGAAAAAAAAAGAACACTTCACATCATCAGCTGGTTTATAGCTATTAATCCACTAAAATAAAAACTCAAATCTGGAAAGTTTTTAAGGGTTGACCAAACCTACTTTTAATAAGTTTTTCAACACCCATATATCATTTTCAGGCGCTGAACTGGATGAAAGTTTTTTTTTTATCAATTCACTGACAAATGGCAACATTTGCCTTGGAAATGAATAATGATATTACTACTACTACTACCTATTATAATAGTATTGATAATAGTAATATTAATATAAACAACAGCAACAGTAACAAGGATGGTAATGTTAATGAAATTAATTAAATGAACAGTATAATAATTTCACATTCGTAATAATACGAATGGTAATAATGATACTAATTATAATGAAATAATGATAATCTTAACAATAATATTAATACAAAATAATGACAACATACTTACCATTGACTTCACTGGGCAATACCCCTTTATAATTAAATATATCTACGCGGCTCGTCTGTGCCAATAGGGAATGATGGTTGGTAGTATACTTCTTTAATTCGATGAATTTAATGTCCATATCAACTGAACTTTGTTTGTGTCTTTGTTTACATTCATGCACAGAGGAGTAAATGTGTGATAGTAAAAATACTAGATTTAAAAGAAACTTACCAACATTAAATACGAGCATACCGAAACAACAAGAGGAAAATGCTTTCATGAAGCCGGTTTATTCCGTTCCATTTGTTTATATGCAGAAGTTGAGTTTCAAACCGAAGACAGGATATAAATACCAGAACGAGAGTTGTAAACGTAGTCGTCCTTGACATGGCAATATAATTCAAATGATTAAAACAGACATAATCCATTATTATTTGTATAAAGGGTTGTAAGGTGACCAGAACATTTGCGTATCTCATGGTTTGCGCAAAGGTACCCGGATGACCTTGTAATTTTAAAACAATGTCTTGTGGTTTGTGTAAAAATACCTGGAGGAGCAAACATTATTATACAGATATTGACTGGTAGGCTGTGTAATATTTCATTATTTGGACCGCCGAAGGGAGTTGTATCTTTAACGAGAGAAAATATATTTGGTGAACAAAGAACGTATAGCACACTCCTTGCAGTAAATATTACACTATATTTAAATAGCCTAGATGACAATGAGGTCTGGATTTTACTGGTCTAGATCTAGCCCTACTGAGCATGCTGAGAGGATTCCAAGTCTAGATCTACTCACACAATTCTCAGTGGCTTCTTAGAAATTGGACGTGAGGGGTCAATCTATTGTAATTTTACTTATAATATGAGAAAATTGGTTCGCATAGATCTAGGCCTGAATTAGAATCTAGGCCAACGTTTGATATAGATCACACAGGAGAGGAACTACTTTGCTTCATAATGAGTCTAAAGGAGTGAATAAAAAATCCTCTCTAATTGCCTTCGTACATACGTCCTATAAATATAATGCTAGATTTGTTTCTAGCAAAAGAACCAGTGAATCCACACTATTAATCAGGAAGAGCTGTAAATCAACATTGACAATGTAAAATTCATAAAACTTTAGGCTAATCTGAGCCAATGCGCAAATTTTGTCCTTATTTATTTCGATTTTTTTACTACGAATTATGCTACTAACCCCATTTTCTTGTGCTATCGATGCGCCTATATAGTTGACAAATTACCGGGAGTGAAAATATGCGAATTGCGATCTTCGCAATCGAAATCACGCACGAGCTGTGGGCCAGTCACATCTTTGTATCTGTAAGAGCTATCAAATATATTTCCATATCTCTTGGTTTTGGCTGCTCGTGACACGTAAAAAGTTGAATACGCGTTTAAATACACAAATGTTAAGACAATGGATGTTTATGCACAGCCCTTGCAATATGTTGGGTAAGGACAAAATAAATAAATGTTTTTCTGCATGTCTTTTTTATGTCTAAATCAATGCAAAAACATAAGAATATGTAATGTTGAAAATTGAGGAATTATTAATAATAATATTATTGAATTACTTTTCTTTAGTGGAAAACAATGGTATATCGCCCTCACTTGAAAATAGTTCACTCGTCTCATCGGCTAATCAGCTCCTGTGATATACCATTGTATCCCACCCAAAGCCATTCAATATCATTATTCAGCGTCAACTATAGCATAGGATAAATGTAACCCTCCACCACAAAACTCCACCATAAAAAGACCAATGTCGCAGCTGGGATTTTTTTAGAATGAAAAGCTAAAATAAAGATCGTGAGGTCGAAAAACAGATTTTAGGCTTTTCATATTTTCTGATAGGTCATTTATTGTTCTACCATCAGACCAAATTTGGGGGCCATCTGCATAAATATATTTTTTTCTTTGATTTGAAATTACAATTTCGTGGAATTTTAAATAAACGTATGCCTGCATGATGGGTAAAATCTTTAAATTAAAATGTGTGCATAAATCAAAGTTTATTAATTCTTTGCCTTTCGAAATCCAAAGAAAAGAAGAAATATATCTTCTTTGAAACTGGTCCAAGTTTAAACTTAATCTGATAATCCCTTCATAGTCAATACTAGGGAGTTTGTATTCAACACTTTAGTGAGACAGGACATAGGATACCACTAGGGTTTTCTCTTTGTAATTTCACAGGATTTTGCATGGTCTACACAAGGTAAGCTATATATCATTCAAAAGCTTAGAGTCCAATCTTTTAAACTTAGTGAAAATGTAATAATGCGAAATTTAAGACGTATTGGTCGTTTTCTGGTGAGGGTCACTGGATCACCGAAGGATGGAGACTTATGCTCATTTGTTATGAATGCCGGTAATTGTATAAGGATAATTTATTCAATCTGCAATCAGAAGAAAAAACAGAAACATACCATAAGTAAGCTGTATATCGATATGAACCAACTGAATGAAAGCAATAAAGAATGCTACAAAAAACCCCCCAAAAAACGTGATCTATCAATAAATTTTAATTGATACTGCCTCTTTGATAGCTTGCTTGTATGATTTTAAACATGTATGATTTCCTGACCAGTTCACAAATAAAATCCTTTACGTCAAAAATATAGTATATATTGGCTAGTTCTTTGTGGCTTGTGCATTAAGAATAACATCGTCAAAGCAATAAACCTCTTCCCTTTGAACTTCCTTTAAACATGAACATTTCTCATGCTGCAACCAAACAAAGGAATTCTTACTTCAAAACATTTATATATACTCATTTTTAATGTCCCCTTTAAATACAAGCATGCATCTGTAATCCCTTTGAGAACTGCATTAATTTACATTAACACAGTCATATTCCTGTCATATTCTTTGACTCCCATAATAAACTACTTATACTCAAACGACTCCCTGTCTCCTGTCTGTTATGCCTTTATCAATACATAAACATGATAACCTCAAAACCAACATGCCCTTGCACAAATTAAAATAATAGGAGACTATGCAAGTTCCTTTAGATTTCATCAACCCTTGTCAACTTTATCCATAATATTAACTGATCTTTCACCATAATAAGCTGCTAAATTTACTCTTTGACTGAACTATAATTCCTTTTTATTCAGCGAAACACACCTTATCACTGCGCCCTCTCCATTCGCGCGCTAAATTAACTAATTAACATAATATATCCCTTTGTTTTCACTGAAGGCCTACTGTACACGTATGCAATTGCAACGCTATCTTGACATTGACCCGTTAATCGAACTGAACCAAATAAATCGCCCTTTTACCTTAACTTAAAAGTCCCCCAAAAGTAGAGATTAACTTTCACTACTGACAGCTAACGGCAAAGTGTATTAACCTCGTCTGGTTTCTTAGAAAGGTCAAAGCAAAGGGGGGAAAATAGGTTTGCTCGGCAAACCAGTCACAAATAGTGTTAATTAGTGCATTAAGCATATTGAATAGGCAAACATATTTGAAAGATTACATTTTATATTGGACATCAAATAAAATTGGAAAATATCAAATAAATATTCAGATATCAAATATTTAAAAACTCAAATTATCAAATATTGGATATTCAATATTTTTAAATATTTAAAAATATTCAAGTATTAAATAATTCAAAATATCTCGAGTAATATAAACTCAAAATATGCAAATATCAAATATCCATGGTGTTAATGATTTTGGGAAATGTAAATCACATTTGTAAATCTCCTTGTTCTTTTTAATATTTTTGAGCACTGATCACTTGAAATTATTACCGATTAACATTGTGTATGATTTTGTGTTAATGTTTTGTAAATTGATTATTACAACTCATTATATTTGCATTTTAAAAAAAATCAAAGTATAAGTTAATAAGCAGACCGTTTTGCTGTAATATTTCATGTTTCACTCTCTCCCCCCCCCCCTTTAAAAATTTATTTTCTTTCTCCTTGTTCCTTTTTTTTTCAGGCGATCACAATAACTGCCGTAACCCAGACGGGGAACCTACTGCGTGGTGCTACACAACACACGCAAAGATCAGGTGGCAATATTGCAATATACCTCCTCCTCAAGATGTATGTGACGAGGCGCATGAAAAGCAAAGTAAAACATTTAATTTTTAATTTATTATTTCATCTTGCATGATATTTTCCCTTCGTTTCATCAAAAGATTTTTATGATCCTATTTCAATATCTTAATAAAATTATTTATCCGCACACTGCACCCATCAACCCCTTTTATAGATCTACATGCAAATCCTCGGGATCCTGCCTTTCTCAAGGATTCGAGGAATTCAACTAAAAAGAAAGTGAAGAAAAATAGCAGGGACAAGAGAAAGAAAGAAAAGAAGAAGATCATTAAAATATAACATAATACATTTTTTTTATTTTTCAAGATAGCTTAAAATCATTTCCCACTACTTAGGTGAACTTATTATCAGCCGAGACCATAGATATTCATTTAGCAATGACAAAAACACAAACAAATAAACGAAATGGGCACTCTATCTTGTTGATTTTCTTAATCATAAAACATCAATAAAATATAATGAAATATATGTCAATTTAAAGACAAATTAATACTCTACCAGCATCAATTCAGATCACTTTAGCTCACTTTGGTTACGTTCACGCTTAGATGGGACAATTCGTTTAACCATCAGAACATGTGATTACTAAACTTTCAAAAAAATAGAGCAAGTCGCCTATCAAATGTCAACGAACATGTGAATCTGCAATGATCTGTAAGACTTTGCTGTTCAACAATGAAAACTAAGAATGAGAAATGATAATATTAATCAAAATTATGGTATAGGACTGGTTTTCCCCGTCAGTTTCTTCAAGTTCATATTCCGAGCATTCACTGTCACGCATTTCGCGCTTGCAGCACTGAATCAGCTTTCAAATTCAAAATCCAGTCGTTCAGATTCACTATATAAGCAATCAGTTGTTCATTTGCGTCATTCAAATCTAAAATAGGAGCATGCATTTTGAGCAATGAGCATTCAAATTAATTTCAAGCCGGCGACGGATTGTCGTTGGTCATTCATATTCGTGAAAAGGCAACCATGTCCCAAACAAACGTGCATTCATTTTAAAAGAATTATTGCATTTAACTAGATTGTTGTTTATTCATCATGCTGTTTATCTGTTGGTCTTTGAATTGAAGCTTTGTATGGTTAGTGTTCGGATGTTGCCTTTTTATGTGTCGTGTCATCAAGGATTATAAGTTAGAAATGTCGTTAAGTCGTTTGGATGCACTGCTAAATTCGCCTTAATCATATAACATTTCTTGAAATAAAAAAAGGATTGCAGAATACATGAACATATACAAAGACATTGTATATTGAAGAATACATGCACGTGAATATAAAAGGACATTGTATCATTATAAGGAGATACAGCTTCAGAACAATATAGAACTTTTGAAAACAAATATCACTTTAGAACATTTATAACAAAATATCAAAAAGTTTGTGCATGGTTTAAATAATGATTAGAATCAGAATAAATGAAACAAAACACATGACAAGACATAGAAGAACAACATCTAAATAATGATTATTACGTTAATGACATTATGTTGTATTGAACTCTGAATGAATCCTGAATGAACTTGTGGCCTTGATTCATTCAATCATTCATTATAATCAGTCAGTCAGGAAGAATGTGGATTTTCCATTATGACCCAGAATTGTAGGTTGTCGCTATTGGTCCAGTCCTGCCGACAGGGGACGCATTTTCATCTAGTATCACCACGTGTAGAGGAAATAGGGAAAATCACGTGCATTCAAACATAATGCCTGTTTAGGTAATTTTCAGGCTAGATAATTCCGCTAAAATATTAAAATAATATAGCCTGCACTTCATCATTTTTTTTAAAAGGCGTTTATTCAAGGTATGTAAAAATTCCCTATTGGTACAACACGTAATGACACGTTGTGAGAATGCGCCTCCTGTCGGCCAATAGCACAAGAATGTTTTTTGAGACAGTAGTGGAAAGTCCACATTGGTCCTGACTGATTGTGATTATTAACACGGACGGGTCACCTGAAGGTACCTAATACTGTAGCCACAAGGGGGGGGGGGGGGGGGGGGCACAGCCACTAAAAAAAAAAGAAAGCGAGAGCGAAAAAGCGGGGAAGTGAGAGAAAAAGGCCTAAAAAGGCGCTACAAGCCGTTATCTTTCTCCCTGCACCAACCCCTGTTAGATACAGTGCAATATTGCGTCCAAGTATTAAGTGAAAATCAGTCGGGGCGTCGAACTATAACTTTCCGCCTAAAAACTTGTTTGCTGCAAGCCGTTATCTTTCTCTCAAATTTGCTAAAACATCAGAGCTTTCGCGCTTCGCGCGGGAAGGGTGATATTCCCCCTCCTTGCACCCATCCCTGTTACAGTGCAGTATGACGTCCAAAAAAATAATTAGCAGTCCGGAGTCGAAATAACTTTCCGCCTAGAAAAATATGTTACAAGCCGTTATCTTTCTCTCAAATTTGCTATAAAACTTCAGAGCTTTCGCGCCTCGCGCGGGAGGGGGAAAACTTTCCCCTCCCTGCACCAACCCCCTGGGGTACATTAACTTAACACTAATAATTATCCAAACTCAATGGCCGGTATTCTGATAGCCTCTTCTCGAGGCCCTGGCGCTGTTGAAATCCTTGGCGATATGGAGGCAAAATGTCTGGCGAGCGAAGCGAGCCAGAAAAACCGAGGCGCTTGCGTCGAGGGCCTCTTGACACCTGATCTGAATATCTTTTGTATTTCATTGTTTTGACGAATATTCCGACCAAATTTTGGTCGGTGAAAATCATCCAATAAGCGCGAGCTACCATGACGTAATGTTAAATATTCATGACTCGACTGTACGCTATATATTTCTTACATATTAATTAATCGCAGCCTAAAATGGCGTTCAACGTTTCTTCCACGACGAGTGATGACGATATTTGCAAGAGCTTAGAATATGCCGCTAGAATGTTGAAGATTGACAGATTCCAAGATTTGCAAGTTGATGCAATCAAATCTGCACTTAAACGACAAGATGTTTTTGTGAATCTGCCTACTGGCTATGGAAAAAGTGTTATTTTTCACGCGCTACCGCTCTGTGCTGATTACCTCCGTGGGCCAGGGATGGAGAGTGAGACTGCTGCTAGCTTCACGAGGGCCAGGCGGATCCCCCGGCCCGGGGACTTGTCGGGCAGTGAAGTTGCTGGTAACTCCTTGGTTACATCAGAATTGATGGAGATGCATTTATTGTTGAACGGTGACTTTTATTGCCCATTCTTCATTATTTGTAAATATATGATGATCTCTTGAGAAATATGTACATTTGTCTTATTTCAAATTACCATGGTTTGTAAGCTAGAGATCGAATTCTTCATAATGTGCTTGTCTGTGAATGTATTTTAAGCAAGAGATTTACGTAATCCCCCCCCCCCCCCCAAAAAAAAAAAAAAATAAATAAATAAAATATAAAAAAAATAGACTAGTCCAGAACTGAAGTAAGAAATCCTTGAGATTTCATTGGCCAATTTGCTGGGCGATCGCCGCGGTTATCTAACTATTCACGTTTTCATGCATAATTCAGTTGGAAATCGTGCCTCATGAATATATAATTCAGGTAGGGTGTCAAGAGGCCCTCGGCGCAAGCCCCTCGGTTTTTTTCGATTTTGCCTCCATATCGCCAAGGATTTCAACAGCACCAGGGCCTCGACAAGAGGCTAGTATTCTGATAGCAGGTTTAATTTAACCCCAGACTAAAGTTAACCCTAGGTTAACTAAACTACACTTTGACCTCACCTTCAGTCTAAGTGTAGTTTAACTATATTTGGTATTCTGATAGCCAGGTGTAGTTAAACCTAGGTTTAAAATTTAACCCTGGGTTAAATTCCCCGCCCAGGTTTAATTACCATGGCGAATCTACTGCACATGTTCAGTAGAGCTAATTTGCTCATGAATATTCATAACACGGGCCATAGAGGATTGTCATGGGGATTCCTAGTGCATTAATTTATTGTGGCCAATAGTGGCAATCCCAAAATTTATGTATAGAGCGTAGGCTATCCCCAGGAGGCTACCTGTGCTCTTTTGAACTCTTTTGAACTGTATGTCATATAGTTACATGACGTAATTGCTGCCTTTCCTTGTTTTTATTAATTTTTATTTTATAGACTGCAATAATTTTGTTATAATTGTTTGTAAATGTTTTGAATATGTTTGATTCAATAAAAATAAATAATCCCCCCCCCCCCAAAAAAAACAACCACACACACAACATATTAGCCTATTGATGAAGGTGTTTCTTGAAATTAAAAAAGCACAAACTTAGATCTAGGATGGAATTTCTTTTTAATTAAGTAGGCCTATTTTGTCTTCTTGGCTTTCAAACTGGGGGGGGGGGGGGGGGGGGGGGGGGGTGTTGTCGGGTGAATGCGCCGTTTATACCCATAGCTACTTGCCCTTTGCCGGAGGATACGCCACTCTTTAAGTCGCCGGGGCGACCGGGACGGATTACTACGCGTTGTATGTGGATCGTATGTGTATATTGCTTAAAGCGCGCTTCTGCGAGCTGCGCGCGCATCGCAAATAAGCGATAAACTAGACATGAATTCTAACTTTTACGTCTTTACGACTAACTTAGTATGAGTTTCATTTCTTGATTGGCAAGATCTATACCGTAAACCGGTACCGTATCTGAATATGGAGAATTTATAACGGATAATGCCTAAAAACATTGGTGAGTAGAACGGTAGGCCCTTTTTATGCTAAGTCTGCTCACGTTAAGGTCAGGAGAAGTTGAATGTTTAAGAAAAGGCAGTGGCTATTCTTACGACGAGTCGTAAAAATAATTTTCCGGCTATTCTTACGACACGCGCACACGCTCCATTTTCGTACTTTAAATTCTACATAAGTCTGAGATCTAACGTTATATTTAACAAGTTAGTTAGATCTACCCATAGTCTGCAGAGTACAGTAACAATTAAAATATACATCCCGGTACGGTGGGAGATGAATTTGTTAGATTAGGTTACACCTGCACTGGCCTAAACATAAGGCTAAGTCTACGAATAAACTTAGAAGTAGTAAGTAAGTTTGACATCAAATTCTAAAGTAACATGTTAGATCCTAAAGACTAAATCTAAGACAAATAAAGTTACATTTATTGGCCGGTATTCTCATAGGCCTACTGATAGGTTTAATTTAGATCTACGCCTAGAGGTGCATGTAGGGCCTAGTAACGTCTCACGAGTTAGAATCTAATTACGCCCGAGATCCAACTTTCTGTTTGAATATTAGTTTGAGATTGAGTAGGCCCTAGATCAACGAGTAGACTACAACGAACTTGTAAAAACATGTCCGAACAACTCTAAAGTCTAACGGTTAAATCTAATTTTGCTACCAAAAAATGAGATTATCTAGGATCTACCAGGGTTTTTTTCTCTCCGTAATTAACAGCAGTAAAAAAAGTTAGAATTTAGGTGTTGGTCATTTCAGGAGCGACGTTTACGTGCCAGGTCTGCGAGAATTTCGTATCGCTAAAACTGCCTACATACGGTGTGTACGGTAGGCCTACAGGCTCCAACGTTAGCATTTTGGCTACGCGACAGAGTTAAACCCGACTTAAACTACCCCCTGCGCTAGTCTAAATATTGAGAGAGTTATTACCACACTTAGACTGAGGTTAGACTAAACCTCGCTATCGGAATACCAAATTTAAACCCAGGTTTAAATATGGCGACTTAAACCAGGCTTATTACCACACTTAGACTGAGGTTAAGTTAAACCCGGCTATCAGAATACGGGCCAATATGTTTGATGTACCATCACTCCTGATTATTTCCTAAGTATGTATACATATAAATATATTTGCTGCGTTTGAAAAATATTCATAGGGTTGATTGTTTATATTCTGCGCTTTGAACACTCTAAGAGTGGATATGTGCGCTATATAAGTCTCCATTATTATTATTATTATTCTTTAAATATTAAAAGTAAGGAAATAAGAAATCAAATTCCATAATTTCAATGAGAAAATATCGAAGAAAATTCGTTCGCTCGCATTGTTATTCTCAATTGAGGGGTTCCGTCCATTGGTGTAGATCCGTGCATTCCTTCTTTTCATTTAAAAAAAAAATGGGATGCTCTAAAATGCAAGTTTCATAGACAGATTTAAAAAAAAGTCCCTGGCGTGGGAAGGGGATACCAGCCTCCCACACCCTCCCCCTCTCTGTCGCTTCGGTTAGTGGCATATCTCGGGGGCAGAGGGCACGTGCCCTTGACGGCACTTGGAGGGGGCGTAAAAACGCAAAGGAGAGAAAGAAAAAAGGGGGAAATGAAGAATCCGCAGGGTAAATGCACTAGAAATCTAGTTTTTGAAGGTTTGAAATGCGAAAATTTTCCAAAGCTCGGTCGCTTTGCTCCCTAGCAATAAATATTTTCTTTCAAGATCTTTCGCGCCCCAGTAGGCCGATATAGTTCTTAAATTGCCTTAAAGGATTCAAATTTTGAAAAAAAATTAAAGAATTAATTGCTTTGTTCGCTGTATCATGTATCCAATTTCATATGACTCGAGCTAAATATTGCGCCCCCAATATAGGGTAAAGTGTATCAAACAGCATTTGTAAAGGTTCAACTTTTGAAAGAAATCTCAACTTTAGGTTTGGGCACTCGGGGGGGGGGGGTATCTTCAGGCGCTATAAGCCCTAGATACGCCGCTGGCTTCGCTCCCTCGCCGGTCAACACCCCCCCCCCCCCCCCCCCCAATCGTGAACACGGATCGACATCACTTGGTTGCATCCTTCACGTCTCCCCCCCCCCCCCCCCCCCCCCCCCCCCATTGAAAAATCGTGGCTACACCTGTGAGTGTAGCTTGTTGTGTCATTGAAAGCCCCATCTGCCACCCCCCCCCCCCCGCCTATTCATTCATATTTCCAATAGACCCAAATATACCTGTAATAGGAGGCCCTGATCTTTCTTCCTATTATCATATGACGTTTGAAATTAGTGATACAACTGATCTTCTGGGTTTTTTTTTTTATTTCCCTTTTATTTTGTTTTTATTTTTTGGCAGATATGAAATACAGAAAAGGGGTTTCCTTTTGCTAGTGAAAGTATTGTTCAGGCAAGCGAGCACCTGAAGAGTTTGAAATTTACATGCAAGTTGGGTCCCAACCATTAGTACATATGTGTCGTTCTGATCAATACTGATATCGATACCACTATAGTCTGATTTTCTAACTGGATGTGTAAATTTATTGAACATTATTTGACGGATTTGCGCACCATTCGTAAGGACTCACATAAAGCAAGATGGAGGGGTTGGACTATGGGAGTATAATCGATATAACTTAGAGAGGTATGAAGTGTCAGATTTGGACTGTTTTGTAAATGGGCAATTTAAAAGATATACATTTCATTATTCGTTCATTTATCTATCAGAATTCGAAGAATGCTACATACAGGGGGATGCAAGGGACTACAGGGGCTTCATCAACACGACTAAGAATGGCAAGGAGTGTCAGAGCTGGGCTTCACAGACTCCTCACTCACACAGCAAGGTGTCTAATTACCCGGATGCAGGGTTAGATGCGAACTATTGCCGTAATCCCGATCCTGGCGATTCGAGGGCTTGGTGCTATACTACCGATCCCAACGAAAGGTTTGAAGAATGCCGCCTTCTATCGGTACAAACAGAGTGTAACGAAACATCGGCTGAGCAAGGTATGCCTTGAGTATTGAGAGAGATAGCTGTGACACGTATGCGAGGTCGGTCATAGGTTAAACCATAGTGCTTAAAATACTTCCCTCCCACTTACAATCTCTTATAGGAAAATGTTTGGGCTCCATGAAGTGACTGATCAAACAGGAGCAATGTCCCGTAACTCAATTATCCCTCAACTAGCTATAATTATGGCAAGTCGCTTTTTTTAATCGCTTTTTTATGTTGGATATTCTGGTAGAGAATAAAAAAGATAAAATAATATCGCTGCCATATTATTCTAGCGATACCTTTATCACTTCGTTGCTAGATGTTATATTTCGAATCACCTAGAACCAGATTTAAAGGTAGTATATGGCCTCATCTAGGTTCGATTAATGACCTGCATCGATGCGAATGAAACGCATAGGCATAGTCATAATCATTAGGGATCATTTTTTGGAGTGGAAACCCCGCTCCGTATAGCAGTCAGACCCAACTTCGGAAAACCGAGCACGGGTATATACTCCGAAAACGGCGTACGAATATAGAGCCTTCATCGTTCAGTGCGAGGCAGTGTGTACAAAAGGCATGGGGAAAATATTGCAAAGTCAACTTGCCAACGCTATGTAATATATTCTTAAAAATAATGCTGCGTGTCAATTACCTTCAAAGCCGTGAATGATTCGCCCTATGAAATGACTTTCAAATGACAAACATTTGAAATAAATATATCCGCAGCATTATTTTTGAAAATTACATTATCGGCAGCAGGTCGACATTGCAGGATTTTCCCCATGCCCTTTGTATACACACTGTCTCGCACTGAACGATGAGGGCTCTATATTCATCTTGCTCTATACGCCGTTTTTGGAGTATAAACCTGTGCTCCGTTTTCCGAAGTTAGGTTTGACTGTATAGTGGAACCCAACGTCAAAAAAAGAATCATTCAGCCACTACGTTTTGGCGGATATCACTCTGATTTGGAGAGAATTAAACTCCAAAGAGAGTTATCTCTAATATGACTTCTACACTCTAGAAATAGTCAGATTTGACTAGAATAACTATTTCCGCGGCCACCTGGACCATTGTAGTAAAAACTACCAGCTTTTAAGTAAACAAAACTTTAGTAAAAATGAACACAATCCTTGTGAGAATGAGGAGAATCCGATTAACAAAATGTGACCAAGCGACCTGGTAAGAAACCGAAATGATGTTCACTCCTCAATACGCTCCGGAAAGAGAGAGATAGAGATAAGATTACAATTTTAATGATGATCTTTGAAGGTTTGCATGGTGGAGCTTATAACGTGGAGAAGGTTTACGGTTCACCATGTGTGTTGGTAGGAGGAAAGGGAAAAGGAAATTAGAAATGGATAGACGAGAAAGGATGACAAGAGAAAAAGAAGAAATATTCTTTCGTGACAATGGGTGAAGTCCTGAAAAGGACTGTAGACCAGATGAGATGAGATGAGAAGACTTGGTTGATGATCGATGGATGAGCAGCGATGGATTGAGTAGCGAAGGTTTGAGTAGATGAGGCTTGAGTAGGAGGTTACTCGACAGTTTCGGACAGGTTGACTGTCCGTCATCAGGAGTGAAGTGTGCTAGACGAGCGGCGGGGTTTTATGGAGTGTGTGCGGACGTCGGAGGAATCGGCGGCCGGAGGTGTGGGCGGGTTGCTGTCGGTGGTGGCGCTATTATGTCCGAGAGTTGAGTGGACGTGAGTGCGGACGTCGGATGGATTGGTAGCGGGGGGCTGGCGCGTGAAGTCCTTTGTGTGTTTGCTGGTCGAGGGCGGAGATTGTACCGGGTCTGAGTAGGTGGGACGGCGAGCTGTGGTGTCGGGGGTGCGTCGGCCTGAGGGTTGGGTGGGATGGCGTTGGTAGTCGGCGGTCGGCGTGCTGGATGGTCGGCTGGTCGGCGGTTGAGTGGGCTGTGAGTCGGTGGGTTTGGTGGGCGGCGATTCAGTGGATTGAGATGTCAGTGGTGCTGGTTGTGTGGATTGGGTTTGGTGTTGGTTGGTGCCCCTATGAAGGACTGGGTGCCAGATGTGGTTGAGATGAAGTCCTGTGTCCTGTGGTACTGTGTCGTGGCGTTGAATCTCGATGGAATCCCTCACTGGTCTGGTGTGCCAGTGCTTGATGTTGGTGATTAGAGTGCTGTGTGCCCAGTCGATGTGGTGATCTTCTTGTTGTGCGTGTTTGACTATTGCAGATTTGTCCCAGTCGCTAAGTCGGTGGCAGGCCTTGTGTTCCTTAAGTCTTGTGTTGAAATCTCGTCCTGTGACGGACGGACAGTCAACCTGTCCGAAACGTCGAGTAACCTCCTACTCAAGCCTCATCTACTCAAACCTTCCCTACTCAATCCATCGCTGCGCATCCATCGATCATCAACCAAGTCTTCTCATCTCATCTCATCTGGTCTACAGTCCTTTTCAGGACTTCACCCATTGTCACGAAAGAATATTTCTTCTTTTCTCTCTTGTCATCCTTTCTCGTCTATCCATTTCTAATTTCCTTTTCCCTTTCCTCCTACCAACACACATGGTGAACCGTAAACCTTCTCCACGTTAATTTTAATGATGTGTACATACATATGTATATATACATGTTTTTTTTCGCACAGTGTGTAGGAACAATCCGAATGCCGTTGACTATTCGGGAAACGTGCACTGGACCGTTAGCGGGCGAAACTGCCAAAACTGGAAATCTCAATTCCCGCACGTGCATGCGAACTCCTCTCTTGGAGATCATAACAACTGCAGAAAAACTGACCAAAGCTTTAACGCATGGTGTTACACGATGGATCCACTGGTACGGTGGGAGTACTGCCCGGTCGGCATGTACCATCCTGCCTGCCCATACCCGGCCCCATCAACGACTAAAAGTAAGAAATCTAAAGCCGGGATGATAGGGACTGGGCAACAGTATTGCATAAAACGCAACTGTGTATGCGTAGTCTGGGAGCCTGTCCGGAAATAGTCATCCCATTTCACCCATTAGATTAGACCCCTTAAAGTTATATTGACCATATAAGTCATTTTCATCGGGATAGGGTGTCAGACGGCCCTTATGAATTGGGGTAACTTTTTCCTCTTGAAGCCCAAGGACCAAATTTTGTCATAAAGCTATGGATGCATATTAAAAACGTGTAAAAGCTTTTAGAAAATTGTCCATCGGGAAGTGGGTGTCAGAACCCCTGA
Organism: Heliocidaris erythrogramma; assembly: GCA_025617745.1. Classification (NCBI taxonomy): domain Eukaryota; kingdom Metazoa; phylum Echinodermata; class Echinoidea; order Camarodonta; family Echinometridae; genus Heliocidaris; species Heliocidaris erythrogramma. The sequence continues at coordinate 27,791,176 of CM046863.1, read as the reverse complement.
CAAAAAAAATCAAAGTACCCTTGGACAAAACTTTGCCCCTAAAATGCTCTGTTTAATTATGATAACTCAAAAATGCTTTATTCAATTCACTTAAAATTTGCCTAATTTTGAATATTATAATTTTATTGCAGTGCATTTTCATGTCATTTAGTAGTTTCATGAATAAGGTATTGAATTCTATTGCGAAAAAAATGTATTGCTTTTTAAAAAGTAGTCAAATATTATGATTGTTCATCTTCACTTGTTTGACAAGGTATAAAAAGAGCCTGCCAGGTATTTGTGGTATGTCATTGGAAGGCTGAAATGTACTATTCATGTGTTAATTACACATATACCAAAGAAGCTCCTCTAGCATACAACCTTGTCAGAGAGTCAGACCCAACTTCGGAAAACCGAGCACATGTATATACTCCGAAAGCGGCGTACGAATATAGAGCCTTCATCGTTCAGTGCGAGGTAGTGTGTACAAAAGGCATGGGGAAAATCTTGCAAAGTCAACTTGCCAACGCTATGTATATTCTTAAAAACAATGCTGCGTGTCAATTACCTTCAAAGCCGTGAATGATTCGCCATATGAAATGACTTTCAAATGACAAAACATTTGAAATAAATATATCCGCAGCACTATTTTTAAAATTATATTATCAACATCAGGTCGACATCGCAGGATTTTCCCCATGCCTTTTGTACACACTGTCTCGCACTGAACGATGAGGGCTCTATATTCATCTTGCTCTATACGCAGTTTCCGGAGTATAAACCTGTGCTCGGTTTTCCGAAGTTAGGTCTGACTGTCAGATGGCCAGTTGGTGTGCTTGTGTAATTTGTTGTGTGTGATTTGTAATGTCCAATCATTCTTCTTTCTACTAAAAAACAAAAATTCCACATACACAAAAGGGGAGCAACTTGTGAAGGATTATACCCTTTATCGTCTTATCCTTATCATGATATTACGTCTAGTGTCCCTGTATTAAAGAGTTGCGACATGGACGTCCCACTCTTCTGGAAACAAAATGGCGTTCGAATTCTTTCTATTGAGATCACCCAGGTGCTCATCGGAATTGAATAGAAATGTTACGTAATAGTTGAAACAAAATGGCGTTCAAATCCCCAGTTGTCGAAACTCTCTAATACAGGGACATTAATTACGTCTTCTGCAGAACGCCCTCAAGTATCCATCAAACCGTATTCCTTCGGGACGTGGCGAAAGTTTGGCGATAGTAGCTCCAATGATGATGTTGATGTCGATTTAGTCGATGGGGTGAAGTTCTTACCATGTGTAGAAGGTAGGTTAGAGTAATAAATCATTTCTGACCAGGCACCGCAAAACCACCAGAAAGTCACAGTGTGTGCTATGCAGTTAAAGCTCAATACAAGTGTTTTTGATCGACGTTGTCAAATGTCATTTTTTTTCCGAAAGGATATACTTTTTTTTTCTACTTAATTAAACAAAATGGATGCATCAAACAACTCAAGAGTCGAATTTTGACAGGTTTAAGTCAACCTTTGTTTGTTCTTGGGATTTTGTTGTATAAGTTTTATTTTGATGTGAACATGAATACTCAACATGATGAGCAGGATGTGCTTAATTAGTCTGCCAATTTTTTAGGACAGTCTGATAATCTCTTAATGATATTGAGTTCTAATCCTCCTTTTGTCACATTTGCACAATACCTCGTGAGTCACGGTGCTTCGATAGACTGCAAATTTTATTTAAAAAAAAAATATTTTTCACAAATACCATTCTGTTTGACTGGGCATTGTACTCTTCCGTCAATGGGTCAGAAACCTCCCATGCTAATGAGATGTATATCATTTTAAAGCTGAGAATCTCCTCTTTATGTGGCTTAATGTGGTTTTATGGTGTCTGGTTACATCTTGCTTGTATGTATAGCTACAGCGATTGTTTGAATGTAAAGATGTGAATGATGGCAAGTGCGAACAGTATTGTACCTTTTCAAAAGAGAACAATGTAGAACAGAAACAAAATATAAATAAACGAAACTTGTATGTAAAAAGATATATATACAGTGCGTCCCAGACAAAAACGAAAGCGAGATTTATCGATGTTTAATCATATCTTAATCACAATTATGATTAAACATCGATAAATCTCGGTTTCGTTTTTGTACACTGTAAAAACTAAAGTGCTACTTTTAGGGGCATGTATAGTGACTGCACCTGAAATGCTGTTTATAGCACTTGTAGTGCGATAATTTACCAGCCAAAAAAATGTGACCGTGGCGAGCCTCGAACCAGGTTCCGCTGATTGAGAGGCGCTGACGTTACCGATGGACCAACGAATGCTTCTTGCAATCCAGTTTCCAGATGGGAATCAAGTAGATAACATGAACCATGCGGTGTCGTAAATTCACTATGTAACAATATGATCTGCTCTAAATCGTACGATGTGAGTTAGTCTAGCGGTAATGACAGCGATCCTCGATCAGCGGACCCTGGTTCGAGGCTCGCCAAAATCACGATTTTCTTTGGGAATGTTTAGCAGTTTAAGGAGCCGGTCCAGCTCCCGTGAAAGTGCTGAAATAGCACGCTGAGTGCATTCAATATCACTCTAAGTGCAGTCCCTATGCATGCCCTCAAAAAGTGCTATATACAGCACTTTAGTTTTTAGAGTGTACAGCTTTGATCCTCTTCTTTCATTTGGTGCCACTCATATGATACATACTTTACGCAAGCGTGAACAAAGACAATATGAAGCAGGGACACCAACAAGTCGTTTGCCCAACGATATCTGATTTGTCAAAAGTTAATCACATTTCTAGGAAATTAATTTTATGCCCTTTCCTATGACAACTTCATGGGGAAAAATGAGTCAGGGATGACAAAGCTCTGCTGGTAGAAATTGATGCTTGTATTTCCTTGATTTAGCAAAGATGGTAACAAGATCAGGTTCAGAGATTATAGGATATATCAAAAAGTTGAGTATAATAATGATCTTGCTAATTTACCTGGGAATGAAATTTATAGTTGCACAGATATTAATGCTGGATATGCACAGTTTTTAACACTTTTATAAAATGTATGTGAGATACATGCTCCATATATAGAAAGGTCTACTAGACAAGGCAAGAGTAAACATTGGATTACAAGATCAAAAAGGAAAAGTATTAAGCAAAAACATGAACTTTATTCAAGGGTTTTATCATCAAATTTTGATACTAATGTGTACAGTACATAGAAGAAATATAGGAATGTATTGACATCTGTTCTTAGAAAAGCAAAGAGACTGTATTATGGCCAGTTGTTTAAAGCATATGATGGTAATTCAAGCAAAACATGGCAAACTGTAAATTAGTTATGGGCAAACAGAAAAATCCCAAAGGATTAGTTGAGAAATTGCAAGTAGAAGATGCTTCTGGTGTGATGCAAATAAAATCACTCTTAATATAAAGAAAACTATTTTTTGTGATAAAGCCCATGAGAGAGATAATAAGTGTGGTTGGTGAGGTAAATATAAAAAATGATAAGTTAACTGAAGTACGTAATACTTTATTTGTTGGAATATATATTGATTAATATTTAAACTGGAGAGAACATGTTAATCACGTAAGTAGCGTAATTCGTAAGAAGGTACGGATTATAAATCGATTGAGACATTTTGTTCCATAACGAGTGCTTGTATTGTACTTCACTCTTTTATTCAATCTCACATTTCAAATGGACTGGAAGTCTGGGGATGTCCCCCAATGACAACATTGCATAAGATACATACATACAAAAAATGGCAGTGAGAGCCATCACATTCAGAACAAGAATGACTCCATCATCACCCTTGTTTCGATATTTAGGTATTCTGGACATATTGAAGCTGTACAAGCATTTTGTAGCGATCTTTATTTTTAGGATACATAATAAACTCCCTCATTCAGTGTATGAATATTAAATTTTTTTGAAAATAGTTATAGTACAAGACAAAAAGAGTCAAAAAAATTATTTTTACCGAGGGTGAAAACAGAGCACGGTAAAACTTCAATTTCATACTTGGGATCGCGAAGCTGGAATAATCTTCCAGGTAATGTAAGACAGCTTAAAACTGTCCAGTCTTTTCGCACGGAGCTTAAAAATATCTTCATACAAGAATATTGATATATAATTATATGTATTTCATTTACTTTGTTTATGGTTTGTATTCCACTTGGTGCTTGTATTATGCAGTGTAATCAATTCATTGACGTGTACTAGTTTTATTCCAAAGCACCTAGCCGTAAGATAAAATCATTTACATTGCATACGATATATATTAGTTTTATTGATTTCATATCATTTATCACATAGCAACGAGTATTTCTGGTAACAGAATGGAGACGATCTGGGAGCCTTTGATAAATCATAAAAATGCAAGCATCATTTTCCACCAACAGAGCTTTGTCATCCCTGGCTCATTTTACCCGATTGAGGTGTCATATGAAAGGGCAGAAAGTGAACTTTCTAAAATGTGATTATCCCTTTGAAATTAAGATATATTTGGCCAAACGACTTTTTTGTAGCCCTGCTTCATACTGTCTTTATTCACTCATTCAAACGAAACAAGAGGACGGTAAGTGTATTACTAGTGGTCGAGCGTGTGTTGTACATGGATGTGTGCGTATGGAGTAGATCAGATAATTATACTGGGGGTTTACTATTGACACATTTTGTAAGTGAGAGTTAAGGTCTTATATTTGATACGATTATTAACACCGAGCCAGTGAAGATCATTTATGAGACGGGAGACATGCACAAATTTAGGTTTACAATGGATGAGCTTTGATGCCTTATTTTGGAGGAGTTGAAGGGAGGTAAGATCTTTAAGCGATATACCATTGAGAAGTGAATTACAGTAATCTAGACGAGACAAAACAAGAGATCTGACGGCTGCATGACAAGAATCTTCATCTATGAACTGTCTTATTATACTGATGTTACGCATATGGTAATTACCAGACTGAGACACATTTGAAACATGTTCTGACATATTCATGAACTTGTCAAATCATAGTTGTGATCAAGCTATGGTTAAACATCGATAAATCTCGGTTTCGTTTCTTCTGGGACATACTGTACTATAAATTCCTCACTTGGTTTTGTTTGCCTATTTCACCTGTCATGCGTCTTTTATCCCGACCATATAATTCAAAATATACTTAATCAATAGAAGCATGAAATTATATTATACTAATTATTATTAGTGTTATTATCAAGATTATTATTTTCATTATTTTCCATTGATTTGTATGTGTATGTGTTTACCCACCATTTTGTTAAATCATGTCAGTCTCCTTCGTTACAATAATTATCAGTTTACTAAAGCTGGACAATTCCATATATTATTCATAGATATATGTACACACATCAGTCGTTACCTGTGTAATTACTGTGTTGCGTCCATAATTCTTATGAATTTATTTCGTATTTACCATATTTTTGTATCTTGTTGTGCAACTATCGATGTGTCCGCCTGTTAGAGTGGCTTTAAAAAAAAATCCGTACTCTGTCAACGATGCGTTTTATATCTAATGTGGTCATGGTGGTGATATAACTAGTCTGTCCTTTTTTCATTGGAAGATAGAAATAGGTTAAACTGATATAAAAATAGAACTGAAATTAAATTGATGTATTGGAATCGAATGAAGCTCACTTGAACTTACTTATACCCTATTTTTATTTCTCAATCCCATGTAGGAGAAGCGTGTATACCGAATCCTTGTGCAAATGGAGGGACCTGCCTAAAGAGTGGCTCGTCATACGTTTGCCGATGTTCAGATCACTGGTCGGGTGATAATTGCACTAAAGGTAACAGTTTTGCTAGTCTAATTTTCGCTGTATTTTTATACACATTCAATGCACATTTAATCTTCCAAACAAAAGAAGGAAACATCTTATATTCATAAATAATCACCTCAACATCATTCAAGACCCAGTCCAAACTCGAAACAAATGCAGGATGCAACATTTCACTTTTGACTTGGGCCAATATTCAGGTGTACTGCAAAATTCATAATTACGTTATTTGTAGGAATGCAGCATCATTTCAAAGTGGAATAAACAAGATTTGTAATGATACAAAATCCAAGTATGATGATATAGTAACAAGAGAGATATCAACGCTAAAACTTTAACTGCAGACATTTTTGAGGGATACATTTGAACATGCCTAACACACAACCCTTCAACACCTTTACCTGCGCATTGTCATACCTCTTTTAATAGAAGCCGCTAACTTAGACGAGGTCTTTTGGTCGAAGAATAGCAGCGTAGTAGTCATCACAAATATGTATTTCGATCGAGAAGACAAGTCTTCTCATCAGATTCTGCTGAGGTTTGAAAAGTTCTACGACAAAGATCACCCAACGTTCATTGTTTTAGAAGTAAGTGATTTAGAAAGTTCCCAAGAGCACGCAAGTGACACCAAATAACAATTTCTCAGGGTAAATATATACCTGACAATCAAATATACATTTCTAAACGTCAACATAGAAATATTTCAAACATAATTGTTATGGCATTTATCTAAATCTTCATATGTGACCCGACGCCTCAAAACCTACAATAAGTCGCCAAAATTATTTTTTGGTTTTATACATTTTCTGAAAGTAGAGATTCTCAGCTTTCCAATGGTATATCACTTGTCTAGTTTACTCAATGATAACACCTTTAAATATCACATTTAGAATCAGTATGTAACCAGCAATCAATAACTCCTATTCAGAGAAAATGGCCATTTAAGTTCGGAACAAAAGAGTGCTAAACCTTCGCTCTTTGTGTGCGCCCAAGTAAAACTGGGTATTCAAATGGCCATAGCAACCGGTATGAAGGGATTATCAGATTAGGCTGAATTTTGGCAAGCTGCTCCAGGGGGACCTATTCATTACTCACTCCAAAAATCAATTTAATACCTTCGCAGGTAAAGTAGTAATTTGGCATTGAATGAAAGCATTACAAAAGCTCTCCAAACATTCATTAGCTCGACAGGTGAAAAAAAGGAGTCAGTTTAAAATGCCCCAAACACATATTTCTAAGTCGAATTACGACTCAAAAATTTGAGACATGATAGAATGATAATGAAACTACCCATTTCTATCAAAAACAGAAAATCGACTGATCCAAGCAAATTTACTATTTTGGGCTGTTTGCTACGTTGTGGTCCGTGCGATTTATTGTAGGTTTTGAGGTGGCGGGTCACATATTATGACGTCAACGGTGTTAAACGAATGGTCGCATAACCAACGTAGCTTCGCTTATTATGTGAAATAAACATGGTCACAGTTGTATAAAACACAAGGCTAATATACATCGAGCCACTGATACACACAGTGAATAAAACATAATTTATGTAAAACATTTCCTATAAGCCCACGCTCCCCCCTTTCCCTTGTTATAACCCCTCTTACAAGCAAGCTGCACCAGGTGATAATGCTCCATTGGCAAAACACTGTTGTATCATTTTGGTTTCTTTTCTCTTTTTATAATTGAAACTAACACGACCGTCTACAATTCTATCTATAGGTATACGTAGACGATGCTAACGACCAGTGTCCTGTGTTCGTCGAGGGGAATCACAGTTTCTACCCCGTGCCAGCCTTCCAGCCGTTCGTCGGTACTGTCAGTGCATATGACAACGATACGGGATCTAACAGCATCATATCATATCATTCAGAAGTGTCGGACTCTGTGTAAGTTTCTTCCCTTGATCAATCATCCATGCTTTCATTACATAATTTTGCCCGGTAAAGTTAAATTCTTTATAAAGTGGATTTATTTTATTATATTTTCTCCCCCTCCCCTTTTTTTTTTTTGGGGGGGGGGGTTCTATTTAAAATTTTTGGTTGCTGACTTAATGGTTTAGCTTTCTGTGAGGTGTATTTTTGTTACTTTTCTCTTTCCATTCTTTTACTTTTCCATGCGCTTAGAAACATGGTATTAAGCGCTTTATAAATGTTGAATATTATTATTACTATTATTATTATTATTATTATTATTATTATTATAACTCTAACTGCGACTTAGGGCGAAATCTTTAATCTCATTCTTTTGTTACGTTTCGCCCCAACCCACACTCGTTTCGCCCGAACGTTGAGTTTCTATTGTTTGTTTGTTTGCTTGTATGTATTTATGTATTTATTTCCGTTTTAAGAAAACCACATACATTTCATAAAATACAACCTATACATGAGCTTAAAAAACGGAGGATGACCCAAATTCAGCAGTATTTACAAAATGCCGCTGTTCTTCCTTGGGTTCCCTATTGTGACGGAATAAACCTATTCTTAGGTTTCGCCTTAAGTGGCAGTTAGGTAAATAATAATATTATTATTATTATTATTATTCTGCGTCTATGTGTTTTTTGTTTCTCAAGCTTTGCTTTGACAAAAGGTCTTGGATGTGTATATTGGAAAGCAAACGAAACAAAAGAAACAAAACAAGACATAAAACAACAGAGGATTCCATTCCCAACATAATGTTCTTCTATTATTTCAGCCGGCTCGATGCCATTTTGCTTAATGTGACGATACGTATGGCTGCTATAGATGGCGGGATTCCTAGAAGAGGAACAGTAACGCTTGTCAACCTAATAATCAGTGAGACATGCGTGTTTGACGCGGAAGGAGAGAGAACGCCCCTACGGCTTTCCCCCGGAGTTTATAGTGGGAAGTTAGGAGTTGCGGTGCCGAAGTATTATCAGTACATAATCTGTAAGGAAGTCATTTGCTTATTAGAGTGTTTTGATAATAGTACATTGACCGGGGGGGGGGGGGGGGGGGGTTCACAAATAGTTAAGTTTGACTTAAAGTCGCACTTAAATCCCTAGTTGAGTGCGATATATAACACATCACCGCATTGGTAAGATCATGCTCAGAGGGCGCACACTATTGGATAATCTGCCAATGAGATTACACGTTTAATTGTCATTGGGACTTACGATGACTTTAAGCGAATTTTTTTTCTTCTGGTTTCTTTCCAGAAAGGGTCAGTTTCATATATATACAGCCTTGAATAATTAGACGAAGCTTCTGTATTAAGAGTACTATATTATGCATACAAAATTATAAAAGTTATTTGTCTTTGTATTCCATTGAATGAATACCAAATTCCAGCAATTATACCTTGCTTTTATGATATTTTTTTCCTTATAACCACAAAAATAACAATATCAGTGATCATTCTTTGCCTAATATTTTTTTTTCCATGGCTGTATATATATATATATACGTTTTTGTCCTGATGAAGACCTATGGCCAAAAATTGGAAAGCTTCTGAGTTTAACAGAATTTTTATTTACTTGTTTACTACTCATCTCTCTCTCTCTCCCTCTCTCTCTATATATATATAATAGAGACACGTATACACACACACACACACACACCCACACACATATATATATATATATATATATATATACATACACACTGAATTCTATTAAATTAACATACAGAAAGACAGTGTTATCCCATTTATATACTGCCCTTTACTTACATCATGGTATTTCCTGTGGAAAATTTGCTTTCTATTTTACCCCATTGCCTACGAGAACCATGTGCTCCCTCTAAAGAATATTGACTGTAAATTTAAAGGTAATGGAGAGTTGTGGTAAGCCCTTAACAACTTTTCGTCAGATTTCTTCATTTTTTTAAATAAATGGTAAGATACCAACAATACTAAGACATTGATTTTGCCTTCTAAGATTAATATCAAAGGGTCACTAAAATAAAAAAATAATTGCCCATTTTTCGTAGGAAGGTTTCATCAGGGGCCAAAAAATATCGATCACACAATTTTTTATGCATTCATTCATATTTTATAATCATTTGAAAAGTATTTTGCTGATTTACACAGTCATAAGCCCCGCCCCTAAAAAACCCATCGAAGCGACATCGTGATCATGTGATCTGTGACGCATGAAAAGTAAGGGAAAATATTCCACTAACCTATACCGTGCGCGCCCGGAGGCCCCCGGCAGGCCCAGCCCGGTGCCGAGCATGATATTCACCGCATCGACCATTTGCATTGCGTATTTTCGTGTGTTTAATTCCTCACAATAACTTTGATTTTGGGACACAGTTTCATCAATAATGCCTAATCGGTGTATAGTTGCGGGTTGTAGCAAGACCCCTAAAGATGGTGTAAGCCTACATCATTTTCCTAAAGATGAAAATCTACGGAAATTGTGGGTCGCAAATGTAAAGCTCACGCGGGCAGAGTGGCAAGGGCCGGCCAAGTGAGTGGAGTACAATCTGCAGCGATCACTTTGGCGAAGATGATTTTGAGGATCCTGGCCTGTATTCCGAATTTGGCATGACTGAGAGAAGGATAAGCTAGGTAAAAGATTCAGCTATTCCAAAGATCAGACTTGGAGTCAAGTCTTCCAATTTGTTGTTCAACGACAGCAGCTGCAGCAGCTTCACCCGTAGACCGAAAATTCTGTCTCTCGTTCGTTAGCTACGACGACCTAACGAACGCGAGACAGCATTTTCGGTCTACTTCACCCGTAACTCCAGGGAGCTCCAACGCGTTGGAGCTCCCTGGAGTTACTTCACCCACGGCCCTTCACCGTATTCTGCGAGGGGTTCAAACATATAATATGGTCGAATTTCCCCTTGCCACTCGAGCGTCTTTGCCTTCGGGGTCTGATAAATCATCTGATAAATCAGAGTTCGTATCTGCATGGCTCAGAAAAGTCCTCCAACTCGGAATCGCGGGCACTTTTCCTCTCTCTAGGCCTATATAAGTTACTCGAATTCAGCCAAAATCTAAGTCAGTACTAATGTACTATGTAAAGCGAAGTAAAAAAAACAGCCGTAAGTGAAATAAACAAAACAAAGGCTTTAACCAGTCGCTATGTACGAGGGGAACATAGTCACTGCCGTACTAAAGATGTGTAGTACATACAGACGCATAAAACGGCTGTGTACGCGTTTATGACCAATGCAAAATTTTCGTTCGGCAAGTTCAGATGGATGAGAACATTGTTCAAAAGAAAAGCTAAAAAACAAAACAAGAGCTGTATATTTGGGCAAAAGCGTTTTCTGATCTTGTAGAAAATGTATTGCTAATGATTATTCACTCCTAAGATTATATTGATTAATTTCCTTTTTTCATAAATTGTCCGTTGAACAGAGGGGTCAAATACCGCATTCTGTGTACAATATTATATGCTGCAGCCTGCAGATCTTGTGCCTCTTACTTTTCATACGTCACTTGGGGGTTAGCCAATCAGCTCACGAGTTTTAAGGAACGGTCCCAAAACCTCTACTTTTCCCCCTTTTTCGCCAAAACGGAGACATAATTTGGAATTGATTGGCAGATTCGTGATTAGAAGGCAAAACTACATGGAAAGAGCACCCATTTTCTCTCTAATTTAGTCAATCTTCAAACAAATGAGAGGCAAACAATAATTTACATGCCGGGCCAGGCACGTAAACTCCCAACAAAGGCAGCATGCGCTATTCACTATATACACACATGTAACCATAATGGGTATGTCCACACAGTGACACATATACTGTCTCTTTGCGAAGCGCCATGATTTCTATGCAGGGAGCTATAGGATGGACAGGTCCTAGCATAATGGCAGTGATCTTGTGCATCTTTCAGATATTTACGCTAAAAGTCACCGGAAATCATTAAGGGAATACCAAATGATTTCTTAGAAACATATTTTGATGCAAGGGGAACAACATAAGATAAGGCGTTTCTTTCCAATTACCTTTTTTGCTACCCATACTGCACATGCGATTTAAAGTTGTTAGGCTGAAACAACAGGGCCCCGTTTCATAAAACTGGTTATCAATAACAAGTTGCACTAATTGTTATAAGTTACTGATAACAAGTTTTCTGAAACGGGGCTCTGATTATGTTCATTGCCCACGAAGCATAATTTTAATGACGTAGGACGGCGTTAGTAAAGACTGAGTATTTTGACTCCCGATTGCGTTTAAAGGGGAATTAACCTCAAAATATAAATGTGCTTATATTCAAAGATGTAATCTATTCCTTCTTGTTGTCCTACGTAGTTTTGCATTAAAATATACGAGACGGGTATAAATCAAGATTTTCTCAACAAAGTTTATCGTCTGCTAGCGATACCTAGGGGCTGCCATTTTCCTGATGTGTACATAAAGATATTTTTAATTCGAATGCAAAATTGTCTTTCTTCCTGATACAAAATCCCATTTGAGATTTAAAATATTTAACAGATATATACATATATTCTAAAAACGAAAAATTAATGTGCTTTATATTTCTTTGCAAACTACTATTTTACTCAATAAAAATCTATTTTCTTGATACTATGACGTACGTGACGGAGCAAATTAATTCAAATTTATGGGTGATAACTTTCCCGAGCGTCAATAGTGACAAACTATGCATTCACCTGCTTTAAGATAATGGACTTCAATAGTCAGAATGCGCGTTGTATAAATTATGTTCCGCTCTGCCAGGGCAGCCCAAGAACTCGATTTCTATTTAGCAAAACCAGATAGTTTAAAAAGAAATCTATGAATTTCAAATTTTAGAATACATGTATACACTTCTTATGTATTTTCCATCATATATGGGGATTTTTTTGTAACGAAGAGAAGCAGTTTAGCTCTAGGATTAAAAATATCTTCCTAACCGAAACGGTTTCCAGTGGTTCATGTACAACTCCATATCATCAAAAAAATGGCATCCCCCATGTAAAGTGTTAGCAGACGATACCGTGTGCTAGAATGTCTTGATTTAAACCATTTTCTGATATTTCATACCTAAAGTGATACAGGTCAATGATTAAGATTATATTACACCTTTGAACATAAGTACATTTATATTTTGGGGTTAGTTCTCCTTTAACTACATGCGCGTGCATGTATACCCACTTAGGTTGGATTACGCTGGGTACTAATGCAATGAGCCAGCTCTTAGTTACTTTTTGCGCATGTGCAGATAAAGGTCATTTCTACTAAGTACAATTGACCTTTATACGCTATCATTTTGTATGCACCACGATGAGCGCACCGGTAAGATTCTACATGTTGAAATAAGTAGCATGTACCCAACAAACAGAAGCGCGTACGCGTACAAAAAAAAATAGGGGTTAATACAGGACCATTTGTATCATGAACTAATTACAACCTGGCTTATTCAAATTACGTCTCGTGTGCACAGAACATTTGTTTGTATATACAAATGCAAACCATTTTCAAGAAATTGTTGTTAGTATTCATTTCTACATTGTCTAGGGTGTCGTCAGCCTCTTGGAATGGAATCAAAGATGATTGGAGTCCATGATCTAACTGCCTCTAATGATGGTCTTGAGAATCATGGCACTGACTGTGCACGACTCAACAGACTTCCTTCATACCAGTGTAGCTCTGGTAAATAAAAAGAAAATATGAGCTAGGGCATTTGTAGGTTTTCGACTGTATTTGATTGATTGAAAATCATCTATTTCCATCTTCACATTAAATATGTACAAGATAAAAGGATGGAATATCAGTAGAAGAGGTACAATAATATCAATTACATATAGACTAAAATGGTTACTATGAAAATGTAAACAACTACAATAAATTATAACCATCAACATGATAGTTAAATGTTGTTGGAGTGTTCAGCATTGACAAAGCATTGACAAAATTTAGTAGTCAACTAGTTAATTAAAATTATTTCGTTAAATATGCCATGAACAGAGCATCGATATACAATAGGCCAACAAGCCCCAGCATCGTCTATAAAGTATTGATCAATATTGGTATAATTTATTTCTGAGCTCAGCGGGGATGGTTTTTGCTTTCGTGGATGACAGCGGGTTTGGGGCGGTTGATGGGATTATAGAAAAAAAAAAATATTATCTGCTTTATCTCACTTTTGACTGTGTACAAAGAAAAATGTACCTTCACCTATTGTTATATGAAAAATTGTTGTTTAAACGTTTCCAAAAATATGATGATATATCACAAATATAAACTGGTTATTACAGATATTAATTTGGGAGCACATCACGTTATTGTCATTATGCCCCAAAACATTACATGCCATCCCAGAAGTGTATACACGATTGTTACAAATGTTTTGCGAAAATTGGAATAATTTTCAGGGATGTCCGCAAACGTTGAAATTATCGGAACTAAAATATATATATATATATATATATATATATATATATATATATATATACTATATATATATATATATTTATTATACGGACTTTAATAAAAAAAGTTCAATAGATATATATAGATATGGGTATATATAAACGACTAATGGGTACATTAGGAGAACAGTTTTTGTTCTTTTTCTTTCTTCAACTGTCGACATAATGTACCAACTGTCTACCTAATGTTGGGGTCGCTATTATGACGGAATAAACTGCATTGTTAGGTGTCGACTTAATGTACCCGTTAGTCAAATATATGGGTATATATATATATATATATATATATATATATATATATATATTTATACACATGTAGTTATGTATAGTTATATAATTATATATAAACACCTATCGGGTACATTAGGAGGACAGTTTTTGTTCTTTTTCTTTGTCCAACTGTCGACTTAATGTACCAACTGTCGACCTAATGTAGGGGTCTCTATTATGACGAAATAAACTGTATTGTCAACTGTCGACCTAATGTACCCGTTAGTCAAATATATATACATATACGGGAGCCTAATCATTTACAAGCTTTTTATTTATTTGTATGTTTCTTCTTTTTGCCTGTCGTTCATATATCCCTCGACCTATTCATATTTAATGTACATTACTTGATTTGAGTTCTTTATCCGTAGTTTTGAAATTGACAAAATATGCTTGTAAAATCGTTCTTGTAACAGTTGTTTTTAATGTAAAAGTGGAACAAATAAACTTCAAACTTCTTAAACTAGAATATATTTCACGGAAAGTGGTCCTATGTCGAAAAAGGAGAAAATATGACTTGGAAAACGTAAGCCCATTTCGCAAAATAGGGTATTGTTCTAATGTGAACTCCATTTCATGGCCACGTGTATAGGATAATAGATGGTGCCCACTTTGTACCGTATGGATTATTTACTTGTAGGTTGGATTCCTGGCGATTTCCCATCACTCCCCGGTGAATGGATACAGGTGGCAATGAACGAAACAACTGTATTTGCTGGGATCAAGACACAGGGTAGCAGCAATGTGGTGGCTTGGGTCAAGACGTACAACCTAGCCATTTCAAACGACAGCCTGTCATGGACTTATATATCCGATATAGACAACGTTACCATTGTGAATATTTGTTGTATTTAATTTCAAATTAAACAAAAACAAAGTAGAAAAGGCGTTTCATGGTTTTAGAGTATATTAAGACTTTTCTTTATAGAAATAGATGGCAAAATGAAAGAAATGGTATTTTTTGTATCATGATTATGATTCGATTTTATTCCTTTAATTTGGCTTTCACGTTCAATAATATATTTTGTTCTCAGATATCAGTGGAGGTAGTACATGTATGTTTTAGTTCTCTTAAGGTTTTTTTTGTAATCATATGATCTTTCAGTTCTCTCTGATATAAATTGAACACTGTTCGTGTCCACCCTGTAACCTTCTCCTTTGTTTCCTTCTCTCCAACTATTTTCTCCATTATATTCTGTTATCGATATAGCCTATGTTATCTCTGTTATATATATATATCAAAATCAGGTATTTCATGGAAACATCGATCAAAATAGTACGGTGACCAACTACTTTGAGGAGGTGTATGCAATATTTCTACGGGTATATCCTGTGTCATGGTACAGCAGAATCGGGTTACGATTCGAGCTGCTTGGTTGCAAGGCGGAGATGATGTTTAAACGTACGTTGGCACAGTTGTTCTACTGACCATTCATGCAAAATAGTCTGAAAAAAAATCACTAAAGCTTCTCAGAAATTGACTTTCACCTTGCCGATTAAGCTTCTGTGATCTCACTGGTAGCAATCTGCAGGCGATAGTAAGCCAAAATAGAGTGATACTAATGCATGACGATTTTCAGAGTTAATTTTATTTTATATGCTTACTCCCGTTTTAGCTTATTTTCGCAAAGATGAAAATGACAGTTCACATTTCATCATTCAAGTTTGCAAAATTCATTGTCAGTATTTTAGGTGTGATAGTAATAGTGATGTCCATAGATTCACGAAGCCTGAAAATTATAGTAACAATGTTATGGAATATAATTGGTTATGATAAATTATAATTATTAAAATGTGATAATTTCATTGGGGAAGATAAGGTTCAGCCCATCTACTTTGTAGGGCTGGTGTGTACATGCACATGCCTTAACACCCAAAAGAAGGATTGGAGATAACTGGAGAGAGTTGGGTGCAACATGATAGCCAAAGTCGATAGATATGGCAGCTAGAGAGAGAGATCCCCTCATAGATCCCCTTATAACTTTTGTTATAAATGTTTATAACTTTTTTTGTGCAGATCTCTTAGGGTGTATGCGATGTGAGGCAACTTACTTCTGCCCAGGTGATGGATCTCGCTCTACATGCGGCAGATGTGATCCACCCCGCGATGACTGTCATATGTCACCAGTAGAACACTCTTATGGCCACGCTACACAGTGTAGTCCATGCCCAGAGGGGCATGTGAGTATTTTTTTTTTTGTTTGGGGGGGGGGGGGGGGGGGGGGTGAAGGGTGATCTTTACTCAGTTAATGTAAAATTATGTGTATGCTGTTGCGGATTCATGTTTATTGCTGTAAAGGGGGGGGGGGCGCACAATTACGAAGCATATCTGACAAAAAAAGGAACGTCGCAGTCAGGCAACTTCAGATGCAAGAGCAACTGAGAGCACCAAAGTCAATTTCACTGGTGGTTAAAGAATTATTACCTATGTTATGGCAATCTATATTCAACATACCTTTCCATATACCGCTTTCACTGCCGTGCAAACTTTACAATCAGTGATCACTCATCCATTCAATAGAACTCTTACCGGGATGCGTCCTAATAGCTTGAAATTCAGGTTTTAACCTGGCATGTAGAATACATATGAAAATCGATATTATCATTCGTTCAATAAATGCAATATCTAGATTTGTTTATACCTCTAAAGATTTAAACAGAAAAGTGAATGTTAAAAGGGCTGGATGCACAATCATGTTATTATGTGTATTCTTAATCTTTGTGTATGTAGATATGCCACGATGGATATGCGTGGTTGTGTCCTAAGTACACATATGCAGTCTGCAATAAAACGGTAAGATTTGTAAATGCATTGCATTCTAATTCTTTTCGTACCCCGTGCATAAACAGTTAGCTTATAGGTTGTCCACAACCGCTCGTGCATCTCCTTGTGGTCTGCGACGGATTTGGAATAAAATCCTTGCGTCGCACGCACGAGTCTGCACGTTTTCTCCAAGCACGCAAAGTCCAGGAGCCCGTAACGAAATTATCACCCCATTTTGCCCATAATTGTTTACCCCTTAAACTTAGACCATCTAAGCCACTGACAAAAAGGTTGTCAGCCTGACTGTAGCTATCGGGTTTACCCCAGAGCCCCCAAAGAGACTCCAAAGTCGATTTCACCCCATCTCCCCCATGCTCCAAACTTTGTCAGTAGGAAGCAGACAGTCTGGACATTACAAAACACACACAACTGACAATAATTTCCATCGGGATGGGGTGTCAGGCGGCCCCTAAATATTGGGGTCATTTTTTCCTCTTGAAGGCCATGGACCAAATTTTGTCAGAAGGAAGAGCTATGGATGTACATTCCAAAAATACAAAAACTTATGGTCAGGCTGACAACCTCTTTGTCAATGACTTAGTTGGTCTAAGTAAGTTTAAGGGGTAAAAGCTTATGGGTAAAATGGGGTGGCTATTTCGGTTAAGGCTCCCATACTAGTAGCCAGGAGGCTGTTGGATATGTCAACCAATCTCTATGTGTGGGTACGTCTTTTGATGAACGCACACTACACGCGCAGCCATCGTACTTCCTGCATGGGGTTCTTGCCACCAAAATAGTGTGTGTAAAACTAGAATGCATAAAATGAACAGCACCAAATCGTTCCCCGTTATTATATCGGTTAACCTTTAATGAGTATGAAGAAAATAAAGCATAACGTAAAAATGTGGGCACGAAAACCAAATCATACTCGAGTTCCGTGCGGGCACATCTTAATACTTTGGTCTTGTTTTTCTTAACCAACAATGTGATCAAATGATATATCTAGCTCACTAGGTTTATACATAACTTGTGGTTCCCATTTTGTTTTCCATCAAATATCATGTTACAAGGTCTGTGCTGAAAAGTGTATTGAATGTGAGAGTGGAACAGCATGTTTCGACGGCGTAAGAACAGTGTGCAGACCAGGGTTCTACTCTAAAGGATACGGACAAGGTAAAATGCATTATTATTTCCTCCGTTTTTACAACCAATTATGCCCTAATCTTTTGTCCTACTATCCTTATTCTTTTTTAATTATTATTACTAGTTTTTCTCTCTTGTGTCGTTTACCGAACCCAACTTTTGTCATTCGTCTTTGTTTGTTTTTTGGTTTTGGTTTTTTTGTTATATATTGTTCTTTTCTGCCACTCCTTTTTAAAATGAAATATCACTTTTGTTCCTCCCTTTATTATTTGTGTTTTCTTTCTTTCTTGTATGAATCACAGAAGGTGCAGCATTAAGCGAAATAAATTTGTTCTTATTACCAGAGTTAAACACATCGGATTCTAATATTTTTTGTTAAATAAAAAAATACAAATTTGCCTCGTTTTGAGCTCATGTTCTTAACATGCAAACGATGTAGAAAAAAGTGTTTACTATCTGTCATTATTTAATTATTTTGATGTTGTATAAACGCCATATGAAGATCAAGTCTATCGAGGATTGTTTCAGTATTATGATAATTATCCACTCTTATCACCATAATTATAACTATTATTGTTGTTGTTGGTATTGTCATTATTAGTAGTAGTTGTAGTATTTATAGTGACGTTCATAGGAGGCAGTGAATGTAATATGGGCAATGCTTTCCTATTTTTGTAATATGTTTCATGTAACCTGTACTAAGATGAATGCCTGCCGTGCAAAGACGGTGCCTACCAACATCTACCCATGCAACCAACGTGTGAATGTTGTCCTAGCGGTTTCACCAGTACCCCTGGAAAGTGGGAATGTGCTCCCTGCAGGTTCCATCAATATTCTGACTCTGAATGCAGTACATGCCTTACGTGTTCTTCTCATAGCGAGTGTAAGTGTCGATGCATTCAAATGATGTATTGAAAAGGAAAACAAAAAGATTTCTAAAAGACGAAAAGAGAGAACATGGGAAAACGAAGGGAAAATATAGGTATGGTTGTATTAAGTGTTCTTTCAGGAATATAAGTAACAGGAAAAGATGTTAGGACTTCAAGGAAAGATGTAGGGATAGGGTTTACAGAAATTATCGAACTATTTTATTCTTGCTCGTAAAAAGCAAAAGGTTATGTTTTCGCAAGCCTTTTTCGAACCATTTTATGCTAACCTGTTGGCATTTTCAATTTTTTTTTTTCTAAAACCTTCCAATACCGCCTTTGAAATTGGAAATTGGAAAATTGTGGGGGGGGGGGGGGGGGGGGGTGTTTACCGAACAAACATGCATATGATTTATGAGGTTGTCTATATTGTGTTTGTAAAAGGTCCATGCATGGTTTTACCCGGGCCATGCTTCGAAGGTGTGACGTGTGTGAACACAGGAGGTGGCCAATATCGTTGCCTGGATTGCCCACCGGGTTACCGCGGCAATGGAATTGCGTGTACTGATATTGATGAGGTAAAAACCTGTTTTATTATCATGTGTATAATATAATAAAATCAAGGCTACATCATATGGTAGTTCAACAAGAATGGAGAGATATTTTTTGCCATTTTTACCTTTTCTGTATGTTTTAACAATCTAATGGAATAATATGGCATATCTTGTTTTGATAATATTAACGTAACGTTATTATAAAGCCCATTTTATCCTAATTGATTTGTATTTAGGTGCCCCTTCTGATGTGTACTTTTATTATAATGGGTATAACAAATATGAAATTGGTTACACTCGTACAAACTTTTATGTTTGAATAACATTACTTCTAAGGCTGTATTATTGAGTAAATGGTATCTACGTCGCGTTTTTATATGCTTCTGTGTATTTTCTTCTCTTCTCTTCCCCTCCCTCTTTTTCCCTCCATTCTCACATATTCCCGTTACTCCTAACTGTGAAACCCGGCTGCTCATTTAAGTGTGCCGAGGATAACCCTTGCTGGACTTCAGATGGATGTCACAATCTTTCCCCGGGCTATTTCTGCGGGAGATGCCCTTCGGGGTACGAGGGCAATGTGGTACATGGATACGGTTTAAACCACACACGTGACAACAAACAGGTAGGTTATTCGCTCATATTCCGTCATGAAATAGCGGGGCTGGAGTAAAGTATTAACAGCTAGTGCGCATTTTGTTTTCCATCGTTGTGTAGTGCTCTCCTGGTCAGGTAATACTAGCAATATGTAGTTAATTTCTTTGTCATGCTGCCATGTCGCTTCTGTCCAATGAAAAAGTTCGTATTCATGCGCTCCTTTTTTTTTCTTTTTAGGGAGGGGGATGGGGGGGGGGGGGGCCTGATATATACATCCCCCCCTTTCAATTCTGAACATAGCTTGTGTGTAGAGGTTTTAAGGGTCTCCTACACTACATTTAAAAAAAACAGTGCCTAGGTGGCAGCATAATTCGCAATAAAAAGTACGCGCATGTCCATAAAACTGTGTTTCTGAATAATAATTATAAGTTTGAAATTGAGAACCCTATCTGTGCTGATACAATGGGCTTAAAGAGAAGGTTGATTTGTGGGGATGGTAAAAAATAACTAGTGAGTTTCCTCATTCATTTTATGTCAGTTTTGAAGAATAGGCCTATCATAGTAGAAATATCCCCCTGAACAGGATCGTTCTTCAAATGCCGTAATATGTGACCCGCCGCCTCAAAACCTACAATAAGTCGCACGGACCACAACGTAGCAAACAGCCCAAAATAGTAAATTTGCTTGGATCAGTCGATTTTCTGTTTTTGATAGAAATGGGTAGTTTCATTATCATTCTATCATGTCTCAAGTTTGTGAGTCGTAATTCGACTTAGAAATATGTTTTGGGGGCATTTTAAAATGACCCCTTTTTTCACCTGTCGAGCTTAAAATTCGAAATCGCCAAAATTTGTAATACTTTCATTCAATGCCAAATTACTACTTTACCTCTAAAGGTATTAAATTGATTTTTGGAGTGAGTAATGAATAGGTCCTCTTGGAGCAGCTTGCCAAAATTCAGCCTAATCTGATAATCCCTTCATACCGGTTGCTATGGCCATTTGAATACCCAGTTTTACTTGGGCGCACACAGAGAGCGAAGGTTTAGCACTCCTTTGTTCCGAACTTAAATGGCCATTTTCTCTGAATAGGAGTTATTGATTGCTGGTTACATACTGATCCTAAATGTGATATTTAAAGGTGTTATCATTGAGTAAACTAGGCAAGTGATATACCATTGGAAAGCTGAGAATCTCTACTTTCAGAAAATGTATAAAAGAAAAAAAAATATTTTGGCGAGTTATTGTAGGTTTTGAGGCGTCGGACCACATATATAAAATATGACGAAAAAATAGCTGAAGGGTAATAATATCCAAACCATTTCGAAGCGCAGAGGGACTTTTGTCATAATGTGCTATGCGCTATACAAGAACGGTATATTATTATTATTATTATTATTATTATTATTATTATTATTACTATTATTAAAGTGTTCGGGGCGAACATGCATGCACATGTGTATGCAGTCCCATTGGATTGGATTGGATTGGATTGGATCAATTTCGTATCACTTTGATGATTTCAAAACCTCACGGTACACACCGATTTTTGTTTAGACATGATCAACTTCTATACCGATTGCTTTGGGACAGTCTCTTTCACAATGTAATCGCATGACCAGAACTCTTAATATCAATATATAATAAGAAAAATATTAATATTTGAAAAAATGGCAATACTAAATATATGCAAATTTCTAATTGGCATGTTGATGATTAGATTGTGACGTATTTATCTCTCCCGTCTGCTGTACACGAACATGTAATTGATTTCCGATTTTCTTGTTGTGTTTATACTTTCCTGATACTGCCAGATATGCACAGATATTGATGAGTGCTTGGCAGATAATGGAGGATGCCATCCCAATGCACAGTGTAACAACACCGAGGTAGGCTGTAACATTTTTATATCCTTTTCTTATTATTCACTTTTTCTTTTTCTTTCATCAGTTAAAAAAAAAATCGTCATGGCATTTTGTTACAGAAATTTACCGAATGATCAGCTACACTTTTGGAAAAGCTGATAGCACCAGATCAAAGTTACTTTATTTACATGTAAATTTCAGTTACATTTCATATCTCCATTCTTGAAACTCTCATGCAGTGGGGGACTGGCCAATTATCGAGGGAGTGTCCATTAAGTTGACCCCCTTTGACCTCGCCAGTTCTTGTATTTTCGCACGATTTATGTAATGTGGTTTACAAATGCAAGCTGCAAACTTTTTGTTAATATAAAGTTAGAAAATTATTAAATATATATATGAAAGTCATCTTTCACAACAAACTGCAAAATCAAAGTTCGACCAACATAAAAATATGAAATTTAGCGATATTTCTGTACAAACAGACAATTTTACCTGATAAACGTACCCTAAAACTTCTCATTTCGGCTACATTCGCTAGAAAATCATTGTGATGAACTCGTAAACTGTACTATGTTCTACAACCGTATGGTAATTACTTGAGCTGAATTTTCCATTCAGAGTTGTGTCAGAAAAAAGGAATCTAGGTGTCAAACCACAGAGGCTGACATAACACAAAAATATTACAAGCTCATCCCACGCGTTGAAATCAGTGTACGGCTGAGCGATGTGAATTGCGAGAGTGAACAGTCCATGAACCATACGCATGCGCAGTCCTTAAATGGGCTTACTACGACTGACTCATGAATATCGTATGTTCAGAGGTAATATCTCTTTAAAGAAAGAAGTCGCATCAGCGAAACTTCATCTGAATATGGAATATACATCCCCGAATAAGGAAGTGAAGTTTCATGAATATTTATGCAGGTTGTAGACTTGTTTCAGAAAAAAATATACACGTAATTTTTGGACGATGTCATTTCAAGATCTTGCTATAACTCGACAAAACAGATGATACATTTCAGGATTCTTTCAGACGATGATTTATAACTACAAACTAGTTCATATGGGAAGTTTAATGTTGTAAATCGCCAAAATAGAAGCGCAAATTTAGGTTTCATGTGATGTCATTGTGATGACCGCGCGCACGCACAGAGCTAAAAGTCCGTTGGTTATTCAAAGCAAACCAGGGGATAGTGAAATGCAAATTGCACAGTATCGGTATCACTGCAGCTGCATCAGTAAACCATATTTTTGAAAACATAACCGGTTCTGTGGTAAACTGTTATTTCGGAAAATGTTACTTTTCTAATGCCAGCAATTCACATTGGTTTTTAGTACGTTTATTGTGTCAGGGTTCGGTTCGGATAGGGTAATTATCACCATAAATCGTAAACCCTTATACTCCAATGCGGCAAATGTTTATAAAACGGTTATGTAATGGAAAGTCTAATAGTGTGATTGATCCAATGACCATAATTGTATTTGCTTGGTGCCTATGTATCTTGGTATTCAATGTGGATGTTTTATTATGTGGTTGTCTACATATATTCATCAATCTGCGTTAAAAATGTTGGTATCATATTTCTTCCATGTATTATCTATCTTCCATTGCCAAAAAAGGGGAGTTACTACTGTGGATCTTGCCTACCTGGCTATGTTGGCAATAATGAAGTTGGATGCACACTTGGAGTAGATCATTGTGCATTAAGGAGCCATGGATGTCATGAGCATGCATCTTGCCGTTACACTCGACCGGGATACTATTACTGTGAGGTAGGCTGAAGTAAACATGGATTAGTTATTTTCATATTTGAACCAAGGAATGAAATTGGAAAACATTGGTTAGAGAGCTACACAATACAGGTGGGAGTAGGAAAACTTTGAATAAAGAAACGAGAGAGAGAGTTATCCTGAATCAATTTTTAGACGTTGCCTATGATTGTTTCATTAAAAAGATTATTTTTCATTCGTGCAATAGTAAGGAATTATCGGATATTCAGAGCAATGTTTCAACAATTTTGATTGAATTAAAGTTCTAATGTTTAAAATGGTGTAAGAACTAACAATTCGATTGAAGCTTCATAAATGCTGTTCAATGTTTCATTGTTTTGAAGTGTGACGCAGATAATGGTTGGGCCGGAAATGGTTTCTTCTGTGGTCGTGACCTTGACCTTGACGGTCACGTGGATACCAAGATACGATGCACCAATACATCGGACAAGAACTGCCTCGGGGACAATTGCCCTAGGTATCCTAACAGCGGGCAAGAGGACGCTGATGAGGATCTGACCGGAGATGCCTGTGACACAGACGCTGATAACGACAGAATAAAAAATGTGAATGTGAGTGGAAGAAATAATCCTGATTAAACTAGAGAGCTACTATTTAATCGATTGACGAAGTCTCAAATACACTCTTAGAAATATTGGGCAAAATTTTACCCAAATTTTACCCAACATGAGGGTCCTTATGAGTCCGACCAACTTTTGGGTAAACTTTACCAATTTCATTCTTATTTTTGACCAATGTTGGGTAAATGCATGTAAAAGTTGAGCAAGATTTAACCAACCTATGCCCAATCTTCATTTACCCAGTGGCATTTACCCAACATTTCTAAGAGTGTATAGTGCCGATTTTAATGAGTTAAGTGTTCAGTTGTAATTTGAAGGTGTTGATGCATGGTTCGTAATTGTGCTGCTAATGGACCATTAGAAACAACATCACCAATGAAAAAAATCCCCCAGGAAAAAAAAAAGAAGATAAGGTACGGACAGGATTCAGGCCTACACTATCATTATAATATGCTCACATAGCAAAGCCGTTGATAATCAATTTTATATTAGTAATGGAATATTACATACGTCCCTTTTTCCTCAGCTTCAATAGTTTTATACAGTTTAGGAATATACCTTTATCATATGAAATGACACCGGATTATATGCTTAACATGCGAAGATTAATCCCTTTGTTCAATATTCCTAAAATCTGTTAAAGTAAATATTCAAAGAAAATCACAAATATGGCAATTAATGTATCACTAGAAACTAGGAAGCTTACAGATGGCAATCGTATAAGTTTTATGTCAACTGCGTATCTGATGATTATAAAAACAACACAAATAAAAGCTCTTCTCAGCATCTGGAATATCCGAGGATTCGCCAGAAATATAGCGATGTTTTGATGTCGTCACACTCGGGATCGATCCTGATTAAGCAGACGACGTCCTATAATGAATGAACGTAATTGCAATGCAATTATTTATCAAATTATAAAGAGTTTGGTGTATTTAAACATGACCTTATTTCACACCATAATAAAGGGAAAGTGAAACTAATTCTGATAGCTATAACCGTTTGATTGTAAATACACAGGAGAAGGGTCAATGATCAATGAAATAAACCCCACTTTCAAATTGAAAAGCCCTCCGAATAATAGCAGGATGGTATTCGTTCCCTCTTGAAACGCCGAACATGCCCCGGTGCAAGCAGCTGAAAATACAATGGCGTCTTATTTTGTTTACAAGTGACTGATTCCTTTATTTTTTTAACGCTGCATTTTTCATCAAAATTATACCATACACGAAGTTAAGAGTGAGGCAACAGACTAACATTAAGACTGACGCTAGTCAAGTAAGAGAAATAAGTGAAGAGGAGATGACAAAACAGGCACTGAAAAATGTGTAAGATGTTATGGGACATCGTCTACTTAGACAGGACTGGCCCCTGGTGTGTCGTCACACATCTCAGCAGCGTTCGAGGAGCTCTTCAGCTGCTATATCGGGGGTTGTATTTTACCGTTTTATAATTTCTAATAATCATTACTTCAAATGTTTGCAAGCGTTGAATTTGGATAACCTTGTTTAATTTATGCCATCTATGCAATAATGACTATTAAGCCAATATTTAAAATTCATTAAAGTTCTACTTTAAAGTTTATTCTGGTTAAATACGTCTACACATTTCAGCCACAAAGGCAACTACATGTATTAACGACTGTAATTATTTAACCTGTTAGATAGATACTTTGGTGATGAAATGAAAATTCAAAATTACTTTGTAATGACAATACGGGCCTATAATGTTTTCACAATATGTTCAATGTATTTTTGTATAGGACAATTGTCAACTGGTAGCAAACTTTGATCAGAAGGACGGGGATAACGATGGCGTGGGCGATGCTTGTGATAACTGCCCGACGAACGAAAATCGTGAGCAGAAGAACAACGACGGTGATGGAAGCGGAGATACGTGTGACGACGATGACGACAATGACGGTGAAAAAAATATTGTATTTTATCTATAAATAAAATCGATCATTTAGTAGGCTTATATCGAAGTTGTATGTATCGTTAAGCATTATCAATTTTTTTTAATGTACTAGTTTTAATATTTTCTGTAAATAGCTTGGTAAAGCGCTGAAGATCCCATGTTTGTATTATGCGCAATGGAATTTAGCTTATCATAATCATTTGTAAATAGAAATCGAATTAAATAGATTCAGATGATATTATCAATTCTTGTTTTTGAGCCTCAAATTGGCCGTTAAAAAGTGCATATTCAACAACTCTTTGAAGCCAGAGATTTTACACGTTACGCGGTGTACGCAATCCTGACCAACTCGTTGGATAAAGACGGAGTAGGTGATGCTTTCGATAACTGCCCAGTATTTACCAGCTATAGAATAGTTCAGTATTAAAATAGGCTACATGTTAGTATAATATACACTGATTGCCCATGTCTCTGTCTCTGAAGGTATACAGGACAGCTCTGATAATTGCCAGTTCGTGCGCAATCCTGGCCAGCTCGATACGGACGGGGACGGGGTCGGCGATGCATGCGATAACTGTCCAGTCGACGACAACCCTGACCAAGATGATTCCGACAGGGATACATTCGGAGATGAGTGTGATGGAACAGTTGATGACTTGTGAGCGACCTTCTTATTAGTTACGCCCGCTGCACACGTAACCTTCTTGAGTGCCCTTCTCCTCCCCTGTCCTATGTATTTCCCACCTTTCCTCTTCCGTGAAGACGGTAGCAAATTCCGCCAAAGAGTTTAAGTGTTGAACACTGCATGTGGAGCACATTTGACTATTTTTTCCCCGAAGCATGAACAGGTTACTTAATTGCAAATCGTATTTCCATAGATGATGTTTCATGTCGAATTTGACATTGAAAGAATGATTTAATTGCGAGGTCAAAATTTAACGAATTAAAGCTCTTGTTTGTTCAAAAATATAGGTGGTACGTAAGGGGTTCATTTTGTTCAGTAAATTGATATTCATAATAGAAATTTCGCACAAAGGCCGCGCTTAAATAAAAAAAAGAGCAAAACATTTCAGTACAAATGGTCTTCGCAAACACGCAAATGCGTATGTACCTGATTTTTATTCGATAATAGTGTTCTTTTGTGAATATTTACTCGATAAGCGATATAATTATAGGGTTATACTTATTTCGTACATCTTTCTTTTTTCTCGAAAAGACGGGTAATATTTTGTGGAAAATGTACTTGAATGTATATAAAGAAAAGAATAGGGTGTAAGGTAGGGCTACGGTACTGTAAACTTTATATTTTTGTTTGCCTCTTCTCTTTTCAGGTTTTCTTTTTTCTGTTTTAATCATTTGTTCACTAAATTTGATGAGTTAAGAGTTATTCCAAATGCTTCATTATTTCGTTCTTGTTTTAATTGCTGTAGAACTCATTAAAAGTTAGCTACGAATGATTGATTTTTTTCAAGAAGCAATCCTTTTATTCTGTCAGTAAAATGAGTTAATTTAACCCGTTGGATACTGAATTCTCTGATTCATATAGGCTTAATACAGAAGCCACCCGGTTCCCGTAGGCAATGGACTAATTTCATGTGGTATAGCTTACTAATGAAAATTATATTGTTTTCCAAAATATCATCTTTAACATAAGTTTTTTGTTCGCGCTTAGGTTTATGTACCCAGACATGCCAGTTGAGTTCACGAAAAGACAAGCAGCATCTTTAGAGATAATGGAGCAAAGTTTAACATAAAATTTTGTGTACAAAACATACGGAGAGTACTAATAAACCTGTCACTTTGAAGCAACATTGTCAATTTGAGGATCGCCATAAAAAGAAAATTGAGAATTTTTCAACTTTCATAACTTTTTCATTTCTTAACCGATGTTGATGGAACTTTTTTTTTAAATTGTTTCTCTCTATCCTCTCTTTTCGTTAAAATGCATATTTCCCGAGGGTTTCATTCTCCTTTAATAGTTTTTCTTGGCATTCATATTAGGACATTTAAACGCGACGAACAAAGCAAATTATCGCCAATCGTTGAACGATTTTTGGCGACCTTTCTTGTAGGCTTTTTTGTGTGTCATTAGTCTACATTATATTGATCCTTTTTTTTCTACCGACATTTTGTTTCCAAAGCGACGGTGACACGGCTTTTAACAACCTTGACAACTGTTTCAACGTTCCCAATCCTGACCAGAGTGACATCGATAATGATGGCGAAGGTAATTGATGTTTCATCAAGGCAAATAAAGATAAGGGTATGGAGGAGGGGGGGGGGGAGAACCCCTCCCTCCACCATTTCCCATTCCTTTTTGTGTCAGCTATTTTGTGAGCAATTAGAACGGAAAATCAAATGAATTGTTAGTTTATAATATTTTTTTTTTTCAATTTTTATTTAATTATTTTTTATTTATTTATTATTATTATTATGATATTTTTAATTTATTTATTTAATTATTTTTTATTTATTTATTATTATTATTATGATATTTATTTATTTATTTACTTTTTTTTGGGGGGGGGGGAGGAAAGAGACAGGTTTTCTTTTCTAAATTGTCACACTCCCCCTCCTTTTTTTTTGGGGGGGGGGGGGGCAGAGACCCGAGACCCGCTCCTTAATTAGTTCGGTTGATAGGCCGAACTAATTAAGAAGAAGCCGTGGAAGTGGAAGTGCTGCAAAATAGTAGTAGAAGGTAGCATGGTTTTTTTTCCTCCCAATTACTATCATTGTAAGGCAATGAAATTACTGTACTTTAAACAAAAATCCCCATATACTGCATAAGTGCATGCTTGCAATTTGCAAAACAAGATGATTAAAAAAAATAATAAAAAGATAAAACACTGGGCCAAAGCTAACCCGTGGAATAGGGATGGATTAGGTTTTAGGTTAAGGGCAAATGTTACGATCAGGGGCATCTCCAGGATTGAGTATAAGGGAGGGGGGGGGGGGGGGGGGGGGGCACACAAATGCAGGTTTGTCAACTTTTGCAAAAGGTAGACCCGTATATTTTTTGGTCTCGCAAGCTTCTAGAAAATTCGCTCGGGGGGGGGGGGGGGGGTTATGGGGGTCCAGTTTCCCTCCATAATTCCCTGGCAAGCAAAAGAAGAAAAAAAGCTCTTCATTCTATAGGGGGGGGGGGGAGCACAATCGAGAAAATGGCGGATTGTCTATGGTCAAAATGCATACTTTTCTTCCAAAGGGGGGGGGGGGGCACGGGCCGGAAGTGCCCCCCCCCCCCCGATCCGACAATGGTTACGATACATGACACGGAAACAATTATTTGAGGATTAAAGTCATGGTGCAGAAAGTGCAATCTTAACAATCGAGCTTTGTATGTTTTTCATATTCTGTCTAATTTTGTTGTGCGTGCACTTCTCCCATTGTTCGTCTCGTTTCTTCTACTTCTATTTTTTGTCTTCTTCGTCTTCTTCTACGACTCTTTCTACGACTCTTTATTCAGGTGATGTATGCGATGATGATATCGATGCTGACAGTCATTTGAATGATGTTGATAATTGTCCTTGGTTTCCAAACGAAGATCAGATTGACGACAATGGTGAGACTGATAGTGGTTGTCATGAATTTATCTCTGTGTTCATATGCTAGGATTTGTCGGAACACATACAGCTTTCCTAGAGAGGTTGTTTTGTTGTTCAATCAATCGTTTGTTTATGTAGATATAATTCTGTTCCGTCAATGAGTCATTTAAATGTCTACCTTTTTTTTCTTCAAAATCAGTTATAAACTTGTTAAGCTAGTAATTATCGGCAGTTTATTAGACGTATTGTTCACATCAAAGGTTTATAGAAGATAAGCAGCTCACCTACCGGAAAAAAGGAATTTGGTATACGTAACACAAAATTTAAAAAGAAAATAGGCACACAGTGAAAATTCTTACTTAAAAGTTTTACAATTATTTCAGACATATTGTTCAAACTAAAGTGGAATAACCGCTTCTTATGACATTTTGGAATTTTAAATTGAATAAAAGGTAAGTAAAATAGATTTAAAACAAAAATAGAAATAATATTAACAATAATAATGATAATGATAATAATAATAGTATTAATAATAATATTAAAAACCGTATATTATATAAAACGTCTTGCCAAACAGAAAACCTGATTGGGGACGTGTGTGAACTGGATACAGACGGTGACGGTGTTGATAATTTGGATGATAATTGTCCTAAGAACATGCGCCAACATAACGCTACATGGATTGACGGGTTTTCTGCCGATCTGCATTACCCGGAACGAACGGTAGAATGGACTTTTTCTGACTCGGTATGTATTTGTATGGACACTTCATCTCGTAGTATAAGACACGAGGAGCCATTTGCTGTCGTATGATGGCGTCGTTGACTCCCGCAGTCTATGACTCCCCATGTAATACTTGTATCGTACAAAAGTGAATGCAAAATGAACTCTGCAAACATTGAATCACAAGAGAGACTGGGTGTACAGTAGTCCTTGCTTGCTACTTGCATTCTCTGACAAGGTATTTTCCCCAAATCTTTCCTTCTATATCCAAGCTTGTCAACTGGGTGCCTGGAAATAATGGGGTTAATGAAAACTCCGTCGCCTTCAGGAAGAGCAATGACAATGCTGTTCTTGCTGCCCTCAAGAACATATCATTATTATGATTAGTTGTATTATCATCGTTATTATCACTAATATATGTCATAGTGTCATTCATATTAGGATCATTATGTCATCATTATTGCTGATAGCGCTATTATCATTATCATTATTATTAGTATATTATTATTAAAATCATCATCATCACCATCATCCTCATCACTATCATTACTGCAGGGGAGGGAGATCCGTGGTCCTAGTGGGAGAGATGCTCCCGTGCTGCTGGTGACCAGAGAAGTAGTAGGTGATGTCGTCTTCACAGGCACAATGTACGTGGACGCCGACGAAACTGGAGGAGACATGTGTATTGGTCTTGTCTTCGGCTGGCAGGACCTTAAGAAGTTCTACGTGATACAGTGGTGGAAGAAGTATAAACGGAAAGAAGATCCGCGCTGGGTGGTCAATTTCAGTGGCCTTGTCATTAAGGTGAGGCATTCTATTTCGAGGAAAGAATGTTGAAAATATCCATCATTGGATGCATGCGCTTGTCATGTTATTTTGCCATTACACCATTCCTACTATGTATGTGTGTGTGTGTGTGTGTGTGTGTGTGCGTGTGGGCGTGTTTAGCCTTATGTCCGAGGACATTTTCGGACAGAGAAAAAAAAATCATGAGAACAATGGTCCTCGGAAGCCGGACAATAGTCCTCGAACGTCGAACAATGAATTTGTGCCTTATTCCGTCGACTGTCCGAGGACGGAGGAACAATAGAGGAAAAATACTTGTCCTCGGAAATAAAGCAATACAAGACTCTGTGTATGTGTGTGTGTGTGTGTGTGTGTGTGTGCGTGTGTCTAAATATAATAATTCGGCTTAAAGATTAATAGACCCCTGGAAGAATAACAGTTTACCTCACATTTTCCAAATTTCAATTATTCCTATTGTGGAGTCAGATAGATATAATGTTTTACAGCAATTTTACTTGATGTATAGAGTGGATACATTACGCATAGACCAAAGTGTCCTCCTGAAAACATAACTTTGCAGGGATGAGTGGAGTTGTGGAAATGGGTCTTGTTTTTCTACCAGAGCCCTGTAACATAAAGCTTGAAACTGATCTTACGATTGATATCAATCGTAAGTCTATGGCAAACCATGTACAGAAGAGTTACAATTGATCGTAAG
Organism: Heliocidaris erythrogramma; assembly: GCA_025617745.1. Lineage (NCBI taxonomy): Eukaryota > Metazoa > Echinodermata > Echinoidea > Camarodonta > Echinometridae > Heliocidaris > Heliocidaris erythrogramma. Next base: position 27,758,947 of record CM046863.1, on the reverse strand, counting down.
ATTGATTGTTATGCTACAGACCCCAGGTGTAGGTAAACCTTTTTGGGCCCAAATGCACACACACACACCCACACACACATTTGTACATTTGTTTTCATATATAGTATTTGTTTTTAATTGTTTGCATTAGAGAAGTATTGTAAATCATATGGATTTTATGTACTTTGAGTATTTATCTTTGCCGATTAAAGTGATAAAAATAAAGATAATGATGACAATTATGCAGATGATAACAGTTATAACGGTGATGATAATTATTAAAACTAGCGGAAATAAAAAAGATGACGTTAATGATGTCTCCGTATTTAGTTGTGCTCTGAAGAAAAAAAAATATCCTTTGTAAATGAATGAAAAAGTATTGGAGAGAAACATGAAAAACAAAAATATTTCGATATGATATCTGATTACTGAAAAGATATTTGGTACTACAAACTTTGAGAATTCTGCTACCGCTCAGCACTTGCTAGGAGTGCACTAAACAGTACTCTTTATCTCGGTTCAAAGTCAGAAAATTCACTCACCTGCGCATGCTCGAAGCCACATAAAGGCAAATAAAAAAAATGGGTGGGGGGTGGGTGCGACAAAAACAATTTTTCGCCAGACCTTCAAAATGCGCTCAGTGGGGGGAGGGGGTGGCTTATCGGGGTCCAGTTTCCCTCCATAATTCCCTGACAAGCAAAAAATAAAAATAAAAAATGCCGGATCGTCTATGGTCAAAATGCATACTTTTTTTCCAAAAGGGGGGGGGGGGGGGGGCACGGGCCGGAAGTGCCCACCCCCCTGGATCCGCCAATGAAGCCTAATTTACCGTTGTGTTTAGACAGTCGATCAGAGCTCGTTGCAGGTCCCTCAGGAAGAACAGCAATGATGCTGATGAGGCTTCCCTGGGTAAACATAATTAATGATATCATTATTATTATATTTCGCACCTTTTCCTTTAGTTCGCGTTCACTACTTCTCGATTGTATTGTTTTTCATTTTGTTCATTCGTGCGGTTTACTATAGGTGCAAGACCAAAAGCTCTAGTATGCCTCTGTTCAATGCTATTTTCCAATGTTAGATTGTGAGGAATAGGGGTAGGTTTATTTATTTTTTCTCGAATTATTTATAGAAAAAAAGTTCATTATTATTGTTATTGTTGTTTATGTGTTCCTCTTTTCTGCGTTTGTGTTATTTTCCCCCAATCCTACGACCAGAAAATCGACGCGGCAGCCACGGATGACTCTCTCACCAACGCTCTCTGGCACTATTTCTCGGTAAAAAAGTACTCAACGATACTATGGCAGGACAGGGAATTTAAGCCGTGGGACTACAAGACTCCTTACCGATGGCGGCTAATACATCGTCCGTCGAGTGGGCTATTCAGGTAATGGGTCGGTTTTACGGCAATTACTCCAGCGGTCAATAATCATTCACTAGCCGAATTCTTAACTTCAACCTTTGAACAAATACCTGTGAGTCCACCCCAAATCCTAACTATACCTGTGAGTCCACCCCAAACCCTAACCCTAACCCAAATCCTTACCCTAAACTTAACCCTTTCAGGACAGGAAGTATTTAAGGGCTAAATTGATTGTTACTGATAACAAGTTTTAATGAAACAAGGCCCAGGTTTAACATAAACCGCCCATAAAACCATTACAAAAACTTTCGAAAAAAGAAATGACGCCAATATCAATTGCCTTTCCATCACCTTTCGGAATGTGGGAACATTACAGTGACATAATCCAAGCCTGATTGTTTTTTCGTGGGAAATACAAAAGGGTAGACGTATTTAAATTCTGCCCCCCCCCCCATTGTGTTGTGTATCGTGTTTTCCAATTTTAAAAAAGATTCTAATACAAGTTATTTCTTTTTCATTTATTATTATAGACTACAGATCTTTTCGGCCTATGGTTTGATCACTGATTCGGGTGATATATACGATATGCGGTTTGCAGCAGGCCGCATTGGCGTCTTTCAGTATAGACAAGATGGTTGCTTGTGGTCAAATATGAGATACAAATGTTTGGACAGGTAGGAATATTGTACAGGAAATATATTCATGTAATTTCATCAGAATCATCTCTATAAGTATGCGTTGTATAATTGATGACTATCATATCTACTACTAATACAGCTTTTATTATTTTATTATTATTTTTATTATTATTAGTAGTAGTAGTAGTAGTAGTAGTATTGCAACGTTATCAGGCCCGTAACTAGGATTTTTGCGGGGGGGGGGGGGGGGTCAACATTGGAAAAAATGAACCTTTCTGAGCGAAGCAACCGAGTAGGGGTGGCGGGTGACGGGGTCAGGGGGCGTGCCCCTCCAAGGGTATGGACACGAGCGTATAATGTGAAAGAAATGCGAGAATAACGTTGCGTAGCTCAGTCAAAGTTCCCCAGAGCTGTCCTCCCTTTTTGAAATTTTTGCAAAGGCTGAAAAATGTCTCCGCCGGAAATCGAACCCGGGTCGTTGGTTTAGAACGCCAATGCCTTAACCACTAGACCACGGAGACGGGTTAGTGGTTTCGGCGACACCAGATTCAATTGACCGACAGATTGACAAATCCTCAACCTTATTAATTAATTCCCCTTGTCGGGGGCAGATGAGTTTTTGAACAAGACAAGCCGCTAGTGCCTCAGCAGGATCCAAGCGAATGCTTTGAATACATGTATACATTAGAATAAATTATTATTAACATTATTATATATATATAGTCGGATTATTTGACAGGAGTGCGTCAAATATGAAGCCCAGACATATACTACCACTGTGAAGGCTTCCAGAGTTTGCGAGCGGGCAAAGCGAGCATGAGAAAAATAAAAATGTACTTATCAGTGGCAAAATTTTATTTTATTAGTCACCAATAGGTGATATGTAAAGCTATATCTCCGGTCATCTTGTTGCCAAGAATCATTCATATGAAATTTTGTAGGAAGTGAAGCGAACGGAGGGGGGGGGGGGGGGGAGCACATTCTGTTGTTCTTTGATAGAAAGGTAACCCTTATATATGGGCGCCATAGCGATAGGGCAGTGACGTGCCTGAAAATTGTCATAACATTGAATATTCATGGACCTCGGAGACGCTGCATGGAATTATCCCGTTTATAAGGTTTGCGAGCGAGCGAAGCGATCAAGGAAAAATGCGCTTTACTTTGCTGCTGCTCATTTCAATATGGAAAGTTTACCTAACGAGTATTCGGGTGCCATGGCGATAGGGCAGCGACGTACCTGAATATTGCAGGAGCATCCTATGGAAATATTCATGCACCTCGCTGCCTTAAACTATCTAATTTCTAAGATTTGCGAGTGAGCGAAGAATAATGAACTTTAATTTGTTGTTGCTAATTTCAATATAGAAAGTAAGGTAACCCTATGTCTGGGCGCCATGGCGATAATAAGGCAGTGACGTGCCCGAAAATTGTCATAACATTGAACATTCATGGACATTATAATATGGAAATATTCATAGTCCTCGCTGCCTGAAACTATTTTCTAAGTTTTGTGATTAAGCGAAGCGAGCGACGGAAAACGTACTTTACTATCTCCCAAATAATATTTCCAAAACACCCCAAGTATTTTATTGGGGTATCTTGTTATTTCACATTATAGTTTCCAAGAAGTCGATGTTTTATAAAATACTCTCATGGCACTCCGGCTGAACATGCTGTATTAGAGGGCCACAATTTAAGGGCCTGAATGATTTGACCGCGTCCGCCTGGAGTACTCCATGCAACTTGAGAGCGGGAAAATTTTCCATTTTGAAATGAACAGACACATTAAATACCCCCTCTCTCTTTTCCAGTATGGTTTTATATTTCACTACTATATTCCATTACCACAGATTTAATTTGAGTCTTATCATGCTTATCACTGCTTATATTCCCATGTTATCTTTGTATGACGTTTTAAGCAATCCTTGTAATGTAAGGATTTCTGTCCAATCTAACACTTTTTAAAGATCAAAATTCATCATTGAGCACTTCAATTTCGTCTTATAGTCTGATAGGAATCAATAATCATCCAAATGTAAGATGTCAAAGATAGTTTAATGATTAAAATGTCATTCAACAGGTTCAATGGTCAATCAACTTCAACATATCTCCATTCATTTTCGTCAGATTTCATTCGAATTCGTCCGACCTGGCAATCTTTGGGAAGTCGATTTGAACTTGAACCCCCCCCCCCCCCCCCCCTATTTACGGGCCTGGTTATTTGCTACTTTAGGGGGAATCCTAACATTGCGGTTTATTTCGGCACAATATAAATTCGACGTTACGGGGAAAGAAACCATGCGTTAATACTGTCACAGTAGGCTGAGATAAAAGAATACCCCCTAACGATGGAAAAAGAGTAATTATTATTGTCGTTATTGTATTATTATTATTATTATCATCATCATCATCATCATTATTATTATTATCATTAGCCATATTATCATGAGTAGTACTGGTAGTCATTATTACCATGATCATTAGCCCATCATTTATTGTTGTTACAGTAAATATCAGCATCATTTCCATTATTGCCATCATTGTTGTAATTTTTTTTTCTTGTTATATTAATTAACTTGACCAGGCTAAACCATGCCCTAAAGTTGAATGGACAAGGTGCATACGTAGACGTTGGCAATGTGCAAACCATACAGTTGACTTCACACTTCATCATTGATCTGTGGTGCCTAATAGAAGATATGTCAAACGATGACGTTTATCCCATATTATCTACGTCTGATGGGACACTGAAACTGTCCATCTCGAAATCGTAAGTGAACCGTTAATTGCATTATGTTACCTTTACTTTCTATGTTTACGACATATTTTGCATTTGTTTGCAAGTAGCTGAAACTCCGCTTTTTAACTCCCGTATACTTTCTTCTCTTATATTTTTTCTTGAAATTCTCCTTGAGGGGCGGGGGACACGTAAGTAATCTGCGGTTAGAAAATTTGACTTGAATTGTTAACCAATTGATATCTGTGTTGCTATCTCCGATACATAGTGTCATTTCAAGTATGTATTAAAAAAATATATCCTCATGGTATAATCCATTGCTATGCATATGCATTTAAAATATTTTCGTTTTACAGAGGTCTCATTGGAAGTTATATGGACGTGACCACTGAATTGACAGGGATTTACGGAGGTAACTGGACGCACGTGGCCATCAGGGCTTATTTGGGATGTGAGTATGAACACAATTAGAGTAAATCGCATATAGACACATTTCTGGTGAATATGTGATTGACAGTATATATAACTTTGTCTGAACACTGAGTTCTAAAATAGTGAATACTGGAAGAACACGGAAAGCGAAATTGGTATAGACACAACTATGGTGAATACTGATTGCAAAAAGACAAAACTTGGTAAGGACACAATGCGAATGGATACTAAATAAACCAAGACAACAATTTAGTTTGAACACAATTTTAGTGAATGTCATTATATTATGAACATAGAAAAAAATCGTATAGACAAAATTGTAGTGAATACGGGATGAAGAATGAAATCAAAATTTGTTTGAACACACTTATAGGGAATACTGGATGAGAAAACCAACAAATTGTATGGACACAAGTCTAAAAAATACCTGATAAAAGCAAGAATAAGCAAATCACATTTTATTAAATAGTTATTATTCTTATGGGGTGGGGGGTAGGGGGTTGTGTTCGGTCGAGTGCGTGAGAAAGGGATGTGTGCTGTAACAACGTGAATATATCACCTGGTTAATTTATGTAATCTGGGTTTCTATAAAGCTATACTTTTTATTCCTTTTGTTTTTAATGGACTAGTTGATCTCACCGTCTTCGTGAACAGTAAACCATCAGTGAAGGTGCCGTTATTAACTCATAATCAATGGGTAAGTGGGTTTTTATAGGTATATTGTTATATATTAGAACTAGGAGTAGTGGCAACAGAAGTACTAGTATTATTATGAAATTAGTAATAGAAGTATTAGTAGTGGCAGCATTAGCTCTAGTAGAAGTATAAGTAAGAATAATGGTAGTAGTCAGATGGGCAGGGCGCACGTGCCGCGGGCGGCACTGGGAGGGGGCGCAAAAACGCAAAATAGAGAAAGGAAAAAGGGGGTAAATGAAGAAAAAAAATCATAATTCTTATAGATTATGCGCCCCCCCCCCCCCCCCCATCCGAACAATTAATACATTAGAAATGCAGTTTTTTAGCGTTGAAATGCGGAAATTATCAAAAGCTCGGTTGCTTTATGGGTATATTGTTATATATTAGAAATAGAAGTAATAGTATTATTCGGAAATTAGTAATAGAAGTATTAGTAGTGGCAATAGTAACACTAGTAGTAGAATATAGTGGTAGTAGTCATGGGGGAGGGGGCACGTACCGCGAGCGGCACTTGGAGGGGGCGCAAAAAACGCAAAAGAGAGAAAGAAAAAAGGGGGCAAATGAAGAAAAATCATAATTCTTACGGATTATGCGCTTCCCCCCCCCCCCCCCCCCCCCCCATCCGAACGGTTAATGCATTAGAAATATAGTTTTGAGCGTTGGAAATGCAAAAACTATCAACAGGTCGGTCGCTTTGCAAACAACAATCATTTGCTTCAAGGATATCGTAATTGTGTGCTCCCATATATAGTTCTAAATGGTTCGACATTTGAAAAATAAAGATGTAATTGTTGTTTTGCTCGCTGTCATGTAATAATTGGTTTTTTTCCTGAATCTTGCTAGAAATATTGCGCCTGCAATATATTATAAATTTAATTTTGCTCCCAATTTTAAACGTGAGTGAATAGAAAACCGTTTATCAATGTACAAAATTCGAACTTCGCGATCGCTCAATAGCAGTAGCCAATTGCAAAATTTCCTGAATAAAATGCACTGGGAATTACGTTTTAGGGTTAAACATGGAAATATTTTCCGCTGGGTCGCCTTGCTCCCTCACTTGTACAATGACTTGAATAAGTTTGGAGACTCAGGGGAGGGGGTGGGGGTGCAACTTTATTGTTTGCCCCGGGCGCCAAAATCCCTAGATACGCCACTGGTAGTAGTAGTAGTAGTAGTAGTAGTAGTAGTAGTAGTACTAGTAGAATAAGAAGAATTAGTAGTGAAATTAGCAATAATACAAGTTATAATGTTATTAGTTGAAATAGTTGATGTGACAAATAATACTGGTAGTAGTTGTAGTAGTGCTAGTAGTAGTAGTAGTAGTTATAGTAGTAATAGTAGTAGTAGTAGAAGTAGAAGTAGTAGTAGTAAGAGTAATAGTAGTAGTAGTAGTAGTGTGACTGTTGCGGTGGTGGTGGTAGTAGTGATAGCAGAAGTGGCTGTATTTTTGATGGTCCTAGTTGGCTATACATCCAGTCTATGTAAGCTAATACTTGTCTCAGTTTAATTAGCATTTTCTTGTATTTGTTTCCCCAGACACGAAACACTCATCTGTTCCTAGGGAAAGATGATAAGGATACTTTCTTCAGAGGAGCTGTTGATGAGGTATTTTTTTTCTTTTTAATATAATTTGGTCGTTGCCATTCATGTCAAGTTATCCTGATGGTAAAAAGTAACGAAATATTTTCAAGTTTCAGAATGCGACACACAGTTTTCATCTATCGGATGTTTCAGGATCCCCTTTCCCTCTTGTTTTTGTTGTTGTTTCTTTGGGGCTGTTTTCGATAGGACACATAATTGAACTTCCACTTTATTGTACTTATCAATTAATACCTAACACCTAACATTTTATATCACTTATACTTGCCATTATACGTAGTAGGGCAATTTATAAGGAATGTGTTGTTGTTATTTATTATATTTATTTCAGTAAAACTTTTAGTAGAAATTGTCCTATTTTAATTTCGTTTCTCCGTTTTTTATATTTTACTCCACAGTTACGAATATCTACCTTTACATTTGATGACAAGCTCAAAGGAGTTTTTGAAAATTTCAGATTTTATAGGAATAGTGGACATCTTATTCTTCACTTCTCAATGGATGACGAAGAAGATGGTAAGAGGGCGCACTTTTAAAAAAGTAATGCAAGTTCAAGATATGTCCCATACGTTACGAAGTATTATGTTATATGACTTATGATATTTTGAACATAGATGAATAAAAGAATAACATTTGACTTCATATTTTGTCCAATCCACGTTCTACGAGGATCATCGCCTTGTTACAGTCGTCAGATATACTAAATTCCTAGATGTGGCCAGTAACCTATGGGACCTATAAGCTCACTGTAATTATTATTAGTAATTAGTAGTAGTAGTAGTAGTAATAGTAGTAGTAGTAATTAAATATGAGTATTATTGTTATAATTTCATTATTATTCATTTGTTACAGTCAATATTGTCATCACCATTATTACTATTATTATCATCATTATTATTATCAAGGAGTTATCACAGAATACTCCTCGTTATTATCAACAGTAGTAGTAGTAGTAGTAGTAGTATTGTTAATATTAATATTATGATTATCATTATTATCATCATCATTATTAGTGTATGACCAGTACTACTACTACTACTACTACTACTACTAATACTACTAATACTACTAATACTACCACTACTACTACTACTACTACTACTACTACTAATACTACCACTGCTACTACTACAGTACCATTGCTATCATTATACATCAGGAACCACAACGATCAAGGACCGTGGTCCTTTGGGACTGGACGGTCACAGTCATGGAAGTGTAATCTTTGTGCCCAGTCCAACAGATGGATACCGCTACAAACACACCTACTCGAGTAACACAAATCGGCGACGTAAGCGAAGCATCGGTGACAGTTTCAAGGAAGATGTGCACGATGAATTGTGATTACCTCGTTCTTCTTTTTTTTTTTAATGAAAGCCCAGCTCACACGAGGCGTTATTTAAGGAGTTTTCGGATGTGTCCACTAGAACGCCGTCCTAGATCCTCCCAGCAACAATGGACTGCTTTATGTTGACTGCATACAAAGTAGGTGAAACATGAAGCTAAAATGGGTGAAGCGAGGTTCACGTTTTAGAGAAGACGGCCAAACCATGTTTGACGCGTTCTCGATCTGATTAGTGGACGAGAGAGAAGCCAGTGGACGGGGTGAACCGTTCTTGCACAAATTGCGGTATGCAGCTATACACAAAGCTGTCCATTGTAGCCGGGAGGATCTAGGACGGCGTTCATGTCAACACATTCGAAAGCTCACTATTTACTGACATTATGACCGCGTCAGTGACATGTACGGTCTTTTGGACGTCGCAAAAGTCGATATCGTTTAAAGGAGAATTACGCTCAAAAATAAAGACGATAGTGTTCAAAGGTGTTATTTATTCCTACTTGTTAGACTATATGGCTTCGCGTCAAAATATACAAGATCGATACGAATCAAATTTTTCTCAGCAAAATTTACCATCTGCTAGCAATATGTATCGTCTGCTAGCAGCACATGGGGGCTGCCATTTTGTTTATGTGTACAAGAAGATTTTCTTAATCCAAATGCTCAATTGCCTTTTTCAAAATTAAAAACCCATTTGAGATTAAAAATATAGAATAGATATGTCAATTTATTTTTAAACTGAAGATTTCCTTATATATTTCTGTTGAAAATCGATATTCGCTTAATAGAAATCTATTTTCTCGATACTGGACGTATGGGACGGAGCAAATAAATTCAAATTTTATGGATGCTTCTTCCCTGAGCATCTATAGCGGCAAACTATGCATTCACCTGCTTTCGGATAATGGACTTGAAAAGTCAGAATGCATGCTGCATATATTATGTTCTGCTCTGTTTGGCAAACCAAAGAAAATAGATTTTTGTTAAGCAAAACCAGACAATTTAAAAGTATCATTATAAAGATTTAATTTTTATAATACATGTAAACACCCACTTTATATTTTCCGTCACATATGGGATTTTAGGTAATGAAGAAAATCAATTTAGGATTTGGATTCAAAATATCTTCCTGACTGGAACATTTCTCAATGGTTCATGTACAACTCCAAATCAGCAAGAAAATGGCAGCCCCCATGCAATGAGTAGGAGACGATACCGGGTGTTGGAATATCTTTATTTATACCCTTTTCTGATATCTTATTAGAAAATGATTTAGGCCAATAAGTAGGAATATATTACACCTTCCAATATAAGTAAATTTGTAATCAGGGCTAATAATTCTCCTTTAAAGTCACATAGTCGTTGCTACTCGTGGGGAATTTTACACCATTCTGGTGTTTACCTTATAACAGGTGTTGTCAATCACCGAAAGCGGAATAAACTTTTTAATGAAACACAGTTCTTATGTAATGCATTGTTCCCTCCTGCTACTACAAGGTAAGGAAATGTCATCATCATGAATCTCCCCAGCTCGAGTAATTTTATAGTGGGACAGACCCATGGTCAGAGCCATCTCCCTGGTTACACTGCCTGCCTACCTGGGAGACCTCACACACATTAATTGGTAATTTAACCAAAATCGTGTGTCAGCGATTTAAGATGCAATGCACGAGGAAACTGACTAATGTGTGATTGCAGGTAATCGGTAACTTTGTGGAGGCTTGAGTTAATAAATTGTTGAATTTTTATATCTGTCTCGTATAATGATGTTCAGAAGGAAAAATGAACGGCAAGGCATAGCAAAGTTTTCTAATATAAAATGTTATTGTTTATATATATGTGACTGAATACTGCCATTTACGAAACCGTACTGGGATACGCTTTAGTCTCACACTGCAGTCTATGGGGGGGGGGGGGGGGGGGGGGGGGGGGGGGGGGGGGGGGGGGGGGGGGGAGATGGGTCTGACATTTCCGGTAACTTGTATATGTTTACTTTTGTGAAGCACATAATGATTTTCCCCCTGGCAGTCAGCACAGGTTTATCACTATGAACACGATGACAAAGAGAGCGGACAAAATATACAGCTCCTCATTGTTACCCTCCACAATTGCTCTGGTAGACAAAAGAACATCCCTTCATTACTATTGTGTGAAATAAGTAGAACAGGTGAATATGCCTGTTCTACATATTTTTACATAATAGCAATGAAGGGATGTTCTTTTTTCTACCAGGGCAATTGTGGAGGGTACAACGAGGAGCTGTATATTTTGTCCGCTTCTTTGTTCGCCATGTTCATAGTGTATACTCCGAAAACGGCGTATAGAGCAAGAAGAATATAGAGCCCTCATCGTTCAGTGCGAGACAGTGTGTACAAAAGGCATGGGGAAAATCCTACAATGTCGACATGCTGTTGATAATATAATTTTCAAAAATAATGCTGCGGATATATTTATTTCAAATGTTTGTCATTTGAAAGCCATTTCATATGGCGAATCATTCAGGGATATTGAAGGTAATTGACACGCATCATTATTTTTAAGAATATTATATTCTTTGGCAGGTTGATTTTTCAAGACTTTTCCCATGCCTTTTGTACACACTGCCTCGCACTGAACGACGAGGGCTCTATATTCATACGCCGTGTTCGGAGTATATACCAGTGCTCGGTTTTCCGGAGTTGGGTCTGACTGCCTGGGCTTCATTTTACAGCATAGTTCACACATTGATAGCCTTTATGGCCAGGCAGCTCAGGTTTTATGAAGCGGCTTAGCAATTCACTTTAAGACATGAACCGTGGAAAGCGTATGGGTTATTTGCCTTTACAGTCTGAATTAGCGCAGGTATACTCACGCAATCGAAATAACGTCTCATGTGAGCTGAACTTTACATGTCTAACGTAGTGTATTTGTCTCAGTTCGAATGAGAATCGATATATTGTAAAACGGAAATGGTGTGTTAAAGATCACATTGCAAGAAAATTCCATCAAAGTAAATATTGGCTTAATACTTATTATTGCATAGATGGCATGAATTATGCAAGGTTATCCAAATTCAACGCTTGGAAAAATTTGAATTAATGATTATTATCAATTATAAAACGGTAAAATACAGCCCCCGATATAGCAGCTGAAGAGCTCCTCGAACGCTGCTGAGATGTGTGACGACACACGAAGGACCAGTCCTGTCTAAGCAGACGATGTCCCATAACATCTTACACATTTTTCAGTGCCTGTTTTGTCATCTCCTCTTCACTTATTTCTCTTACTTGACTAGCGTCAGTCTTAATGTTAGTCTCTTGCCTCACTCTTAACTTCGTGTATGGTATTATTTTGATGAAAAATGCAGCGTTAAAAAAAATAAAGGAATCAGTCACTTGTAAACAAAATAAGACGCCATTGTATTTTCAGCTGCTTGCACCGGGGCATGTTCGGCGTTTCAAGAGGGAACGAATACAATCTGTGATATTATTCGGAGGGCTTTTCAATTTGAAAATGGGGTTTATTTCATTGATCATTAACCCTTCTCCTGTGTATTTACAATCAAACGGTTTTATTTATCAGAATCGAATCAGTTTCACTTTCCCTTTTAGAATGGTGTGAAATAAGGTCATGTTAAATATACCAAACTCTTTATAATTTGATAAATAATTGCATTGCAATTACGTTCATTCATTATAGGACGTCGTCTGCTTAAGCAGGACCGATCCCTAGTGTGACGACATCAAACCATCGCTATATTTCTGGCGAATCCTCGGATATTCCAGATGCTTAGAAGAGCTTTTATTTATGTTGTTTTTATAATCATCAGATACGCAGTTGACATAAAACTTATACGATTGCCATCTGTAAGCTTCCCAGTTTCTAGTGATACATTAATTGCCATATTTGTGATTTTCTTGCAATGTGATCATTAAGTAGCTGTAAAGACGATGTTTAATATTGCTGTGTATTGAGTGATGTGTAATAACTCTTATATTTATAAGAATATTTCTTTTTAATGATGGCACGAAGTCAAATTTGATGCACTATTACTGCTATGTCATAAATACAAATAAATGATAATAATGATGTGCCCCTTGGCACGGACTTTACCCTTAAAAGAGTATTCATGTGGCATGCAAAGAGTAAGCAAATACAAAAGGAAGCAGCACGAAATAACAAAATAACTCCTCTCAAATTCATCTCTCTTCCATAGCTAACGATATTACTTCAATCATTGTAAATAGCGCCTTTAATGTATTATATTAAAAATCAAGATTTTGAATAGCGACTATGTAGTAACGTAAAACTACATCCATTATTAGGGCCACGGCACATTTCAAATAGCGTCTATGGCCAGCGTACCATCGAAGTGACGAAAGGTCCGCGGCAATGTTTGTTTCGTGTACTCTCGGAAAGATATTTCAGAATGTCCATAAGAATTTCGGTCTCCCTAGCCCCTTACAATATGTCAGAAATACATTTATTGTATAATGTTTGTCTCGGGGTTCTTCCGTACGTCTGGCCGTCTGTCAACATAGTAATACATGTGTGTGTAGCGTTGGTAAATCCCTATACACGGTATGCTCATATATAAAATGAAAAGAGATTTTGATAAAGATCATCCAAGAGCCTTCTACCTTGTTACTTTTTTGCTAGAACTGAGACCTGACACCCCCCCCCCCCCCACACACACACCTCTTTTTTTGTCTAAAGCATATTAATGTAATTATATCAAATCTTTCTCGTAAACTTGATGTAATAATCGTTTATTTGTTGTTTTTTAAGCTCTGTGGTTTGATGTAAATATTTATTTAAAACACAATCAGTGAGCGATAAAACAATATTTCATTCCGTGATTCCTCTCAACACACAAGGAAATTTGCTGACGAATAAGTTTCAATGCAACTTGTAGGATTATTGTCTGATCTCCTTTAATATAGTGATGGTACTATTTAACTCTTTACAACCCTGTTACATATAATACATTTTAATAGATATATGTGCGCTAATTGTGAACGTACTTCTTCTCTTGTATTGTTACAACTGTAATAAACAATATGTACAGGTTTACAATGCATCGCATTTATGTGTGCATGCTCCCGCAAATGTTTTGTTTGTTTACACTTAGAATTTTACAAATTAAATCTGGACATCTGTGTTAATCAAGAAATCAGTCCGCCTACCGAGTATCTTGATCATCTTGACTGATTATCTATTCATTTATTAATCTGTGTTTCTTTATTTATTACACATGGTGGTCTCTTCAGTAATTAAAACTTGCTGTATAAGAAAGTCCTATATTACATTATGTAAATCAAATTCAACTTTAAGCAACGAAAGCAAAACATTAAACACATAATACAGGACACCCCAACAAAATAAGATATATATATATATATATATATTTAATCTGAATTTTTTTCATTCCGTTCAATTTCGTATTTAATTAACAATTAACAATTTAATTAACAAAAACATGATTACAAACATTGTAGAATTGTAACAAGCATATAGTATAAAAAGTTCAAAATTGCATAATATAATGAACAATACTTAGAAATAGTGATAAGAAAGTAAATATTGAGGGAAAAATAATATTGCATTCTACGATATTTTTTTTTTTTTTTTTTTGAGGCATGCCTAACGTGGGCTTAAAAGAACGCAATTATACTTGAAGCAATGAAATCAAGCAAGAAACAGGAAAGTTGACAAGGTAAACAGAGGAAGTGGGTTAACCAAGTACAGGACTAACGGAGAGAGAGAAAGGGAGAAAGAAAAATATGTCGGGGTATATAGGGAGAGAGGTGAAAGGTGAGAGAGAGAGATGGATATATATATATATATATATATATATATATATATATATATTTATATATAGAAAGAAAACTGCTAAAAGCGTTTGTAATGCATTGTGGCCAATTTTATTTTTACACTCGAATTTTCGGCGCTCCCTGGCGTCTTCTTCAGGAGAACAATAAATGATAAGGTATCATACAAATAATTGAAATAGTTATAGTATATATATATATATATATATATATATATACATGGGTTTTTTATGGTTAAGGATAAAGGTCTGACCGAAACGTCAGACTCCTGCTGTGTTTTTATGTTACTCCCGAGTATTTACTCTTTTTTTCGATATATGTATTACGTGTACACTAATTCTTGCTAGTTCTTGATGTAGCATCCCTAATTGCACCCAAAAAAATGCAAGACATAACGTCTAACGCTATTGTACATGATAAGGATAAAATCCCTTCTCAATTAAAAAAGGAAAGATATAGGTTTTCGACTTGTTATGTAATGCTACACTTAAAAAAGTGGGTAAAATGTTACCTACTATTGAGTAACACGGGAGAATGCATGTATGTTGGGAAACATGTACGCATAAAAGGTACGATTTACCTTATATATTTTGGTTAAAATCTTTCCTAAAAAGCACAAGCATCGCCTCGATATAAAGCAGTTAAAACCTCAACAATACTTTTAAAGTCATAAGTGCAGTTATAAACACTGAAAAAAAATCATACATGGACACGGGAGAATAATAAGGTACAGTGTGCTCTTTTTATCCCTGATCATGCACTGTAAAGTAGACACAACCAGTCTCGAAGAGTCCGGGGGAGCTAAAGGCTAAAGTAGTTTCCTGATCCGTTTTACTTCGTGCATCTACTCGTTTAATAGGAATTTCTCTAGAACACCTGGTTAGAAAGCAATAACTTATAAATTGGCACATGTTGTAACAAATGGCATACTACTTATGCACTGGAATCTTAGCATCTTGCTTTTTTGATAGTGGAATATATCCGAAACATTTTTAGGTACTCTCATAATAAAAAAAAGTGTTCTTTAAACGAAATGGGTTATATAATACATTAGATAACCCACAAAAATAATTGTACATGTGATACACAGTGGAATATATCCGAAACATTTTTAGGTACTCTCATAATAAAAAAAGTGTTCTTTAAACGAAATGGGTTATATAATACATTAGATAACCCACAAAAATAATTGTACATGTGATACACAGGGGCTCATCGCATATAATATCGTGTGTTTTTATGGAAAAGTTAAGGAAAAATCTGTTCATAGACAAATTTTATTTTTGGTAAATTAGAATGCTGTCGCCATCGCAAGCAATTAGCTGCATTGATGAAATCAATATCACGCGAGATGTTTCAAGATGGATTTTCCTTGTCTTGGTGTGCATCCGATTATTCCCTAGATAGAATAATCGGCCACAAAGCGGAAACTCCATCTTATTATTTTCATCGGCGGCAGCACCGTCCTGATTCAACTTCTGAATAACGTACCTCAGACATTCTCTTTCCGATGTAACAGCATATATCTCATCCGTCACAGGGTCGATTCCGACGTTCAAGATTGACTCGTCATGTTTTATTTGATCTTCTTCCTTCTCTTTTTCAATGAAGAACACTCTGTTGTCTGCAGGTGAGGTTTGAGCCACAATGTGCCCCGATGACTGCACCCCGCGCAAGGCCATAGTATCCATACCTTCGATGAGAGTGATTACATCACCATTTGCTGGGTCGATGACATAAATCTGATTCTGTCCCAGCTCACAAGCGACGATCATCCCATTAGGATCAGCAGCAACGTACACCATTGTTGGATTTTGCTTCTTGTCCCTTGGCTTTGAGATGTTGTTAATCAACTTCCACTGGCTGTCGTACAGACTGATACATCCAGCCAGACTGTTGGCTGGTCGACTATTAATACATCTGCCGCACGCTACGTTGCCGTCTTTCAGCGACGCACATGAAATAACGTATGAAGCATCAGAACCGGGTATTACTCTTTGAATATCTTTAGATCCCATGTTGTACGTGAAGGTGTCTTTTCCTCCTTGGCTGATATCTGTTATGATCACCTTGCCCACATCTTCATATCCGACTATGGTAGGTTCTTTTATTTGATCCGTGACTTTGATCGAATCAACGTGCTTCCATCCTTGGTCAAGCTTAACGATCTTCCCGATGTACTTGTCACTTCCTTCATGTTTTACGAACCTCGCGCCTGATACGATATGGATGATACTCTCCAACGCACCTTCATCCAGCTGTTTGTGGAGTACAGCGGTCACTGATGTTACCACTCGCTTTGTTTCTTTGACCAGTGTTTCGAAATCACCGAGAAGCACAGTGTCCAGTTGTTGTAACGCCTCTTCTTTTTTTGCAATTTTTTTCCACGTCTTCTCAAAGTCCGCAATCTTTTGCCCGAACTTTTCGGCGATGTTCTGAATGCTACAAAAAAGTTCGCCCTGTTCGTTGCAAATATCTGATCGTCTACCCTCCGACATTACGTGGTTTTGTTCAAGTCGCCGTTTTCTTTCCTCTAAATTCCTTTCAATTTCTCTCTCAATCCTTCGAATTTCCTCACGAAGCTTCACATTCCTTTCATCAATTTCCTCCTTGATTTCCGTCGCGTTCTCCTTCGTAATGTCTGTGTTTGTTTTTATTGCTTCATTGAAAACCAAATTTACTTCTGTTTTCATCTTTTTGAGGTGATCATCGGCATCGATTTTGAACTGTTCAATCCTGGGACGGATATCCGGACTCATATAATTTACCAATCTGTCCCTGAGATTACATAATTTTTCCCTGTTCTCCTGGATCACATCCTCTAAACCACGTAACTGACATGGCCTGTGTTCTGTAAGTGGACATTGCACACACAGAGCTGTGTCATGCTGTTGGCAGTAGATCTTGCAGTATTCGTCGTGTTTGGCGCAAAACCACTCGCCTGTTGGTTCTGTCTTGACGTAGCTTATAACTTTCGGTTCTGTCTTGACGGAGCCTTCTACTTTCGGTTCTGTATTGACGTAACTTTCAACTTTTGGTCCTGTCCTGGCGTACCCTTTAACTTCCGGTGGGCTATTGGGGCAACACGTATGTTCCTCCTTAACGTCGCATGTCAGATTTGAGGTGGCTAGACATCCAATGCCTTGATATTTGTGTATATCAGTGCTGATCAGTGAAGCCATGACTGCAATGCAACAAAAATGAGAACACGTACTGCCGTGGATATAATGTACCCCAAAAGGATGAAAACACATAGGCCAATTCGTTATAATTTCCAGCTTTACTTCGATATTTAGAATTTTAAAAATTACAATAATAATATTTTTTTCAAACAGCATGCCCAACAAGGATTTATAAAAAAAAATAATTTTATCTAAGCCAAAATGGAATAGTTAACCGTCGACATTAAGAATCGCCATTCCTCCCACTGTCAAAGATATATTATTAAATAATAGAGCAAATACATTTTTCTTGCATGATGCACACAGTTTATGTAAAGTAAACAATGCAATGATTACGTTAAATGCTCGCGCATGTACACATTGCCTTTTACAGTCTAGTATACACATGCAGTACTTAAATTTACAAAACATGGCAAGAGGCATTTCCAATAATGCACTTGGGGACAATGATATTCCTACAGCTGAATTTGGATCTACATGTATTTTAGAAAAATAGGGAAATAAATCAAAACAAATGGGTAATATTCTAAATCCCTTACATTAATTCTAATTAGGGTTTTGATAGGAGTTATCAACGTGGCACCGATATGGAGTTTCAATGGATCCCAAAACTGTATTGCCCGATTATTTGTAATGCATTCAAAATATGACAAAAGATGCGTGCAAATAACAAAAATGATTATGCTCACGGCACTGCCAAGGTTTGGCTGCCACTTCTAGATTTGTCAATGATACACACATGTATATACACAGACGCACGCACACAGATATTGTGAGAAGTTAAAGGACAATTAACCCCACGTGATATTCTAGATGCACCTATTGTCTGCTACGTCTTTCCATGGAGGCTGCCATTTTGTGCATGACACGGATCATTAGGTACCATATGCATTGATAATAGCCTACCTTTACAACAGATACGTCGCTTTGTTCTGATTGTATTACGATTGTTATTGGCCATGGGCCTAGATAATTGACGACCCATGAGTTCTAATAGCCATCCTGTAAAGCAGATTCCTCGCTTTGTTTGGTATTGTTACGATTGTCTCCGTCCTTGACGTCAATTCTCCGTCCTTGACGTATATTTTTTATGAAGTATATTTTTTATGAACAAATTAAGACCTTTTAAAAAATATATAAAACTAAACTTACATTTCAGAATATGTGACTTTATCTAATATATATTTGTCCTCTAAAAATCAATTACAAGTTAACGATGAAGGAAATTTTACTTGGGATGAAAAATATGTTCGTGTACACATAAAGTAATGGCAGCCCCCTTATTATTGCTAGCAGACGATAACTTGGCTGGAAAATAGTGATTTATATCTATATCCTGTGTTTTTACATGAAATTGCATGTATCAAATAAGAGGCATATACTACACCATTCAAAATAAGCTAATTCATACGCTGAGGTTAATTTCCCTTTAATAGACCTGTTTACTAAGTGATTCAAATTTATGGATGTTTCTTTCCTGGGGACCTAGTAACGAGGTATTCCATTAACCTGTTATTAATGAATGAACTACAATACTTGGAATCCAGTTTGCATACATTACTTGTTGCTATGTCTGGCAAGCTTTCAGGTTGTCAAGAACAACCTTTGTTTCAAAAGTATGCATAAAATTTGAATCACTTAGTAAACAGGTCTATTGGAGAGAAATAAGTTTCTTAACTACAAATCCATTGGTCCTCCTTACTGCATTCCCTTTTGTGTAAATTATTGAGGAGGTTCCCCCTCCCCCCCCCCCCCCCAAAAAAAAGGCCAAAAATCGACTCACGAGAGTCGCCGATGCCAAACTATTAGGTCGAAAATTCCTCACATGTTGGGCATAATTAAACATTATGATACATGAACCCACCATGGATTTTATAGCTATTCATTATTCGTTACCCCCTGTCCCTCAAAGGAAAGTAATAGATTAGCCACTAGAGGGAGAAAAGGGCCGTCTGTCCGTGTTGTACGTGGTACAGCCGAACAACATTCAACACACCTCCTAGGCCTCGTGGTTATGGCATTAGGCTACATGGCCAAAGACCCGGATTCGATTCCCGGCGGAGTTTTTGTAATCTCATTCAATTAATTACTCACATCATGTTAATTTATCCACGATATTTGCCTATTCTATATTAATATAACACGAATTCCACAGCACTCACACACCCACCAACAAATATTCGTATATAATGCACGTTCTTCCTACCTCTTTCTCTTTCAAAATGCTGTATGTTAGTATACATCGAAGGCACCAATATAACAAAAGATTACACAAATGGCAATCCAAGCTTAGCTATTATTTCGGAGCTCGTTTTGATGATAAAAATGTGTTCTTTATAAACATACAAAAGCGTCTACTGGAGGTGGGAATTTCCACCTAGCAAAGATGTGCTAAAAATAGACATACAAATGCGTCTACTGGAGGTGGCGATCCAGCAATAGTACAGTACAGATAAGAGCTTGTAACAAAAGCTAGATTATTTGTGTTTGTTCGATATCATATCGAGCACAGTACGTTTGATCAAAGGTTAAGGGCTTCTGAGGCTTGATTTTTTTTTCTTTTTTGAAGTAGTATTTATTGATTCATTCAGTTCAATCATACAAAATATAGTGTATCTCAACATTAACATTAACATTATAAGTCGAATCATGAAGTCATAACACATAATATTACTTCATAAGACATATTACACTCTCAGTGACAAAATGAAACAAAACAATGTTTATGCGATTACCTGCGATATAATGGGGGATATCTCTCTTCATATCAACATCTCAACATCAGCAATTTCCAAATTAAGCTTCGTAAATCAGTCCAAACGGGTTATAGTCATATAGTACAGTATACACTACCACGCTTCCCCTCAGGGAATTTTTCCGAATCATCTTTGAATTCTTAAAATAAATAATAATAATAATATATTACACTTATATTGCGCTTAATACAATGTTTCTAAGCGCATTAACATTACACAAACTAGAAATATACAAGCAAAGCTAACAGCAATCAATAATTAAAAAAAAATGAATATTGTACTAAGATATGGTGTATTAATCAAGATAAATTATAGGCCTGGTTGAACAAGTGGGTTTTGAGTGCGGATTTAAAACTGTCCAGGGTAGAAATTTCTCGGATATGTGAAGGCAGTGCGTTCCATAACTTAGGTGCGGCAACAGAAAAAGCACGATCTCCCAGTCTGGTTTTGGTGCGGGACCTGGGCATAACTGAATGTGAGCTTGGGCGGATGATCGAAGGGGTCTAGTGGATGATGATGATGACTGGGAGCGGAAGGAGACAAGGTCTTGGAGGTAAGATGGTGCCAGATTGTGATTGATTTTGTAGACTAGTAGAATTATTTTGAAGGCGATACGCTGTTGGACAGGGAGCCAGTGTAGGGATTGCAAGGAAGGAGTGACATGGTCAAATTTTCGGGAACGGGTGACAAGTTTTGCAGCAGAATTCTGTACACGCTGGAGGGGGGCAGTGTGAGAATGGGGAAGGCCAACTAGGAGAGCATTACAATAGTCCAAGTGTGAAGACACAAAAGCATGTACGAGGCGTACAGTGGATTCTTTGTCAAGGTACTTCCTGATTCTGCCTATCTTTGACAAACCGAAGGAGGCAGTTCTGCACTTGTTTTGGATGTGCTGGCGTAGTGTGAGATGATTGTCCACAGTAACACCAAGATTGCGAACACAATCACTATTCGAAGAAGCACCGCTATCTAGAGTCAGTGTCAGTGTTGGACCGTATAAGACCGAAATTGCGATCTAATGTGAATTATCTCAGTCTTTGCTTCGTTCAATTGTAGGTTGTTCTTAGATGACCAGGCTTTGATATCTGCGAGACAGTTGCTGATCTTTTCCACCTTCATGCAAATTTCAGCACCTACATACACGCCACATGCATCTAAACAACCAACATTGGAATAGCTTCTAACCCCGTCCCCCCCCCCCCCCGGCCATTGGGCAATATAGAATCCCTGCATTGAACAGGCGAACAGTATTTACCCCCCCCCCCCCCCCCACACACACACACACATCGGGGGCTGCTATTTTTTAATTAAATTAAATTTTATTTTGAGATCCCTTCCTCCGCCGTGGATAAATGTTGATGACAGAGCCCCTCTCCACTCCCAATACAATTAATTTTAGCCCTTGGACCCTGCTCCCATTCCCTCCGAAGTAAGACAGTTCGGCGATATTGAATTCAAACACTCGATCCCCACTTCCTCGGATTTTTTGAATTTTTAGCGCCCTTTCCCCGGCAATGTCCAGCGATTCGATTTGTTAGGGCTCAATCACCCTTCCAGCTCCGCCCTCACCAGTGATCATTTTTATCGCTGGAGACCCTCCCTTTTTCCCATGCAATGCCCAGCGTTTCATTTTCTTTTTGCTCAACACCCATCCCCCTCCTCCCCAGCTTTCAAAATTTTTAGTGCCACCCAAAGGCTTTTAACAATTTGCTCAGCGCCCATCCCCTGCTATCAAGGGTTTTTTAAAAAAGCTCTGGATCCCCTCCCCTTTTCTCGGCTTGGTAAAATTTTAGAGCCCCTTAATAATAATAATAATAATAATGTGATTTATATAGCGCCAAATCCACTCTGTGGAGTGCTCAAGGCGCATTCAAGAAGAAAAGTAGCTAAGAAGAGAATAGCAAAGTTTTTTAAAGGACAATGAGGTCGAACAACTTTTTATGTCTTCAGGTGGCTATTCCTTCCCCCACAATGCCTAGCAATTTGATATTTTAGCGCTTGACCCCCCCCCCCCCCTTTCCTGGCTTTTTCAGCACTTCTCCGGCTTTTAAGATGTTAGCGCTCTTTTCCTGGGCATTTTAGAACTTGAACGCTGCCCGAGCCCCCTCCCACAGTGCCCAGCGATTAGATATTATAGTGCCTCTCCCTTTTCCCAGCATTTCAATGTTTTAGCGCTCAACGCCCCCCCCCCCCTCCCCAGCTCTTCAATAACCTTAGCTCCGTCCCACCCCCTCCGCTTCCGCCCTACCTAGCGATTTTACGCTGAACCTCGGCCCCTAGGCTTTTTAACATTTACCTCTGCCCCCCCCCCCCTCCGCCCTTCTTAGCAATGAACATTTTTTAGCGCACGACCACTCTCCTTATTGCGGCTGTTCAAAATTTTGTCACCCGACCCCCTCCCCTTTTTCGACGATATTGAATTCAAACACTCGAACCCCCCCCCCCCCCCACTTCCTCGGATTTTAAAAAAATTTAGCGCCCTAATTCCCCCGGCAATGCCCAGCGATTCGATGTGTTAGGGCTCAATCACTCTTCCAGCTGTTTAAAAAAATTAGCGCTGACCCCTTCAAATCTTCCCCAGCCTTTGAAATCTCTATCTAGGCCCGCCCCCTCCCCTCCGCCCTCACCAGTGATCATTTTTAGCGCTGGACACCCTCCCTTTTTCACGCCTTTTAAACATTTTAGCGCCCCCTTCCCATGCAATGCCCAGCGTTTCATTTTTTTTTTTTTTTTGCTCAACACCCATCCCCATCCTCCCCAGCTTTCAAAAATTGTAGTGCCACTCAAAGGCTTTTAAAAATTTATTCAGCGCCCACCCCTCCCCGATCCCCTGCTATCAAGAGTTTTTTTTTTTTTTTAAGCTCTGGATCCCCTCCCCTTTTCTCGGCTTTGTAAAATTTAAGCGTTCACTTCCTCTTTTCCCAGCAATTTTTTTTTTTTTTTTTAGCTCTCCCTTTCCTTGGCTTTTTAAAATTTTAGAGCCCCCTTCCACTACAATGCCTAGCAATTTGATATTTTAGCGCTCGACCCACCTCGCCCCCCCCCCCCCCTTGCTGCTTTTTCAGCAGTTCTCCAGCCTTTAAGATGTTAGCGCTCTTTTCCTGGTCATTTTAGAACTTGAACGCTGCCCCAGCCTCCTCCCACAGTGCCCAGCGATTAGATATTATAGCGCCTCTCCCTTTTCCCAGCATTTCAATGTTTTAGCGCTCAACGCCCCTCAGCTCTTCAATAACTTTAGCTCCGTCCCACCCCCTCCGCTTCGGCCTTCCCTAGCGATTCAACATTTTAGCACTCGAACCCCTCCGCTTTTTTTGCTTTTTAAAGGTTGCCACCCCTTATTCCCGACATTGCAAGCGATGCGACTTTTTTTTGCGCTGAACCTCCGCCCCTAGGATTTTTAACATTTAGCTCTGCCCCCCCCCCCCTCCACCCTTCTTAGCAATGAACATTTTTAGCGCACGATCACTCCCCTTTTTCCGGCTGTTCAACATTTTATCACCCGACCCCCTCCCCCTTTTCGGCGATATTGAATTAAAACACTCGACCCCCCCCCCCCCACTTCCTCGGATTTTAAAAAATTTTAGCCCCCTAATTTCCCCGGCAATGCCCAGCGATTCGATGTGTTAGGGTTCAATCACTCTTCCAGCTGTTTAAAAAAATTAGCGCTGACCCCTTCAAATCTTCCCCAGCCTTTGAAATCTCTAGGCCCGCCCCCTCCCCTCCGCCCTCACCAGCGATCATTTTTAGCGCTGGACACCCTCCCTTTTTCACGCCTTTTAAAAATGTTAGCGCCCCCTTCCCATGCAATGCCCAGCGTTTCATTTTTTTTTTTCCTCAACACCCATTCCCATCCTCTCCAGCTTTCAAAAATCTTAGTGCCACCCAAAGGCTTTTAAAAATCTGTTCAGCGCCCACCCATCCCCGATCCCCTGCTATCAAGGGTTTTTTTTTTTTTAAGCTCTGGATCCCCTCCCCTTTTCTCGGCTTTGTAAAATTTAAGCGTTCACTTCCTCTTTTCCCAGCAATTCATGTTTTTGGGGTTTTTATTTTTAGCTCTCCCTTTCCTCGCTTTTTAAAATTTTAGAGCCCCCTTCCACCACAATGCCTAGCAATTTGATATTTTAGCGCTCGACCCACCCCGCCCCCCTCCCCCTTCCTGCTTTTTCAGCAGTTCTCCAGCCTTTAAGGTGTTAGCGCTCTTTTCCTGGGCATTTTAGAACTTTAACGCTGCCCCAGCCCAATCCCACAGTGCCCAGCGATTAGATGTTATAGCGCCTCTCCCTTTTCCCAGCATTTCAATGTTTTAGCGCTCAACGCCCCCAGCTCTTTAATAACTTTAGCTCCCTCCACCCCCTCTGCTTCCGCCGTCCCTAGCGATTCAACATTTTAGCACTCGACCCCTCTGCTTTTCTTGGCTTTATAAAAGGTTGACACCCCTTATTCCCGCCATGGCAAGCGATTCGACTTTTTTTGCGCTGAACCTCCGCCCCTAGGCTTTTTAAAATTTAGCTCTGCCCCCCCCCCCTACTGCCCTTCTTAGCAATCAACATTATTAGCGCACGGCCCATTTTTCGGCGATATTGAAATCAAACATTCGACCCCCCCCCCCCCTCCCCAGCTCTTCAATAACCTTAGCTCCGTCCCACCCCCTCCGCTTCCGCCCTACCTAGCGATTTTGCGCTGAACCTCGGCCCCTAGGCTTTTTAACATTTACCTCTGCCCCCCCCCCCCCCCCTCCGCCCTTCTTAGCAATGAACATTTTTTAGCGCACGACCACTCTCCTTATTGCGGCTGTTCAAAATTTTGTCACCCGACCCCCTCCCCTTTTTCGACGATATTGAATTCAAACACTCGAACCCCCCCCCCCCCCACTTCCTCGGATTTTAAAAAAATTTAGCGCCCTAATTTCTCCGGCAATGCCCAGCGATTCGATGTCTTAGGGCTTAATCACTCTTCCAGCTGTTTAAAAAAATTAGCGCTGACCCTTTCAAATCTTCCCCAGCCTTTAAAATTTCTAGGCCCGCCCCCTCCCCTCCGCCCTCACCAGTGATCATTTTTAGTGCTGGACACCCTCCTTTTCACGCCTTTTAAACATTTTAGCGCCCCCTTCCCATGCAATGCCCAGCGTTTCATTTATTTTTTTTTTTTTGCTCAACACCCATCCCCATCCTCCCCAGCTTTCAAAAATTGTAGTGCCACTCAAAGGCTTTTAAAAATTTGTTCAGCGCCCACCCCTCCCCGATCCCCTGCTATCAAGAGTTTTTTTTTTTTTAAGCTCTGGATCCCCTCCCCTTTTCTCGGCTTTGTAAAATTTAAGCGTTCACTTCCTCTTTTCCCAGCAATTTTTTTTTTTTTTTAGCTCTCCCTTTCCTTGGCTTTTTAAATTTTAGAGCCCCCTTCCACTACAATGCCTAGCAATTTGATATTTCAGCGCTCGACCCACCTCGCCCCCCCCCCCCCCTTGCTGCTTTTTCAGCAGTTCTCCAGCCTTTAAGATGTTAGCGCTCTTTTCCTGGTCATTTTAGAACTTGAACGCTGCCCAGCCCCCTCCCACAGTGCCCAGCGATTAGATATTATAGCGCCTTTCCCTTTCCCCAGCATTTCAATGTTTTAGCGCTCAACGCCCCCCAGCTCTTGAATAACTTTAGCTCCGTCCCACCCCCTCCGCTTCGGCCTTCCCTAGCGATTCAACATTTTAGCAC
The DNA here is from genome assembly GCA_025617745.1 of Heliocidaris erythrogramma. Lineage (NCBI taxonomy): Eukaryota > Metazoa > Echinodermata > Echinoidea > Camarodonta > Echinometridae > Heliocidaris > Heliocidaris erythrogramma. The sequence continues at coordinate 27,732,711 of CM046863.1, read as the reverse complement.
TCGAACCCCTCCGCTTTTTTTGCTTTTTAAAGGTTGCCACCCCTTATTCCCGACATTGCAAGCGATGCGACTTTTTTTTGCGCTGAACCTCCGCCCCTAGGATTTTTAACATTTAGCTCTGCCCCCCCCCCCCTCCACCCTTCTTAGCAATGAACATTTTTAGCGCACGATCACTCCCCTTTTTCCGGCTGTTCAACATTTTATCACCCGACCCCCTCCCCCTTTTCGGCGATATTGAATTAAAACACTCGACCCCCCCCCCCCCCACTTCCTCGGATTTTAAAAATTTTTAGCCCCCTAATTTCCCCGGCAATGCCCAGCGATTCGATGTGTTAGGGTTCAATCACTCTTCCAGCTGTTTAAAAAAATTAGCGCTGACCCCTTCAAATCTTCCTCAGCCTTTGAAATCTCTAGGCCCGCCCCCTCCCCTCCGCCCTCACCAGCGATCATTTTTAGCGCTGGACACCCTCCCTTTTTCACGGCTTTTAAAAATGTTAGCGCCCCCTTCCCATGCAATGCCCAGCGTTTCATTTTTTTTTTCCTCAACACCCATTCCCATCCTCTCCAGCTTTCAAAAATCTTAGTGCCACCCAAAGGCTTTTAAAAATCTGTTCAGCGCCCACCCATCCCCGATCCCCTGCTATCAAGGGTTTTTTTTTTTTTTAAGCTCTGGATCCCCTCCCCTTTTCTCGGCTTTGTAAAATTTAAGCGTTCACTTCCTCTTTTCCCAGCAATTCATGTTTTTGGTGTTTTTATTTTTAGCTCTCCCTTTCCTCGGCTTTTTAAAATTTTAGAGCCCCCTTCCCCCACAATGCCTAGCAATTTGATATTTTAGCGCTCGACCCACCCCGCCCCCCTCCCCCTTCCTGCTTTTTCAGCAGTTCTCCAGCCTTTAAGGTGTTAGCGCTCTTTTCCTGGGCATTTTAGAACTTTAACGCTGCCCCAGCCCAATCCCACAGTGCCCAGCGATTAGATGTTATAGCGCCTCTCCCTTTTCCCAGCATTTCAATGTTTTAGCGCTCAACGCCCCCAGCTCTTTAATAACTTTAGCTCCCTCCACCCCCTCTGCTTCCGCCGTCCCTAGCGATTCAACATTTTAGCACTCGACCCCTCTGCTTTTCTTGGCTTTATAAAAGGTTGACACCCCTTATTCCCGCCATGGCAAGCGATTCGACTTTTTTTGCGCTGAACCTCCGCCCCTAGGCTTTTTAAAATTTAGCTCTGCCCCCCCCCCCTACTGCCCTTCTTAGCAATCAACATTATTAGCGCACGGCCCATTTTTCGGCGATATTGAAATCAAACATTCGACCCCCCCCCCCCCCCCCCAACTTCCTCGGATTTTTAGAATTGTTAGTGCCCTTTTCCCTGCAATGCCCATGCAGTGATTTGATTAGTTAGGGCTCAATCACCCTTCCAGCTGTTTAGAATTTTTTGATGCCGACCCTCTCAAATCTTCCCCAGCCTCTGAAATCTTTAGGCCCGCTATATCCTTATATATCTCTGTAATCCTCATGCTTTAATCATCTCTCTATTATTAAGTTTTTGTTTTTTTCTATTTCCCTTCAATCTGTCCATCCATCTTTATACATGCATATCCTTTCATTATTCTCCTTCTGTGACCTTTCACTCTTCCATCAAATCATCTCATCTCTCCCTGTATCCTCTTTCAGTTCATCCCTCCATCTATGTATCATGTCAGTTTCTATCATTCCATCCATCCATATTTATATCCTTCCATTCTTCTATATCATCCATCCTTCTATCTCTGTAATCAGGTAGAGAAGGAATGTACAATACATCAAATGAAGATTTCTGTCTCCGCCATTGCAAGATCAGAAATAACCAGCCATTTTCAACTAAACAATGACCTCTATGCATAAATGTTTATAATAATGATAATACTCATGTCAACGAAACTAATAACAAGAATGAAAATAGATATTTGTGTGTGTCTTAATCATAATTTTATTTTCCTTTAATACACATGTATAATCAAGCCCTTCTAATATTTTATCATTCCAATCGTCGATGATTTCTTACATCCATTGCCTCCATTCATCTAACTCTAATTCTTTTATAATTTTTATCCATCTATCTATTATTTTTATGTTCATTATGGGATAGATCATCTTCAGTATTTCATTATTTCATTATTTTATTATTTCTTCCATCCATTTAAGATATCCAATTAAGATAAACATAACGCACTAGCATTAAACATGCATGATTATTTAAACAAGTACCAGTAAGTGACCAAAATGCTTACTACTACTAATACTAATAATAAAGGTAATGGTGATCATAATTCTAATATAAATATGTTTATAATAATGATGGTAATAATACTCATGATAACAAAATTAATAATAAGAATGACAATAATTTGTGTCTTTATCATTATTCTTATGTTCATTATGGAATAATCTCTGCCACCTTCCAACAATTTATCATCAATAGTGCTATCATAATAATGATAATAAAATGGTAATGATTATGATAAAAACTACTTATGATAAATATTATTCATTACGATTTTAGATCGCGTAGAACGCTTTGCTGTTGCCACCAATGTTCGGAGGTGATATTTTGAACTTCAAACCCATGCAACGTAGCATTAAAATTCAAGCACTGGAATATTTAAGCGATCAGGGAACTCGTGTTTAAGGCATGCATGTGTAGACCTCCCAGTTTTTGAAGATCGAATGTGCAGCCGAATGTGCCGCCCGGGGTGCCATACCGTCCACCGTAACGTCTTGCCCTTCCAAGCTGACGCTGGACACTGCCTGGGAATAAGCCGTAAACTCCCCAATCTGCAAGAACCCGAAAAAGCCACCAAAAACATGCCTTAAATAAAATAGCGTCATATGAGTTACAAACAACAGGGAGAACCAACAACAGTTTTTTTTTAAGAAGCGACATAGTAATCGGACAACGCACATCAGTCCGAGAATGCCGACGTCGACAACCAACTAACAAGCGACTAATGACAAAATGCTTAGTCGCATCAAACATCCCTTCCGTCCTCAAACGAGATGATACCCCAGATATATAGGTAGCGATAGTGGAAGCCGCATATCCCTGCAGCGATAAATAAGAGATGTATAGCGCGACCTGTTCATACGAGTAAGGTGCATTCTGAGCTGGGAAATAAATGAACAAAAACTTACGAAAGGATTCCCAAGCTTGCTGATACACCGCATGAGTATTACGGGCATGGGATGCGATTAACAAGTCTGACCACTCTTGGTGAAGATCGCCCACAGATGGCGTGGAAGGGAATATGCCAGCTGGTCTGCGTCTGGAGCAAGTTGACGAAAGCGGGTGTGCTGGAAACGAGAAAGAGCATCAGCAATGTTATTGCGCGCCCCAGGAACATAGCAAGACCGGGACCTAGTGCTATGGTGTAGAAATATCATTACTAATTGACGGACTAGGTACATGATCACTGGACACTTTGAAATTACTATTTCAAAATGATGTCAAGCAAAGACAAGCGCTTTAGCTGGGGAGGCGCGGCCAATTTTAATTGCTCTCCCTGAAAAATCTCAGGGAACGTCGTCAGCGTGGAGCAATTGCACTGAACTCTTTTTATTTTCGGGGCCAACAGGTTCTCATGATCGCGCCATCACTCAGCTTATCGCGTATAGTCGGCGAATACCGATATTAATAAAAAGAGTACCCTGTGCCCACTTCCCGCTGAAATAAACTCCGAAACCGATGCTACCTGAAGCATCCGTGTGTTCCAGGTATGGGTTCCATGAACAACACTTTACCATTAAACTCCGAAAGGAAGTGCTGCGATGCCCGTAGGTCCGCCCTTGCTCCAAGCGTAATGCGAATCGTGTGATGGCGCTCTTTAATGCCGATAGTCATATCGATTAGCCGCCGTAGAAAGGCCCGACCGGGAGCGAGTGCAAGTGAGCAGGGTTCAAACCCGAAGACATTGGCCGGGAAAAGCAAACCCACCTCAACACGTGGACATCACAACGATGAGGCCTAATAAGTAATATGGAACGTCAGTGGCGCAGATAATCTATCAAGATTGAAGAGCGCCATCAGTTTGACTGCAATTTTTTGAGCATGCCCTTGTCCTTTCTGAAGACTGTGCGGATTAGCGCCTGCAGAGAAGAGAGTTTGTCTTGTGGGACACGAATGTGCCCCACGACCGAATCTCTAAACCCAAGAAAGTGATCTTGGTAACCGGGCCTACGGTCTTTTCTGCTGCAATTGGCACCCCGAGTCGTTCACATGCGCCCTTGAAACTAAATAGCAGATGTGTGCACTCAGCCTCAGACTTCCCTACAAAAAAAAAAGTCATTTAAATAGTGCAAAAAGTCATTTAAATAGTGCAAAGTATCGAGGGAATCGGCTACCCGGCGGCAGCAATATTCAAGGAATGAACTGAACCTTTCAAATACCGAACATGCAGCGGAACAGCCAATGGGCATGCATCTATCATAGTAAAATTTGCCGTCAACGCACATGCCTAACAGGTCAAAATCATCTCGGTGAACGGGCAAGAGGCGAAAGGTTGACTTAACGTCCGTCATCCCCATGCATGAGCCCCTACCAGCTCCCTGCACCAACGAAATGGCATCGTCAAATGTGGCATATGCGACCGAACAATCCTTAGGATCTATTTGCCCATTAACCGCATTATTCCTTGGGGCAGAAATGTGTTGGATCATTCCAAACTCCCCAGGAATCTTTTTTGGAACTAAGCCAATGGGCGAGCACCAGAAATTCTCAAACGGCGGAGACTCGAATGGGCCTACAATTCTCCCCAAATCTACCTCTTGCATTAATTTTTGTACCAAGATATCTTTCCCCTCCTCAGCAGATTGCAAATTTCTTGATTTAACAGTGACTCTGGGACCCATGTAACCTAAGCGAAACCCCTTACCACATCCATCGTATAAAAACTGTGCTTCTACCTTATCGTAACTATTGAGAAAAGGAATCATATGATGCAGTTTAATTGGAGTCGGAGCGCGAATCCTGAGGTTGGCGGTCTTTGATTGTGCATTGGGAAGTTCCGTACGATCTGGTCACAACGCTGGCAACGGTGGGTGTACACACAAGGCCGACGGACACATCGGCCCCCATTGAAACCGTAACAGGAGCGCAGGCCCGATCCCCCTGCCGAAGCACGCCCTGCGACTTGACCGCGGACCGCACTTCCTCTCCGCTGAGTCGATTGGCCAAAGGGGCGAAAATTGCGTTGCTGCTGTAGGCGGAAGGGGAATGCACGTACTGCGCCGCAGCTGTCATGAGCCACAGCTCGCTATCAACGATGGCCCATGATCGCGTGGGTTCCCTCTCCTGCCTTAGCCGAAACTGCACATCGTAAGTACGCCAGCCGTAGCCGCCGAAGCGGACCGCGGTACGGACAATGTCCATGTATTTGAACATCTCCGACGCGCAAGCAAAGTGTTTCTCCACAAAAACCGACGCATAAACCAAAAAGGCACTCGTCCACTGTTCTATCGAGGTTATGCGCGGTACCTTTCGATTGGGTTTCAACTGCAAAGTAGGCCCCGATAAAGCCAACACCATGGGAGTATTACTTTCCAAAACGGGGGCATTCTTAAGTAACGCACCCAATTCTACGAATTCGCTCTGCAAAGCGCGGCTGATTGTAGACCTAGCGCCTCCCGAGGCGTACCGCACAATAGAGGAGCGTTATCCGGCATTTGCTGATCTACGTCGGGACCCGTGCTCAAATGAACCATGTTCCTATCAGCGCAAACTACGGGCCAAGATTGAGAAGTACACTGACCCGACATTCCGGGAGTAGGCACCACCGACGGCCCAGGCTCCTCTGGTGTTGGCTGGAGAAGAGATGCAGCCTCAGCTACTCCGCTGCGATTCCTAAGACTGCGTGAAGGCGCCTCTGATTAGCCACTGACGGACCAGGACGTGGGATTGAAACCTGGTCGCTCACTGCTTTTGGGCGCCCGGCCCGCTTTGACCTCTGTTTTGCCTTTGGCATAGTCAACACGCACTAGCTTTACACTATAACTAATTATCCTAATAAAAAAGCACTCAAGGTTATTTGTGTTGATGAATCCACTGTCGTTCAAGATTTATCCATTCCTAGTTTAACTCACAGGCGCCAAGTCGCAGCTGCTTGTGTATTCTACAAAATGCACACAGAACAGTGCCTAAAAGACTTAAATGAAATGCTTCCTCCGCCTCTAGAAAGGAGACGAGTGACCAAAGCTAGTGTATTTTCTCCTGTCCACGCTGTTCTATTACCCACTGCAAAACTCATCAATTGGACAGAAGCTTCATTCACACGGCTTCAAGGGTTTGGAACAGTCTCCCAAATCATGTTGTTGGAACGCCGTCCTGTACAGGACTGAATTCTTTTAAAAGGCGTGAGCACAGATTTCTTTTGGCAAATCACATTTCATGACTTCAATGTTTTACCTATTGCCCAATATTTTTTCCTTAAATTGCTTTTTGTATATATTCGGTAAATGAGTTGCAGCGAACCATTGATGCTACTTCTGGATCCTTGGTGTTTTGGCTGGCTATTGTTCACATTTTGCATGTTATATACAGCAACAAAAAACATCCAGTTCCAAATGAAGAAGATCAAGTGTAACTTCCAAAAACGAAATCAATTAGAACGTCCAACGTTAATAAAAATTGCGAGCTCTTAACGTCCAAAGTTAATTGCGAGCTCTTAATGCGATATCCCTACTCCATCAAATCAGCAGGCAGAATGACAATGTAAATCATTTATATCGCCTAAAGTACAATAAAATTTAATATGTTATTATGTTGCTAATATAACATAATAACTATTCAATGGTCAACAATTTATATCACTCTGAATGAATCTGAGATTGATTTGCCCATAGTTACTGACCCTGCTCCCGCCCCCTACAAATGTCACAAGACAAACAGACAACGAAACAAATAAGCATAATTAGAATAACCGCTCCCTCACACCCACACACACACACACACACAACGCCTGCTGTTAATCAGGATAATGCGTCGAAAATCGTTGTTGTAGGTCAGACAGTACCAACGTGTGTAGTCACCCACAACGATTTAATCGTCTCGTTGGGATTGCAAAAGGAGCAATTTTCTGTGGGTATGCATAGCTCAAAGATAGGCACAATATTTGTGAGCCAATTTGTACACCCCTGTGATGTGATATCAAATCAAGTAATGCATGCTGGCAGTGTGTATTGCGTTGATTGATAGCACCAAAAGGATTTCATAGTTTGCAAAATCGTTCAGGTCTGACCGCTGTTATCGTTTTTGTTAAAATTCTATATGCATATAGTATATCGTTATCGGTGTCGTCCAGGTCTAACCCGCTCTTAATACCCTAGTCCCACTTAAACCGATAACGCCTATTCTAGGAATAACACGCATGGGTTTTGTATAAAAAAGAGGGGAGAGGGAAAGGGAGAGGGAAAAATAACGAGAAAAGGAAAAGGAGAAAAGAGAAAGGAAAAGAAAATAGGGAAAGGAAAGAAAAGGAAGGAAAAACTGGCCAATTTGTTTGCAAGTGAGCAAAAGCGCTGGAAAGTTAATATTCGGGCAAAATGCGTCCCGTTTCGGTAATGGGCTGCAGGTGCCAAAATATCCACATATTTTGGCAGCGAGGTTCCCGCATATTATGTAACTTCTGTTTGGAACTTCTGTACATTTTCACTTCGAACGGTAAAAGAAAATGAAAAGTTGATATTTGGCCAAAAGGCGTCAACCCCTGTGGTATGAGGCGCATTCCAGGAAATTAATATTATATAAATTATCCGCTTAAGCCAAATGATGAGTGAATTTAAGGCGTCATTGAATTTTGTCGGCAAATTTGTGTATCACACCCTAAAAATTTGTCGGAAAATTTGGGTGTCACCCCCCCCCCCCCCCCTTCAATTGTTCTGGCAACGTCCCTGTCTATATTCAGATATGATTGTTATGGAAATATGCCAGACACACCCTCCATTTTATTTGTTTTCATTCAGTGTAACCGGACCTTTAACAAGAAAATACAGAGGTAGTACATAGTATGATATGATTTTATTCATTCAGTCCACATGCATCATGTTTCAATAATATAGTAATATTTACAATATTTACAACACCTGATATGCTCTCATAGTAAGTTTACTAAATTTCTCTCTCTATATATATATCTTTATTTATTGACTTTTTCGACGTCGCTATAGGGTCTTAATTACACCCATGAATATGTTCATATATTCTAGTTATACCAGTTGTATCGCATTATATGTTCCCTTTATATATTATATATTATATTATTGTTTGTTGTGTATATAATATGCGTTCAAATATCTTAGTTATTCTTTTTGCCGTTTCTGTCGTACTCATGTAGATCTGAAGAAGGGCTAATTGCCCGAAAGCTAATTAAAAGCGTGGTACCAACAGCTACGTCTACAGATGTACTCATTTTGTTGCCTCTATATAATTAGCACCCGAGTACACTACCCCACCATGTTAAAGAGTGTGAGCCAATTGTTGCTCTTATATATATATATATATATATATATATATATATATATATATATATATATATATATATATGAATTCGCTATAGACAATGTACAAAGAAATGTTTCGTATCATTAGATAGATCATTTCATTTCCCCCTCTTTTCTGTGTACATATACCATAACATCATATATACAAGGCATAATAAAATAAGAACACACGCGTTCCAAAATAATGAGGGTTTAACAAAAAAGCGGATTCGAGCGAATCACCTTGACACAAAACAGTTAAATCATCAACAATACTTAAGTCATAAGTGCATTTATATACATATCACATTTTGTGCAAAGTGTGACTGATTATATCATTGTAAAGTCCGTTCTTAATATTTTTTGGGGCACTTTATTACATGAGTAACATTCACAAATCAGGAGAGATTTTAAATTTAGTTTTCTTTTTCGTTTAGTTTAAAGAAAATCGAGCAGAGTGGGGGTTCCCTTGTTAGCACTGGGAGTGGTACTCTAAGGACACCTAACGGGTTAATGATCTAAAATTACGTTAGAAGTCAATTTGAGATTGGGAAATTACATCTTACCCCATCACAACTTTTGTTTATAGTTTTATTTACTTTGTGTTATCGCGCACAACAAAGCAGACACAGTCAGTCTTGAAGAGTTTGGACATCAGGTTTGATCATTTAAAAACAATTAACAAAGTTTCATGACTTGTTTTATTTCCTTAATCTGTTCGTTCAATAGAAATCAAACTGTCTAGAATACCTGATGAGAAACCAATAACAAATATATTTACACATCGTTCAGTTATTGCCTTACTCTTCATTTTATATTCTTGACACGTAGCGTACTGATTTTTTTGGATACAGCTACTCTGGTTAAAAAGTAAGTTCCTCCTAAAGTAAAATGGCGTAACATTTTAACGAAAAGGTTTTAAGCAAAATAACTTGGCAGGAGTGTTCCTACACATATTGACTAACATCTGTGTGAAAATGAGATTGATCTGTCAAGTCATGCATGAGTGAGCACACATTAAAGGGAAAATTGTCACTTTTCAAAAGTCACAGGAGTCATATTTTATGCCATATTATTAACAGTGCATTTTAACATTTCTTGCTTAATTTTAAAGTGTGCTCACTCAACCAGCCAGAAAATTACCTCTTGTGTTAACACAATTGACAACTCATTTTGGTAGCAATATCTGATGTTATTTTTTTCAATAATCCGAATGGATTTTTGCCCTTTCAAAGTTAAGAGGGTTGAACATCGCTACTGTCCACTAAAATTGTGCTCACCAAACCGTGCAAAAACACGAAAAGTGTCAGGATAGTTGCGAAGGGGTCAAACGATGGATGATAAACACCTACAGCACTTGAACAAAAACCAGAAACAGAATTCGCCATAATGACCCCCCAAAATGGCTCTTGCGACTTTTCAAAAGTGACAATTTTGCCTTGAATGTGTGCTGACTCATGCATGACTAGACGGATCAATTTCATTTTCACACAGAACTTAGTCAATAAGTGTAGGAACACTCTAACCAAGTTATTTTGTTCGAAACCTTTTCGTTCAAAAGTTATGCCATTTTGATTTAGGGGGAACTTACTTTGTGTGTTGTGTTTACATGGCTTTAGATAACCTACAGAACAACTGTGCATGTGTGGGACTCACCGCATATAACATCGTTTTCTTAAACTCTTAGCGGAAAATGTGCTTCTAGACTAATCTTATTTGTGGTAAAGGAGAATGCTGTCACCCGTGTCCGGACAATTACCCCCTGGAAAATCACCCCCCGGTATATTACCCCCCGGAAAATTACCCCCCAAGGACAACCACCGCCGAGGACATTTACCCCCCGGATAATTACCCCCCCCCCCCGGAAAATTACCCCCAAGGACAATCAACCGCCAAGGACAATTACCCTCCGAGAACAACCCCCCCCCCCGGAAAATTACCCCCCATGGACAATTACCCCCCGGAAAATTACCCCCCAGGACAATCACACCCCCCCCCCCCCCCGAGGACAATTACCCCCCAGAAAATTCCCCCCCCCCCCCCAAGGACAACCAACCCCTGAGGACAATTATCCCCGGGTAATTACCCCCCCCCCCCCCGGAAAATTACTCCCCAGAAAATCCCCCCCCCCGGAAAATTACCCCCTAAGCATAACCACCCCCCGTATAATTCCCCCATAAAATTACTGCCCCCCCCCCCCCCCCGACCTTATAGAAGTTTGACTTTTCATGAATTCTCGAAGCAAAGGACTGTTACTTTAACTGTTTTAAAAGGTTGATTTGTTGTGTTTACGCTTGACTAATGTCAGTGTGGTGTAAATCTCTATTGTCACTATACTTTTAATTACAAAAGTAATGAAATTAAAAATGTTTCGAAGATAAATCTACGTATAACAAGGACATTAAACTATTTACATTATCTATCACACTCCATGTTAATTTAGTTGCCAATCACCAACAATTTTCCGCCTTAAAAGTGGATAACTTTAACAGCATATTAAATAGTGTTCAGTTTTCAGTTTTATTTTCACATAATTATAACAGAACAATCAATATTTCAAAAATTATGACAAATAATCACAGAACTCAGTGACATTACTTTAATGCATTTTGCAAATCATCATTTCAACTAAGGAGGAATGTATCGAATTATTTGCTGTAAACCGTAAAAATGGAAGGATCTACTGAGAAGCAGAGCTTGTGGAAGAAATATATTAATAAGAAGGAAAAATAAAATATTAATATGAAAGTGCGTAATGACATAATCATTACACAACAAATAACGTAACTGTAAATTCATCGAGGATTAAAGCAAGGATGTCTGTTATCGATGTGGCTACCTCCCCCATTCTAAAAGAGTTTAAACTTCTCATTAACCCTTGGGTGAATTTAACAAAGGCAGGAATCATCACAAAGTGTTCTAAAGATAATTTAAACCTCTATATAGAAATTTAATAATAGGTTGTGCGTACATCTATGAGCGAGTATACGCGCTTTATCCTGTCGCCAAAAGAAAAGTGGACCCAACAAAGAAAATAGGGTGTAAGTTTTCATCATTTCATTCATTTTGCTAATCAACTGATCATGTATTTACAATCAAGGTACGTGGAGATAATTCATTTGTCCCATTCCGAAACGGAAAAAGGAAAAACAGAATATTGAGTAAAAACCGTTGCAATTTTCTGTTTTACAAACAGAAAAACGGTCATTAGTTAATATTTTTTGTTGAGGTTAAAAACTTGAAAAACGAAAATATGATAAACCCTCTTTTTTGGTTTTACTGTTTTCTTAAAAATTGTTTTTCCCATTTTATCTGCAGAAATGAGAAATTGATCACCTTTTTCTGATTTCTATTTTTAATTTTTAATTATTTGTTCTAAAAAATAGAAAATTAAACACCTTTTCAGATTTTGTTTCTCCGTTTTACTTCCTTACAAATTGAAAATTAAATGCCGGTACTTGTTCTGATTTCAATTTTCTATTTTGCTTTCGGTAAATGAATAAATGAATAAATGAAGACTGCCCTCTACGAAATTGAAAATTAAATGCCGATACTTGTTCTGATTTCAATTTTCTATTTTGCTTTCGGTAAATGAAGACTGCCCTCTACGTTTTTTTTTTGTTTTTTTTTTTAAATCTCGGGGCCACTGCAGGGGAGGGCAAGGACCTAGCCCCCCCCCCCCTTGAAAATGAATGTTTTGTGCCCCCTCCCCCTCCCTCTACACCTATGAGTCCCAATACTTAGATATTACATGTAGATTTTAGACAAAGTTCTAGAATATTTGCTAAATAAATGTCGGCTTTGAACACAGACTAAGCTTTCCCGCTGCCTGGCTAGCTGGCCTGGCGCGCTCAATTTGATTTGTCAGCCGGCTCGTCGATCGAGGGCCTCGGGCTAGGGATCGGGGGAGCGTTTCATCAAGCGATTTTCACTGACAAATTTGCTCTCAGCCAATCAGATGCAAGGATTTCAGTAGCTTTTAACAGTTGTCGGTAGAAATCACTGACAAAACGCTTGATGAAACGCTCCCCGGATAGATTGCAATATCGTAATTCGATATATATCGATTACAAAACGTAGAGGGCAGTCTTCATTTATTCATTTACCGAAAGCAAAATAGAAAATTGAAATCAGAACAAGTATCGGCATTTAATTTTCAATTTCGTAGAGGGCAGTCTTCATTTATTCATTTATTCATTTACCGAAAGCAAAATAGAAAATTGAAATCAGAACAAGTACCGGCATTTAATTTTCAACTTGTAAGGAAGTAAAACGGAGAAACAAAATCTGAAAAGGTGTTTAATTTTCTATTTTTTAGAACAAATAATTAAAAATTAAAAATAGAAATCAGAAAAAGGTGATCAATTTCTCATTTCTGCAGATAAAATGGGAAAAAACAATTTTTAAGAAAACAGTAAAACCAAAAAAGAGGGTTTATCATATTTTCGTTTTTCAAGTTTTTAACCTTAACAAAAAATATTAACTAATGACCGTTTTTCTGTTTGTAAAACAGAAAATTGCAACGGTTTTTACTCAATATTCTGTTTTTCCTTTTTCCGTTTCGGAATGGGACAAATGAATTATCTCCACGTACCTTGATTATTTACCTTTGTATGATCTATTTCATGATCTATCTCATGATCCATTTCATATTGAAGTAAGATATTATACTTTATGGTTCGGTAATTATTTCAGAATGAAATTTACCTTCAAGACTTATTAGTATGCACGGTGCTTAAAAACAGCCGCGTAGCCAGGATTTCATTTTAGGGGGTGCGGTTGAGCAAAGCGTGCTCCCCAGGGGGGGGGGGGGGGTGCGGTTGAGCAAAGCGTGCTCCCCAGGGGGTGGGTGCAGGGAGGGGGAGTTTTCCCCTTCCCGCGCGAAGCGCGAAAGCTTTGACATTTGAGCAAATTCGAGAGAAAGATAACAGCTCGTAGCACCTTTTTTTTAGGCGGAAAGTTATTTCGACGCTCTGACTGCTTTTCAGTTATTTGGTTGCAATACTGCCCTATGTAACAACGGGGGGGGGGGGGGTGCAGGGAGGGGGAGTTTCCCCCTTCCCACGCGAAGCGCGAAAGCTTTGACATTTGAGCAAATTCGAGAGAAAGATGACGGCTCGTGTTGCACCTTTTTCGGGCGAAAAGTTAGTTCGATGCCCTGAATTATCTGGACGCAATACAGCACTGTATTTAACAGCGGTGGGCGCGCAGGGAGGGGGGGGGGGGTGGTGGAGTTTCCCCCTTCCCGCGCGAAGCGCGAAAACTGCCGTTTTAGCAAATTTGGATAGAAAGATAACGGCTCATAGCAACTTTTTAGGCTTTTTTTTCTCTCACTTGCCCCCGCTTTTTCGCTCTCGCTTTTTTTTGGGGGGGGGGGGGCACCGCCCCCATCGCCCCCTGGCTACGCTCCTGCTTAAAAAATAAAGTAAATAATCTGCTGTCTGGTACATTAATTTCATTTGATTTTGTAGCTCTTGAGCAAGATTTCCATCGCCGTGCAGATGATTTTAGTTCCATGAAACTTATTCTAAACACGTTGATTTTGTGAAAAACAATTATCAAAAACGGTTAGAGGATGTAATTTCATGAAGAAATATCATTTAAAAAATATTAGTGATTTTGTTTGTGGGGGTATTTGCGGGGGGGGGGGGATTTTGCAGGGGGTAATTGTCCTTGGGGGTAGTTTTCCGGGCGGTAATTACCCGGGGGTAATTGTGACCCGCCGCCTCAAAACCTACAATAAGTCGCACGGACCACAACGTAGCAAACAGCCCAAAATAGTAAACTTGCTTGGATCAATGGGTAGTTTCATTATCATTCTATCATGTCTCAAGTTTGTGAGTCGTAATTCGACTTGGAAATATGTTTTGGGGGCATTTTAAAATGACTCCTTTTTTCACCTGTAGAGCTAAAAAATCGAAATCGCCGAAAATTGTAATACTTTCATTCAGTGCTAAATTACTACTTTACCTCTAAAGGTATTAGATTGATTTTTGGAGTGAGTAATGAATAGGTCCTCCTGGAGCAGTGTGCCAAAATTCAGCCTAATCTGATAATCCCTTCATACCAGTTGCTATGGCCATTTGAATAGCCAGTTTTACTTGGGCGCACACAGAGAGCGAAGGTTTAGCACTCTTTTGTTCCGAACTTAAATGGCCATTTTCTCTGAATAGGAGTTATTGATTGCTTGTTACATACTGATCCTAAATGTGATATTTAAAGGTGTTATCATTGAGTAAACTAGGCAAGTGATATACCATTGGAAAGCTGAGAATCTCTACTTTCAGAAAAATGTATAAAACAAAAAAATAATTTTGGCGACTTATTGTAGGTTTTGAGGCGTCGGGTCACATATGATATTATACCGATGTACTACTACAGCTAAGTCACAACTCTCATGACATAATAATAGGCCAAATCATTACTTTGTAATTCTTCTTCCTTGGGAGCAACCGCAATCACCTATTTCAGTGTGTGATTACTACGCTGGCATGGCCCCCGGTGCTACTTGTATAGTTGTACATTACAGTACAATGTATTATGTTTTCATGGACTTGGTGAGGTAAAATAAAGGAATAAATCTTCAATTTTATGTTGAGCCTGGTCCTGGTCTTAACTTGAGCGTACATGAAACCAACATTAAAGAAATAAATTGGTTGTTACCTTTAGTGTAAAATTAAAAGTAAATTACTGTTATATATCTACATGTAACCCATACCCATGAATAAACCAACATGAAAGCGCTTGAATGGGACTGTGTTACTTGTTAAAAATGCGTCTTCATAGTGTGAAATATAAGTCCTTTCCCACGACTTTCACGAACATCACTGTTAGTGCAGTTGATTGCAGCGCAATGTACAATCTTGAACTACTGTCAATTCATCTTTGAAGGGCATATAATGATTACATGAGTAAAATTAGTCCTTCAAATTTGGTCAAATGTGACCCGCCGCCTCAAAACCTACAATAAGTCCCAGGGACCACAACGTAGCAAACAGCCCAAAATAATAAATTTGCTTGGATCAGTCGATTTTCTGTTTTTGATAGAAATGGGTAGTTTTATTATCATTCTATCATGTCTCAAGTTTGTGAGTCGTTATTCAACTTAAAAATATGTTTTGGGGGCATTTTAAAATGACTCTTTTTTTTCACCTGTCCAGCTAATGAATGTTTGGAGAGCTTTTGTAATACTTTCATTCAATTCCAAATTAGTACTTTACCTCCAAAGGTATTAAATTGATTTTTTGAGTGAGTAATGAATAGGTCCTCCTGGATCAGCGTGCCAAAATTCAGTCTAATCTGATAATCCCTTCATACCGGTTGCTATGGCCATTTGAATACCCAGTTTTACTTTTGCGCACACAGAGAGCGAAGGTTTAGCACTCTTTTGTTCCGAACTTAAATGGCCATTTTCTCTGAATAGGAGTTATTGATTGCTGGTTACATACTGATTCTAAATGTGATATTTAAAGGTGTTATCATTGAGTAAACTAGGCAAGTGATATACCATTGGAAAGCTGAGAATCTCTACTCTCAGAAAGTGTATAAAACAAAAATAATAATTTTGGCGACTTATTGTAGGTTTTGAGGCGTCGGGTCACAAATGTCACTCAATCAATGCAGAAGCGACGTTACGCGATCGTTTTGAGGGAAACAAGATGGCGCTGGCATCATGCTGCTTATGGCCAATCAGCGTGCAGCGAGCGATCGAGCCCATTCCAAGTAGTGTAGAGTTCATTGTTTGTTACCAAAGTTATAGATTGCCATTCTAATCCACTGTATAATATCCATATATGCCGTACTTGTGAGTTATTACAAAAACCGAAAAATAGTGTAAATCGCAGAGGATTGCAAGGCGCAAAGCTTCAGTATGTCTGTATTCAGAATTTCTTAGAAATGTAAGTGAAATAACAGACTCAAAACTGAATATAAGACACCCAGAGAGTTAGATAAGTACGACTGTAATAATACAATTTAATCTGCCCACAATGATATTATGATTCATAATTACTACACGCGTTTACAAGATAGACATTACTAACGTTTTGAAAGGTTGACAACATTCAACAGTATATCTTGTATACAGTACGTTAGATGACGAAATACCTGACATTGTAGTACTTTAAGCCATAATGACATGGACATAAATACAGAATATGGAATAAGCTTTGTCATTAATTTTCTTTCTGCCTTGATCTTGTGCATGAAATTTCGTTGAAATCTGATTCGTCTTAGTTAGTTTTATACTATTTAGCCAACTCAATTCACTTACTACTATATAAAAGGTAGTTTGATTTATGGACAAATCAATACTGATGCAACTCTATGAGATTGTGATGAACTGCTATTAGATACAAAGCCATGTTTTGAGGAGCGTCTTAAATAGTTATCATCTCCACTGAGATTTCCTCAAATATAATCAATAATAGAAGATAATTATATATATTCAATGACAAATATCTTCAGGGGAATACTACATGGGTTTGCTTACACAACTAATGTGTTAGGCGCTAGTACGATGGGTTTTGGGGTTTTTGTTTTTGTTTTTTGGCTTTTTGCCTATAATATAGGGAGAGATTATATCGTATTTGTTCGAGACAAACCACCATAAAAAAGTGTCACGCATTTTTGCTAATGATATTTGAAGTTATAATGTGTTTTTATTGTTTTCAATGCTTTATGGTGAGTTTAGAAACGAATCATAATTATTGCACTGGTCTATGTACATAATGTCTTGCTAACGTCAGCTAGGTAGCCCCATCTCAATTGCTTTGCATACTCTCTTCACTGCTTTATGTAATTTTCACTTTCACAACTCACATAATTACTCATACTCGCTTCATCTCCTCTGTTTCGACCTTCACAAGGTCAGACTTTTCTACTCTATGCTTTCCTCATTTTTAACCTTGTCCTTTCGCTCTCTCCATTCTCGCGTGCCTCACTCAAACTCCTATTCCAACCTTGCGATGTCCTTCACACATTCAAGCTTGCGTCTACATCTTGACTTTCTCCTGTCCTTGTATCCTCTCTCTATATGACTTTGAGCTCTTTGTTTATGTGATCAATAACGTCCTTCATAACTGTGCTGTGCGGTAAGTGTATTTCTTATGACCTTCATAACTCTCTCTCTGTTTTAGCAGTGCAGCCTGTTACCAGTTTTCATTAAAGAGAGCTCCAGTTCCCACTTTCTTGCCTCTCTGTTTAGCAAGGAATTCTCTCCAGTGAATCTGTCTACCTCGTACATGTATTGAGTTCACCATTATAAACTTGTTAACTTTAATCTCTGTCTGAAGTGTGCTCCTTCTCCCCGACTCTCGATCATCTTAGACAACAAACTACAAATTTAGCGGGGCTTTATTTTGGGGGACTTCCACCAGAATAATGACAATATGCTGCCCATTTTAGACAAATACAAATCTCGTTACACTGGTGTCAGGAGTGGGATCCAAACTTTAACACGAGTCCTTTCAGATATAATAATGTTTCGGAGGAACTCTCGGCACTTAACGAGACTAGGGATTTGGTAGACAAGACGAATAATGATGATTGTCAGACCACGGGCTCGGAAGAGGAAATTGATGATAGCGATGTGTCCACCCGAAGTCGAGTGAAACTTCAGCTACCTCCCCAGGAGCAATATGATGGCACAGGAGGGCCGTGGGAGAATGTCATCTCATCTTTCAAAAATCTTGCTGTTACTTGCAGCTGGGGCGAGTCGGAGCTGCGTGTCCGTATTCTGGCTTGTCTCCGTGGAGATGCAGCCGATTTTGCCTTCCAGCAGCATGTCATCGGCGACCTCGACAAGCTCTTATCGGTGCTGGAAAATCGTTTCACTGCCAGAATGACACCGTCTACTTTTGTGTCTTAGTTGGAGTTATGGCGTCTTGGACAAAATGAGTCTATTGCCGACAAAGCAGCCGATATTCGTCGCCTTACAACATTCGGTTACCCAACGGCCGACGCATCGACTAGCGAGATGATTGGGACTCGTCGTTTTCTCCGTGGCTTGGTGAGAGTAATATGGCTATGGCCAGAGGAATGCAAGAGCCAAGGACACTCCAAGAAGGTCGGGATATCGCAGAGAGATTGCATCATCTTCGCGAGGAGTCTCTGGCTGCGGTGCTGGACCAAATCGTTCGGTGTCATCGATGTCGGAGGGCACTGTGAATGGTGAGAGAAATTTGGAGAGTTACAGCGACGCATCATGTCGATTGATGAGCGAGTAGAACATTTAACTAAATTATTTCAGGAGCAGCAGCAGCCAACCGACAATCGGGATAGAGGACGACAGCCAGGGGACAACCTCGTGGTTGACCACCACCTCGGTGCTATAACTGCCAAACACTGGGTCATCTTGCCCGTATTAAAATGTAAAATGCCCCCGCAAGGTGACAATCGATTATGCCAAAAAAGTATATCCGTAGCAGCCAACCAATGGCAACAGCCTCTTCTATTCCAGCCGCGGCCACCACAGGGATCGAAACTAGGAGTGGACAATACTGCGGGAAACTGAGCAGGGCCTATCCCATCGACCAGGTCGAAACCCATGAAGTTGGATCAGGCCCCAGAGTAATTCGGATTGACGAGTCGAACGGAATAACAGCGTATATTCCGGCGAATGTGATTGGGCCCCGTGCAAAATTTTGGTCGATTCTGGGGCGGCAGTGACAGTTATGTCACCAACACTGTATGAACAAATGCCAGCGGAAGCTCGCCCAGAATTAAAGTAGAACACTGATGATTTTAAATATTGGCTTAATACTTATTATTGCATAGATGGCATAAATTAAACAAGGTTATCCAAATTTAAAGCTTGGAAACATTTGAATTAATGATTATTATCAATTATAAAACGGTAAAATACAGCCCCCGATATAGCAGCTGAAAAGCTCCTTGAACGCTGCTGAGATGTGTGACGACACAAGAGGGGCGAGTCCTGTCTAAGCAGACGATAACATTATACACATTTTTCAGTGCCTGTTTTGTCATCTCCTCTTCACTTATTTCTCTTACTTGACTAGCGTCAGTCTTAATGTTAGTCTGTTGCCTCACTCTTAACTTCGTGTATGGTATTATTTTGATGAAAAATGCAGCGTTAAAAAAATAAAGGAATCAGTCACTTGTAAACAAAATAAGACGCCATTGTATTTTCAGCTGCTTGCACCGCGGCATGTTCGGCGTTTCAAGAGGGAACGAATACCATCCAGCTATTATTCGCAGGGCTTTTCAATTTGAAAATGGGGTTTATTTCATTGATCATTGACCCTTCTCCTGTGTATTTACAATCAAACGATTTTAGTTATCAGAATCAGTTCACTTTCCCTTTTCGAATGGTGTGAAATAAAGTCATGTTTAAATGTACCAAACTCTTTATAATTTGATAAATAATTGCATTGCAATTACGTTCATTCATTATAGGACGTCGTCTGCTTAAGCAGGATCGATCCCTCGTATGACGACATCAAAACATCGCTATATTTCTGGCGAATCCTCGGATATTCCACATGCTGAGAAGAGCTTTTATTTATGTTGTTTTTATAATCATCATATACGCAGTTGACATAAAACTTATACGATTGCCATCTGTAAGCTTCCCAATTTCTAGTGATACATTAATTGCCATATTTGTGATTTTCTTGAGTGTTCTACTTTAATCTCCTTATCTGATCATGTTCAGCTCCAGACGGCGGATACGGGAATTATATCTGTATATGAAATTCGTCGCTTCTTTCACGAACCGGCACAATCGAACGCGCAACGAAATAAGAACATTCTGCGAAAAACGCGTTTGTAAATTTGCAGGTTTTCAAACAGCAAGAATCTTGCAAGTTGTGAAACTGTATATCATAAATTACATATCAAAAGAAGGAGAAAATTCTGCTTTTTCTCACCCTTTAACATTTTAATTAAATGACAAGTACTATTAACAGTACGACGCTGGAAACTTTTGTGTCACTTCGTGAAAAAAAAATTTGTCTTCTACGCAGTGCACATTCTTCACGAAGTGACACATTTGATTGTGTCGTCACGTCCGTCACTGGTATTTCTTTCACGAACCGGCACAAGACGGCGCGCGCACTGCGAACCGTGTGTTTTCGTGCGAGCGCCTCGTTCTGTGTATGTATTATGAAGACGTGCGTGCTTGTCTAGTGATCTCTCTCTTATTTATTCCCTTTGTTGCTTTCGCCTCCTTTATTTTTCTCCCCCGCTAACTCTCTCTCTCTCTCTTCGCTCTTTCTTTCATTATCCCTCTCCCTTCTCTTTCTTTCAGGTATAATGTTGGTAAGTCAAATTGTGTTGTATTTTATCTCGCGTCGCTTTTATGTGTATTGTTATGATTTGAATTCCACTCAATTCAGCTGTTGAGCTGCCGTGTGGTTTTTAATACAATCATATAAATACCTCTTCAATCCTAATCTCCACCCCCCCCCCCCCCACCCCGAATTATTCAAACTTTTTTATAGAAAGGGGGCATATTGCGCACTAATCCATCCCAGAGGTAGCTCAAGGCACCTAAAAAGTATAGTATTATTACCCTGGCTTTAGCCCAGCTGCCATTAGGCACTAAAAGCATTCAAGGAATAAATTCGTACCAGGTACCCATATAATACACCGTAGTGGAAATGTAGATTCATGACTTGCCAAAGGACATTAGTGCCGGGGCGGGACTCAAACTCGGACCACGAGATCCACAGTCCGGTGACTTATCTACTAGACCACGACACCTCTACTATATATTGTATTGTCAAGAAGAATAACTGGCAAAGAATCATAGGCATGATGAGTGTCTTGAAAGAAACAAACATGGTCTTTCATCATGCATGGCACATAACTTATTTATTGTAGTCTCCTCATTCACATTGAAGCCAATAAATATGTCCAGCAATCATTAACTTGTTCTCTAAATATAAAGAGTAAAGTGTAAATAAGTTGTTAGTCTTGCCGTCTACATAAAACTATTACCAATATGTAAGAAAAAGGCTGTATATATACAAAATATGTATTATACTAACTGTTATAACCATAATGGTAAACAATTAACATGCAGAAGTACCAGTTGTGTTAGATTATATTCCATGAAACCTCACACTTCTGAAGATGATAAAAACACACACAAAAAAGAGATGTTAATATTGACTTTGCACTTCCATTTATTTGCAGGGAATAAAAAGAACCTTTACACCGTGTGTGAAATATATTTGGACCATCCTTTAACTATTGCACTCCACTTATTTGTGTTCAATAATATATCTGTAATAGATTTGTATTTATTTATTTAATATTATTCATAATGAAATTGCAATTGACTATCTAACTGTAGACAATTCTTGTTTAAAAAAAAACAACTTCTGTTGTTTGTAAGATGAACGATATGAAATGATGTATGATTGAATATAATTATGGAGAATGTACAAACTTTTAAGAACCATTATTATTTAACTATGAATGCAATGGAAATAGAGTAGCAGTATTTCAGATATTATTGCAGTAATAACTATAAACACTCTGATACTGCAGTTAAATTGAATACGATTACGATAATTGATGTTACTCTTCACTTTATACATGAATACAGGCTTATATATAATATTTGGCATTTACAGGTTAAGAAATCATTTAGACAGCATATGAGAACTATATTTGGAGTATCAGTAAATGTTACAGTTGACTTTTATTGTGTTCACATGTTATCATAGATATATTGGTATTACTAAGAATAACATTGCAGTTGATCTTCTAACTACAGACAACATATTATAAAAACAAATCCCGAAATGAAATATGTTTAATGATTAAAGGAAAGAACATGTAAATACAAGATCCTAACAATGTGTAAGTAGCAAGTAAACCAGTTATCTGTGAGTCATTATAATTGAAACGACAACCACATGATTTGTGTTACCTACTTACAATATGATGTCCTCAATTGTATTATTACAAGTACTAATATCCCACAGTAAACCAGTTTACCCAAGTGTGTGCTTGTTTGGGAACTGAACTAGACTGACTTTAAAAAAATATGTTTGTTAAAGGAAAAAGTTAATACAAAGTGCTATTTTATGTGTACTTTGTTCTTCCTGTGTTATTAATTGCCACAAATGTTTTTGATTCATGATTCTTAAGTTGTATAATTTGTTTTGGTGTTTTATTTGAGGAATCGGAGGACTTGTGTACATGTATTGATTTTGTCAGTTCAATTTGTCTTAGTTTTGAATGTTACCTTCATATAACAATATTTTGTATACAACTTATAACAGGGGTATTTAAAGCTGTATGCCCCAATAAATTAATTATAACAATGTTCCACTGTAAAAAAACCCTTGAACTCTTAAAATACATTTTTATATATAAATTTATATCCCATTTTGTATATGAAGGTAAGTGAAACAGAAGAGGGAACCCAGTAGTTAGTATTGCATATGATCCTGATCAAGATATCCAAACAAAATAGAAAATAGTATGTGTGCATGTGTTATTATGAACAGATATTTTTTTCTAACAGGGCACTGGGGCAGCCTAATGGTTTTTTTGAAGGGGCACCAAGAAAACTCATTCAGTAAATATCAGCACTTTCTTAAGGAGAAATTTGATACTCGAACTTGTTCATTTTATTCATACCGCTAGCGTCGCCCCTGGACAAATCTCTTTCGAAATCAACTTTAGAAAAAATTAAAACAACTTCAATTAAAAATATCAAAATTGACAGCAAAAGCGGGAGAAAGAGAAGTGAAATAATTTATATGATATATCGCAAATCTAAATCTTGAAAATATTACTTTCATCAAAACAGAAGAGGCAGAATTATGACAATACACGAGTCTGAATATTATATGATAAAACCTTGATAAAAATTGATTGACGCTAAAACAGACCCGTTTTTTTTTTCAGCATTATAATTTTAGAAAATGGGGCTACGCTAAGGGAGGAAGGCGGACATTCCATCATTTCCATGGGCAAAATCATCGATTTTGATAGCTTGTCGGCAAACCGAAAAATGATCCCCCCCAAGAAAAAATCTATCAGCAAATTTGAGAGTCTGATTATTAGTTATCATCCTTGTCGGAAAAATTAGAAATCTGCATGATGATGATGATGAAGTAAGAGAAAAATGAAATTAAGGAAACCTTAAAGAAGCTAAGACGAGGAAGAATTAAAAGAAGGAAAAAGGAAGACAGTTCCGACATCTCTTTGCCACATCCTCTCTGGATCATGCCCAAATTGTTTTCAACACAAAGAAAATGTTAAAAAAATATTCAAGAAAGCTAAAGAAATATTAAAAGCTGAACTAGATGTTGGTATTCATATATTTCAGTGAAATTATAAAACAATCATGAATTAATCAATTAACTAAGCAATAGCTAGGTTACACCATTGAATTCTTTATTGAATTCATCCACATTTCATTAAAAGGTAAAGGAAATTATAAAAGATATAAAGACAGAGTAAAGCATGCTAAGTTCACAATAATTTAGCTCCAGGGGCGTATCTAAATTTCAAAAAATGGGGGAGGGAGCTCCGATTCCTATTGTGGCAAGGCCCCCCCCCCCCCCCAAAAAAAAAAAAAAAAAAAAAAAAAAATATTCCGACAAGTTACAAAAAATTTAAAAAAAGATCAGATAAAGATTCGATTTGCTTGACAATATTCAGACCAAAAAAAAAGAGATAAGAGGGAAATCATTATATTTCAGAATTGAAAGAAAAGACTGACCCCCTTTTCTTATCCAGTCATAATGAACCTCGTATGAACATTAAAAATATGAACATCAAAATATATATCGAAGCAATACATTTTCAACAAAAATGTTTTGAAAATGGGGAACATTTATTGCACATTAAAAGAAAACAAAATAAAATCAACAAACGCAAAGATTGAAAAAAAAAAATTGTCAAAAATCAAACCCCCGCGCGCACCCAATATGTTCAGTGTGTAAATCACATAGCGCGCGATGGTGGCCGGAAACTGGTACCAGGTAGGCCGGAAACCGGTCCCCATGTAGCTTTGCGCAATTCGATCGCTGCGCGAGCGTCGGACCACATTCGTGGAAATAAAACACAGCATACGAGGCGGAGAATTTCGGCTTCATTTCAACAGTAAAATGAGATAGAAAGGTGAAGTAATATAGCTTGGAAGTCGCTAAAACTGTTTAAGTGGCCGAGAACCGGTCCCTATACGGGACCTGTTTGCTTTTATGGAGAACTTTCCTTTTGCATTGCATTTTAAATTATCACCTGACTGTATCTTCATATTGTCGTCCTAGGCTATATCCTTGACTTGGTGATAGAATTATCTTCATATATTATTTTATTGAACGATCTCCATACCCAATGTCTACTGATTTCAACTGCTTGGGGGATTCCCGGCTGTACAGTTCCCAGCACGACATACGCCCCTAATGGACGAAACCTACTCACCGATTTCAAATGCGGGGTCAGCATGGTGAGTGGTCCCAGTCACAACTCTGGATTTAAGTGCCGTCGTGGGGGAGTCGGTGGCAGCCAACTCATTTAACCCATCGTCCCTTCCAAGTTGAGAGAAGCTTCAGAAACGTAGAAAACCAGCACGGGAGAAAGAAACTGAGACCGACAACAAAATATTGGAAGCGATATCCAGTATGGAAGCTCGACTATCTCTGCAAATTACGGAATTGAGGGCCAACGTCAAGGATGTGCAGACCAGCTTGAATAACCTCACCGAGATAGTAGAGGGGAGGGAGGATAACCCAAGGATTATGCTGAACACATACAATCTAATTTTACAGAAGGGGTAAATCATCTGGCTTCATTACTGGGCAAACCAAAAAATGAACTTTTGACTGACGAAAAATAATTTTCCGAGAACTATCGATTTGTGGACATTAAGTGCCTTAGTTAATGTGACAAGTGCATCCATAATTCGAGTTCAGTATAATATCATCGAGCTAAGTGTTGGCATAGTGGTTTTCTCATTTTTTATGATCAGTGATTTTGTTCATGTTATTGTTATATTTCTGGATTTTTTTTTCGTTGCTTTCTGCTGTAATTTCTGTATCCCCTCCAACCCTTTGTGTACATAAACTCTTCTTGTTACTCACCGTTCTCTCTCTCTCTTTCTTTCTCTATTCACCTCTCTCTTTCCACCCGTTATCATCTTTCGACGCCACCCTGTCCTGTCTCCTTTTCTCTTCTTTCTCTATTCCATTCTTCCTTTCTCGGTTTTTTTTCTTTTCCCTTGATTGACCACTTGTTTATTATGCTATTCATGTCTTCCTGATGTTTTTGTATTCCATGTAGTCAGATAAGTTGATTGTATTACGATGTAAGGCATTCTATTTTTACTGCGTTGTGCTTATTTCTGTTGTATATCCAATTGTCACAATCTCTGCTGTATACATATTTATTGATTGTAACTTCGCTATTCTTGCTTCCTCTCCTTTCCACCCTTTTCATCGTCCTTATTGCCTATTCTTCTTTCTTCATTCTCCTCTTCATCGCTGGGGACAGCGATATCTTTCCGTAGGGGGAGGATAGTGTCACGCATTATTGCTAATGATATTTGAAGTTATGATGTGTATTTATTGTTTTCAATGGTTTAGTGAGCATAGAAACGAATCATAATTTTCGCACTGGTCTATGTACAGAATGTCTTGCTAACTTCATTGCAAAATTAGCAAACCCTATATCCATTGCTTTACATACTCTCTTTACTCCTTTTACTATGTACTTCTGAGTTTCACAACTCACAAGGTTACTCATACTCGCTTCCTCTCCTCTGTTTTCGACTTCTATACAAGGTCAGACTTTTCTACTCTCTCTATGGCTTCCTCATTTTGACTTTGCCTTGTCTTTCTGTTCAGAACTATCGTCTCTCTCCCCTGTCACGCGTTTGCTTAAACTCCTATGCCTACCTTGCGCTGTCCTTCACACATTCAAGCTTGCGTCTACAACTTGACTTTCCCTTTCTCTCTATAACTTTGAGCTCTTTGTTTATGTGTTCAATGACGTCTCTCTCTCTCTCTCTCTCTCTGACAGAGGAGCATGTTTCAAGGGGGTATATATGACAGACCTCACA
The DNA here is from genome assembly GCA_025617745.1 of Heliocidaris erythrogramma. Lineage (NCBI taxonomy): Eukaryota > Metazoa > Echinodermata > Echinoidea > Camarodonta > Echinometridae > Heliocidaris > Heliocidaris erythrogramma. The sequence goes on along the minus strand of CM046863.1, from coordinate 27,706,158 downwards.
CTTTATCGTGGGCAGAGTGTGTTTTAGCAGTGCAGTACGTGTATTACCAGTTTTCATCACAGAGAGCTCCAGTTCCCACTATCTTGCCTCTATGTTTAGCAAGACATTCTCTCCAGTAACTCTGTCTACTTTGTAAATGTCTTGAGTTCACAATAATAAACTTGTTAACTTTAATCTCTGTCTGATGTGTGCTCGTTTTCCCTGACTCTCGGTCATCTTAGACAACAAACTACAAATAGCGGGGCTTTATGTTTCGGGACTTCCACCAGAATAAGGACAATATTCTGCCCATTTTAGACAAACACAAATTTCTCTCCCCCACTTATGCGAAACCTGCTCGTTTTTATCTCCTCCCCAAGATCCACAAACCTGGCAACCCTGGTCGACCCATCCTCTCGGGAAATGGTTCCCCCACAGAGAACATCTCCCTCTTTGTTGATCACCACATTAAACCCCTTGTCTCAACTGCACCCTCCTACATCCATGACACACCAGACTTTCTCAGGAAACTCAATAACATCAAGGACCAGATTCCCGAGACTGCAATCATCGGCACTTTTGACGTTTCATCCCTCTACACTAACATCCCCATGACGAAGGTATTTCAGCCTCATGTGAAGCATTGGCTAACAGCGGTCACTCGAGTCCCCCAGTATCCGACATCAAATCTCTCATGTCACATGTACTAACAAAAAACAACTTCACTTTCATGGACAAACACTACCTACAGGCGTTCGGCACAGCGATGGGCACACGGATGGCCCCTTCCTACGCCTGTCTCTTCATGACCAAGCTGGAGCAACAGCTGCTAGATTCAGCCCCCTGTCGCCCATGGATCTGGTGGCGCTACATCGACGACATCTTCTTCATCTGGACCAGGGAGGAAACATTCATTGCCCACATCAATTCCTTCCACAGGACCATCAAATTCACTTCTGATTTCTCCCCACAGAAAACCAACTTCCTCGATGTCACAGTCAAGAAGGAGTCTAACCGTCTCACCACCACTCTCTACACCAAACCCACTGATACCCACCAGTACCTCCACTCATCCAGCTGCCACCCCCGTCACTGCAAAACCGGCATCCCCTACAGTCAAGCCCTCAGACTTCGCCGTATCTGCTCTGAGGATTCCGACTTTTCCTTCCATGCCAGGAACTTGAAGAGACATCTCGTAGCCAGGGGCCATAGCGCCAGGACAGCCCAACAAGCCATCAACAAAGTTCTTTCCCTCCCCAGATCTGAAGTTCTCAAACAGAAAACTGACAGCCAGGATACCAATGACAGAATACCTCTCGTGACCACCTTCCACCCTAATCTCCCTCCTCTCCGCAATATCCTTCATGACAACCACCGTATTCTCAACACTTCTGATCGTCTCCTACAGGCTGTTCCCAGTACCCCAATCCTGTCTTACCGACGCCCCCGCAACCTCAAGGATCTCATCGTTCGTGCTGAAGTCCCCCCTCTCTCTCGCCATTCTTCTCCCATTCAGCACGGCACCTTCAAATGTACAGCCAACAAATGCACCGTATGTGCTATACACATCCATGAGGGTGACACTTTCACCAGCAACTCTACCAACCTCCCTCACCAAACCAAGGGTAATATCACTTGCACCACCACTAATGTTGTATATCTCATCACTTGCAGAGTCTGCAGGACCCAGTACGTAGGGGAAACCAAGACCACACTCAAGAGACGCTTCTATGGGCACAGATCCACTGTCAACACAGCCAAGCTCGACACTCCAGTGGGCCATCATTTTAACCTTCCTAACCATTCCATCACCGATATGATTCTACAGGGCATTGAATCTTTAGGTACCCGTCCGGACACAGTCCGAACCAGCAGGGAGAAGTACTGGATGAAACGTCTTCGCACCATCCAACCTCATGGCCTCAACATCCAGGAGGGAAATGATTAATACATCTTTTTACTCCCCTTCCCTACATTTTCATATTTATTATATATATGTATATGTATATATATATGCATATTTTACTAAAGGGTACATTAGGTCGACACCTAACAATGCGGTTTATTCCGTCATAATAGCGACCCCTACATTAGGTAGACAGTTGGTACATTAGGTCGACAGTTGAACAAAGAAAAAGAACAAAAACTGTCCTCCTAATGTACCCATTAGGGGTATATATATATATATCCATGTGCATGTGTATACACACACACATACATATACACATGTGTGTGTGCGTTTGTTTAGCATTATGTCCGAGGACATTTTCGGACAGAGAACAAAAAAAAAATCATGACAACAATGGTCCTCGGAAGGCGGACAATAGTCCTCGAACGTCGAACAATGAATTTATGCCTTATTCCGTCGACTGTCCGAGGACGAGTAACAATAGAGGAACAATAGTTGTCCTCGGAAGTAAAGTCATGTAAACCCGTGTGTGTGTGTGTGTGTGTGTATATATGTGTGTGTATATATATGTATATGTGTATGTACACATATATTTTATTTGCATTTTACTTTATATGCTATATTTTGCACTTGTTGTCTAACAACTCGACTCCCTCTTTATTTTCTGCCCTACCACTCCACTGCACTGAACTTGTACAGCACTTATTCCTTTCTCTTGTCTTTGCATTGTTCCTTATCCTGTTTGATGTTACCTCCCCACTTATCCTTTGCTTTCACAGGTTACCCACCCCTAAGCTAGGGGCTCCTCACTTATTACTCTCCTTTGATCTCCACGCCTTTGTATTTGTTTTAATCCCCCTCCACACCCACTTGACTCATGGGTTTTGACTCCCAACACTCCCCTTTTGTTCCCATTGTTTTGTGTCCACAGCTTCTCCCTTACAGTTTCTGTTACATGTAATCTGTTTTGTGCCTGTAGTCTATATATATGATTGTCTTGGTCTTTATGTTCGTCTTTTTGCCTCTGACGAAGATTCTGCTAGGATCGAAAGCTCAGGCCCCTTTTGACTCCAAATACAAATCTTGTTACAATATTATCCCAATTTTTTTGTCATGATGAATGATAAATAGCTTTACACAACTTTCTAAAGTAAAAAAAAACATTGGGTTAAGATGATGGTGCAAACACCGGTAGACTTTGGTATATACACCCCCCCCCCCCCCCCGCCCAAACAAAATCATCTTTTCTTCAAGTCCCATATTGAAAATCCAATGACTTTTATGACAATAATAATGAAAATATTTTGGATTTACATAGCGCCTAATACATCTACGAGATCTTAAAGCGTTATTACCACGGTCATCAGATCCAGGCTTTCCACATACAATGTATGCGCCTTCTCCATTCCATGTCGAGCATTCCAGCCAGGCGCCTCTTTACAGACGCTCACAATGCTTTAAACAAACCACAATGACTTTCGCGTCCTATCGGATACCCATTTAACACCTTGGTGGAGAGGAGCAATGTAGATAAAATGCCATATGTGCCGTTCCGGGGTTCGAACCCACAACATTCGCATCTCCAGTAAAGTATTTAAACACTTGGGTATATAGACAATTGAAATTCAGATTTAGTGATTTCAATTACATTTTGCCTGCATGGCGATATCAACGATAATCTTGTTGGGGGATACTAGTATTCAGGCACTATTTCCTATATTTCACATGTTACAATAAAATACTTTGAGAAAAATTGTGACCAAATACCAGGAAACTTTCCTATATTTACCTGTCATAAGACTTGTGCATTATGTGTCCAGGCTCCACAAAACCACCAAAAAGTCGCTAGATATGAATTTTTAGTTCAGGTTTTATTCTGAAAGAGCAGATTCTCAACTTCAAAATGATATATAACTCAATAGCATTGGACGTTCCTAACCCACTGTACAAAGAGTAGAGTGGCCAGTCCCACAGGATGTTACCTTTGAGAAGTAAGGGTTTAAAGTTTGCAGTCATTTGAAGTAGTCTGACTTGCGAGGTATTGTGCAAGGATGACAAAAGGAGGATTAGGAGGATAGAAATTTTTATGTAAGGATTATCAGATTGTCTTAAATCTTGGTATTCTAGATAAGCACGTCCTTTTCATTATAGTAAAAAGGTATCAATTCAAGCACTTGTTTTGTTTTAAAGTTAAGGTAGATCAAAATGAGACAAGTATTCAGGGTCGTAAAAAAATCCAGAAAAGACAAACATAAGTGAGATAAAGTCAGTCAGTCAGTTAAATTACTAAGTACAAAGTATACTCTTTCAGGAAATACCCAAAACTAAAATTTCACCATGCATATCAAAAACACATTTATAGAGCTCTAACTGAAAATCGCACAAAGCGACTTTTGGTGGTTTTGTGGTGCCTGGTCACATATGGGAGAACTGAAGAAAAAAAACACTCTTTGTCCAGAAGGTGACAGTGTGTATTATTCATTTCCTGGCAATCCTCGCGATAGATGTCTATATCAAAGAAAAACGAGAAAGAGGACAATTCGTGTTTCAACTAATATTTCTTATTTTGAAGATTTTCAAGGAGTTATCTAAATTATTGGTTCGTTTTAACAAACACTAATCACTAAGGAACATTTAAATCAAGTGCCCGGGCGGCACTTGGAGGGGGCACACAAACGCAAAAGAGAGAAAGAAGAAAATGGGAAAATGAAGAAAGATCATAATCCTTATTGCGCCCCCATTCCGCAAGGTAAATGCATAAGGAACACAGTTTTGAAGGTTGGAAATGCGAAAATCTCTAAAACACGGTAGCTTTGGTCCCTCGCATAATTATTTTCTTTCAGGATCTTGTAATTTTGCGCCCCCAATATATAATTCTTGAATAGATTAAAAGGGTTAAAAACTTGAAAAATAAAAATGTAATTGTCGTTGCTTTGCTCGATATCATGTAAGTTTCATCTGACTCTTGCTAAACGTGTCGCCCTGATGTAGGATAAATGTATGAAACAGCATTTGCAAAGGTTCAACATTTGAAAAAAAAAAAAATCTTAACGTTCGGTCGCCTTGCTTAATTTCTAGACTATTTCTCAAGGCTTTCGTAAATTCTGCTCAATGGCAAATTTTTTGGGGGGTAAAATAAACAAGAAATTGTGTTTTTGTAGAATAAAAAATGAAAAAAAATATTGCCGCTCGGTCGCTTTGCTCTCTCGCTTGTACAATAACGAGATAAACTTTGGGCACTCGGAGAGGGGGGGGGGGGGGGGTCGCAACTTCATTGTTTGCCCCGGGCGCCATAATACCTAGATACGCCACTGTATACATGTATATATATATATATATATATATATATATGTATTATATATTTCTATAAAAGAAAATGAGTTTTAGAAGGGTTACATGTCGTTTTTCCGAAGGTTCAAATTCTGAAGGTTAGTCATTCCAATAAAACCCGACATCATCTTCCAGAATTACGATCTTCCGGAATGATGAACCCTATCTCATTTTTGAAAGAATGAACCTTCGGAATTACGAATCTACGGAAAAAGCACCCCCCCCACCCCCCCCCCCCCCCCCCCTTAAAGGAACTGTACAATATATTGGAATAAATATAATCTTATTATATCTTAACAAAATTATTCTACTTATTTACTTTAAAATAATTTAAAAGAAATAATATATTACCGATAACGAAATCTAGGCCAAAAAAAGAGGATGATGGTTACAACAGTCAGGAGAGGGAATATGGTACTCATCAGGACGATAAACACAGTAGAACTCTCAGACATTTCTGGGTGGAAAAGATGAAGAGAGGAAGCAGAATAATTGAAATGGTTACATTTTTCTATAAACAAATGTACCAACTTTTAAATTGATGAATGATAGGTGTAATATATAAGGGAAATGATCTCTTTATAAACTTGAAATACATATTGCCAATGTTCATATGGTGATATTAATTTATTACGCGATTGCCGAACATAAACTGGTTTTAAAAATTAAAAATTAAACTTTTGATCTCAACACACGGACAATTTACCTCGAAATTTTCGGCTATCCACTGCAGCCTTTATCAACGATGTGACCCGATTTGACCTTAGTGACGTAACGATCGATGATCGGGTCATAGACATTCGGAAGCTTGTAGCGGCCTCCGTCCTTGTTGAGAGAAGGTTTGAACGCCCGGATGTAGATGGCTTCCTAATTCACACCCCTTTCGAAGTAACGTGCCTCCCTGTCCAACACTTGAACTTTGTTGATGTCCACGTGGTGTCCAGGGGACTCGATGTGAATGTGCTGAGAAACCTCAGAAGAAGTGGAGCTCGGGCGTCGATGTTCAAGGAATCTAGTCCTGAGGAAACGTTCAGTTTCACCGATATATGATTCCTTGCGTAAACCCTTGGTTGTTTGTCCTTGGCAAGGAAAGAAGTAAACATGACAAATAATGTCCTTCTTCTTAGTCTTATCCTTCGGTGCAACTAGGTACTGTCTTAAAGTCCTCGTCGGTTTATAGCACACCCTGATACCAAAGTGATTAAAGTTTCGACGGAGAGCTCCTGATATTCCTTTAACATAAGGAAGAGCAATCTGTCCCTTGGGTGGCTTAGAGTTGTCCTTCTTTGGTCGAGACTTCCCTTCTTGTGGGTTATCAATCTTGTTGAAAATCCATTTGGGATAGCCACATTTAGAGAAAGCCTGATCGATATGATCCTTTTCCTCAGAAACGGTAAGGGGATTTGTAATAACCGCTTCAGTCCGATGGAAAAGAGTCTTAACCCTACCGTGCCACCCATTCTGTACATTCCCCCCTTGTCTGGCCACCCAAAAAAGGCAAATTTAGACTTTAAACTTTATGCATGTTTATCACCACTTTATACCTTCTCTTCATCCTACACAATTAATTTCTACACAAAATATATTCTCTAATATATCCTTTCAATGAAAACATTAAAAGTAATTAATTTTTCCGCCCCTAAATTCACAAACTAAATGATTTAAAAATATTGCTTTTTTTGGTCAAAACTCTCATTTTCTTCTTTGTTCATACATGTAAACCCCATTGACCAATTTCAGAGCAAGTATAATCTGAATGTTCCATTCAGGAAAAATAGGGGTGTTGCATTAACAAGTTCGTTGGAACAATCCAAGTGAAAAGTAGGGTTAATCAGTTTGGTATCAGGGTGTGCCGATGACGACAGTACCTAGTTGCACCGAAGGATAAGACTGAGACGAAGGACATCACTGGTCCTGTTGACTTGATTCCTTGCCCAGGACAAACAACCAAGGGTTTATGCAAGGAATCATCTATCGGTGAAACTGAACGTTTCCTCAGGACTAGATTCCTTGAACATCGACGCCCGAGCTCCACTTCTTCTGAGGTTTCTCAGCACATTCACATCGAGTCCCCTGGACACCACGTGGACATCAACAAAGTTCAAGTGTTGGACAGGGAGGCACGTAACTTCGAAAGGGGTGTGAAGGAAGCCATCTACATCCGGGCGTTCAAACCTTCTCTCAGCAAGGACGGAGGCCGCTACAAGCTTCCGAATGTCTATGACCCGATCACCGATCGTTACGTCACTAAGGTCAAATCGGGTCACATCGTTGATAAAGGCTGCAGTGGATAGCCGAAAATTTCGAGGTAAATTGTCCGTGTGTTGAAATCAAAAGTTTTATTTTTCAATATCTTATACCAACACAGATGAACTTTCATGACCATAAGCTGGTTTCTTCTCGTACCACGGAAGCGACCAACTTTAAAAATTCATAATTTCCTATACAAGGTGTCTATTTCCCTGAAAATAAAATAAAATTTGTTTCCCTTACTACAGTTTTATTATTCAGTATGTATGTTACTCCTATTGTTTATGAAGAACCATATAGATAGCTAGACTTGTTTTACTATCCCTATAGAAAGTAAATCCGACGAGATATTAAAATGGCATTAAACTGCTAAAACTTGAACAGCGCCAACTTACAGTAACTGCTAAATTGAGATTATAATTTGAAAATTAATTGCATTTTATTTTGAATTTCGACAAACAGCTGTTTGGAAAATAGGCACATTTTGATATTTCAAACTATTATTTTTGACGTTGCACATGTGGATAATTGCCTACAGATACATTGTAAGCTTCTATACAAACTAGAATGGGGCATGACTTATCAAATCCTGTTGAAAGATGGCGCTATTTAGGAGCTTCAATTTACTGTCACTTTAAGATAAGAAATAACTGAAACTGCCCGTTTTCTTTTATTAATGTGCAAATTATTAGAACACGTCTAAAATAAACAAAGTCAATGTTGCCCAATATCTCGTTATTTTTTCTAATTACCAAATAATGTGGTTGTTGAATTACGTAAGTGGGTATTGCGATTGATTATATAAAAAGCAAGAACATCATGGTGTTCAGCATAATATAAGCAAGATCTCTTTCGAGATTCCTTCCTTCCCCTCCCCACCCCATACAGCCGTTACTGCTTGCCATTTTCTCTATCATTGTGTGAATGTGTTCCCATTCTGTTTCCAAAGCTTCACAGGTGTTCCAGCATTTCAGAAGTCCAGTTTAATGTGATTCTTGTTTTATCAAGCGAGTCAAAAATTATGTTCATTAGGTTCAAGCTGTTGATCATATAGCCTTTTATCGTTGACAGGTCCATATTTTAATGTTAATCTTTGCGTTCCTCTTTTTATGCAATTTTTTCTTTCGAATGTATTAACTTACTACATATGCCAGGTTTTCCAGATAGGGTAGCATTAGCTTGACAAGTCCTGTTTCTATTCCCATGCTCTAGCTGATACTCTGAGTCGCATGAATAGTAGCACGTTGTACCGAATGCGATAGAGGCGTTTTGTGTACATTGCCCCACCTCCAGGTGTGGGTGGGTACCAGAATCAATCGTGCAGTTCACAACTACAAGACGAGTTTAAAACGGATCAAAAAAAATCATGAGGAACTGATATAAGATGCCAATTGATTTTACAGATATCAATACTTAATACAAAAATCGTGGAAAAGAACTTTGACATGAAAATGCCGATTTGTGATTGTTGGCGACTACAATATCATGATTACAGAATAGTGTATATTTCACACTTGCTGCCCTCTCTATGAAAAATACGATCAATGTCATATTTGTTTAATTATACCTAAAGCGCCATTCATATAAAACTGTTGTTACTCGTTTGTTTTGTTTTTGTATTGCTGTTGTTGTTTTGTTTTGTCTTCTTCTTTCTTTTTTTGTATCCCTACACCACAGTATATTTTCCCCTTACTATCTTTTTCTTATTTGCTCTCTTGGTCAGTCGCTTTTCTTATGTCTCTCTTCCCACATCTCTTGTTGTCTTTCCCTTTCTTCCTTTCTATCTCACCTTTTAAACGAATTTGGTAATGGACGAAATGGCACTGAATTAAAGTGGCAATAAGTGCGACCGTCGAGGTCATATTAAAAACTACTCTTCAGAATAAAATGTGACCAGGCCCCACAAAACCACCAAAAAGTCGCTATAGATATGAATTTTTAGTTAAGTTTTATTCTGAAGAGCAGATTCTCAGCTTTAAAATGATATATAACACATCAGCATTGGACGTTCCTAACCAACTGTACAAAAGAGAAGAGTGGCCAGTCCCGCACAATAATACTTTTGAGAAATAAGGGTTTAAAGTTTGCAGACATTCGAAGCACTCTGACTTGCGAGGTATTGTGCAGAGATGGCAAAAGGAGGATTACACTGGATAGAAATTTCTATGTAAGGATTATCAGATTGTCTTAAATCTTGGTATACTAGTTAAGCACACCCTATTCATTATAGTGAAAAGTATCAATACAAGAACTTTTTTTGTTTTAAAGTTAATGGAGATCAAAGTGAGACAGGTATTCAGGGCCGTAAAAATAATCCAGAAAAGTAAAAAATAAGTCTACTAAAAACTGTCAAGAATACCACTTTAAGATTGTTTGAAGCCTCCAAATTTTTAAATTACTAAGTAAAAACTATACTATTTCAGAAAATACCCAAAAACTGAAATTTCACCTTGCAAACCAAAAACACATTCATGGAGCTCTAACTGAAAATCGCACAAAGCGACTTTTTTGGTGGTTTTGTCGTGCTTTGTCACAATATATTAATGAATTTCAAATGGCTTAAAAATTAAAATCCTTAGACTCGCAAATATAGAAAAATATAACACCAATTAAACTTAATATTATTATTATGTATCAATTTCTGTTCATTCGTAAAGAAGACATACCTGGACAAGATGGTAATGAATCTGATAATCGTCCATCAGGAAGACATGACACAGTTTCATTCTTGGTTATTTTGTAGCCTTCTTTGCATTTGAAAGAGCAGTTTTTCCCTTCCACAATAAAATCTTCATTGCAGCTTTTCGGATCCATTTGCAACTCTGGAGAATGTTTGGGCCAGAAGCATCTTTCTATAAAATAATGATGATGATAATAATAATAATAAGAAGAATAAGAATAATAATAATAATGGTATAGCGCTCATTTCCGTCACGCTCCAACATTATTACCCCGGTTATAGCTTAGCGGCCAAATATGTAGCGCTCTAGCATATTGGGTAGCCATTTACACCTGGGTGGAGAGTGGCAAATGTGGATTAATGTCTTGCCAAAGGAAAATAATGCCAGGCCGGGATTCGAACCCTCAACGTTTTAATTGAGAGTCAAGTGAATGAACCACTATACTACGACACCTCCAAGTTGTATCACATTCATGCATGGCAGTGTTATAGTATAATACAGTAAATACCAAAAATGGTAGATTGAATAGAAATATCAACTACATGTAACTCGAAGTTTATTCAACAAAGTGTATTATATTTTTGAGGTTAGAGACGCCTCGTTAAACCAGATAATTAGACACTACACTTCGCAGAACAAAACTCATGAAAGAAATTATAAAAAGGAAAGAAAAGAAGTGGCTTCTTTGACGAAATAAAGACATCATTTGAAAGAACATAAAACATTCCTCCGTTTTTGTACCGTAGACAATTCAGACAGAGTTCTTGAGTTTTCAATATTCCATGACAAGTGGCATGCAGACGACGTTGAGTTCATTATTATTATTATTATTACTTCTTTTTGGGGCAACAGGGCATTTTTAAAGTAGCTATTCAAAGAAAATCACAAATTTGGCAGTTAATGTATCACTAGAAACTGGGAAGCTTACAGATGGCAATCGTATAAGTTTTATGTCAACTGCGTATCTGATGATTATAAAAACAACATAAAAGCTCTTCTCAGCATCTGGAATATCCGAGGATTCGCCAGAAATATAGCGATATTTTGATGTCGTCACACTAGGGACCAATCCTGCATAAGCAGACGACGTCCTATAGTGAATGAACGTAATTGCAATGCAATTATTTATCAAATTATAAAGAGTTCTGTATATTTAAACATGACCTTAATTTCACACCATTCTAAAAGGGAAAGTGAAACTGATTCTGATAACTAAAACCGTTTGATTGTAAATACACAGGAAAAGGGTCAATGATCAATGGAATAAACCCCACTTTCAAATTGAAAAGCCCTCCGAATAATAGCACGGATATGGTATTCGTTCCCTCTTGAAACGCCAAACATGCCCCGGTGCAAGCAGCTGAAAATACAATGGCGTCTTATTTTGTTTACAAGTGACTGATTCCTTTATTTTGTTAACGCTGCATTTTTCATCAAAATAATACCATACACGAAGTTAAGGGTGAGGCAACAGACTAACATTAAGACTGACGCTAGTGAAGTAAGAGAAATAAGTGAAGAGGAGATGACAAAACAGGCACTGAAAAATGTGTAAGATGTTATGGGACATCGTCTGCTTAGACAGGACTGGTCCCTGGTGTGTCGTCACACATCTCAGCAGCGTTCGAGGAGCTCTTCAGCTGCTATATCGGGGGCTCTCTTTTACCGTTTTATAATTGATAATAATCATTACTTCAAATGTTTCCAAGCGTTGAATTTGGATAATCTTGTTTAATTTATTCCACCTATGCAATAATAAGTATCAAGTCAATATTTAAAATCATTAAAGTTCTACTTTAACCTGTTAACCCATTCCGTATGGAAACCGAATGGTCCTAGTTTCAAGCCTATGGGAATAAGAGAATTCAGTAGTCAACGGGTTAAATAATTTCATTGCATCAAGTAAGTCATGAGTAGTCGAAAGGTTATGATATAATGACCCATGTAAACAACAGTAAAAAAAAAATTGGGGTACCACAAGAAATGTCAGAAACTATGGCCCGTATTCTCGAAAGTGGCCTAAGTCAAGCCTGTCTTAACTTAGGCATCTAATTTATGGAAGTTCATTTGTCAACCCCTAATCCCGTGTAAATTACTTTATTTATGTAACAAAATAAAGAAACAAAACTATTTTCTGGCATGAAATAAGCATCAGAAATCAATTCTATCCAGAACTAGAGGGGGTCTATGTGATTTTGTAGGATTAAAAGTGGGTGACATTTGGCTCTCCATAATTGAGTGGCCTAAAGCTACACACTTAGGTGGGGACTTACAGTTAGGCACCTTTCGAGAATGTGGGCCTATATATAGGTGTGATTTATTAGGGAAAATACATTACGTAACTTTTAAGGTCCCATAAGTTAAATAAAACGAGGTTTAATTGCCTCTTTTAAAGTGACAGTAAATTGAAGTTCCTAATGGCGCCACCTTGCAACAGGATTTGATAAGTGTCTGTGCAACAGGATTTGATAAGTGTCTGTGCCTCTAATTTTCCAATCACGCCCCATTCTAGTTTGTAGAAGCTTAGAATGTATCTGTAGGCAATTTTCCACATGTGCAACGTCAAAAATAATAGTTTGAAATATCAAATGCACCTATTTCCCAAAGAGCTGTTTGTCAAAATGCAATTAATTTTCAAATTATAATCTAAATTTAGCAGTTACTGTAAGGTGGCGCTGTTCAAGTTCTGCCAGTTTAATGCCATTTTAATAACGGGTCATTTGATAAACATAAAGTTCATCAACATGTTTGAAACTTGACGCTTTCATTATATTTTGTTGCAAAAGGCATTATCTCCATTTGTGACGTTCCGAGACCAAAAACAACAACATTGTTTTGCCACGGGTTTACACAAGGAAAAAAGGTCACGCAATACAAAGGAAATGATCACTTTAAATGTATCAAAAAAACCGTACCCTAATCAGAAATCTCAGAAAAGCGACCTTTTTTCCGATAATGAATAGTGATCCTCTCCTCCGATTATGAATACCGACCCTCTTCTCCGATTATGAATAGCGACCCTCTTCTTTGATTATGTATAGCAACCCTTACGATTAACGACCCCGATTTAGTGTTATGAATTGCACTCTCTTCTCCGATAATGAATAGCGGCCCTCTCCTATAATGAATAGAGACCCTCTTCTCCGATTATGAATAGCGACCCTCTCCTCCGGTTATGAATAGCGACCCTCTTCTCCAATTGTGAATAGCGACTCTCTTCTCTGATTATGAATAGCGACCCTCTTCTCCGACTATGAATAGCGACCCTCTTCTATTATAAATAGCGATCCTCTTTTCCGATTATGAATAGCGACCTTCTATTTCGATTATGAATAGCGACCCTCTTATTCGATTATGAATAGCGACCCTCTTCTCCGATTATGAATAGCGACCCTCTTCTCCGATTATGAATAACGACTCTCTTCTTCGATTATGAATAGCGACGCTCTTCTCCGATTATGAATAGCGACCCTCTATCTGCATGTATTGGGACCCTTATGACTTATTATGAATAGTGGTCCTAATCAGTAAGCACCCTTTTCTTCGATTATGAAAAGCAACTCTCTTCTTCGATTATGAATAGCGACCCTGTTCTCTGATTATGAATAGCGACTCTCTTCTCCGATTATGAATAGCGACCCTCTTTTCTGACTATGAATAGCGACCCTCTTTTTCGATTATGTATAGCGACCCTTATGAATATTGACCTTTATGAATAGTGACCCTCTGTTCGTATTATGAATAGGGACCCTCATGATTAACAACCCTGATTTGGAATTTGGTAATAGCGACCCTCTTTCTGTATTATGAATATCGATCCTTATGTCATATTATGAACGACGGTCCTCATGAATAATGACCATTATGAATAGCGAACCTTATGTCTTATTATGAATAGCGGTCCTGATGAATATATTTTTTTTACGAAGAGCGGTCCTTATGACTTGGGAGCGGGCTCCCATATTACAATATGTTGAGTCCAGAATCTAACGAGTTGGAGTGTCGCGCGTAAATTCTCCACGGCTCCTCCTTTTCATTGTGCATCCACATCTTACTTGGCGTATCCACTGAAGTAGTTGCGTGCATCAATTGCGTCATGAATTGCGTCACTGTAATGGGAGTGGTATTTATTTCATTTGGCAAAAAACCCCCAGTGTTTTCGACCTAGAATGAAAGGATATTTCACCCTTAGCTGGCCGTGGGCGGATATATATGCTCCCGGGAGTTATCCTTAATACACAATTCTCTCATTTCTTTCACATTTGTATTTATTTTCACGAGATTTGCCAAAGCTGTTGTATATGTTATTTCCTTACACAATTGTTAATAATGCTTATTCTAATGTATACATGTATTCAAAGCATTCGCTTGGATCCAGCTGAGGCACTAGCGGCTTGTCTTGTTCAATAACTCACCTGCCCCAGACAAAGGAATTAATTATTAAGGTTGAAGATTTGTCAATCTGTCGGTCAATTGAATCTGGTGTCACCGAAACCACTAACCCGTCTCCGTGGTCTAGTGGTTAAGGCATTGGCGTTCTAAGCCAACGACCCGGGTTCGATTCCCGGCGGAGACATTTTGTCAGCCTTTGCAAAAATTTCAAAAAGGGAGGACAGCTCTGGGGAACCTTGATTTAAGCTACGCAACCATTATTCTCTCATTTCTTTCACATATATATATATATATGTAGATTTTATTTCTCCTCTCCCAAAAACTCCCAAAACATTTATAACTTAGAACGAGCATTATAGTCCCACTCTCCTACTTGTAATAAGCTGTGATCACAATGTAGTAAATACATAAAAAGAAAGTATCCTGGGCTTATAATACAAACACTCCACCATATAGGTATTTCTAGGACAGGAAATGGAACAAAGGAGCGTTATGTAATTGGACAAAGAGGCAGGGTTCTGCAAAGACTTTTTATCAAAGAAAAGACAATTTTAGGTCCAAACACTATGAATAGAAAGCTCTCAGCTGAGATTATCTCCCTGTAATACCTCCCTGAATCGTTATCAATTTGAATGGACTGTAAAACTGTACAATAGGTATATTTTTGTAGGGATACATGATATCATCCAAATTATTTATTCTTCTTATTTTGTGTAATGATAGCCCCTCCGTACATTTCTGACAGAACCCCTATTTTTCATTTGGATTGGTCCAATGAACTTACTAATGTAACACCCCTATATTTCCCGAATGGAACATTCCTATTAGACGTGCTCTGAAATGGGTCAACAGCGTTTACATGTATGAACAGAGAAGAAAATGAGAGTTTTGACAAAAAAGGTAAGATTTTCAAATTATTTAGTTTGTGAATTTAGGGGTGGAAAATGAATTACTTTTAATGTTTTCATTGAAAGGATATATTAGAGAATATATTTTGTGTAGAAATTAATTGTGTAGGATGAAGAGAAGGTATGATAAAATCATGGGTGTCCATCCCGGGGGGATGGGGGTATACATCCCCCCCCCCCCCAAAAAAAAAAAAAAAATTGAGGGGGGGGGGGGGGGGGGCCGGGTAACTTCATGTTTTGCCCCGGGCGCTATAATACCTATATACGCCACTGGCTTCGCTCCCTCGCCGGTCATTTCCCCCCCCCCCCCCCAATCGTGAACACGGATCGACACCCATGGATAAAATGGTGATAAACATGCATGAAGGTTAAAGTCTGACTTTGCCTTTTTTGGGTGGCCAGACGGTTACAGCCCTATAGCTAGAAGGTCCGATAGTTAACGGGTCCGATAGACCGACACCCAATAGATAGAAGGTTCGATAGACCGAATGTACGAGAGGGTCCAATAGACAGATGGTTCTATAGACCGAATCGGCGGAGGGTCCGATAGTCCGAAGGTTCTATAGATCGAATGACCAACGGGTCCGATAGTCAGAAGATAGAAGGTTCGATAGTCCGAATGTACATGATGGTCCAATAGGCAGAAGGTTCTATAGACCGAATGGGCGGAGGGTCCGATAGTCCGAAGGTTCTATAGATCGAATGACCAACGGGGTCCGATAGGCAGAAGGTCCGATAGATAGAAGGTTCGATAGACCGAATCGGCAAAAGGGTCCGATAGTCCGATGGTTCAGTAGGGGTCCGATAGTTAGAAGGTCCGATAGACCGACAATAACGTAAAAAAGGGTAAATAAGTGGATACAATAAGTTGTTTATAGTTTTATCTCATACAAGGAAAAGGGTAATGCCATATCTTCTTCTATGTGCATTGTAATAAACCCATGCACTAGGTCTGTGGGCCCACCCTCCCCCTCCCCCCCCCCCAAAAAAAAAATGGGGAACTTATTTTAAAGTTTTGTTTTATACATTACATTTTCAACATGCTAAAAGTATTTTTATCAGAACATCATCATCACCGTGGGGCGGGGGTAGTCCACCCATGCAGCTCAGCCCCCCCCCCCGGTTAATTTTGCAACTAAACCGATGTATTGGCAATGGGGAACGCTGACCATTTTTTGGAACATGGAAATCTAATTATATGGTGCACACTAAAGCCCCGAAGGCCCATCATGCCCGAAGCATTTTTTTTCTAGTGGAGCAAGCTGAGGAAAGGGCGTCCCCTTTTAACACAGTCATGTATTATTTTTTAAACAAAGAAATTTTATGGGGTGCACACTTTATAGTTGAATTTTCATTAAAAGTAACAAAAGATAAGATTCTGACAACAAAAGATTCTGACCGATAAAAATGAAATCGTTTCAATTAGGCCCTACCACCTTCTTGGGAGGGGGGCGTTTCCATTTTTTTTTTTTTTTTTTTTTTGAGGGTTGTCAGGCGATATTTTCCTAACAGCTATGATGTCAGCTTTTATACTCTTTTGAATGTTCACCGACTACACCCATACTACCTTGTGGCAAACTTTAGTCTGTGGACTCTGTCGGGTAAATTATACCATTTTTTTTTTTGGGGGGGGGGAATTCAAGAGTAGTCGGATACCTCACTGCTCGAATATTATGATATTCGGACTTCTTGGTGCTGCAGGACGTAAGAGGTGCTTGCTGCAAGAAACAATCTAGGCCTAGTTTCTTGATTGTATGAGGGAGCAAAGCGAGCGAACGAGAGAGAGAGGAAACAAGAATAGGTTCTAGCGTATTGTTATTCCGTTCTCATAATCTGTGTAACGTATTATCGGCACCTTCCGTTCTCATATTGGGAAGGGACTATTTGTCACAGGCCATTATTTCTGAAAATTTATCTCTTTAGCCCCTTTAGGTCAACTTGCCGCTCGATTCCTTTCAGTTATGTTGCTAGCATTCTTTGAGTAGAAAAATAGCATAACATTAGCTAGAGATTCAAGATGCAAACCAAATAACTTCCATAAGAATATGACTTATTAATATAATTGGCATTAGTTTATATAGATAAATATGGCGATTATATTAATAACTAATATCAATAATGAAAATATAATGGGCATTGGTAAATAACCCTAATAATGCTAGTGAGCGAAGTTTTTGAGTTTTTGTTTTCTTCTCTTTCCTTTTCAACCTCTTCCTTTTTTGTTTTTTCTTTGGTTGGAACCCCCTTTTCAGGCATGAAAAGTGGGTGGGGGGAGGGTATTCCCGCCCCCACATTTTGTTTTTTATAGGGGGGGGGGGGGGGCTAACGCCTCCACAACCGGTTCTTATGTCTATGGTTGAACCAACATATTTGGCGGTCAACGAATATGATTTACCTATTTTCAGCGTGATTATAGGCCTAGATATAACTTGTGAAATGTGCATAACATAGAAATTAGCTATTTTGATAAATCATTCGATTTATTCAGAACATAATCGATGCTCCGATGAAAAAAAATTAACAAATAAACAAAACCACGTGCAACTGCTTTTTCTGGGGCGACATCGTGAAATTGTCAGCACATCACTCACAGGAGCTCTACAATGTAGCACATAAGGCCACCAGGCCCCAGATGGGCAGCCAACGAGACCATTGAGCAATAGCAAAATAAGTTTATACATATAAAGGAAACAAATCGCACATTCATATTTTACAATTGATATCAATCTATGTAATGAGCTAAAAAATACTTTTCTTACTGCAATTATTATCTGAAATTACTGAGGGTCCGGGTCCTATTAAATTAATAAAAGCATTGTCACTTCTCTGTGCATACACGTACATGGGCTGTGTTTAAAGTGATCTCCAAAGCTTCTCATTCATGTCATGACATTATGAACACAAAGGCCCTTGTTCCGTTTGACCCTGTGACCCCAAAATATAAATCAGATAATAGTAATTCCTCTAGATGAGCCAAGCTTGAAGTTGATCCGTCGAATGTTTCCCAAGTTATCCCGAGAACGCAAATACGGGACGGACGGACGGTACGGACTGACGATCTGAAAACATCACGCCCCCACTTATTTCAACCACTTATTTATTACCCACTTATCATTTTATCCACTATTTTACCATTTTTACGTATTTATTGTCGGTCTATCGGACCTTCTAACTATCGCACCCCTATGAACCTTCGGATATCGGACCCTTTTGCCCATTCGGTCTATAGAACCTTCTGCCTATTGGACCCTCATGTACATTCGGACTATCGAACCTTCTATCTATCGGACCTTCTGACTATCGGACCCGTTGGTCATTCGATCTATAGAACCTTCGGACTATTGGACCCTCCTGCCGATTCGGTCTATAGAACCTTCTGTCTATTGGACCCTCTCGTACATTCGGTCTATCGAACCTTCTATCTATAATTGGGTGTCGTTCTATCGGACCCGCTAACTATCGGACCTTCTAGCTATAGGGATGACCCCGGCCAGACAAGGGGGGGATGTACAGAATGGGTGGCACGGTAGGGGTTAAAGGGAAATTCCACCCTGCTATTAAGTTGATTTTGAAAGAGGCAGAAAAAAAAAGATTAATGAAAGTTTGAGCAAAATCCTATAAGAAATAAGAAAATAATGAATTTTTGAACACATTGGCAACTCCGTGGCGTACTTTGCGAGCTCCTCTCCCATTTTCACCGTAGACATAAATTCATGAATTTTCATGTTCTTTGTTTTTAATGAGGGAATAGATTTGTATCATACAGGTTTTGTGTAAAAGCATAAGAGAAATGAAAATATCTAGGGAGCATATATGATGGAATATTTTCTTCAGAGAAAATGAAAATTTATGAATTTTTAAGCACAGGGCAAAGGGAGAGGAGCTCGCAAGATATGTCACGCAGTTGCCAATTTGTGCTTGATCGGTTACAACTTCAAATATTCATAACTTTCTTATTTTTTCGGACTTTGTTCAAACTTTCATTAATATCTAAAGCAACTTGCTAAAAAGTGATTATGGATTAATATAAAGTTATCTTTGTATTTTCGATAAACTTACTTTACAAATTTTGGATTTCGTTTTTAGTGCGTTTTGCAACTAAACTCTTCCATATAATACATGTACATGTATATCGACTTTTTAAAATCGATTTTTAATCGATTTTTGTAATAGTCTTGAAATGTTCTTTGAAAAAGAAGATATATGTTAAAACAAATTCAACCTTGAATTGAAACCATGGTCTACTGTTGACGAAAATAAGCATATACAGTACAAGCGTATGTCAGCGCATATTTTCCATTCATTTGACACGAGGCCACACACCTACGACGCTTATTGAGGTTTAAACTATGGTTTAGATAAATGTCCTTCATGAATTCTGGCAGTTGTGAACGCCTATACACCAAGTGGTTTAGTAAATAGCATAGGCGCTAACAAGTACCCCGTTTTATATAATAACATGTATCACAAAATAGCGAAAATAGGAATAAGCCTACCTTTCACTACAAATGATGTATTCGTTGAGTACATTTTTACAGACGATTTCTTCGCGATTTTGCATTGATATATTGCGTTGTCTTCCTTTGTAACAATCGGAATCAATAAGAATGTGTTATTCATGACACATAGTCCCCTTTCTCCCCACGTGGTCGTTTTTTCATTGGTCTTCGTCAGGATCGTTTGCGTGGTGTTTTCGTCAATCCGTTTCCAGTACAGTGTGTCCTCGTTTTCCAGAAGTGTAAGGTTGGTGCAAGGCAGGGCGGCGTCATCCCCTACAAATGCTTGAAATATTGGAATCTCTGGGTCCGATTTAAAAGAACAGAATCAAACCGGGGTGGTTGATACATGCAACTCTTTATATCCTATCCCATCAAAATCGTATATTACTGGCTCTTTGCCACGTTTCACTGATGATAAACATAAAATCATTTAACAATTTGTTGAGCGTTGAAAACTACCCTACAAAATACCGACTGTTAATACGTTACACTTCCGAATTCGGGATTTCGTTTGTCATCAAATATGAATAGATGCGAATAGTTACGCCACGGGAGTTATGGACCATTTGTCTCATGAACATTCAGTCTTGAGGGAACTTAGTTTCAGGGGCTCAGAAGCGAAATGTCGCAAGGGGAAAGGAAGCTGCATTGGTTGCCCGAATGAAACTTTTCTGTTTCGTAAAACCTGAAATAAATGAGCGCAGCGAACAAGAATCGTAGATTTCTTTTTTCGAGATGAAAGCCACTAAATATATCACTTTACTGTGGTGTATTGTTAGTTGGTAAGCACAGTGCATCAAGATGTAAACAAATATGAATTATATCACTTTGTTGATAGTCTCGAAATGCTTACGGGATGCATTACTTTTAGCCTACAACCCACGAGACCGACATCGACATCAAGATCGACATGTCGGTTTCGTAGGCTATCGGTCTACTGGCTCAGGATGTCCCGTGCCAGGTTTCGCCTATTGCTGCTACTAACATTCATACATAATTATATGTCTCAATTCGTACATTTTATGACATTCCAATCTTGATTATGTCCAAAACATCAACCCCCAAAATGAAAATATTGATGTACATACCATAACATCCTGGCAATGGTGCTGAAAAACGTCCGTTTGATTGACACACACATTCATGACTTCCAATCAGCGTATAGCCCAATTCGCACATGAAGGAGCAGGTGTCGCCTTCCATAACCGAATTTCCGGCATTACACTGGGTACTCTCCAATTTTGGTGAAAACCTTGGTAGCCAACAAAGTACTGTAAGTAAAGTTTTGTAATAACATTTATAAACAATCATTTGGGGCAGAGGAAATCCCGGAAATTGTGTTAGGGGTCGACCATGACAACCCCTTATTTCCCCCTTACCGGCATGTTTCTTCTAAAAGATATCATCACTTTCGAAATGGCAACATTTGGAGCCTAGCTCTAAAGTGAATTAGTAAGGAATCATTACGAAGCTGTTTCATCAATCCGTCTGATTTTATAACCCATTTGTTTTGTAAAAACATTCACATTTTTGCAGGACAACTGAAACCATAATTTTTTGTTTTTTTTTTCATTTTGAATAATATTCTAAAGCTTAATGTAACAGACCACATTTATACTGTAATTTAGTAGTAAAGTCCATTTCATATTTATCTATAATTTAGCAATAATTGTTAAGAACCTGTCGATATCCACATGAAGTTTATGTTTACAAATTATATGCATGTACTTCTGAAGAAATGCAATACACAAGTAAACTGGTCATTGTAGCCAAAACAATCACATTCCACAGCAATGAGAAAGTTTTATGACAGTTGGTCACTCTGCCAAGGGTCGCCAACTCCCAGTCAGTCAACCCATTTTCAAAATGGTAGAAGTAATACAGCCAGTTTCATTCGTGCACTACACCCCCATTGGGGCAGGCAGAGAGATAGCTCATTTCGTCCGACTTTGGGTCTACATTAGGTAAGCAGATTATCATTTTGTAAGTTTTTTATGGGCGTTACTTTCAAGCCTTAGGCTCATGACTAACCCCTCCCATGCTATGACTGTTTTATTATTATGTTGATATGCTATTTTGTATTTGATGCATGGAAAAATAAAATCAATCAATCAGTACTATTTCATTAATTAGTGTGCCGATGTATTTTGATGTTAGTGTATAATCCTGGTATTCTGTTATAATTGGTTATCAGGGGCGGCGGAGAGTCTTTCAAAGTTCGGGGGGGGGGGGCGCCAGCAAACAATGGCACTTTGGGGGAAAAAGGAGGCACCTACAAGGGGTGAACATAAAGGGGAAAAATATGACTCTACAGTCTAATTAACATAATCATTATCAAGCATCTGTGGTTCTGGACACTACTTCAACTTCCCCAATTAGAAGTTGTGTGTAATGGTCTAACGTTTCAAATATCCGGACCTTTTCTAATGTTGAAGTTCTTGATTTGTGCATTATTTACAGCGATACAATGAAAAGGAAAATATAAAATTCATCTTGGGGAATGTCGAATGATCTTTTAATTTGTACATTAACCCTTTAGTTTTCTTTAATTAGGATTACACTGATAGATAACATACTTTATGTGATCTGCTTGATTTCATTATATACTGTAAAAGCGAGCGAGAGAGCGCAGTGAGCGAGTTATGGGGACGTTTTCAGAAAATATTGCCCTTATTTGGTATAAAGTATTCGCACATTCTGGCAAGCGGAATGATAAATCCTTTGCGGGGAGGGGGGGGGGGGGCTTATATATTCGATAGATAAGTTGACAACTATCAGATTTTAAATGGGGCACTTATGAGGAGGAAAAAGGGCACTTATTTTACTGAAAAGGAAAGGGGGCACATTACGAAGTTAAAAAAGGCAGTTATCATACAGAAAGGGGGCATTTTTCAGAAATAAAAAGGGCACTTTTGGGCACCTGAAAAAGTGTGGGGTTGTTAAAATGTTGGTTGTTAAAATAATATATTTCTTACCAAGATGGCGCACATTATTTGTTAAAGTGGGAAATCTTTGAGTATAGCCTTATTATTTTACTCATGCTTAGTTGAGAATATTGGGACAATTTGGATGTTATTGCATGTATGTGTTTATATTACATGTTATCTTACTTGTAGTTCTAAGAGATGTAGTCTTATAATGCGTTGAGGTACTTGAAGTACTTATATTTGTGGGAAACATTAATAAAACTGATAGTGTTTTTAGGCTATTCGTACGCACAGAAGGGTCATTGTTCTGGTCAGAGTGAAGGAATATCAATGAAGCAATACATTTTGGGGAAGACTCTCAGCTGTAAACTTGCCATGACAACTTCTGCAGTGAGTCAATGAACATTATGGGTTTGGGAGCTTACACTTTACAGATTGGGTTAATGTGAAAGTCCAGTTGCAGTATATTGTTCATTTTTAGATTTTGGAGTAAGGATTCATAATGTTACGCAATATATTGTTTTATTTAGATCATTGTTGACGAGCAGCATCATGTATGAAGCTGGTTGGAGAGGAGAATGGTCCTCTAGGCCAGATTGCCAGGGTGAATGGTTCTCATATAACCCACTAGTTCAATATAGTTTAGATCGAATCGTCCTGGATTGTTTGATATAATTCATTTGATAGTTGATTTATTATATTTGTTGGGATGGGTTTCCATAGTGATGGAGGAACTATGAGAGTGATTACATACATGTTATGCAATGTCGATTAAGTGTTAATGAATAGGACCTAAACAGCATGTTTATCATTTATCATCACGAGTTTACTTGACGTCATGTTGTTGAAATGCGTATCTTAGGGTCACAAACAAATTTGTGTTGATTTATTATCTGTATCTTACAAAACGTGCCATAATTCACTACTTACATCTTTCATTTGAGTGTTATTTAATATATGTTTATCTGGTTAAATAGTTTATATTATATCTTACATCATAACATTCTCATGCAAAGATTGGCCAGGAATGTCTCACGTGACACATAATACTTTCACAATGAAGAAAAAATGGATATCGCGTGACGTCAGACCTCTGTATAATTTTCGATATAAAAATATTATGACGTCACTTTTTTTGTTTTTTCTGGATATTTCGAAGCTATCGATATCGCGACAATATATCGCGATAATGTTTCTGCGTGAGCTGAGAGATGGCTGAGAGAGCTGCTAGCTCATGTTCAATGTACGTATGTGTGTGTATGCGCGTAGTGAAGTGCAGATGACCCTACATCCCATGCACGTTGATCTCGGCTAGTCCAGCGCTAGCCGCTGGATTAGTGCCATGTAGATCTACAGTACACCTTATGAGAAGGGGTCTATTAGCCTCTCTTGTGACTTGGGTAACAGTTCAGGTTTCAAGTTTTCATTGTTTAAATGGTTTCATCGTTGGATTTGTGCCATGTAGATCTAGATCTACAGTAGACAATATACAATACTTACAAGCAATGGCCAGGCCTCTTTTGTGACTTTGGGCAAATATGGTGAGTTGTATACATTTCATATATAGAGTCTAGGTCTAGGACTAGGTCTAGATTCTTTAGTTTTATTATTGTTTATCTATCTAAGCTTACTCTGGTAGGATATAAATCAAATATACCATGCACGCTTTTCGAGGCACCAGTGGAATTATGGATTCTTCGGTGACTGGCTTAGTTACTATTTTATTCGGGGCTGCGCCCCTCAGAAAATAGTGCTATACCAGTCACCTCAGAGAATCCATAATTTCAACTGGAGCCTCTCAGTGCAAGTTATATTTGATTATTATTCAGGCTTTTTCGTAATGCACGTGAAAATAAAAGAACGTCAACACAAGGAACGGTGTGAAGTGCCATAATAATAATAAATCATTTTTAGAGCGCAGAAACTATATTTATATATTCTACTGCGCTGCAAGAGCTCCTAGATGCTATTCTAATTGACAATGGTATATATGATTTAATGCATGAGCATAAATGATCAATGTTTAAACAAATAGGTTTTCACTTTTTTTTTAAAGCTTTGTAATGTTTGAGACTTACTAATATCTATGGGTAATTTATTCCATAGTCTAGGAGCTGCACAGAAAAATGATCGGTCACCAAGTGTTAGTTTTGTTCTAATTTGGGGAATCTGCAATGTCAGCGTGTCTTGTGTACTACGAAGATTATGACCATGGGTTTGAAATTTTAGATTCAATAATTCAGTAATGTAACTAGGGCCTGACCATTTAGTGCTTTATAAACTACCATTAACATCTTAAATTCAATTCTTTTTCGTATGGACAGCCAATGTAATTCTCTTAACAATAATGTAACATGGGAAAATTTAGGGAGATTACAAATCATCTTTTCGACTTAAGTTTTCCGAGTGTTACACTATTCGAGATTACCGCAACACGGAAAGTTTTCAAACAATGGATGCTGGTATTAGTTTATTGCAACATTGATTTGGTATATGGTATAATGCATGCTTCTATTTTCATTAATATATGACACCATCTTTCTTTCAAAATCAGGTGTTAAGACTTTGAATGTTGAAGCGGAAATGATCCAAATTACATTGGCAGTAACACCTGATGCTTTCTTTATTCATTCCGGTAAGGTCGGAATTCAAGTTTTAGTCGCTTACTTTGCCATGCATATTGCTTTTTCCCGATGCAATGAGGTCTTTCAGAGCACGCCAAAATACCGTTTCGCCATTCTAAGCTATATGCCTACCAGACTATGTTTCAGCCTGGATTTGGCGGTGGATCACAGGCTGATTGGGTTTTTTTCTTTTACCTCGATGCCTAAAACAATGCATTTTATGTTTATGCTGTGCGAAGTCCAGTTAAAGCTTATGCTACATAATGAAAAAAGTTACAAACTGCAAACTATGGCTGCTAAAGTGAGATAAAGGCAATCAGATTCCCCAGCCCCCCCCCCCCCCAGCTTATGTCTAAGATGGTCGAAATTAGGATGCAAAATGGTTCATTAGTGCGTATATAGAATCGGCAAAAAGGACCGTTACCTGTCACTTCAAGGATTACTGAGGTAGTTGATAAGATGCCTTGTTTTTGTACCTCACATAAATACCGCCCAGTGTCATTAGAGGTCAATGCAGGAATAAACACGTCTGTTGGTCCAACGAATCCATAGCCTCTCTTAGTTAGATCGGTCACTATCAAATTTTGCTTTATTACCAGCTTTTGGGTTTCATTGCCAATCTGCTTCATCCAAGTTACAGTGTTGAAGATATTCCATGTAACCTTACTGTTGCAAGGGAGACTCGTGTCATCTCCGGCGTACGCTTCTTTTTCAGGAATGACAAAGCTGGCGTTTTTATCTAAAGAATGAACATGTGGTTTTAATAATTTTAATAATTCACATTAAACCAGAAACTGCTGCCATTTACATTTGATATTACGTTCAAATTCAAAGTGTAAATTATATTTATTCAAAAAGCCCTGTATTTTTCAAACATATTCAGTTCTCGATTTCCATTAACTACAGGAACCGGGTAGCCCTTTTATCAAGCTAATAGTAGTTGAGTATTCCGTAGTCAACGGGTTAATTAAGTAATGAATTGTGAAAATGACCAATTTTCTTCATAGAATTTCAAGCAATGAAAAGACAAACAAATATGTATGTTAGCGTTGGAGTCTTATATTTTACATTATGCTATTCAAAGCATTTATATATTAATGATAGACTTGGGATAAAGCAATATCTAATTAAAGTACTAAATACATGATTTGGTTGACTAGGTCACCCTGCAAGTCTGGGCGCGATATCTAAAACCACAAAATTAGTTTTTCTGATGATATATCTAACTTGTGTAAACATGGATTTCGTCGTGAGAAAAGGTATGTGTGTGTGTGTGTGTGTGTGTGTGTGAGTGAGGGAGTCCATAAGAACATACTTTTTAAACTTTAAAATCAATGCAGAAATATGTTGTTTTTGTGAGGAACTGAAACTTGAATTGCAGTTCCAGTATTTCCTGCATTTTTAAAAAGAAACATATACAGACGTTGGTATTATTGTGCCTAATAACATTCTTATTTACCATAAGAGAGTAATGTACATAAAATGCCTTGCTCAAGGACATAAGTGCCGTGCTGCAGCAGGGGATCGAACCCACGAACTTCGCATTTCTAGTCAAATGTTAAAACCACTAGACTACTACACCTCTGCATGGTTAACGACAAGTTAATCTCACAATAACCCCCCCCCCCCCCCCCCCCCCCCTCGTGACACAGGTTGGAGCATAATAGCTAAGACAAATCAAGTTTTTTTGCCATGATACTGACTTAGTATAGGCTGATTAGTTATACGAGACATGAAACAATTCATTTTGAAATACATACCCATGGGTTGGCATGAAACCATTAAAGTTGCAACAGACAATGCCAGTGTGAACATCAACGTGCCATTATGTTGCACCATGTTTGAGAATTATTAGGCACCTTTGAGTCTGTAATAAAACCATATAAGCTTTTATTCAAATATTTATTCAGTCACATGAAGCTAAAATTACACGAATGCTTCACAGATATCCATACAACAACAACAATTAAATGTCAAGTTTATCTCTTCACGTTCTTGGCGCGTGAAAGCAACTATAGAATATATAAAAGAAAAAAAACCTATACAGTGCATTAACTTTGCAAAATATTTTGATTCAGTTTGATTACTATAGGGTCATGTAGGGTATTAGGTTTTGCCATAATATTAATGTATATGTGACAGCAAGATGTCATGAGGTATGTTTATAATTATGGTTTCGTCGTTTTTGAAGAAGAAATAGTGTACAGTATTGCTTGATGAAATCTTGCTAAGAGGGGACATCATAATTGTCCGATACCTTCTTTATAGTTTGGGATTACCTTTGTACTTATTTGAACAGGCAGAAATTATGGAAAACATTTTATTAGATATTGATGAACGTGAAAATTGTTCGTTTTAGCGCGTGTTTTTTTTTTTTTAATGTAAACTTGCCTTGCTTCAGAACTGCCCTCTGGGTGAACTATTGTCAGTTGATTACCTGTGAAAGTTAGTCCGGAATTAACACTAAGTCAGCATTTATGAATCTCAAAAGCACTTACTTAAAATTTAATGTCAGTTTTGAGTTTGCATTTCACCCAAGCAAGCAGGCAAGCCAACAAAAAAATAGAGGGTTGCTCAAACTACAGACAAATGCATCATACTCTATGTAAAATGTTCACAACTGAGATGCACGGTAGAAATTCATTAGCATTTCAACAAGATCTTAGTTTACTGAACCTATTATCAATAGTTGTCACTTTCTGAATTCAAAAGTGCATAGCACCTTTACGGGTTTTTTTCTTCAAATTTAAGTATCAATTGTCACGAATAACAGGCTATATCATACTGAAAATGCAGCGTAACAATTCCATATGTATCACTTAGAAAGAAAATTTAAGTAGCATATCATAATAAAACAAAGTTCACCATTATACCATGGATTCGGTCCGTAGTTTTTGCTTAAACATAATATACATGTATACATATAAATAATTATACTTGACATTTGAACATCTTATGCAACTGATTTCGCAATAAAACGCTTGCGTGATTGTGCAGTGCCACAAAGTGCAATGGATTATGCAAATAAAATGACACAGACGATGATGTTTACAAAGCCATAAAGACGATAGAATGCACGTACAAAACGATTATTATGTTATAGTTTGACATTGGCTGAAGTTAAATGAAACAGAAAACCAAGAAGGCAAAAACACATAACGAAATTATACAGTACTGGTTAACATTGCGAGAGCACAGCTAAAATTATCAAATTTGATTTTGATTTCTTTAACAATATTTGTGTCAATATATCTACAATTTCTAGTCGCTGAATTATGTAATAGGCTATCAAAGCCGAATCGTGCATAAGGCATGGGTCATTGTCAAGTCTATATTTAGTAAAGTTTTGGTCGATAATCATCCCCCTCCCCAGTAGAAGCTATTCCAGCATTTCCGAAGTTCATTGCAGTTTGATACCTTGATGGTCTTTCCACAGTTAGTCACATAATTTGTACATCAGGTTTTAGCATAGGCGTAATAGCACATTTTGCACGTCTTTTGCCCGAATATTAACTTTCAAGTTTCTATTTTTTTTTACATTCTTTTTGTAGTGAAAACATATATAAACTAGAAAGGCCGTCAAAGGCGGCAGACCCACGCCTTAACCCAATAGGTTTTGTTTTGTTGCGATTATTTTTGTAAGCAGTAGCCATTCAAAGGGGATAACAAGAGGCACATCTCCCCCCCCCCCCCCAATAAATTTTGCCATATCCAGGTCATAGCTTTGTGTGTCCCCACCCTTGAAAAAATTCTTCTGAAAAAGATATTTTATTATTGAAACATCCCTCCCCTAAAAGTAATTGATTAGACATGTCAGAGAGCGTGGCGTGGTGAGAAAAAAAATGTTAGCAATTTGTATTCAGTGTTCAGTCCAAGGCCGTACGCAGAAATTTTTTTCCTGGGGGGGGGGGCAAGATGATCGCTTTCAAAGGAACCCATAACTTGAAGTCTAAAACCCGATTAAACAAAAGTATGATTTTGAAATTTCTGGGGGGGGGGGGGCAACTGCCCCCCCCCCCCCCCTCCCCGCTGCGTACGGCCTTGGTTCAGTCATGTCAGTGTTAGTAAATGTATTCATGTTCTATCTTTACATTGCAATTCGGGTTGTTGTTTTTTTCATCGGGCTTGGATAAAATAAATATGACGACAAAAGAAGTTGGATCTCGACTTGAAAATGACGTGCATGCGAGGCACAGAGCTTACTCACTCAGTACTACAGTCAGCCGGCCCAGGCGCACTTCGCGACAGTGATGTGTATAGTTATGTACACTACAGCTACTCAGCCACTCACTCAGATCAACACACGCGACACTCGCGAGTGCGATAGACTCACTCACGTCGAACAAACGCACCAGATTTTCACCGAAAACAATTAAAATCACGTACTACACGTCCACCAGGATAAAATAAATCACAAAAACTTCCACAACAAAGTGGAAAGAACCGGGAAAATAAACAGAAATGCACAGAAGATAAGAAATAGGAGAAATTAGACGTGCTAGGCTATACGTATACCGTATACCTAGCCGCTTTCGATTTCGCATACGAGAGTACAGTTCAAGCGCGAAAAATCCCTTGTTGCTGGGATACGTTGGCTTTGAATATTCATTGCAGGCTCGTGCGGATTTGAAGTGAAATAGCAAATAATGGGTCTAAAAGTCTTCTAAAATTCATAAACCTGAAATAGATTATTGGTGAGACGAAGTAATGAGTGTTTTGATTGACCAAAATATTTCTGCATCGGCAGGCGAAGTTTGGGGTCATCAAACTTTCTAGTTTCTATCCTGTCACTCTCTGAACTGAAGTTCCTATACTTTACTACAGGGTCAAAAGTTCAAGGTCACATAGAATTTGCAGGGGTCAACCAATCATCACCAAAATCTAATCGATTCTTTCCTGTCACTTTCTGAACATTCCCTGAAAATTTGGTGCAAATCCGTTCACCCGTTCTCTTGTTATCTTGTACACAAACAAACAAACAAACAAACAAAAAAAAAAAAAAAAAAAAACAAACATACGGAGCCCTTTACATAACCCTGCCGATTTCATCGGCGTGGGTAATTAGAAATACAGGCACCTTCCTGCAAATATTCGGGCACCTCGCTGCCAGAATATGAGGTAGTGGTTGCCGAATATCGCTACTTTCAAAATCCCAAAGGTCAAGGTGTATAATCAATTAGCTGACAATGTATGAAATACTATCGTATCTATGGCTTAAAGGGCCAGAGTCAACTTAACAAGAAGAATATTGTTCTAAACTTCTAATCCAAATGATCGAGGAACAACCTGCATAAAAGAGAGGCATCCAGAGTAAAACAAATGATTGAGGGTCACGCCTAAAGGGCTAAGATCAAGAATTTGAACCTGGTCAGCAAAATTTGCCAATTACCGTATTAGCTAAGTGACCAATAAAGCACCTCACACAGAATCGATTTATAATGAACTTCATGAATGCTGAAACACCTTTTAAGCTTTGAAAAAAGGGATGGAAAACATATACAAATTGTTAGAGAAAATCCAAGCTGTAACGGCTGTCTGTGATGTGGGAGGGGGTAGGGAAAATTCGAATAACTTTGACATGTAGTGTATATCTCCTTCACACTTATTCACTCTTGTGTCTTTTCACTGTTTTTAACTAAACGAAGATCTTATTCGACAATGTCTCCTTGCAATAGATCCCTCCATTATATGAAGTATCATTGTTCCCTATAATATGCAACTCGCTAGTGGTCCGCTGAAACTTTTTTTGTAACTTGTTCGAAAACAGTGTTTCATGGAACTCGTAGCGTAGCAATCATCACAAACTAATGTATGCAGACAGTTATGTGCTCTGTCTTTCTGTAGGAGCCTAGTGTTCACTGCTTATTGTGGCTTTAATACTATTGAGTTGAACAATGCCCTTGACTTTAGAAGGCATTGATGTAAAGTATCAATGTTGAAGAAAAACAATCAGAGCGATTTTACCCTACTTGGGATACCTCTAGGCATTTCATGCTCGATCTCTCATGCCTTTCCTCGGAAGACAAGTTCCCCCCCCCCCCCCCCCACCAGATATAAATACATTTCCAGACCTTTTAGTATTCGCTGCACTAGCTATATACATCCTTTCCACAATTTATAGTTTTATTTAAGTTTAAGTTAAATAATTTACCTTCCTGTTAAGTTTTGATCGGCCCGTAATAAACATCTTCTCTATTTTTCTTAGCTTTTATAGAAGAGAAAATGGACTCAAGCCTTTGGCTTTAGAAGGCATTGATGTAAAGTATCAATGTTGAAGAAAAACAATCAGAGCGATTTTACCCTATTTGGGATACCTCTAGGCATTTCATGCTCGATCTCCCGTGCCTTTCCTCGGATGACAAGATCCCCCCCCCCCCCCCCCCCCCCCTCACCAGATATAAATACATTTCCAGTCCTTTTAGTATTCGCTGCACTAGCTATATACATCTTTTCCACAATTTATAGTTTTATTTAAGTTTAAGTTAAATAATTTACCTTCCTGTTAAGTTTTGGTCGGCCCGTAATAAACATCGACATAATCATAAACATAATCGACTCAAGATACTCATTTGCAGAAGTGGCACTTACACGATTAATCTTTACGAGAAGGGAATTAATAAGAGATGTCCCCATTATTTATGACACAATTCCCACAACATATTTAAAGAGAGAATTCTCATTTCTTCTTGATATTGAAAGAGAAAAGATCATTTTGCAGCATACTGAATACAGTTTATTTTCTACCATGATAACAATTGTAAAACCATTTAAAGGAAATTAAATGATTTTTTTTTTCCTGAAGGGCATATGACTTGTTTTACTTTTCTTTTTCGTGATACCGCAATATATCTCGCAATACGCACTCTGGTAGGTACAACATACCTTTGCTTATAAATATATCCCCACAAAAGGGAATGCCTATCAAATGTCCTCATATTTTTTTAATTTTTATTTTTTTATTTATTTATTTATTTATTTTATTTCTATTTTTTTTTTGGGGGGGGGGGGGGGGGGGGGGGCTTTTATCCGACATGTTTGCGCAGTCTCATATATCAATTTCTGTGTGCAGTGAATATGCAAGTGCCTTTCACCAAGATTGAGTAAATTTCCAATAAATTTTATTTTTGTTTCAACTTTCCACATTAGTTTTATTTCTGAATATGGAACTCAACTTTATCTTTAAATGTCGCTTACCTTTCGAAAGTGTAATGTATTCTCTAGGCTACAAGACAGTTCCTATTGAAAACAAATATTAATCATGAACTACCGGAATCATATCTGCACTGGTCATGACATTATGACGATATTTCTGCCCTTCATTTTCTACTTAGACAACGAAAGACTATATAAACTGAAAATGAATTTGGCAAGGAAAATGCAAAATATTATTAGATTGCTCGTTGTATCTTGTAAGTATCAAATCCCAATTTGTATTTCTAAGATTTTTAATTCTAAGAATAAGGATAACATAATTGTTTTGTTGTTGAACCATATAGAGACATATAAATATATGCGCTTGTTTATATATATATATATATATATATATATATATGTGTGTGTGTGTGTGTGTGTGTGTGTGTGTGAGTGCGTGTGGGTGTGTGTGTGACATTTTCGGACAGAGAACAAATAAAAAATCATGAGAACAATGGTCCTCGGAAGCCGGACAAGTCGACTGTCCGAGGACGGAGGAACAATAGAGGAACAATACTTGTCCTCGGAAGTAAAGCCATGTAAAGCTCTGTGTGTGTGTGGGTGTGTGTGTGTGTGTGTGCGTTGTCTATTTGTATGTGCGTGTGGGTGGGTGGGTGTAGATGTGTGTATGTGTGAGGGTGGCTGAGTGCGTGTGTGTTGATTTCAAGCATTTGCTCGATGTAACTCCATGTGGATTAAATCATAAGTCGAAGACTAAAATGCCTCCTCCAAATCTTGGACGTGAAACACACGCGCGCGCGCGCACGCCCCCCCCCCCCCCCCCCCCCCCACACACACATACACACATGTATATATAGAGAGGGGCGGGGGAGAAGATAATTTTCAAATTATTGTGAAACATACTATAAAAATAACTAAATTTGTTTTTATACATCCATAATTTCTGGTTGATGAATCATGTAATAGAATATAACCAAATTCTGTGAAAGCCCTCGGTCATTGTAAAGTTCATATATAATACAATTTCGGTAAATATTTTCTATACCCCCAACCTCCCCTCCCCACAGGAAACTTTTTTTTTTCTTGCATAATTACGTTAGTGTACTTATTTCCTTTAATATTTGAGCTGTTCTAGCATTTCTGAAGTTCATTGCAATCTGATACTCTGAGGTTTTTTAACTCTTACATCACTTAGGCCTATAATAATAGAAAACCATTCAAACCCTCATCAAAATGATTGAAATGATTGAGGAACAACTTGCATAAGAAAGAGACACCCAGAGTTCATAAATGATGGATGGTCACATCTAAAGGCTGGCCCAAGATCAAAAACGTAAACCTCATCAACAAAATTTGGGACTTTCTTTATCAACACATGGACTAATAAAATAGCTCAACACTAGAATATAGTCACAGATTAGAGGCAGAAATAATCACAGGCTTTTGCTAAACAGTCGGGTAACGTCGCGTCGCGTTGGTAGAAATTTTCGAACATTTTTCAGGAATTTTATGTATGGTATCTTTTTTTTAGCAGCAAAAAAAAAAAGAAAAGAAAAGGAGATGGGGAAAAAAAGGTGGCCTGATGGCAGCATGAATTAATTATTTGATTTCTTATGCCATGAATAAATCGATTGTTGGATTAATTAATTAATTATTCAATTAATCACTGTTTTATTGAACTTTGGATTGAAAACACAGAGATGTTTAATAATTTTAATAATTTTAGCTGTGTTTACGTTTTCCGGATTCGTGGAATGGCCTGAGCTGCGCATGGCCTAGCCTAGTTTGCAGGCACAAACCCTGGTCAGTCGTAAAAGAGTGCCTGCACTGTAAGACTACAATAGGCCATGTACTATAGCTGTTCCTTCCGACCAGAAGGTAGCTGAATTACGCTTCTGTCAAGACACAATGATTTTCTGATAAAGTGTCAAATTAGGGTCTGTGCTTGCAGACTAGGCCTAGCCTGCCTATACACGTACGGTACGTGTAGGCTAGTCATGCTCTGGTCTACGCTGCATATCTTTTCATGCGTAAAGTGCTTTGCACTGTGTCACGATCATCGTCATCATCATCATCAGACATCATCCGTGAAAGTACAGGCCACCGGGATGGTGTATCATCGTACGATGGCTTCAAGTTCAAGCTCAGCCTCAGGGGTCAGGGGAAGATGGTGACAGGTAAGCATTATATTAGTCTGTTAGTAGCTTCAATTAATTTAATCTAGTTTTGTTACCTTTACTTACGTCTACTGACTACCATCGATCGACATCTTCAAGACACGAGTCAAAGATGTCGGCATACATTAACCCAAAATATGAGAACAATTTGTATATAGTGTAGATGCGTTCGTTTTGGGAATTATTATTTTTTTTAAATAAGTTTTCGAGCAACACGTTTGATCGGCTGATAGACAACCAACTGCTGTATCCACTTATTTTTACTTTCCAACTTTCCTTTTGTTGTATTCTTTGTTTCCTTTCATCATATTTTCTTCCATCCTTCCTACCCTTCTATTCTCTCTTTATAGTTCATGTTTTTATTTGCATTATCCTTCTATTGTTTTCTTTATTCCCTTGTTTGTCGTTTTTAGCCTTAAAACGGGAAAAATCATACTGAGATGGACTCTTTTGCAATTTGTCCCCTTGAAGACACCTTCCTGAAAAATGTTCGAAAATTTCTACCAACGCGACGCGACGTTACCCGACTGTTTAGCAAAAGCCTAATCACATATCGCCTTGATTTTTAATAATAACATTCCAATATATTCATTATGGAATGTACATACTTGGGGGTTAGCACTGTATGTTCCTCCGGTTGATGCCTGTATTCTTATTTTTCCGATACCATTGTAATAACTTGAAGCAATTTCCATTGATATTGACGCCATTTATCCTTTGCAGTTGTGCTTAAGGCATGGGACACGAAGTCCTTGCAAAAGAAAGTCACCGTCTCTTTGGGCGGTAGTGTACAGCTCAGATGTACTATTCCGGAGCCCGAGTCAACGCTAGTTGATAGTTTGTGGAGATTTGAGGATACCCCTCTGAACATAGCAAATACAGACACAAGATATTATATAAACTCCACTAGCAACTTACATGGGAGCCAGCTAACCATTTTAGAGGCAGCTTTATCACATGAAGGGTTATACACTTGCATCTTATTAACGGAAAAAGATTCACACCAACAGCTGTTTGATCTAAGCGTAAATGGTAAGCATTTATAGTTCTTTTTTCTTTGTTGGTTGTCTGTTTTTGGAGGTCCAACCATGCCTTAAACTACGTCAACAATTTACAGAACTCATTTAGATATGTATTTACTGTACACACTGGCGTAGACAGGGGGTCACAGGCGGACCATGGCCACCTTTTCAGCCACTAAAAAAAAAAAAAAAAAAAGGAGAGCGAAAAAGCGGGGGAAGTGAGAGAAAAAGGCCTAAAAAGACGCTACAAGCCGTTATATGGCTCGCAAAATTTGCTAAAACGTCAAAGTTTTCGCGCTTCGCGTGGGAAGGGGGAAAATAACTCTCCTCTCTCTGCACCATCGGGGATGGGGGTATATATCCCTCCAAAAAAATGAGATGGGGGCTGGCCTGTATTATAACCCCCCCCCCCTATATTTTTTAATGAAATAGATACGAATTATGAAACATTAACTTAAAACTAATAATTATCCGAACTCGTGATGTTTGATCTTGAAATCACATTGAAAAGCACTCCGGGCCTCGAACTATAACTTTCCGCCAAAAAAGTGTTTGCTTCGAGCCGTTTATCTTTCTTTCAAATTTGCTAAAAACGTCAAAGGCTTTCGCCCTTCGCGCGGGAAGGGGGAAAGTCCCCCTCCCTGCACCCACCCCTGTTACATACACTGCATTATTGCGTCCAAATAACTGAAAAGCAGCCAGGGCGTCGAACTAACTTTCCGCCTTAAAAAAAAGCGTTACGCGCCGTTATCTTTCTCTCAGATTTGCTGTAAAACGTAAGAGCTTTCGCGCTATGCGCGGGAGGGAGAAACTGCCCCTCCCTGTAACCACCCCTAAACCCGGCTATGTGGTTGGATCCTTCACGTCTGCCCCCCCCCCCCCTATTGAAAAATCCTGGCTACGCATTATTGATTTTGCAGTTTAAGAATGGAAAAGGCTTCTGTGTTCTAAAATACGTATTCTCAACATTGCAATTTAATTTTCAGACTCGATCGTTATGCTCCTAATTCGCATTTCAATCAATGCGGTGTTCATTGACATTGTGCTGTAGGAACCCAGTACTTGATTAAATTCATTGATGCTATACATGTTCCCCCAATGCAATAATAATAACAGTAGGAGTAGTAGTAGAAATAATGGTAATGATAATAACAATAATAATAACAATAATAGTAATAATAATAATTATTATAACTCTAACCGCGACTTAGGGCGAAATCTTTTATCTTTTATCTCATTCTTTTGTTACGTTTCGCCCTAATCCACACTCGTTTCGCCCGAACGTTGAGTTTCTATTGTGACGGAATAAACCTATTGTTAGGTTTCGCCTTAAGTCGTAGTTAGGTAAATTATAGTAATTATTATTATTATTATGATAATAATAATAGTAATATTAATAATAATAGTGGATATTCCCTTTTATGGAATTACAAAGGAACTTCACTTAATAGACTTTCCTACTGTGAATCCAGATCTGTCAACCATATTACCTGAATTCCATTCATTAATCTGTAAACTTGAAAATAAAAAAAATACCTCGGAACGTCCCTAAAAATTTTGGAAAATCGGTCCAGCGATCGATGACGTCATGTGACGTCACACGCAGAACGCTCGACTCACACAAGCTGGATGGGTATCGATGTGTGTGTGTTATATGCTATTGAACTTCGTGTAGATTCCTTCGACTTCGTGCCATTTCAGCCCTTCATTTTAGCTTTTTAAAGGCAAAATCCTACATCAACGATGGCATCTTCTTCGGACAGCGAGGACACTTATTCAGGATCAGATATATCTGATTTGGAGCATCAAGTCCCAGAAGAAATTGAAGAGGAATTAGGGGCCCGGCCGTATATGTTTGAGCCAGACATGTCGGATTCTGGGCAAGATTCTGATGATGACAGAGCCCGGGGGGGGGGGGGGGCACTCAACCTGTTTTTGGATGTGGATGTGCCGCTGCCAATCTCAAAACAGGGGACTAAGGAGCGAAAGGGCTCATGGGCAGAGCTAATTTTAGCTGCTCGCGATCTCACTACTCTGGTACACATACGGTGCATGAGCTGAGTCAGCGGTCGCAGCGCTGTTTTTAACGCTGTACATGCCGCGCCACTGCACTGAGCTGAGCAGCCGCTAGCTCTAAGTTAGGGGGCACTAGGCCGCCCAGCTCCCCCGCTGCGCTGGCCTGGGAGGCTAGGGAGCGACCGTTCCCGGACAATGGGCTGTGCGCATTGTTTTCACATATTCTAGGGAGCGAGTCGGAAGCCAATCTAGGTGCGGTTAGTGAAAATCGCCTATCATGGGAGCGACCCAAGAAGGTTGAAAATGGGGGACGTCACAGCGGCACATACATGTGTGACATATATATGTGAGTGCCCCCCCCCCCCCCCGGGTGACAGAGACGTCCTTGATTTTAATAACGGAGAGGATACCGACGGGAGACTTGGGAATAACAACTGGTAATTCATTTTTGATAATAAATTACCGATTAAAGTTTAATTCACGCATATCCACGTATTATGAATCTTGTTTACGCTTGCAAATTGCCCGAGAGGCTGAGCTGAACTTCCCTGATCGAGGCAGTGAGCTCGATGTGCGCAGGGACGCAGCGCAAATCTTTATATTAAAGACGGGGACCAGTGTTACGGAATTATTTAAATGAGGCTCCGATATTCAGTTTATGTAGTTAGTAGACTTTTGTTTATTCCATTAAAGCTGAGCCGCCGTCTTATTCTACCAATTCATATAATTCTCCAAGCTGTACGTTACACCCAGAGTGGCGGTACAGTGCGGTACATGTACAGTGGTGACTTGCATGCCCCCCCCCCCCCCCCCCCCCGCTTGGCAAGAAAAACAAAGAAAATTAAGAGTAATGTTTTTACATTACAACGATGTATAATAAGCTCATTAGTACTCTAAAATGCACACTCGGTCTCACTCGGTCGGTACGCAGCCTGGTATGTGAATAGATGCAATGTTTCTCAGCATTTAGAAACCCTGTATATCATAGGCGCCAGGAAATAGATGCAGATATTTGCTTCTATCCCCGGGACAATAAAATTTGCGGGATTGCGATCACCTTTCTAGCTCGATGTGCCGTTTGGTCGTTCGCCTGATGACCCTGCCTGGGCTTGCGCTTGGGCAGTTTTACTGGTGCATGGGTGGTAGCGTTTGATTCCAGTAAATACAAACATTGATATCCAAAAAACTCTTAGCTCTCCTGTTATCTTGCTTGTTTTCTTTGTGCTGCTACACTTAGTGTAGGTACCGCTATAGTTGACAATAGACAGATAGACGGCCTCTTCTTGATGCCAAACGCCGCATGCAGCCCCGTGCTATCGACGAAGTCCTCCGCACAAAAGTGCTCGCAGCACACAACACTGCGGTCACTCGGCCTCTTCCAATGGGCGCGAGTTAATTTCACTTTTGCGGTCCATTTCCTTCTTATTTGGGTCTTTAGGAAATAAATGTAGACTGACACCCTCCTTTGTGGTGTTGCTGCAACCTGCAACAACGCAGCGTTGCGGCATACTTCGCTTTTTTCGAGGTGGTATAGACAACAGCAAGTTAGTTTGCACATGTGATATATGCAATATTGTAAACAAGCATTGGCAATGTCGGTTTGTGACGTCACACGTCAATCATGCTCGCGGAACGAGAATTCGGGGTTTAAAAGGGGGCGGAGCTTAGCAGACTGTTTTGGACATGAATTCCTGGGGAAAATATTATTTTTAAAATATTTTGATACGTATTTATTGCAAACGGATGTCATTTTTCAATTTAGATGAGTATCATGTACAAAATACCAAGAATTAGAATTTCATAAAAGGGAACCTTTAATATAGCGCTCATATCAACCACGCCCATATCAAAGTACTCTATATTACCCTAGCTTTATGCCTAGGTTATGCCTAGTTTACATTTGGCCTCCGATTGGTGTAGGAGCCCTTATCCCCTTTTACCGTATCCCCTTTTCCGTGCGACATCCGTGCGGAGGCAGGAGGAGGCCGTGAGATTTCCGTACGGATTCACGGGCTCCTCTGCCTTTACGATGTTGTTACGTTGGAAGTTATACATAATTACGAACCGTAAGCTCGTAGCCCGCAGACATCGTCGCTTCTTTCACGAACCGGCACAAACCCCCAAAATCCGTCAATTTACCATTTCTGAGTTTTCTGCAAATTTAGCATTGGTAATCAGTAATCTTTCACGATACCAAGTTTCAGCATCAAAAACGCTTTATATTTAGAGATATCCATGGCAACATAAACGACACAAACGCCCAAAAGACGATTCATTCTTTCACGAACCGGCACAAGACGGCGCGCGCACTGCGAACCGTGTGTTTTCGTGCGCGCGCCTCGTTCTTTGTATGTATTATGAAGACGTGCGTGCTTCCTCGAGCTAATCTTATACTTTCATTTTCGGCTTGTTCATAAAAAAATCCCAATTGCTGATCCTAAGAATACTACTTATCCTTACAATACTATTATATTCTTAATACCTCTAAGCCTTTTCTCAGTTGGGTTAAAACTAAAGACTATTTTTTTTTATAAGTTATGTTTAATACCCTCCTTTTGATTTACATGTTGACAATAATGTATGGTTGTTTCACTCTCCCCCTTTTTTGTATTTCTCATTCTCATTCCCACTTCTCCCACTCTTCCTGTATTAAACTATCTCACTTAATTTATCTTCTGATCTCTGTCTAGTGATCTCTCTCTCTCTCTCTTATTTATTCCCTTTGTTGCTTTCACCTCCTTTATTTTTCTCCCCCACTAACTCTCTCTCTCTCTCTTCGCTCTTTCTTTCATTATCCCTCTCCCTTCTCTTTCTTTCAGGTATAATGTTGGTAAGTCATAGAAATTGTGTTGTATTTTATCTCGCGTCGCTTTTATGTGTATTGTTATGATTTGAATTCCACTCAATTCAGCTGTTGAGCTGCCGTGTGGTTTTTAATACAATCATATAAATACCTCTTCAGTCCTAATCTCCACCCCCCCCCCCCCCACCCCCAATTATTCAAACTTTTTATATAAAGGGGGCATATTGCGCAAGAAACTGAAGAGGAATTAGGGGCCCGGCCGTATATGTTTCAGCCAGACATGTCAGATTCTGAGCAAGATTCTGATGATGACAGAGCCCGGGGGGGGGGGGCACTCAACCTGTTTTTGGATGTGGATGTGCCGCTGCCAATCTCAAAACAGGGGACTAAGGAGCGAAAGGGCTCATGGGCAGAGCTAGTTTTAGCTGCTCGCGATCTCACTACTCTGGTACACATACGGTGCATGAGCTGAGTCAGCGGTCGCAGCGCTGTTTTTAACGCTGTACATGCCGCGCCACTGCACTGAGCTGAGCAGCCGCTAGCTCTAAGTTAGGGGGCACTAGGCCGCCCAGCTCCCCCGCTGCGCTGGCCTGGGAGGCTAGGGAGCGACCGTTCCCGGACAATGGGCTGTGCGCATTGTTTTCACATATTCTAGGGAGCGAGTCGGAGGCCAATCTAGGTGCGGTTAGTGAAAATCGCCTATCATGGGAGCGACCCAAGAAGGTTGAAAATGGGGGACGTCACAGCGGCACATACATGTGTGACATATATATGTGAGTGCCCCCCCCCCCCCCCCCCCGGGTGACAGAGACGTCCTTGATTTTAATAACGGAGAGGATATCGACGGGAGACTTGGGAATAACAACTGGTAATTCATTTTTGATAATAAATTACCGATTAAAGTTTAATTCACGCATATCCACGTATTATGAATCTTGTTTACGCTTGCAAATTGCCCGAGAGGCTGAGCTGAACTTCGCTGATCGAGGCAGTGAGCTCGATGTGCGCAGGGACGCCGCGCCGTTTGGTCGTTCGCCTGCTGACCCTGCCTGGGCTTGCGCTTGGGCAGTTTTACTGGTGAATGGGGTGGTAGCGTTTGATTCTAGTAAATTCTAACATTGATATCCAGAAAACTCAATCTCCTATCTTGTAAGTACTGTGTTGCGATTGATATCAACTGCAAATCTTTATATTAAAGACGGGGACCAGTGTTACGGAATTATTTAAATGAGGCTCCGATATTCAGTTTATGTAGTTAGTAGACTTTTGTTTATTCCATTAAAGCTGAGCCGCCGTCTTATTCTACCAATTCATATAATTCTCCAAGCTGTACGTTACACCCAGAGTGGCGGTACAGTGCGGTACATGTACAGTGGTGACTTGCATGCCCCCCCCCCCCCCCCCCCCCCCGCTTGGCAAGAAAAACAAAGAAAATTAAGAGTAATGTTTTTACATTACAACGATGTATAATCAGCTCATTGGTACTCTAAAATGCACACTCGGTCTCACTCGGTTGCTACGCAGCCTGGTATGTGAATAGATGCAATGTTTCTCAGCATTTAGAAACCCTGTATATCATAGGCGCCAGGAAATAGATGCAGATATTTGCTTCTATTCCCGGGACAATAAAATTTGCGGGATTTCGATCACCTTTCTAGCTCGATGTGCCGTTTGGTCGTTCGCCTGCTGTCCCTGCCTGGGCTTGCGCTTGGGCAGTTTTACTGGTGCATGGGGTGGTAGCGTTTGATTCCAGTAAATTCTAACATTGATATCCAAAAAACTCTTAGCTCTCCTGTTATCTTGCTTGTTTTCTTTGTGCTGCTACACTTAGTGTAGGTACCGCTATAGTTGACAATAGACAGATAGACGGCCTCTTCTTGATGCCAAACGCCGCATGCAGCCCCGTGCTATCGACGAAGTCCTCCGCACAAAAGTGCTCGCAGCACACAACACTGCGGTCACTCGGCCTCTTCCAATGGGCGCGAGTTAATTTCACTTTTGCGGTCCATTTCCTTCTTATTTGGGTCTTTAGGAAATAAATGTAGACTGACACCCTCCTTTGTGGTGTTGCTGCAACCTGCAACAACGCAGCGTTGCGGCATACTTCGCTTTTTTCGAGGTGGTATATACAACAGCAAGTTAGTTTGCACATGTGATATATGCAATATTGTAAACAAGCATTGGCAATGTCGGTTTGTGACGTCACACGTCAATCATGCTCGCGGAACGAGAATTCGGGGTTTAAAAGGGGGCGGAGCTTAGCAGACTGTTTTGGACATGAATTCCTGGGGAAAATATTATTTTTAAAATATTTTGATACGTATTTATTGCAAACGGATGTCATTTTTCAATTTAGATGAGTATCATGTACAAAATACCAAGAATTAGAATTTCATAAAAGGGAACCTTTAATATAGCGCTCATATCAACCACGCCCATATCAAAGTACTCTATATTACCCTAGCTTTATGCCTAGGTTATGCCTAGTTTACATTTGGCCTCCGATTGGTGTAGGAGCCCTTATCCCCTTTTACCGTATCCCCTTTTCCGTGCGACATCCGTGCGGAGGCAGGAGGAGGCCGTGAGATTTCCGTACGGATTCACGGGCTCCTCTGCCT
Source organism: Heliocidaris erythrogramma (assembly GCA_025617745.1). Lineage (NCBI taxonomy): Eukaryota > Metazoa > Echinodermata > Echinoidea > Camarodonta > Echinometridae > Heliocidaris > Heliocidaris erythrogramma. The sequence continues at coordinate 27,662,871 of CM046863.1, read as the reverse complement.
TTACGATGTTGTTACGTTGGAAGTTATACATAATTACGAACCGTAAGCTCGTAGCCCGCAGACATCGTCGCTTCTTTCACGAACCGGCACAAACCCCCAAAATCCGTCAATTTACCATTTCTGAGTTTTCTGCAAATTTAGCATTGGTAATCAGTAATCTTTCACGATACCAAGTTTCAGCATCAAAAACGCTTTATATTTAGAGATATCCATGGCAACATAAACGACACAAACGCCCCAAAGACGATTCATTCTTTCACGAACCGGCACAAGACGGCGCGCGCACTGCGAACCGTGTGCTTTCGTGCGCGCGCCTCGTTCTTTGTATGTATTATGAAGACGTGCGTGCTTCCTCGAGCTAATCTTATACTTTCATTTTCGGCTTGTTCATAAAAAAATCCCAATTGCTGATCCTAAGAATACTACTTATCCTTACAATACTATTATATTCTTAATACCTCTAAGCCTTTTCTCAGTTGGGTTAAAACTAGAGACTATTTTTTTTTATAAGTTATGTTTAATACCCTCCTTTTGATTTACATGTTGACAATAATGTATGGTTGTTTCACTCTCCCCCTTTTTTGTATTTCTCATTCTCCTTCCCACTTCTCCCACTCTTCCTGTATTAAACTATCTCACTTAATTTATCTTCTGATCTCTGTCTAGTGATCTCTCTCTCTCTCTCTTATTTATTCCCTTTGTTGCTTTCACCTCCTTTATTTTTCTCCCCCACTAACTCTCTCTCTCTCTCTTCGCTCTTTCTTTCATTATCCCTCTCCCTTCTCTTTCTTTCAGGTATAATGTTGGTAAGTCATAGAAATTGTGTTGTATTTTATCTCGCGTCGCTTTTATGTGTATTGTTATGATTTGAATTCCACTCAATTCAGCTGTTGAGCTGCCGTGTGGTTTTTAATACAATCATATAAATACCTCTTCAGTCCTAATCTCCACCCCCCCCCCCACCCCCAATTATTCAAACTTTTTATATAAAGGGGGCATATTGCGCAAGAAACTGAAGAGGAATTAGGGGCCCGGCCGTATATGTTTCAGCCAGACATGTCAGATTCTGAGCAAGATTCTGATGATGACAGAGCCCGGGGGGGGGGGGGGGGGGGCACTCAACCTGTTTTTGGATGTGGATGTGCCGCTGCCAATCTCAAAACAGGGGACTAAGGAGCGAAAGGGCTCATGGGCAGAGCTAGTTTTAGCTGCTCGCGATCTCACTACTCTGGTACACATACGGTGCATGAGCTGAGTCAGCGGTCGCAGCGCTGTTTTTAACGCTGTACATGCCGCGCCACTGCACTGAGCTGAGCAGCCGCTAGCTCTAAGTTAGGGGGCACTAGGCCGCCCAGCTCCCCCGCTGCGCTGGCCTGGGAGGCTAGGGAGCGACCGTTCCCGGACAATGGGCTGTGCGCATTGTTTTCACATATTCTAGGGAGCGAGTCGGAGGCCAATCTAGGTGCGGTTAGTGAAAATCGCCTATCATGGAGCGACCCAAGAAGGTTGAAAATGGGGGACGTCACAGCGGCACATACATGTGTGACATATATATGTGAGTGCCCCCCCCCCCCCCGGGTGACAGAGACGTCCTTGATTTTAATAACGGAGAGGATATCGACGGGAGACTTGGGAATAACAACTGGTAATTCATTTTTGATAATAAATTACCGATTAAAGTTTAATTCACGCATATCCACGTATTATGAATCTTGTTTACGCTTGCAAATTGCCCGAGAGGCTGAGCTGAACTTCGCTGATCGAGGCAGTGAGCTCGATGTGCGCAGGGACGCCGCGCCGTTTGGTCGTTCGCCTGCTGACCCTGCCTGGGCTTGCGCTTGGGCAGTTTTACTGGTGCATGGGGTGGTAGCGTTTGATTCTAGTAAATTCTAACATTGATATCCAGAAAACTCAATCTCCTATCTTGTAAGTACTGTGTTGCGATTGATATCAACTGCAAATCTTTATATTAAAGACGGGGACCAGTGTTACGGAATTATTTAAATGAGGCTCCGATATTCAGTTTATGTAGTTAGTAGACTTTTGTTTATTCCATTAAAGCTGAGCCGCCGTCTTATTCTACCAATTCATATAATTCTCCAAGCTGTACGTTACACTCAGAGTGGCGGTACAGTGCGATACATGTACAGTGGTGACTTGCATGCCCCCCCCCCCCCCCCCCCCCCCCCCGCTTGGCAAGAAAAACAAAGAAAATTAAGAGTAATGTTTTTACATTACAACGATGTATAATCAGCTCATTGGTACTCTAAAATGCACACTCGGTCTCACTCGGTTGCTACGCAGCCTGGTATGTGAATAGATGCAATGTTTCTCAGCATTTAGAAACCCTGTATATCATAGGCGCCAGGAAATAGATGCAGATATTTGCTTCTATTCCCGGGACAATAAAATTTGCGGGATTGCGATCACCTTTCTAGCTCGATGTGCCGTTTGGTCGTTCGCCTGATGACCCTGCCTGGGCTTGCGCTTGGGCAGTTTTACTGGTGCATGGGGTGGTAGCGTTTGATTCCAGTAAATTCTAACATTGATATCCAAAAAACTCTTAGCTCTCCTGTTATCTTGCTTGTTTTCTTTGTGCTGCTACACTTAGTGTAGGTACCGCTATAGTTGACAATAGACAGATAGACGGCCTCTTCTTGATGCCAAACGCCGCATGCACCCCCGTGCTATCGACAAAGTCCTCCGCACAAAAGTGCTCGCAGCACACAACACTGCGGTCACTCGGCCTCTTCCAATGGGCGCGAGTTAATTTCGCTGTAGCGGTCCATTTCCTTCTTATTTGGGTCTTTAGGAAATAAATGTAGACTGACACCCTCCTTTGTGGTGTTGCTGCAACCTGCAACAACGCAGCGTTGCGGCATACTTCGCTTTTTTCGAGGTGGTATATACAACAGCAAGTTAGTTTGCACATGTGATATATGCAATATTGTAAACAAGCATTGGCAATGTCGGTTTGTGACGTCACACGTCAATCATGCTCGCGGAACGAGAATTCGGGGTTTAAAAGGGGGCGGAGCTTAGCAGACTGTTTTGGACATGAATTCCTGGGGAAAATATTATTTTAAAAATATTTTGATACGTATTTATTGCAAACGGATGTCATTTTTCAATTTAGATGAGTATCATGTACAAAATACCAAGAATTAGAATTTCATAAAAGGGAACCTTTAATATAGCGCTCATATCAACCACGCCCATATCAAAGTACTCTATATTACCCTAGCTTTATGCCTAGGTTATGCCTAGTTTACATTTGGCCTCCGATTGGTGTAGGAGCCCTTATCCCCTTTTACCGTATCCCCTTTTCCGTGCGACATCCGTGCGGAGGCAGGAGGAGGCCGTGAGATTTCCGTACGGATTCACGGGCTCCTCTGCCTTTACGATGTTGTTACGTTGGAAGTTATACATAATTACGAACCGTAAGCTCGTAGCCCGTACACATCGTCGCTTCTTTCACGAACCGGCACAAACCCCCAAAATCCGTCAATTTACCATTTCTGAGTTTTCTGCAAATTTAGCATTGGTAATCAGTAATCTTTCACGATACCAAGTTTCAGCATCAAAAACGCTTTATATTTAGAGATATCCATGGCAACATAAACGACACAAACGCCCAAAAGACGATTCATTCTTTCACGAACCGGCACAAGACGGCGCGCGCACTGCGAACCGTGTGTTTTCGTGCGCGCGCCTCGTTCTTTGTATGTATTATGAAGACGTGCGTGCTTCCTCGAGCTAATCTTATACTTTCATTTTCGGCTTGTTCATAAAAAAATCCCAATTGCTGATCCTAAGAATACTACTTATCCTTACAATACTATTATATTCTTAATACCTCTAAGCCTTTTCTCAGTTGGGTTAAAACTAAAGACTATTTTTTTTTATAAGTTATGTTTAATACCCTCCTTTTGATTTACATGTTGACAATAATGTATGGTTGTTTCACTCTCCCCCTTTTTTGTATTTCTCATTCTCATTCCCACTTCTCCCACTCTTCCTGTATTAAACTATCTCACTTAATTTATCTTCTGATCTCTGTCTAGTGATCTCTCTCTCTCTCTCTTATTTATTCCCTTTGTTGCTTTCACCTCCTTTATTTTTCTCCCCCACTAACTCTCTCTCTCTCTCTTCGCTCTTTCTTTCATTATCCCTCTCCCTTCTCTTTCTTTCAGGTATAATGTTGGTAAGTCATAGAAATTGTGTTGTATTTTATCTCGCGTCGCTTTTATGTGTATTGTTATGATTTGAATTCCACTCAATTCAGCTGTTGAGCTGCCGTGTGGTTTTTAATACAATCATATAAATACCTCTTCAGTCCTAATCTCCACCCCCCCCCCCCCCACCCCCAATTATTCAAACTTTTTATATAAAGGGGGCATAGTGCGCAAGAAACTGAAGAGGAATTAGGGGCCCGGCCGTATATGTTTCAGCCAGACATGTCAGATTCTGAGCAAGATTCTGATGATGACAGAGCCCGGGGGGGGGGGGGGGCACTCAACCTGTTTTTGGATGTGGATGTGCCGCTGCCAATCTCAAAACAGGGGACTAAGGAGCGAAAGGGCTCATGGGCAGAGCTAGTTTTAGCTGCTCGCGATCTCACTACTCTGGTACACATACGGTGCATGAGCTGAGTCAGCGGTCGCAGCGCTGTTTTTAACGCTGTACATGCCGCGCCACTGCACTGAGCTGAGCAGCCGCTAGCTCTAAGTTAGGGGGCACTAGGCCGCCCAGCTCCCCCGCTGCGCTGGCCTGGGAGGCTAGGGAGCGACCGTTCCCGGACAATGGGCTGTGCGCATTGTTTTCACATATTCTAGGGAGCGAGTCGGAGGCCAATCTAGGTGCGGTTAGTGAAAATCGCCTATCATGGGAGCGACCCAAGAAGGTTGAAAATGGGGGACGTCACAGCGGCACATACATGTGTGACATATATATGTGAGTGCCCCCCCCCCCCCCCCCCCCCCGGGTGACAGAGACGTCCTTGATTTTAATAACGGAGAGGATACCGACGGGAGACTTGGGAATAACAACTGGTAATTCATTTTTGATAATAAATTACCGATTAAAGTTTAATTCACGCATATCCACGTATTATGAATCTTGTTTACGCTTGCAAATTGCCCGAGAGGCTGAGCTGAACTTCGCTGATCGAGGCAGTGAGCTCGATGTGCGCAGGGACGCCGCGCCGTTTGGTCGTTCGCCTGCTGACCCTGCCTGGGCTTGCGCTTGGGCAGTTTTACTGGTGCATGGGGTGGTAGCGTTTGATTCTAGTAAATTCTAACATTGATATCCAGAAAACTCAATCTCCTATCTTGTAAGTACTGTGTTGCAATTGATATCAACTGCAAATCTTTATATTAAAGACGGGGACCAGTGTTACGGAATTATTTAAATGAGGCTCCGATATTCAGTTTATGTAGTTAGTAGACTTTTGTTTATTCCATTAAAGCTGAGCCGCCGTCTTATTCTACCAATTCATATAATTCTCCAAGCTGTACGTTACACCCAGAGTGGCGGTACAGTGCGGTACATGTACAGTGGTGACTTGCATGCCCCCCCCCCCCCCCCCCCCCCCGCTTGGCAAGAAAAACAAAGAAAATTAAGAGTAATGTTTTTACATTACAACGATGTATAATCAGCTCATTGGTACTCTAAAATGCACACTCGGTCTCACTCGGTTGCTACGCAGCCTGGTATGTGAATAGATGCAATGTTTCTCAGCATTTAGAAACCCTGTATATCATAGGCGCCAGGAAATAGATGCAGATATTTGCTTCTATTCCCGGGACAATAAAATTTGCGGGATTGCGATCACCTTTCTAGCTCGATGTGCCGTTTGGTCGTTCGCCTGATGACCCTGCCTGGGCTTGCGCTTGGGCAGTTTTACTGGTGCATGGGGTGGTAGCGTTTGATTCCAGTAAATTCTAACATTGATATCCAAAAAACTCTTAGCTCTCCTGTTATCTTGCTTGTTTTCTTTGTGCTGCTACACTTAGTGTAGGTACCGCTATAGTTGACAATAGACAGATAGACGGCCTCTTCTTGATGCCAAACGCCGCATGCACCCCCGTGCTATCGACAAAGTCCTCCGCACAAAAGTGCTCGCAGCACACAACACTGCGGTCACTCGGCCTCTTCCAATGGGCGCGAGTTAATTTCACTTTTGCGGTCCATTTCCTTCTTATTTGGGTCTTTAGGAAATAAATGTAGACTGACACCCTCCTTTGTGGTGTTGCTGCAACCTGCAACAACGCAGCGTTGCGGCATACTTCGCTTTTTTCGAGGTGGTATATACAACAGCAAGTTAGTTTGCACATGTGATATATGCAATATTGTAAACAAGCATTGGCAATGTCGGTTTGTGACGTCACACGTCAATCATGCTCGCGGAACGAGAATTCGGGGTTTAAAAGGGGGCGGAGCTTAGCAGACTGTTTTGGACATGAATTCCTGGGGAAAATATTATTTTTAAAATATTTTGATACGTATTTATTGCAAACGGATGTCATTTTTCAATTTAGATGAGTATCATGTACAAAATACCAAGAATTAGAATTTCATAAAAGGGAACCTTTAATATAGCGCTCATATCAACCACGCCCATATCAAAGTACTCTATATTACCCTAGCTTTATGCCTAGGTTATGCCTAGTTTACATTTGGCCTCCGATTGGTGTAGGAGCCCTTATCCCCTTTTACCGTATCCCCTTTTCCGTGCGACATCCGTGCGGAGGCAGGAGGAGGCCGTGAGATTTCCGTACGGATTCACGGGCTCCTCTGCCTTTACGATGTTGTTACGTTGGAAGTTATACATAATTACGAACCGTAAGCTCGTAGCCCGCAGACATCGTCGCTTCTTTCACGAACCGGCACAAACCCCAAAATCCGTCAATTTACCATTTCTGAGTTTTCTGCAAATTTAGCATTGGTAATCAGTAATCTTTCACGATACCAAGTTTCAGCATCAAAAACGCTTTATATTTAGAGATATCCATGGCAACATAAACGACACAAACGCCCAAAAGACGATTCATTCTTTCACGAACCGGCACAAGACGGCGCGCGCACTGCGAACCGTGTGTTTTCGTGCGCGCGCCTCGTTCCTTGTATGTATTATGAAGACGTGCGTGCTTCCTCGAGCTAATCTTATACTTTCATTTTCGGCTTGTTCATAAAAAAATCCCAATTGCTGATCCTAAGAATACTACTTATCCTTACAATACTATTATATTCTTAATACCTCTAAGCCTTTTCTCAGTTGGGTTAAAACTAGAGACTATTTTTTTTTATAAGTTATGTTTAATACCCTCCTTTTGATTTACATGTTGACAATAATGTATGGTTGTTTCACTCTCCCCCTTTTTTGTATTTCTCATTCTCCTTCCCACTTCTCCCACTCTTCCTGTATTAAACTATCTCACTTAATTTATCTTCTGATCTCTGTCTAGTGATCTCTCTCTCTCTCTCTTATTTATTCCCTTTGTTGCTTTCACCTCCTTTATTTTTCTCCCCCGCTAACTCTCTCTCTCTCTCTTCGCTCTTTCTTTCATTATCCCTCTCCCTTCTCTTTCTTTCAGGTATAATGTTGGTAAGTCATAGAAATTGTGTTGTATTTTATCTCGCGTCGCTTTTATGTGTATTATGATTTGAATTCCACTCAATTCAGCTGTTGAGCTGCCGTGTGGTTTTTAATACAATCATATAAATACCTCTTCAATCCTAATCTCCACCCCCCCCCCCACCCCGAATTATTCAAACTTTTTATATAAAGGGGGCATATTGCGCACTTATCCATCCCAGAGGTAGCTCAAGGCACCTAAAAAAGTATAGTATTATTACCCTGGCTTTAGCCCAGCTGCCATTAGGCACTAAAAGCATTCAAGGAATAAATTCGTACCAGGTACCCATATAATACACCTTAGTGGAAATTGACAAATGTAGATTCATGACTTGCCAAAGGACATTAGTGCCGGGGCGGGACTCAAACTCGGACCACGAGATCCACAGTCCGGTGACTTATCTACTAGACCACGACACCTCTACTATATATTGTATTGTCAAGAAGAATAACTGGCAAAGAATCATAGGCATGATGAGTGTCTTGAAAGAAACAAACATGGTCTTTCATCATGCATGGCACATAACTTATTTATTGTAGTCTCCTCATTCACATTGAAGCCAATAAATATGTCCAGCAATCATTAACTTGTTCTGTAAATATAAAGAGTAAAGTGTAAATAAGTTGTTAGTCTTGCCGTCTACATAAAACTATTACCAATATGTAAGAAAAAGGCTGTATATATACAAAATATGTATTATACTAACTGTTATTTGACTAACGGGTACATTAAGTCGACACCTAACAATGGAGTTTATTCCGTCATAATAGCGACCCCTACATTAGGTCGACAGTTGGTACATTAGGTCGACAGTTGAACAAAGAAAAAGAACAAAAACTGTCCTCCTAATGTACCCATTAGGGGTATATATATATATATATAACCATAATGGTAAACAATTAACATGCAGAAGTACCAGTTGTGTTAGATTATATTCCATGAAACCTCACACTTCTGAAGAAGTGTGTGAAATATATTTGGACCATCCTTTAACTTATTGCACTCCACTTATTTGTGTTCAATAATATATCTGTAATAGATTTGTATTTATTTATTTAATATTATTCATAATGAAATTGCAATTGACTATCTAACTGTAGACAATTCTTGTTTTAAAAAAAAACTTCTGTTGTTTGTAAGATGAACGATATGAAATGATGTATGATTGAATATATGGAGAATGTACAAACTTTTAAGAACCATTATTATTTAACTATGAATGCAATGGAAATAGAGAAGCAGTATTTCAGATATTATTGCAGTAATAACTATAAACACTCTGATACTGCAGTTAAATTGAATACGATTACGATAATTGATGTTACTCTTCACTTTATACATGAATACAGGCTTATATATAATATTTGGCATTTACAGGTTAAGAAATCATTTAGACAGCATATGAGAACTATATTTGGAGTATCAGTAAATGTTACAGTTGACTTTTATTGTGTTCACATGTTATCATAGATATATTGGTATTACTAAGAATAACATTGCAGTTGATCTTCTAACTACAGACAACATATTATAAAAACAAATCCCGAAATGAAATATGTTTAATGATTAAAGGAAGGAACATGTAAATACAAGATCCTAACAATGTGTAAGTAGCAAGTAAACCAGTTATCTGTGAGTCATTATAATTGAAACGACAACCACATGATTTGTGTTACCTACTTGCAATATGATGTCCTCAATTGTATTATTACAAGTACTAATATCCAACAGTAAACCAGTTTACCCAAGTGTGTGCTTGTTGGTAACTGAACTAGACTGAATTAAAAAAAATATGTTTGTTAAAGGAAAAAGCTAATACAAAGTGCTATTTTATGTGTACTTTGTTCTTCCTGTGTTATTAATTGTCACAAATGTTTTTGATTCATGATTCTTAAGTTGTATAATTTGTTTTGGTGTTTTATTTGAGGAATCGGAGGACTTGTGTACATGTATTGATTTTGTCAGTTCAATTTGTCTTAGTTTTGAATGTTACCTTCATATAACAATATTTTGTATACAACTTATAACAGGGTATTTAAAGCTGTATGCCCCAATAAATTAATTATAACAATGTTCCACTGTAAAAACCCCTTGAACTCTTAAAATACATTTTTATATATAAATTTATATCCCATTTTGTATATGAAGGTAAGTTAAACAGAAGAGGGAACCCAGTAGTTAGTATTGCATATGATCCTGATCAAGATATCCAAACAAAATAGAAAATAGTATGTGTGCATGTGTTATTATGAGCAGAAATTTTTTTCTAACAGGGCACTGGGGCAGCCTAATGGTTTTTTTGAAGGGGCACCAAGAAAACTCATTCAGTAAATATCAGCACTTTCTTAAAGAGAAATTTGATACTCGAACTCGTTCATTTTATTTAGTGAGCTGCACAATCGCCCATATACCCCAATCTTTCTATGCCCCCTTTATATAAAAAGTTTGAATAATTCGGGGTGGGGGGGGGGGGGGGGAGTGGAGATTAGGATTGAAGAGGTATTTATTTATATGATTGTATTAAAAACCACACGGCAGCTCAACAGCTGAATTGAGTGGAATTCAAATCATAACAATACACATAAAAGCGACGCGAGATAAAATACAACACAATTTCTATGACTTACCAACATTATACCTGAAAGAAAAATAAAGGAGGTGAAAGCAACAAAGGGAATAAATAAGAGAGAGAGAGAGATCACTAGACAGAGATCAGAAGATAAATTATTAAAGTGAGATAGTTTAATACAGGAAGAGTGGGAGAAGTGGGAATGAGAATGAGAAATACAAAAAAAAGGGGGAGAGTGAAACAACCATACATTATTGTCAACATGTAAATCAAAAGGAGGGTATTAAACATAACTTATAAAAAAAATAGTCTTTAGTTTTAACCCAACTGAGAAAAGGTTTAGAGGTATTAAGAATATAATAGTATTGTAAGGATAAGTAGTATTCTTAGGATCAGCAATTGGGATTTTTTTATGAACAAGCCGAAAATGAAAGTATAAGATTAGCTCGAGGAAGCACGCACGTCTTCATAATACATACAAAGAACGAGGCGCGCGCACGAAAACACACGGTTCGCAGTGCGCGCGCCGTCTTGTGCCGGTTCGTGAAAGAAATACCAGTGACGGACGTGACGACACAATCAAATGTGTCACTTCGTGAAGAATGTGCACTGCGTAGAAGACAATTTTTTTTTTTCACGAAGTGACACAAAAGTTTCCAGCGTCGTACTGTTAATAGTACTTGTCATTTAATTAAAATGTTAAATGGTGAGAAAAAGCAGAATTTTCTCCTCTTTTGATATGTAATTTATGATATACAGTTTCACAACTTGCAAGATTCTTGCTGTTTGAAAACCTGCAAATTTACAAACGCGTTTTTCGCAGAATGTACTTATTTCGTTGCGCGTTCGATTGTGCCGGTTCGTGAAAGAAGCGACGACATGTCGTAGGTATATCATGGCATAATCCCGGCACAGACATTGCGCGGAGGCGTCGCGCTGATTGTGCAGCTAACGCACGATTTATTTTTCGGTGAACATGGGTGAAAAATTGTTACGGAGATTGTAGACTCGTTGGACATTCACATGGACATCGCACAGCTATCGCAATGTTGCTGCTCACTACCCGTGCCGAACCCGGGATATCGAGCAGTCATCCCGTGGCAACCTCACGGCTCCCGCACCATTGCTGTGCAGCTGCCTTGAGACAGGGCCAAAAATGCAGACGGGCTCCGTACGTTTTCTGTGCGGAGGCTGCGGAGCCTGCACGGCAACTGCACTGTAATTGCACGATTTCCTTACAATCACCGAGCAGCCTCTGTACCGATTTGCCCCGGCCTGCCCATGAGGGACAATACAAGAAATGGTGCCCGGGGCAAATATAAATTAAGCATCAGCTGGTCTACCGAATTTGGCGCTCGCAGCATTCAACAAATTCCATCTTGCCGGTACCCATTTATCACCTGAATATAGAGTGGGTTTATTGTCTTGGAAAAGGACAGTAGTGCCGCTACGCGGTTCGACACACGACCTTCCCATTCAAATGTTAATATAGGTTTTCCCGCCCATTTTCGTCACCTTTTCAATCAATTTCAAACAATGATCTTTTAATTTCGTCGCCGGCCCGCAGGAATTTGCGAAAGCTTGTTTCAATTTCGTCTTTGATCATTCAATTTAAAAACATTACCATTCAATTTCGTCATTTGTCGCTGACTTTCGTCACTTTCGATTCAATTTCGTCGGTCACAGTAGTTGGGCGCAAAACAACAAGATCAAATTCGTCTTTTGGCATTCGTTTTCGTCAAACTTTCACGCAAAATCGTCCTCTATACTACACTGCAGCAAGATGCATCTACATTTGCTCATCATATCGTTTACTCACCACTTGCATGATCACAATTATGCCACTTTCATCGTACATAAAACATATTTCAATTCGCAACAATCAATAAATCACATCATCTAACTTTACACAGATAAAATACTCTCACATGAACAACACAATACAACAAAATAAAGATAAAGAAAAGATGCAGTTGAAACAAGTTTTTTCGGGATATAAATAAACTTTTAAATAGATATATAGACAAATTTTCAATATTCATTGTCGAATAATAAGGTTCTATAAACATAAAATGCATCGATACATCCACTTGATGATGCAATCACAGATTGGAATAAAAAAAAAAGAATGCTTATCATGCTTACATGTAGCTAGCGTAAATTAATATAAATATATGAATATATGCAAAAATAAATAAATATAACGTTTAAAGAGTCCTTTTTGAATTTCAAATCATTTTTATCCTATATAGAAAGGAATAAAAAACTTAAGACGAATTTGAACAACAATAAAGTGAATTTGTTTGAAAAGACGACGAATTTGATCTGAACATTTTTACTCGCTTGCCGGTTGGGACGAAATCCAGTGACAGTTGACGAATGTGAATGTTAAATTGTTGAATTTGGTTGACCAAATTCAACAATTAACAAAACAAATTAACAAAACAATTAAATGACATTTGGACGAAATCGATCCTCGTGTTTGAGCGCGGTACGCTTCGTCAGACGAAATTGAATTAAAAGCTGATAAAATCGCTTGAATATGTGACGAAAATGGGCGGGAAAACCTATATTAAGCTTTATAGGCCCCAACGTGAATATATACTTACCTCACAATAATCTGTAGGAACATTTCCCCTTAGTACGTGATGAAGAATGTGAAGTGAATCGAATGCTGTGATATTAATAATAAAAATTAATTTAATATGACCATGATGACGCATGGTAATATAAATGCAGGATGAGAGCTCTTGTGGACACGCCTTCTTTCTCGGTTTATTGTTTACCTATTCATGTTTACACTGACGAAATGGAAATACTAATAAACTAAAGGTCAATAAATATAGGATCATCAATATGATAGATACGATACATTGCAATGAACATTCATAATTATCAGCCGTTATCTGGCACTGCTTTATTTAAACAGAGAGCTCGTCACGTAGACTTACTGTTTCTCAGCATTTAGAAACCCTGTATATCATAGGCGCCAGGAAATAGATGCAGATATTTGCTTCTATCCCCGGGACAATAAAATTTGCGGGATTTCGATCACCTTTCTAGCTCGATGGCGCAGGGACGCCGCGCCGTTTGGTCGTTCGCCTGCTGACCCTGCCTGGGCTTGCGCTTGGGCAGTTTTACTGGTGCATGGGGTGGTAGCGTTTGATTCCAGTAAATTCTAACATTGATATCCAAAAAACTCTTAGCTCTCCTGTTATCTTGCTTGTTTTCTTTGTGCTGCTACACTTAGTGTAGGTACCGTTATAGTTGACAATAGACAGATAGACGGCCTCTTCTTGATGCCAAACGCCGCATGCAGCCCCGTGCTATCGACGAAGTCCTCCGCACAAAAGTGCTCGCAGCACACAACACTGCGGTCACTCGGCCTCTTCCAATGGGCGCGAGTTAATTTCACTTTTGCGGTCCATTTCCTTCTTATTTGGGTCTTTAGGGAATAAATGTAGACTGACACCCTCCTTTGTGGTGTTGCTGCAACCTGCAACAACGCAGTGTTGCGGCATACTTCGCTTTTTTCGACACATGTCATATATGCAATATTGTAAACAAGCATCGGCAAATTTAATATGACCATGATGACGCATGGTAATATAAATGCAGGATGAGAGCTCTTGTGGACACGCCTTCTTTCTCGGTTTATTGTTTACCTATTCATGTTTACACTGACGAAATGGAAATACTAATAAACTAAAGGTCAATAAATATAGGATCATCAATATTATAGATACGATACATTGCAATGAACATTCATAATTATCATGCGTTATCTGGCACTGCTTTCTTTAAACAGAGAGCCCGTCACGTAGACTTACTGCTTCTAAAATTGCTTGCAACATATATATTCGACATGCTCTTCGTGGACCTACGAACTAGAGGTGTTAGGGTTTGATGTTGGTGACTTTTGCATAGTGAAAAGGCACTCCCAAAATGTGATGAGCTTTATTTTTCATCTTTTGTTCTTTTCAATGATTTTTCTTTTATCCTCTCTTTTTTTTTTTTTGGTAATGGTTGGTAGAAATTTTGGGACGTATGGAAATAACTCTCTACCGTCAACCCACTTGTACAACAAAACAGTTTTGTTTATATCACATTTAGGGTCCTCGTCGTCTTCCTCTCTCTCTCTCTCTCTCTCTCCGTTTCTTACTCTCTCTCTCTCTCTCTATTCTGTTCTCAGTCACGATTTTCATTTCTTCAATTTGTTTCGTGATTTGTGACGTTTTGTGTGTAACGTAAGATTTTGAATATCCATTATGGCAATAAAACATTATTCAATAAAATAAGATGAGGAAATGTTCAAGGCTGGCAATACATAGCACAATCAAGCATGTGTTACAAGATCAATAGAAAATATAGCCCATAAATTTCTTGAAATATTTTTGACTGTCTCATTCTTGCCTTTGATATCGAAACCTACTCGCATGGCAAATCATTCTGCCACCCTTATTGATAATATTTGTTGCAATACTCTTCCTACCCCGGACTCTTCTGTAATTCTATCCTATATAACGAACCATTATCCAATTATGTCACATTTTACACTTAAGCACTCACAGTCCTCACAGACCATTGAGACGGAGACCTACCAATGAAAACATTACCAGTCTTGGAGCTTCTTTAGACTATTCTGACTGGTCGTGTGCTTATAATACTAATGACGTAAAGTTATCTTTTAATAATTTCCTTAAGGTATTTCATAATCAATTAGATATTCAATCGCTCGCTACCATGCCAAATTTAAAGACGAACGAACTACCTATACAACAAATCACCGAGACTTCCATGGATTTCTAAATCACTTTTACGTTCTATTAACAGAAAAAAGATCTTATACTATAAATTTAAAATGAAAGGCATTAAACAAGCAAAGGCTAGATACACCTTAAATAAAAATATTTTAACTACAAAAATACGATTAGCAAAGAAAAGATACTTTACGAACCAGTTAAATTTATATAACAGCGATATTCAAAATACTTGGAAGATTTAAAACAAGCAATGAACTTATCCAATAACAAATCAGATATAACTAAAATTAGGTATAATGATGATATTGTCGAAGATCCTGAAAATGTCGCCAATACTTTCAACAACTATTTTTCTTCTATAGGAGTAAACTTAGCTGAAGGTATACCTCCTCCAGCCAAACATTTTTCTGAATACATAGGCACACCTAATCCCACCTGAATTTTCTTCACTCCTATAGTCAAAGAAGATATCATTGATATTGTATCTAGTTTGAACAACAGAAAGAGTCCCGGCTATGATGATATTAATAATTTCATTCAATTGTTAATCCCTTAGTATAATTATGTTCTAAATCTATCATTACTTCATGGACAAGTCCCAGATAACATGAAAATTGCAAAGGTCATACGCCTGTACAAAAAAGTGATAAGTTGAATGTTAGTAATTATCGACCTATTTCTTTATTATCCTCCGTATCGAAAATTTTTAGAAAAAAGCTATTTATCATAGAACTGTTAACTTTTAAAACCCTCAAATTTGGATTTAGAGAAAAACATAACACAGGACATGCCTTTTTGAATTTTGTTGACAAAGTAGCGCATGCTTTAGACAAATGTTCTCATCTGGTTGGTATTTTCCTGGACTTCTCCAAGACATTCGACACCATCAAGCACACCATCTTATTATTCAAACTTTCTCATTATGGGGTGCGTGGGAAGGCCTTGGAGTGGTTCAGGAGCTACCTATCCAATAGACGACAGTACGTATTTCTGAATGATCTTACATCCAATATGCAAAACAAAAGTTGTGGAGTCCCCCAGGGCAGTTTGTTGGGCCCTTTACTGTTTATTATTTATATAAATGACTTTTGTCAATCATCCGATGTCCTTTCGTTTATACTTTTTGCACACGATTCTAATCTATTTTATTCCCAGAAGAATCCAAATACTTTAGTCAATGTTGTAAACTCTGAGCTTGAGAACGTCACCAAATGGATAAGAGCCAATAAACTATCCCTCAACCTAAAAAAACCCAAATATATGTTATTTAGTAATTCTGTAATAATAATAATAATTTACCTATCTGCGACTTAAGGTGAAACCTAACAAGAGGTATATTCCGTCACAATAGAAATTCGACGTTAGGGCGAAACGAACGTGGGTTAGAGCGAATCCTAACAATAGGATGAGATAAAAGGTTTTGCCCTAAGTCGCAGTTAGAGTTATAATAATAATAATAATAATAATAATAATAATAATAATAATAATAATAATAAACCGTTCTTGTATAGCGCATATCGCATGATATAACGTCCCTATGCGCTTCCAAAGGATTTGGATATTATTACCCTGGCTTTAGCTCCGGCAGCCATAAAGCGCACAGTGCATTTTAAGGAATAAATCCCTCCAGGTACCTATTTAACACCTGGGTGGAAAGTGGCACCCGTGGATTAATGCCTTGCCAAAAGACGTTAGTGCAGGGCTGAGATTCGAATCCTCAACCCTGGGATTGAGAGTCAAGTGAATGAACCACTATACCACGACACCTCCACATGTAGACACACCACCCATGGATATTGTGTTTGACGATACCCCTTTAGAAGTAGTCTCACTTATTACATTTATGGGAATAACTGTTGACAATAAACTTTCGTGGAAATACCATATAGATAATACGTGTAATATTATTTCACAGAATATTGGCATAATAAACAAACTTAAATTTCATTTTCCGACATCATCCCTATTGATGCTTTATTCATCTTTAATTTTACCTTATCTGAATTATGGGATACTTGCTTGGGGCAATACCCAACAAATTCTATCAGATAGACTACTTTATTACAAAAGAAGTCTCTCCATATTATTAGCAATTCCGCTATATTCTCTCACACAGACCCGTTATTTGTTGATAGCAGACTATTGACCTGTATGACCTGTATCTATTTCATTTGGGATAATTTATGTATAACTACAGTAGAAAGACCCTTCCATATATATTTGGTGCCATGTTCCCCCAATATATATATTCCACTGGATCGGGTATTAGGGAGACACACGACAATGCGGTTTCTTCCTTCATAATAGGGACTGGTGTGTTTAGGGAGACAAACAAGTGTCTCGCAAACGAAGATCTAGATATATATATATATATATATATATATATATATAAAGAAAGTGTTCTGCGTCGGTTTAGGTAAACTATACGTAGAAAAGACAAATATAAATTAAAAAACCGTAGAGATGGCAATTATCCGATATTTCGGGCATAGCCCTTTGTCAAGGAATGACAAATTTATTAAGCGTCAAGCAAAAATAAGGCAAATAAAAGACGCGCAAAATGGTTGCGTAGAAACAAGATGAAAAAGACGCGCAAAATGGTCGCGTAGAAACAAGAAGTAAGAACGCGCCAGAAGTGACGTAACAATACATCAAGAGAAAGAAGAAGAGCTAAGAGAGAGAGAGAGAGAGAGAGAAAAGAAAAGAAAGAGAGGGAAAGAGAAAAGAGAAAGGGACAACAAAAAGAAAAAGATAAGAAAAGAAAGAAAGAAAATTACGTGATGGGAAATGAGCGGAAAGAAACATTAATTCTTCTTGGTTGGAGGCAGCCAAGGCGAAAAATCATACGTTCCTCTTCCTGCTTGCGTAGCTGGTCGGAGCTGAAAGAACTGCGTACTATGCACACTTCAAAGTTCTGGATGTCATGGTTGTGTGAGTTAAAGTGAGCAGCCACAGGTAATCCAGGCGTGTTGAGTCGTATGGACCTCAAATGCTCTGTCACACGATCAGCTAGTCGGCGCTTAGTTTCTCCTATGTAGAGCTGAAGACACTGGGTGCAATGGATAGCATAAATGCAATCATCCGTTGTGCAGGAGAACTTTCCATGGATGGCCCATTGAGACTTGGGACCCCTAATGGTGGTAGTGGCAGTGGTGACTTTGCAGGTGTTGCATCTGGGTCTGCCACAGGGATAGGTACCGCTCTGGGAGAGGTCAGGAGTAGTAGGCAGTCGGGAAGATACCAAGGCTTGTCGCAACGAGTGATCCTTACGATACGCTATGAGAGGCGGCTCCTTGAAGATCCCTGCGGTAGTTGGGTCATCTCGCAAGAGGGAGAAGTTATCATTGATGATCTTGGCAACACGTAGGTTGGTGGGGTGGTACGTGAGGACAAAGGGTACCCTGGAGGCGGTGGCTGCCATACGAGGTTCCAAAACGCCCACGCGAGGTTGCTTGACAATTCTGCTCTTGGCAGAGGTAACGATGCTATCAGGATATCCCCTCTGGATGAAGTAACCACTCATCTTATCAACCTGCCGTTGGAAGTCATCATCCTCACTGCAAAGTCGACGGACACGTGTCAGTTGAGAATACGGAATAGACCGCTTGCAAGCTGGTGGATGAGATGATGCATAATTCAAATACGCATGAGAGTCAGTCGGTTTGTAGTGGACAGAAGTCTTGATACCGGTGTCAGTAAGAGAGATGTCAATATCCAGGAACGACACGCATCTATTAGAGATCTCATGAGTAACCTTCACCGTAGGATGAGAACAGTTGAATTTGTTGACGAAGTTAAGTAGGTTCTCCTCCGTCCAGGTGGCAATACCAAGGTAATCGTCGATATACCTTTTGAAGAGAAGGGGCTGTTGCGTGTCATTCTCAGATAGAATCTTCGTCTCGAGATGGCCCATAAAGAGACAGGCGAAGGACGGCCCCATTTTGGTTCCCATGGCAACTCCTCGTGTTTGTCGATAGAATGAGTTGTCGAAGCTGAAGGCCGAGAGACTGAGAACCAGATCAGTGAGACGGAGGATTGTGTCATCATCAGGTCTGTGCGAAGATGGGAGCTTTTCAAGGAAGTAGCGGACAGCAGCGAGCCCATCGGAGCGTGGGATGTTTGTATACAGAGATCGGACATCCATGGTAAAAAGTAACAAACTTTCTTCCGGAAAAGAAGTGGAGTTAAGCACCCGTATCATCTCTGAAGAGTCCTTCACATAAGTGGGTAACCTTCGAACCAAAGGAGCGAAAATGCTGTCAAGATACTGACTAATTAGTTCCGTGGGACAGTTGATTGTTGACACCATTTTGCGCGTCTTTTATTTGCCTTATTTTTGCTTGACGCTTAATAAATTTGTCATTCCTTGACAAAGGGCTATGCCCGAAATATCGGATAATTGCCATCTCTACGGTTTTTTAATTTATATTTGTCTTTTCTATATATATATATATATATATATATATATATAGTTGTATTTATGTCATATGAATTTTATTGAATAGTGATCAAATCAATTATTCATGTCTATCTTTTTTGTTGTTGAAACAGTACAACCTGAATCAATCGAAATTATAGACATCCTTACACTGAAGCAGCTTAGACATGAGGAATATGTCACATTTCGCTACAAAGAGGAACGTTTTTTTAACTGTTCCGCTGCTAACCCAACGAAGCCCCAAACAAACGTATCATGGCAGAGCAACGATATTGAGCAGTTCTTTGAAGAAGATATCAAACGAGTTACTATTGGAAAACTTGAACTGACTTCGCGTTCTATGAGGGTCGCTGTCACAGAGAATGATCATGGGAAATATATCACCTGTGAAATTACCCAACTTAAGACAACTCTTCGCTCCGCATTTAGAATTGAAGTACAAGGTAGACACAGTTGTTTCATCAACCATTGTAAATTATTGTGAATTCCCAGTACATGTCATTAGAAATGTTTCGGCACTTAGTTTTGTTGACAATTACTTTTTTATATTGTTAATTGCACGATAGTTATTGTTATATACTTTGGGAAATGAAAATTAAATGAAATATTAATCTGAAATCTGAAATATGAAGACTATGTTAAGGGCGGAATCGACATGCTTGTAGGTGCTATACAACACCAGTTGCATGTATTATTATTTTTTTAATGCAAAAGTTGGTTTCTCATTTTAGTGTACCTTTAACAACTTAAGGTTTACAGTCCTAAAAAGCTATGATATATTGTTTGCTATAATTATCATTGTAAGAATTCGCTCCTTCCTTCATAGCGAAAGATATTCATATTTTGATATTCATTTCTGGCTTAACACTAATTTTCTTATAAGAAATACTTGCTATGTTTATTGAAGAGTGTATTCCAGACATTAGGCTCGATCGCTGTCCCCCGACCATTGCCGTAGGAAATGTGGTGACCTTCACTTGCTACCCTAACATCACCAGCACCCCCTCGGTACCATCAAATCCCGGGGACTACCCCTTTCAAACAGAAGTCCAACCGGTCAGTTATACAAACAAGACATTCAAGGTCATAGCCCAGCCGGCCATCGAGGACTCGGTGTTTCTCGAGACGGGAGTGGTGTCGCCGAATCCCCATTACCAGGTGACGTTGGAAATTAATGACATCATTGTAAGAATTTCTTGCTGCATTCACCATTGCGGAATCGATGTCTGCTCACGTCCTTGCAACATTCAACTTAGCTGTAAGTTTGGTCAATATAAAGACGACATTTTTTATAAGTCATGTAAAATTTAGAAGCATAGTACGGCATGCCCATCTTTTCCTCACTGAAAATGACTTTGCTAGAAAGGAAACGTTATATATATATACATGTATATATATAGGGTAAAAATTCTTCTTTGATACTGCATACTTAGACGCAGTATCTGCTAAAACCCTTTTCATGCATTTCCAATTTCGTCAATTCTCATATTTGTTTGCTCAAGGTAGATTTCTGTCATACATTTCGTTCTTGTATCGACATCTCCAATTAATGCAGATCCAGCGACAAATATTCAAACGGAGTGGTCTTACTCAGGACCTTTCACAGAATTTCATCAGCACGCTGTTTCCATAACATGTAAAGCTGATGGATTTCCACCTCCATTGATAACTTGGAAAAGAATAGGAGTGAACGAGTCACGGTTGAATGTTACCCTTGGAGCAAATCGCGCCACATTGCATCTTCATCTTCGCAGAGGAAGTGGTGGATATTATGAATGCGATGCCTACAACGGTTATGCAAATTCAATATCTCGTTTAGAAAAGATCGTTGTTCTTTGTAAGTTTGGTAGAGAAAAATGAGGGGTTTCTTATTGACATTATATCTGTTTCTTATCAGGTGGTCTGTTGTAGACAGATCACCTAATTTCGTCAGAAGTTTCTTTCTTATTTATTTACACCATTTTCTTGTGAGCGTGATTACTCAAATTCGGCTCGCTCAATTTTCATCAAATTTCAGTCAGTCATTAGGCATATCAATGTCAAGTGCCAGAATTTTTTTCAAGGTCATCGAACTATCGTGACGTCATCCAGGCGCCATTTCGTGAAATCACATTATCGATCATCTCTTCATAACGAGTCATTAAAAATGAACCATATTTAACACACATAAATTTCAGGTCAAGGGTCAACGTAACATGTCAACAAAATCCGCGCGCTCATCATGACGCGCACCTACACGCGCTTCCAAATTTAGAAATGCTCGAAATCACTTTTTAATCAAATTAAAGTACTTTTCAGGACGTAATAAGCGTTTTGAAATTTTCCGTGCGTGACCGTCCGAGCGCGCGTTATGCGCGCGCAGCGCGTACAGAACATAAAAACGCAGTTTTTCGCATGGTTTGTCTTGCTGACACTATTCTTGGCAATTTCCAACTATTTACAGTCATTCTCTACATTCCATAATGCCACACGCGCACGTCAAACTTGCAGATTCGTGCGAACGCCAATGGGAAATATAATGTAAACAGAGGTAAAAACATGCCTAGCCTATTTAGAATCCGCCATAGCTCGTCATAATGCCTGGATACCCCAGAGTTTTATTACATATTCCGAAAGCCTGTAAGTTGTAGATTTGAATTCACGCATAATTTTGGCCAATCGTATGTTGTGACGTCATCATATTTTCACCCGAACTAATTAATAATTTTGAAAAGATGACGTCATCATTTTTGTATTCATTTGACAATATTTCACTCATATATCGTCGATTTTCTTCCAGATATTAATATGTTATAGCTGAGCCAATTCTGTACAAGATCAGTTCCACCATTTTTCATTTTGATGACGTCATAATAGTGAAATTTTCAATTAAAGGCGACATGTCAGAATTTTCCCTATTTGCGTGTTATGTCAATGGAAGATGATATATTTTCTAATCATGAATTGGGCAGTTTCTCAGTTGTTTTTTGTATAATTCCTTCCAAATTTTAGTATGTTATAGCTCAGACTATAAACTTTTACAAATGTGCCCTCCTATTTTTGATCAGTTGTCGGGATCATGCCCATTTTTAATACAAATTTGATTTGGGTATCCCATTTTTCGTTTACGTGCTAACTCTACGGGAAATATTTTGGTAAATTGGGTTAATAAAGCACTTGCCTCCCCTCCAGTCACCCAGGTTTGATCCCGGGTGGGTCCATTAAACTTTTTCCCCTTCTGTTTGCCTTTCACTTTACCATCTTTTTCGACAATTATAACATATACAAACACAAACCATGTAATAAACTTCCTTATTTTGCGTGTTATGTCTATTGGACAGTAGTGCAGTAGTTTGTGTACGACCCTATGGAAAATCTGATTCCCAGCCTGTCGTGTATTTAAGCTAGGGGTTAATCTCCAACGTATCCTGCAATATCAAATAGTCCGATTTGTTATCAAGATTGCTCAAAATTTGCTCAGTCAGTTTTCTTCAAATTTTCGTCAGTCATCAGTCCTAATAAGGTCAGGTTTCCGCATGTTTTACAAGGTCATCAGGTTATCGTGACGTCATCCAGGCGCCATTTTGTGAAAATTAACTTACGCTCATATCTTCATAACGAAATGTCATTTCTCTTTCATATTTGGCATGGATAAGGTCAATGTCATTCCAGTCAGGGTCATTTCGTTAAACGCGCGCGTACGCGTACGTCCACGCGTCAGTGCGCGCGCAGAATTGAGAAATGCTTGAAATAGTCCCTAATTCATTTTGCACACGTTTTATGCCATTTTAAGCACTTTTCAAAATATCGCCCAGAAAAGTGAACATGAAGGGGGGCTATTCCACCTAAATAGGTAATAGGGGACTGAAGATCTTTGGACAAGTTTTAAATCATCACAATCGTGAATATTATCATCATCAATGTCATCATCTTATGAGAGTCATCTTCACATCTTCATTTTGTCATTCGTCTTCGACAACATTATCATAATCATTATAGACAAATAATAGACAGACCACCTAATTCGTCTCCATTGACGAATTGAATTTCTAGTTATAATTATAATGTCCACCTTATTTTTTATTGATCTAAATATAAATTTTCATGTTTAAAGTAAATAAGGAATTTGAATATTACATCTTTATCATTCAAGAGTAGGCTGTTCAGTTACGAAGTATAAACGCATAAATTGTATGCACAGTAAAATAAAAATAGAATATATCTTTAGAAAAAATGAATTTCTGTACATTACCGTCTAGTTGCTCAACGTTAAATTGGACGTACCATGACATGGTAACGATTTAAATAGTGTTTTTTATGGAAATGAGCGTACACATTTTGTCGATTTCATTTGATGGACTTCTTTACTTTCCGTTAGTATGGTGGGCTATACCGAAACTTACATATGGCAGCTAATTATATATGTACCACATGGCCATCATCTTAGAATAATTCTCTAGGCAATCTCTTTCTATAGGCTCGATAAAATGTTATACCACCACGAAGATCGATAACTTCTTCTTTTTCTTCTTCTTCTCCTTCTCCTCCACAAACACCTTCTTCCTTTTCTTTCTTTAATTTTTATCCAGATGCACCCGATATTAATAAGACAATAAATGTGGTACATGCTGATGAAGGGACGAAAGGCATCTTGACTTGTGTGGTGTTATCCAATCCACCACCGACATCAATATCATGGCATAGGCCTGACCAGAAAATTAGTGTAGGAGTTTGGGACAACACGGATATTCTGCGAACTCAGTTCAAGTCTTTGACGGAAAGCAGGCTGTGGATATCTGACCATATTCAGAGTGATATGTTAGGAGACTACACCTGCATCGTGGTCAACGAGGTCGGAGAGGATAGGCATACTATTTCCCTTACCGGAAATAGTACGTATGTGTGATAACATTAAATTATGTGCTACTATTGTAATAAATCATGTAAATTAACATTAAATTCATTAAATCCATTACTGCAATCATGATTGTGTGGTAATATAAGCTCATCCTATTATTCCTTCAAGGTTAAATCTCAAATATTGAGAGAAATTGTGGTTTTAATATGTTAAGTATTAAGTATTAAGTATTATCAATAACCAATTTAAGAGAAATTTATTTCATAGTTAGTGGATTATTAATCAATATCTCTTGAGTTTCTGTTGGAAAAAAGGTTGCAATATTTCCAGGCTTGACAAAATGGAAAAACTTAAAAAAGAGTTTGTGACCTAAAATTATTATTCCTTATCCACGAAAGTATGTTCTTAGTAAAAACAGAGATGTTTATTCTCCCATATGTCAATCGTAGATATCGTATCCAAATGAAACTTCCCCCACCAAAAATTGCAAACGTATCATCAACATACCGACAATACACACGCGGGACTGTATTAAGATCGGTGGCGTTCTGTAGCAGGCGCGTTTCATGAAATCCAACAAAAATGTTAGCAAGCGCGGGCCTAGTGGGGATCCCATAGCCACACCATATATCTGTGAATACATCGGATCATTGAAACTAAACTCAACCGCGCGAGTGGCCAAGTTCATGACGTCAATGAATACGGGCTCAGGAACAAGTGGCGAGTCTAAAGGGGCTTTCACACCGGGATTTGCGTGGAGTTGCGTAGATTTGCGTAGGGAGTACGCCAAAATTCGCTGCGTACTCATGAAGACAAATGATGGATCGGCGTAGTCCCTGCGTAGGGTAGCGTAGGGTTGCGTAACCTGTCCACGTACACTTACGTAGGTCAGGCGTAAGGTCTGCGTAGTGTTGGTTACGGTTGCGTACGGATTCTGTGCGCAAGCGAAGATGAAAAAAAAAAAGCATTAGGCCTATAGCATATTTCCCGCCTTATGAACTTCTCAAGCAACTCTTGCCTGCTGTCCGGAACACTGTACTGCTGTGAAGTAGAATCAAAAGATCATGAGTTGTTTAAGTCCATTCCAAAAAGTTGTTATCCTTCGGCATTTGGAAGCCCTAGAAACACTAATGGCAGAGCACGAACTATTTAATGTCAAATGGGACGAATCTGTTCAAACTAGCAGTCAAGTGATGAAAAACAGTAGGATCCAGCATGAGTGCGCCAAATTTAAGTAACTATAAGCAACTATACGCAAATGTACGCCAGGTCAACGCAAGTCTACGCAAGGCTTTGTCGGTCTATACGCCAGAGTACGCAACACTACGCCATTTCATGCGCAAGTCTCAAAAAGCGTTTTGAGAAACAGGGGCATTTTGGCGTAGTGTTGCGTAGGCTTACGTATAAACTGCGTACCTATTTTGCGTTCCTCGGCGTAGACTTGCGTAGACTTGCGTAGGCACAGCGTATGGCAGCGTAGTCTTGCGTAGTCGCTACGCAACACTACGTATCTCTACGCAACACTACTGAAATCCCGGTGTGAAAGCCCCTTAAGTCGCAATGATAGAGATAAGAAGTACAGATGTCAATAACTTCTTTCAGTGGCACGTTGGTAAAAAGGCTAGAGATATCAAATGAACACATAACACAATTCCTATTATCAAGGAGCACATCACAGTATGAACAGACACACAATCTAAGACTGGTTGAAGTTGCTCGCTTAAGGGTCTTTCACACCGGGATTTGCGTAGAGTTGTGTAGAGTTAAAGGGGCTTTGACACCGGAATTTACATAGAGTTGCGTAGGGAGTACGCCAAAATTTGATGCGTACTCATGAAAAAACAAATGATGGATTGGCGAAGTCCCTGCGTAGGGTAGCGTAGGGTTGCGTAGCTTGTCAACATACACTTACATAGGTCAGGCGTTAAGTCTGCATAGCGTTGCTTACGGTTGCGTACGGATTCTGTGCGCAAGCGAAGATGGGGGGGGGGGGGGGGGGGGGGAGCATTAGGCCTAAAGTATTTCTCGCCTTCTCAAGCAACTCTTGCCTGCTGTCTGGAACACTGTACTGCTGTGAAGTAGAATCAAAAGATAAAGAGTATTTAAGTCCATTCCAAAAAGCTGTTCCATTTGGAAGCCCTAGAAACACTAATGGCAGAGCACGAACGATTCAATGTCAAATGGGACGAATCTGTTCAAACTAGCAGTCAAGTGATGAAAAACAGTAGGATCCAGCACCTCGGCGTATACTTGCGTAGACTTGCGTAGGCACAGCGTATGGCAGCGTAGTGTTGCGTAGTCGCTACGCAACACTACGTAACTCTACGCTAATCCCGGTGTGAAAGCCCCTGTAGAGTTGAGTAGACTTAAGCAGTGTTGCGTAGGGACTACGCAACACTACGTTGCCATATGCTGTGCCTACGCAAGTCTATGCCGAGGAAGGCAAAAATTAAACATGTTTAATTTTTTGGCGTACTGTCTCCTTAGAGCAAGAGAATGCAGTTTATACGCAAGCCTACGCAACACTACGCCACTATACGCCATTCCTACGCAACACTACGCCAAAATGCCCCGTTTCTCAAAACACATTTTGAGACTTGCGCATTAAATGGCGTAGTGTTGCGTACTGTGGCGTAAAGACCGACGTAGACTTGCGTAGACCTGGCGTACATTTGCGTATAATCGCTTATAGTTACTTAAATTTGGCCTACTCATGCTGGACCCTACTGTTTTTCATCACTTGACAGCTAGTTTGAACAGATTCGTCCCTTTTGATATGAAATCGTTCGTGCTCTGCCATTAGTGTTTCTAGGGCTTCCAAATGCCGAAGGTTAACAGCTTTTTGGAATGGACTTAAACAACTCATTATCTTTTGATTCTACTTCACAGCAGTTCAGTGTTCCGGACAGCAGGCAAGAGTTGCTTGAGAACTTCATCAGGCGGGAAATAAGGCGGGAAATGCTATAGGCCTAATGTTTTTTTTTTCATCTTCAGGGGCTTTCACATCGGGACTTTCGTAGAGTTGCGTGGAGTTACGTATTGTTGCGTAGCGACTACGCAACACTACGTTGCCATACGCAAGTCTACTCCGAGGAACGCAAAATAGGTACACAGGAGGGGCTCAAAAAATTAAACATGTTTAATTCTTTGGCGTACTGTCTCCGTAGAGCCAGAGAACGCAGTTTATAAGCAAGCCTACGCAACACTACGCCACTGTACGCCATTCCTACGGAACACTACGCCAAAGTGGCCAGGTTTCTCAAAACACATTTTGAGACTTGCGCATGAAATGGCGTAGTGTTGCGTACTGTGGCGTATAGACCGACGTATACTTGCGTAGACCTGGCGTACATTTGCGTATAGTTGCTTATAGTTACTTAAATTTGGCGTACTCATGCTGGATCCTACTGTTTTTCATCACTTGACTGCTAGTTTGAACAGATTCGTCCCATTTGACATTAAATCGTTCGTGCTCTGCCATTAGTGTTTCTAGGGCTTCCAAATGCCAAAGGATAACAGCTTTTTGAAATTGACTTAAACAACTCATTATCTTTTGATTCTACTTCACAGCAGTACAGTGTTCCGGACAGCAGGCAACAGTTGCTTGAGAAGTTCATAAAGCGGGAAATAAGGCGGGAAATGCTATAGGCCTAATGCTTTTTTCTCTTTTTTTCATCTTCGCTTGCGCACAGAATCCGTAAGCAACCGTAAGCAACACTACCCAGATTTAACGGCTAACCTACGTACTTGTACGTGGACAAGTTACGCAACCCTACGCAGGGACTACGCCGATCCATCATTTGCTTTTTCATGAGTACGCGGCGAATTTTGGCGGACTCCCTACGCAACTCTACGTAAATCCCGATGTGAAAGCCCCTTACGCTTAATCGCGCAGCGTGTGAGGTTTTCCTTACACAACTGAACCGGCTCAATCCCGCGCTAAATTTCACATGTGAAATTGAACTGTCCAATGCGCTCCCATTTCTCGATGTTTTCGTGGAGAGAAGTGATGGGAAATTTATCACTTCCGTCTACCGCAAGCCCACATTCACTGGGCAATACACGAGATGGGACTCATACAGTGCAACTTCGTACAAGATCGGGCTCATTAGAAACATGTTGTATCTCGCACCATAACACGGACGCTGGAGGCACGATCCAAATCTGACAACAAATTTGGACCTGCCAAATGCCCCGTGTATCTTATACACTCTGGAGGCGTAAGGTATCTGACAAATACCCCAGTCAGATCAAACACGCAGTGTCACGTTGCTATTACGCATTTTCGACAATCATTGTGTTTTCTACAAATAGGATGCTACCGTCAACTAGCCACCTCCCACTTGATTAATGGTATTTACCAAATTCATTGCCGATGCGAAGCCAGGAACGTGGGCCGTACTTCTCAGCGGTTGGCTGATCGCATTAATTAACACGTCCCCTCGACTATTCGGAACCGTACAACCATTCAACGCACGCAGCCCGTCCGAGCCTGCAAATCTGAAACGCACGCTAACAGACCAAAGACAGCCAAATGCGATTCAGCGATTGTTCTCCATTTGCTGAACAATCCAGCTTGCGCACAAAGCTCTGCCGACGGTCAATTCTCAATTATGTCCCAGGCCAGAAGCGCGGCGCATTTACGCTTTCTGGAAGACGCCTACATTCAATCGTACGAACCTCTTTTGTGTAGACAAAAGGAGTTCGTCCAAGCTTTGCAATTGTTCTGAAATTACGGCGTCCGGGTTGCGTCCGGGTTCATGGAGTATAATATAGTTGATTTCCAGTCATTTGTTACATACCTGCATGATAACCTGATGAGTGCAGGTCAAAAAGCTTCAATTTCATGTCTCTTTTTCGTGGCATATTGAAATTTTGTAGTACCAAGAAATTATCTCTGAAAAACAATTTGTAGGGATATATTAAAACCAGCGAACCTGACTTGCAGTTGCATGTGTGGCGCCTTTAAATAAACGATGCGCTTGTCATGTAGGTGACTCGATTTCGAGTCTCGTCAGGATCAGATTGGATATTCAATATTGACAAAATTTTCTTTTGCTGAAATATAAATGGGGTGAAACTTTGGGGAAATTCAAGTCTTAAAGTTGTAGTCTTTCTCAAAGTCTTCAAAACGGAGCCTCTTGACCGGAGCCCTACATAAATGGCGCAAGTCCTGCTAGGAAAAAATACGCGCCCGGACAACAGCATCACGGCTAAAACAAAGAAGGAAAAAAAGCCTGTAGGGATACCATCCCTAAATCCTCTCAAGACCCTCTGAAATACTAGCTTCATTATTTAAAGCAGGGAACTGTAAGTAAGAACCATGTATAAAGTGTACTTGTGGAAAAGTAAATTGACACAGTGCAATATCAAACAGCACTGACGACACCTAAAATGCATCTTGGAAAACCTGATATTGAGAAGGAAGGTAAAGAAGAGGGACAAGTATTCGAGAACGAGAACAAATTATCAAAAATCCTTGATGAAAAACGTGATATAAAGACATGTCTATATCTCATGAGACTCGATTTGAAAAGAAAAGGGACAACTATTTCAGAACAAAGCACCCAAAATCCTTTCGATAAAAACCCGATATAAAGATGTCTCTTTCTCTGAAGACGAAAGAAGATAGAAAGAAAATAACCACACCAGAACAACGAGCAAAACTCATTTTTGTGGAAACCTGATATAAAGACTTATTTCTGTGTCATAACACTTGGTTGGTAAAAGAGAAAAGAAAATAATACCAGAATAATAATAATAATATGTCTTGTTTACCCAGGGTAGCCTCATCAGTATTATATACTGTTCTCCCTGAGGGCCCTGCAATCATATTATTACCCCGGCTTTAGCCGAGCGACCATGATAAGGTGCTCAAGCATTCAAGGAATTTCTTCCTACCGGGTACCCATTTACTTCACCTGGGTGGAGAGTGGCAATAACGCATCGAAAATTCTTTTGGTGAAAATTTAACATCAAGATATGTCTGTTTCTCATGAGATGTGATTTGAAAGGGAAAAAAAAATCCTGGACAAGAAAAAAAGGACCTTGTCCCGACTAACTACCTCCTCATCACATGATAAAACCATTATTTACACAAAACTGTTACTTCAAAAAACTGTTGAGAGAGCAATTTTGAAAAACAAAGTGCACATCGTGCAAGAAGCAGATTAAAGATAAAATCATGATAGTTCATGCATTTTGTGGTGCTCTCTATTTGGGCAGTTTTTTTCAGAAAACGTTATTGCTTTATGTTGGTAGGAGGTATGATGGAGTTAACTATTCTTTTAAAACAAACTGAATTGATATACCCTGTTTTCACTTCATCAAAAAAAGAGGCAACTTCTTTTAAATTTGTACCTGCTGGAATTTAGTAAATGATTGCATGCACACACACACACACACATATATAAATATATTTTACTAAAGGGTACATTAGGTGGACACACAACAATGCGGTTTATTTCGTCATAATAGCGCCCCCTACATTAGGTAGACAGTTGGTACATTAGGTGGACAGTTGAGTATAGAAATAAGACAAAAACTGTCCTCCTAATGTACCCTTTAGGGGTGTATATATATATATATATATATATATATTATGACTAAACCTTTTAGTTTAACATTCGCATTGTATTAAAGCATATCCACCAAGCCCTGAACGTGTCTTTAGTACAACAACTACTGAAGAATCTACTGACATAGAGTGGACGTTTAACAAATCAAACAGCAGCCCTGAAGTGAAGTTCATTATTAGCTACTGCAGTGATGAACAGTTGATGATCTGCTCGTCAAGAAAAGGAATTTCATCGACACATTTTACCATTTTGGGTTTGATGCCATATACGTGGTATTGGATTTCCATTAAAACTGTAAACTCTGTCGGTGAGAGTATCAACAAAACTATGCTCAAACTATCTACAAAACGTAAGTATTGTACTGTCACATTACGGCAATCTCTCTTCTCTCTCTCTCTCTCTGTCGCGCACCCCCCCCCCCCCCCCCCACCGCCCTCTCTCTATCTGCATGTCCTCTCCCAATGGGATGATACTGAGATGAAATGATTTCCCATACATTTTAATTACTGAATATGTCAATCCAAAGTTCAAGTTAACATTATATAAATAGACAAATGGCAGTGTACATTTGGAAAATGTAATCCTAGCTATTCAAACATACTCTGGTATTGTCTAACCATGTTCTGAATTGGTTCCTTATCAAGGCAATACGTATATGTCTTCATTCATTATTTTCTTGCTTTTTTCTGTGTTCTTGTACCATTTACAGCTTTGTCACCCGCTCAGCTTGGTGAGTGTCATATGTTAAAAATTGGAACTACTCCCATCGTGAAATTTGAAAATTTGAAAAGTACATCGAATGATTTGAATAATCCTTGCATTATCCCACACTAAACTACATACATGTCAGTTTTCTTCTGGAGGAGCACATCAACACCCAAATAGCAATATTCACCTACATTATTTTCATATCAAATATCATTTTCCCTACTTTAGATGATTGGTGAATGAATTAGAGTATGTCATTTACAGTTAAACTATATCCCCAATGTGTAAATTAATAAAATAAAGTAAAACAAAATATAATAAAATAAATGATAAAATGGTGAGACTCTCAATTTGAGAAGAAAAAAAATGTACATGTTAGGGAATAACCTTTAAAAGACATTTAAACAAAAACATAGTTGAGCATGTATGTTGGCATTCTCCAATTCTTTCCAAGAGTTGAAATGAGATAATGGTGATAACTCTTCAGTGCCCTTTTCTTTTTTTCTTCTCTTTTGTCCTCATTGCGTTACGGCTTGGTAGGTGTTACTGCTATGTACAACCCCACCAATCACTTTGTAAGAATAACGAAGGTACCTTTTGTCGATGACCTCTGCCTACATCTTCAAGTCAGAATTGCTGGTGTCACTCACACAAACGAAACGTGTTTACTTCCGGGTCAGAAATTGGATATTGGGAACACTGTTCAGGAGGGTCAATTGTGGTTGGTTGCCTGTGGACGAAGCGTTTGCAGCAAGGCTTCTATTGTCAAGTTTGTTCTAAGTGACAGTGCAAGCTCTATTAGTGCAAATATTACAGTTTCTACACAAGGTATTTCTTTTATTTTTATCACTAATTCCTTCAGGGTCAGATCAAAAACCGAGTTGGATTTAAAGGGGAAAAAATAAAATCATTAAAAAAGCCCAAAATGCTTGAATACATGTTTGACATATATATTTTGGTTTTGGTATATTGATCTTTACATCACAGAATAATACCATCAAAAACATAAATATGTTGTTGATATGACAACAAAATAAATCACTGCGACGGAAACATTTGAAGAAAAAAATGCCGTGTCATGACAACGTAAAGGTTGGCCGTCCTGTATTTTTTGGCCGATGTTGTTGTTTTTGTACTCTAATATAAATTGTTTTGGTATCTACAACGCGATAAAATGGTGTCTAATTTTATATTCAGAAAATAATAATTTACCATGAAAGCTTTTATACGCTCCTGCGGCACGTTAGCCCTTACTGCGCCAAGAGATTTAGCTCTCTTCAGAATTTTACCAAAATGTGATCAATGCTTACTTTTCAAATGTCTGCACTTCATTAACCAACTCTTATTTCACAAAATATTGTGTACAAAATTTGTAGGAAATTTGTTATCATTTCTTGTGATACCAAACAATTTTTACTTTACCTAACTTTATGCATAAGAATTATTGAAAATTACATTTGAGGGGTTTCTTAGTCCACCTATTTTTTTTTATTTCTCATTTTTGTGGAATATTGTTTAATGTTGAAATGAGGTA
Source organism: Heliocidaris erythrogramma (assembly GCA_025617745.1). NCBI lineage: Eukaryota > Metazoa > Echinodermata > Echinoidea > Camarodonta > Echinometridae > Heliocidaris > Heliocidaris erythrogramma. The sequence goes on along the minus strand of CM046863.1, from coordinate 27,629,807 downwards.
GTATTTTTTGATAATTTTTTTCTAAAGATTTCAGTAGTAGCATATAAGTATAACCATATATTTAGAATGCTTGATTTGTGCTCAAAATTTTGTTATACATTGGCCACCATATAGCTTTCCTGTGGCCGAGCCATTGGTGAATGAAAATGACAAGTCTCTCTGTCACGAATATGTGACATCGGCACTGAAAGTATTTAGGCCAATTAGTTAGTCACACGAATGCACAACTCATGAAACTCTGTAAAGAATCATTTGTATCGAGAAAGTCCACGGGGATAGAAAAAAATTGAAATATCTATTCAATCAAAAAAGTTGAGATTTCAAAGCAAGTGTTATAATTATTGCTAACTTATAAAAGTTTGCTTTATCACGCAACATGGCATTTATCATTTTTTTTTCTCCCGACATATGAAGAAATCCTTATAAACTTTGTACAGTCACCCGTTTCCTGATATTTATCTCTGTCCATTCTTTGTAACATTCTTGTTTGAAAGATGTTGCTTTGTTTGCTCCGATTGTTCAACCTTTATTTTTTGAATTCCTATGGAGAAAATAATATAAAATAATACAATAAAATATCTAATGTGACCGGTATAATGTTTTCACTGTGCATAATTTTGCAATAATTATGAAATGCAGCTAAGACTACTTCAAAATGCAGTTATAACACTATTTTGTTTGTCTATTTGTTTCCTCTATATCATTCAAGATTGGTCTTCTTCCCTCAACATTACTATACCAAGTACTGTCTGTTTCCTCATAATTGCATGCATTATCTCTGGCAGTTTACTATACACCCGAAAGAGAAACCAAAGTAAGTTGTAAAAGCAGCACATTTATCTTTCCATTATTTACATGTATCGTCCAAAAGGAACCTTGTATACACCCTACCCCTCTTTAATTAAAAAAAATTATTGTGTTCCAAATCATTTGGCATGTAGTTAATCAATATCCTCCTCGACTATCTTCTTGAAACATAACTTTAATGATAGTTCAGATGCGTACATTTTGCTTCGGTTCTGCAGGCTAAATTTTCACTCTTCCGTTTATAACTTTGTCCTCATTTTTCCATGACAGGTGCTCTTCTTCTCAACCACAGTCGTGATAGACAACTCCCACCTCCACCTCCTCTAGGGCCTTTAGTACCAAGGCCAACGAAACCAACAAGTGATGTAAGTTGATTTTGAAAATGTGATTCAATACAGATTTACATATTTATTGCTACCTTGCCAGTGTTGTTGTAAGTACATGCGGGTTATCTTTACACTAAGAGATAACATATTCTACAAGAAAATTAACGTATAATATTTGGTCGGTAATATAACCACATTGCGTACGGGAGCCGCGAAGCGCCTTTATTAAGCCTATAGGAATGATATAATTCACTAGGCAACGGGTTAACGCATCTCCACTAACACTTCATTTATGTACAAATTCCATATTGGCTATTAGAATCTTTAAAAATTTACCTAATCGGCGTTCATATACACTCTAAAAACTTAAGTACTGTATTTAGCACTATTTGAGGGCATGCACAGGGACTGCACTCAGAGTGCTATTGAATGCACGCAGCGTGCTATTTCAGCACTTTCACGGGAGCTGGACCGGCTCCTTAAACTGCTAAACATTCATTACAAAAATCGTGATTTTGGCGAGCCTCGAACCAGGGTCCGCTGATCGAGAATTGCTGGCATTACCGCTAGACTAACTCACATCGTACGACTTAGAGCAGATCATATTGTTACATAGTGAATTTACGACACCACATAGTTCATGCTATCTACTTGACTCCCATGACTAAACTGGATTGCAAGAAGCATTCGTTAGTCTATCGGTAACGTCAGCGCCTCTCAATCAGCGGAACCTGGTTCGAGGCTCGCCACGGTCACATTTTTTTTTTGCTGGTAAATTAGCACACTACAAGTGCTAAAACAGCATTTCAGGTGCAGTCACTATACATGCCCCTAAAATTAGCACTTTAGTTTTTACAGTGTAAACATCAGTGTATGGTTACTTTTAGTTGTATAAGAGTACTTTAACGATTGTGATAACAATAAAAATATGGTTTTGAAATGCCATTTTCCTCTAAATGATGAAAAATTTGATTACCATGCGGGTATGGCTAATTGGTACATGACATCATTATATTCCTCATCCAAATGAAATTAATACGACAAATACAACTCGTATCGTATCAAATTATCAAATTGGGTCGAATAGTACTGATCACATCAGGGTGCTGGTATGCAATGAATGATTTTAAAGTTTGGTAGAATTCGTTCGGGAAATGTAATTAATAAAATCTATTTTATTTCTTTTATATATATTTCAGGATTATGCGTCGATAGACAATACATGCCCTCCTTCAAACATCACTGAAGGAACTGACGAAATACTAAGCAACAACGAGATGGCGGAGGTTGATAGCCTCCGCCCTGCTCCAACAATCAATCGACGGAGTCAAGTGTCATTACACACGTACTACCAGATGAAACCGATAAATGCTGACAATGTTGAACAACATGGTATTTCCAATGCAATCGAATCCAACATCATTACACCTGGCCTCAGTCATGAAGCGGAAAATGATATTCCAGTTGATACGTATAATGTTAATACAACACTTAATCAGAACATTGATGAATTCGGTTATTTGAAACCCAGGGGTGTCGATCCGTGTTCATGATTTGGGGGATGACCAGCGAGGGAGCAAAGCTAGTGGCGTATCTAGGGATTATGGCACCCGGGCAAACAATGAAGTTACGCCCCCCCCCCCCCCCCCCGCCCCCCTCCCGAGTGCCCAAACTTATCTAGGTTATTGTACGAGGGAGCAAAGCGACCGAGCGGCCAATTTTTCTTGTGCATTTTACCCAGGAAATTTTGCAATTGACCACCGCAATATTAAGCGGTAGAGAAGCCGGAATTTTATACAGTGATAAACGGTTTTCTATTCACCCACGTCTATAATCGGGAGCAAACCTAACAAAAACCATATAGGCTTGAGAAAGAGTCGAGAAATTCAGCAAGGCTACCTGAAGTTGAGATGTCATTCAAAAGTTTTACCTTTGCAAATGCTGCTTTAAACCCTATCCTATATTGGGGGTGCAATATTTAGCAGGAGCACTGGCTTAGCCAGGATTTTTAAACAGGGGGGGAGGGGGGGGGCAGACTTGAAGGATCCAACCGCGTAGCCCAGATTCTGAAAACGCGAAGCGTGCCACCCAGGGGGAGGGTGCAGGGAGGGTGAGTTTCCCCCCTCCCGCGCGAAGCGTGAAAGCTCTGACGTTTTATAGCAAATTTGAAAGATAACGGCTCGTAGCACTTTCTTTAGGCGGAAAGTTAGTTCGACGCCCGGACTGCTTTTCAATTATTTGGAAGCAATGCTGCAATGTTGTAACAGGGGTGGGTGCAGGTAGAGGGATTTTGAAAGCTCTCACGTTTTATAGCAAATTTGAGAGAAAGATAACGGCTTGTAGCACCTTTTTTAGGCTGAAAGTTAGCTCGACACCCGGACTGCTTTTCAATTATTTGGAGACAATATAATGCCCTGTATGTTACAGGCGTGGGTGCAGGGGGAGAGGAGTTTATACTTCCCCCTTCTTCTTTTACAGTTTAGCAAATTTGGATTGAAAGATAACGGTTCGTAGCGCCTTTTTTGCATTTTTCTCTCACTTCCTCCGCTTTATCGCTCTGTTTTTTGGTTGTTTACTTTTAGAGAAGGATGAAAAGGGGGCATGGCCCCCTTGTGCCCCTGGCTATGCCTATGAGCAGGAGTCATATGAAACTTACATTATATAGCGAACAAAGCAATTACATCTTTATTTTTTTCAAATATTGAACCCTTTAAGCTATTTAAGGATTATATACTGAGTGCGCGAAATTACGATATCCTGAAAAATAAATAACTGTGCGGAGGAGCAAAACGACCGAGCTTTGGAAAAATTTTGCATTTCAAACCTTCAAAAACGAGATTTCTAGTGAATTTACCCAGCGGATATGGGGACGCATAATCCGTAAGTATTATGATTTTCATGATTTGTCTTATTTCACATTCTTTTCTTTCTCTCCCTTCCGCTTTCCCGCCCCCTCCCCCTAGATACGCCACTGAGCAAAGCGACCGAGCACCGGGGGGGGGGGGGGGGTGTAAGGACTTTTTCAAAAATCTGAAAAAAAAAAAAACTTGCATATTAGAGCATCCCAAAATGTTTTTAATGAAAAGAAGATCTACGTCAATGAAAGGAACCGCTTACTTGAGAATAACATTGAGAGCGAACAAATTTTCTTCGACATTTTTACATTGAAATTATAGAATTCCTTAATTGCTTACTTCTATTTCAAGATCAAACAAAATGAGTTTGGATGATTATTAATTTTAAGTTAATGTATCATAAGCCAGTTATTTATCCAAAAATATTGGGAAATGATAATACAGGCCATCCCCCACGTCATTTTTTGTTGTGGGGGGGGGGGGGGATATATACCCCCATCACCCCCCCCCCCCCGGGATCGACACCCATGATGACACCAATACAACGTTAGGTAACGTATATAGAAATATACGTTATAAAGAAATGAACGAACTGTATTTGATTACGAAATGGTAAATTTCATTTTATGTAGTACTGATTTTGGTGAAAAAATGCTTCGTTAATTTTAGTCTATTACATGAGCAAACATGTATGAGACACATAACAACTATTCAAGTTTGAAGAAATAGGAAGAAACCTTATCTATAATGGTCATGTTTGGACTAAACGTGGGAAGTTAATTTCTTCTTTTTTTTAGTCGGTCCCATCTTGCTTGGAAACGCGTGTTGACTCTACAGTACAAGTTGTGCAATCTCAAGGGCGCATTATAGAGGATGGGTGTCTTATTATGACATAATGATCAGGCAATTGATTTTTTAAAAATCTTTTTCCAACTTTTATTGGTTTTCATGATTTACATAACAATAACAAAAATCACATTACAACCAAACAGACTAATCAATGATTGACACTTAAATAACATTAACAATCTTGCAACAAAAAGAAAGAAAAAAAAAACCCAAAACAACAAACAAACAAAAACAAAACAATTTAATGGTGGGTAACAACTTTACTACTAGGACTGTCTACAACAGGTGTTCAATAGGGGACCACTTTCTATAATGAAGGTGTTCCTTATTCTTTCCTTTTGCAATAATTAATTCTGTATATTTGATGTTTCGAATAAGAGCAATAAGACCACCTAGATTGACTACCAAGTTTTTACATTTCTGATTATATATGTATCTTTTATATAACAATACTAGATGGTTCAACAACATCCTGTGAAGACCTTTCCAGTCTTTTATGAATCCCAACATTACTCTTCTCTGAGTAAAATACTCAAACGAAGCACGGAATTTTAGTCTTAACTGTGATACAACATTGCATTCATAGAAAACATGTATTTCAGTTTCAAGGGATGTCTGACAGAGACAACAAAGTTCACTTTCCACTATTTTCATTTTGTGCAATCTGTCATTATAGTGTACAAAATGTTGTGTAAAAGTTTAAACTGAAAAGCTCCCATTTTAACTTCTATTGCACATTGGAATGGTAACAAATAAAATTGGGATCTAATTGTTTCTGTTCTTCATCTAAGGGTGCGTTTATCAACTCTTTCTTTCAGCAGAAACAGGTTTTCCAAAGGGCTTTCAGTGATTTTTTTAGAGATGATAAACGCAAAGCTGTTTTGATTATGGGGTTCGGAAATCCTTTTGGAAAGTCGCAAATTTGTGCTTTCCGAAACAGGTTTCAGCCAGAAACAGGTTACAAAAAGCGAGATAAACGCAAAGCTGTTTTGAAACGACTTTATACTTCGGTCACGAACTACGTGTTTCTGGTTTCTGAAAAGACGCGCGCCAGGCAAGTACATGTGTACACAAGCACAGTACTACTAGCTACGTACACTGCACTATACTAGCGATAGCCAAAACAAAAAAGCGCGCGCCGTATATGACCCCTTCTCCTCGGGTCAAACTGCGCAATGCATCTGCGCAGTGACAACGTCGGTTTTCGACTTGTCGATGAGAATGATGATAAACGCAACTTATTTTGAAAGCCGTTTGCATAGGCCTTTGGAAAGGGTTTTTGATAGTTGGTATGGAAAGCCGTTTCAAACTGGGGAAAGATGATAAACGCGACCTTAGTTACTCCAAAGCATTTCAAGTAGCAATGGATTAAATGTACTCTTCCAATGTCCACTTATCGACTGCACAATTGCCATATATTTAATACAATACAAGTTTGATACCCCTCTTTCTTTCCAAGATTCGAATTGAACAATTTCGGCATTTTGACTGAAAATTTGATAAACATAGTATAGCCCTGCATCATGTAGTGGCTTGCAATATAAAGATTTGCTATCCACTAAAATATGTTTGTTATTCCATACACAGTGCATGAGTATACTTGTCTGGTTTGTGTCATCTCCTCGAAATTGCTGATGTACATCTAGTTTCGATCAGACAATTGATTATATATAATCATGTATATACATTTATGTACAGGTTAACTCAATATTTTCTCTTGCACATTTTAAGGTGCACTTCCGGCGAAGAATGTTTACTCTTCAAAGAGAATTGTAAGCGCCTTAATGCTTCTTTACTTGATTCAAGTTTGCTAGGTTTGATATACGTAGCAGTTAAAATATACTAATCATTGTTACATAGTTTATTGTAGACAGTATACTTCGCATTGTCGTTGCTGTGTAGAATAATTATATCGTAGCCGCAGTTGGTAAAGTTCATATTGCAGTGTCAAGAAAATAGTTCACATTGCTACTGCTATCAGAAGAATTGACTCATAACTTTAGTAATTTGGATCACATTGTAGTTACAGATAGTTTAGTCCCCTTATATCAGTTAGCTCATGTTATCGCTTCTGCCCAGAAATATTTCAAATTATATTCCACATACTAAGAATCTTGCTGTTAAATTGGTCAAAAGGTAGTCACGTGATAAAACGTAGTTTTCCCATCAATCGACCCGAGAAGAAAAATTCGAGACCTTGAAAGAGTAGTACTTATGTGTTTCGCTGATTTCTCAGGCCATTACAGAGTCACCATGCGTTATCAATATTTTGGGTACGCGTATGGCACGCCATTTGCTCAATAAAGGCGAAAAACACTGTTTATCGGCGATAAACACTGTTTATCGACCGATAAACTAAGTTTTTTCGATCGAAAAACTAAGTTTTTTCGATCGAAAAACAATGTTTTTCGAGAAAAACTATGTTTATCACTCGATAAACACTGTTTTACCGTAAAACTATGTTTATCACTCGATAACATAGTTTATCGGTCGATAAACTATGTTTATCGGTCGATAAACAGTGTTTATCGCCTTTATTGAGCAAATGGCGTGCCATATACGCGCGAAGTGAAAGTGCGTGATCTTTACGAATAGTCAAAATGAAAAGTGCTTGACCTTTACGAATAGTCAAAATGAAAAGTGCATGACCTTTTTCACATAGCTCCATTAAGCGTAATATTCGCTCGCTTAAAATAATAAAACACATGTAGGGGTACGGTTTATGTAAAGGTTTAAATTTCTTTTGTGAATTCGGGCCTAAATGTTCGAGAAGTGGACAATAATTGCCTTTCTCGTACCAGTTAAATGTTTCAGATGTGGAATATAAAGCAAATAATTACCTTTTGATTTCCGGCAATGAGAGGTACTCTCACTTCCTCGGCGATCTGAATGAATACGCTATCGATTCTTTCCTCAGCTTCGCTTCGGATAGATAGCTACATCCAGATCGCCTCGGAAGTGATAGTCTGTCCCATCAACTTCACCACCGGTAATTATTTGCTTAATGTAGTGCATTTAATATTGTATGAGTAGTATGGCTAGATTTCTACCCTTATCTCTTAATGTAGGAGGCGAGGAACCTCCATGCATTTCTATTATTATTTTAGTGTGTGTGGATGTTCTCTTTTCGATGTACAAAAGACGACCCAGTGACCTATTTCGTGTACCGTACTACAGAGTTGTTTTGTGAAAATATCACGACAGAGTACATAATGCTCTTATGAGGGTTTTTATCTAGAACATTTGGAAAGTCCAATGAGGTATGATCACTATGATGAGACAAGGAAAAGTTGTATATTGTTAATTCTGGAGTAGGAAAATTGCTTGTAAAATTGGCTTTGAATGTGTCATCAAGGCAAATCCCAAAAGTAAAAAAAAACAAAAATGTAGCACTTTTTCTGGTCCAATATTTTTTTTAAATATTTTTCATGCAGTCAAATAATATGTGAATATTCATGATCTCGCAAGAGCGCTGAGGGCGAATGGCTGACGAATAGAACAATGTTCGCCAGTTGTTTCTTTTTTCCATAATAAAAGGAGTGGAAATCATGTATTTTGGGTGTCATCGCTTGAATTGGACATCCGAGCGCAAATATAAAATGGAAGCAATATATATATGATTTTTTTAAAATCTGATTCTTCCGAACTTTATTAGCATATCGTCTACTGTATATAGAAGGCAAGTAATAACACTTTAATAGTGACCTGTTCATTCGTATGTCTTCGTGGTCAGATAGAAATGTTTTTGGAAGTCGAAATTCCTATACCATGTATACAGAAAGTCGCATACTGTATAATCTTGGTTGATCATACAAGTATCAGTAAATCTTTACTCTATCTCCTAAAAACATACATTTTCTCAAAACTTTCATACATACATGAATGCATCTCAATATTACGTAATTCACAGTTATGTTTGTTTTTAGGCAAAAAAACCCCTCATGTAATAATTGATTGGCTTTGATATGCGAGAGTGGAATATAATTCACGATATATGTAACACACATGGAAGTAAATAAATGAACGCCTGAACGAGAAAATAATTTTATGTACTGTACGATTTTGTGTTTCTTTTCTACCTTGCGCTTCATTGCACACCTCAATGCACACCCCTTCTCTATCTCTCTCTTCCTCTCCTTTTGTGTTTCTTATGATGAGTATCATTACTACTATTACTACTACTGCTACTACTACTACTGTTATCATTAAGGAGTTTTCGAATGTGTCAACTAGAACGCCGTCCTAGATCCTCCCAGCGACAATGGACTGCTTTGTGTTGACTGCACACAGTAGGTGAATCATGAAGCTAACAATGGGTGATGCGAGGTTCACGTTTTAGAGAAGACGGCAAAACCAAGTCTGACGCATTCGATCTGACTAGTGGACGAGGGAGAAGCCAGTGAGACGGGTAAGCGCGGTATGCAGCTAACACAAAGCAGTCAATTGTAGCTGTGAAGATCTAGGACGGCGTTCAAGTCCACACATTCCAATGCTCACTATTATGAGTATTACTACGTACATGCATATCATATAGATTTCAGCGTTAAACATATTTTTGGTCATAATTTGTTCAATTTGTAAAATCGTTTAAGTCACTCATTTTACACATCGATTTGCGTGTGCGTAGGTGGTGGTGGGTGTGTGTGTGCATGTGTGTGTTATACAACTGTAGAAATTTTGAAGGAAAAATTAACCCTGTCATATTCAATAGCAAAGACTTCTTTTGAAAGGGAAATGGCATTTAAAGCAGACGTATACAGGCGAAAGGTTTACCCTTTGGAACAATTGTTTGATAAAGAATCAATAAGACCAATCACTCATTTCAAAAGTTTGGGTTTAAACAGTGCAAATATTGCATATATCTTAAGCATTTGTGATTCTATTTTGAAAAGTAACAAATATGATGGAACCTCAAGCAATTGGTGCGAAGTAGATATGAATGATTATGATAATATATTTAATTTTTTTTCCAAGGTTTGGGTTTAAACAGTGGAAATATTGCATACATCTTGAGCATTTGTGATTCTATTTTGAAAAGTAACAAATATGATGGAACCTCAAGCAATTGGTACGAAGTAGATATCAATGATTATAATAATATATTTTTTTAAAAATGGACAAATCATTACTTTAAAAGATGTGCAATCCAGGAAAATTTACTCTCACTTTGTGTCTAATCTACAAAATTCATATTGTTTAGAAATCAGAGATGGCCACCAGAAATTTGACTTCTCTGAAAAAGTATAAGGGATATTTTTCTAAGACCTAGATTTTCAACACTCATTGGAGATCTTAGAGAATTTCTATACAAATTACTTCATGGGGCGGTTTATACTAAGGAACAACTTTTAAAATTTGGTTTTGTTGTTGATAATTTATGTTCCTTTTGTGATCAAAGTTCAGAAACTTATTCACACTTATTTTGGAATTGCGCCAAAATTAAATCCTTATGGCAGGATATGATTGAGTATTTTGAGATGAGTAACTTAGAAATGCAGATTGGCAAGATATACATGTGGGTATAGAAGGAACTTGCCACAGAAACAAATGGTGTAATACGGTTATTTTCATAATCAAGTTCACGATATAAAGGCAAGGTCACAATCAACAAAACCGTCTTTGGCAGAACTAAAATATTAATCACATATCGGGAGGAAGTGTGCCATTAAAAGAAATAAATCGGGATGGCATTTTCTGAAATGGGAATGTCTCAATACAACGTAAACTTTGTTTTATCCTCTCCGCCCCTACGTTTTATGCGTGTTTGTTTTTCCTCTTATTAAAACAAAAGTGTATCATAGGCACCAGCTTCATAGAAAGAATGTAAAGTTCATCACCCCCCCCCCCCTCCAAAAAAAAGACTTGGTATATCTTTCCAGAACGACGGCTCTTCTCCATTCACAGCGTAGTCCTTTAATCCTGAATGCGAGCAGTGCGTGTGTGTGTGTGTGTGTGTGTGAGAGCGAATTACTGGTTTTTATAGGGAAGTAAGTGGGGATGGGAGGGATGGAAGGTTTCTACGGGGGTTTAGGCTGGGAAGTGGTAGGTTTCGGAGGGAATGGGTAGGTAGGGGTATATGTGGGTAGGGAGGGGTCCTTGTCGTTTTGTTTTTTGTTCTTTTTTAAATAATAGATTCCGAGTAATTAAGATTTGTTCAATTTGTTTGGATATACATCACCACACTAATATGTTTAAATATTATAATAATCATGTATGGAATAATTTCAATTCAATTACAACATTGGAATCGTACATTCATTAGTTTGATTTTACATTCCAGAGGAAGAATATTTTGCGTGATCATTAAATAAGTGATGATAAAGTATTTTATTTGTTCATTTTGTTAAAACATTCAAAGAGAACATGTTGATTGTATAATTTGTATTTCATGGAATTATTGATAAAGATCATTGAAAAAAAAATTCTCTAGAGTAAATAACGTCAGCCTTATGCCAAAAGGGCCTTAAGGCCATAGACTTTATACAGTGATAAGGCCCTTTTGGCATAAGGCCGACGATAACTGCTATATTCTATGAATCAATAAACAGGACTAAAAAAAAAAGAAAACGCACAAAAACACGAGTAAACGAGTGAAATAATACAATTTAATCTGCCCGCAATGATATCATGAAAATTACAATATACGTTATCAGGATAGATATTACTAACATTTGGAAAAGTTGACAACATTCGACATGTTATCTCGTGTAAAGTACATATCATGACAGAATACATGTGGATACACAACATTACAACTACTTTACGCCATACAACATTTAAAAGATACAAAATAAGGAATAAAAGTAACATGGACATGTACTTACTACCAATTTTGAATGTGATATTTATAGCCAAAGCGTATTTATTCTCTGGTAAAAGGCACACGGGCTTATCTACACATTAACAATGACAAATTATTATGGGAAATAGTCCATCGCCCTATACTTAACGTTTATCTTTCAGCAGAATCGTAAGAAGATTATCATGAGCTGTACTCGAAATGGAAATACTAGAGATACACACATGCAAATAAAATCTATGATAAAACTCTTTAAGGGGAATAATACAAAATGGGTTTATTTACACAATTAAATGTGTTAGTACTATAATTTCTGGAGAAAGTTACGAAAACTTCATACTGTGTTTGCTCAAGATAAACCACCATAAATACGATCCCACAATTGTCACGGAAATTGATGAATAGCTACACATACCAAGAATAAAAAATAAAAGGTAGGAGATTGGCTAAATAAACTCATGCAATCTTTCTGGATTTCTTTTATGATACATCATGATCTTATGTACAGGAATATACTGTTATGAATCAATCCTCTTTATTCAAAGTCTCGTAACGGATATTTAATTTATTATACTTTTCAACAAAAGTTTTTATCTTGTTTGATAATTATTTTTCTCTTAACCCTGATCCGCAATATATGTGGGACGTGGAAACATTCTGTCACTATATTTTGATAAATGTCAAAGTAAACAAAAAAATATAATGTTCGAACTGGTTTCTAGGCGTTAACCGATAATTTGTAATAATACAACACAAAGCAAGTACTAAACTTTCCAAAAATGTCTCAGCGACCTACATTATTGTACAAGCGAGGGAGCAAAGCGACCGAGCTGCAAATTTGTCAATTTTTCACCCTCAAAAACGCAATTTCTTGTGCACTTTACCCAGAAAATTTTTGAGGGTTAAAGAATCTCAAATTGTATACATTGATAATCAGTTTTCTATTCACTCACTTCTACAAACGGGAGCAAACCTAACGAAAACCCTAAAGGCTTGACTTGAGAAAGAGTCGAGTAATTCAACAAGGCTACCTGAAGTTGAGATTTCTTTCAAAAGTTGAACCATTGCAAATGTTGTTTATACACTTCATCTTTTATTGGGGGCGCAATATTTAGCAGGAGTTATATGAAACTTACATGTTATTGCGATCAAAGCAATTACATCTTTATTTGTCCAAATGTTGAACCCTTTAAGCTATTTAAGAACTATATACTGGTGAAGCGAAATTACAAGATCCTAAAAGATAATAAATATGCGAGGGAGAAAAGCTACCGAGCTTTGGAAAATTATCGCATTTCAAACCTTCAAAAACTAGATTTCTAGTGCATTTACTTTGCGGATTTGGGGACGCATAATCCGTAAGTATTATGATTTTTATGATTTGTCTTATTTCCCATTTTTTTTCTTTCTCTCCCTTGCGTTTTTGCGCCCCCTCCAGGTGCCCCTGCCCCCTAGATACGCCACTGAGCAAAGCGACCGAGCAGGGGGAGGAGGACTTTCTCAAAAAATCTGTCTATAAAACTTGTATAATTAGACCATCCCAAAATGTTTTTAATGAAAAGAAGAAATGCACGGATCTACGCCAATGGAAGGAACCGCTTACTAACCGCTTCTAATCATTAAATAATGTGGTGGTCTTTCAAGATCAAACATAATGAGTTGGGGTAATTATTAGTTATAATTTAATGTATAATAATTATAAATTTTTAATCTAAATATATATGTATATATATATATATATATATATATATATACATATATATTGAAAAAAATAAAATGAAATATATATATATATATATATAAACACCTATCGGGTACATTAGGAGGACAGTTTTTGTTCTTTTTCTTTGTCCAACTGTCGACTTAATGTACCAACTGTCGACCTAATGTAGGGGTCTCTATTATGACGAAATAAACTGTATTGTCAACTGTCGACCTAATGTACCCGTTAGTCAAATATACATATATATATATATATATATATATAAAACATATACATATATATTGAAAAAAATAAAATGAAATATATATATATATACCCCTAATGGGTACATTAGGAGGACAGTTTTTGTTCTTTTTCTTTGTTCAACTGTCGACCTAATGTAGGGGTCGCTATTATGACGGAATAAACCGCATTGTTAGGTGTCGACCTAATGTACCCTTTAGTAAAATCTAGATATATATATTATATATTTTATTTATTTATTTTTTTTTGGGGGGGGGGGATGATACTACAGGCCATCCCATCAACCTCATTTTTTTTTTTTTTTTTTTTTTTTTTTTTTTTGGGGGGGGGGGGGAATATATACCCCTCATACCCCCCCCCCCTCCCCGTTGGACACCCATTTGAACAATTGAAGGGAATATACAAACAAAGTTTGAACCTTTTTTTTTTAATTAAATACAATGCAAAAGGAAATGTCTTTTACATTGCCAATATTATTCATCAACATTACAATAATCTTGTTTCATAGCATGAAAACCTTTTTTTTTCTTTTTTCTTCTTTGTTTGCTTGTCAGAGAATTATAGAGGGAAACTGGACAGCCATAACCACCCCCCCCCCCCAATTTTGGACGTCTGGCGAAAACAAATTTTTCACCACCCACCCCGCGGATCGACGCGTACAAAGACACAAAGTCAATAGGGAGTTTTCGTTTTGCATTACGTACGTGGGATTCTAGGACGGATATTAACAGTTGCACATGACAAAGGACGACCGGTGTAGCGGCGGATACTGGGATTGACAGATACCGTTCTAAAAACGGCCAAGAACACTGCCGGCGGATCGTGTTCAAACCCCGGCAGATACCGTATCTATTTCTCTTCGGCAGATATCTTCTTGCTATCGTTTCTCTGTACGTACGTAGTACGTAGTACGTACGTGCACACATGCCGCGAATTATGAAGTGTGGTGCTACTAACTATGAACAAGGACTCTGTTACTAAGTTCGAAAAAGAGGTAGCTTTAATTGAGAGCTACCTCAAAAATTCAACGACAACCTCAACGAACATGACGAAGGCTATTCGTAGAAAGTCAAAGAAGTTTATTCTTTAATATGATGATGATGATGCCCTATGTCTTCACTATGTTGGCATGGTTGGGGCATGCGCAGCTGGTGGAGACGCCAGCTCGCGCTCGGTTCCTCCCCGGAAGGTGGTGGCCAACCCTGCGGATCAGCAGCAGCTGCTGAAACGATTTATCTGATTAATTTTAATTAGGCCTACTTTCACTTTAATAGTCCACATTCGCCAAATTTATTTATTTATTTATTTATTTCGGTATGATAAACATTGCGCATGGCAGCTTCAGGGCTGAATTAGGTACAATTTACATCAATCATGACTGAAACAAGAGTACTACACAAAAGACAAACAAACTCTGCTTTAGATACCTATTCAAAGAATACTAATAGTAGGATTAAGAAATTGAATTTAACAAATAAGGATTTTGTAATATGGTTTCATCAATCTGTCAGGGAGAATATTTGTTTCATAAATTATGATTAGAGCAAAGGAAATGAATTGGTTTGCACGCTTCCAAGGTATTGTGCGGTATAAGTAATTCACACCCCGGAGGGGGGGCCACCTGATTTTGGCGCCCCTAAGTTAAAGATCAATTTGACATCCCCTAACTTTATGTTCAATTTGGCGCCCCTTAGCTTGAAAATAAATTTGGTGCCTCCTAATTGTAAGATCAATATGGTGCCCCTTACTTTAAGAACAATTTGGTGGCCCTCCCATTATTTTCTTTCCCCTCTCTTTTCCTTTTTTCCTCTCCCCCTTTTTTTTTCCTCGCTTTTTTTTTCTATTTTCTCTCACTATCTCACCTTTCTCTTTTTTCTCATAACCCCTAACCGGTTACTGAGTAAGCGCGAAGGGGCGCCAAAAAGGGTAGAAAAATTGAGAAAAAGAAGAGGGAAAGAAGAGTGAGAAAAGAGAAAGATTAAGGGAAAAGGCAACAAAAAGAGAAGAGAAAGGAAAAGGGGAAAAAGGAAAAGAAAAAGAGAAGGAGAAAACAGAGGAGGGGGATATAGTAAGAAAAGACAAAAGAAATGAAAAAAAAACAGTGAGAGGGGCGCCAAATTTACCTTAAAATTATGGGCGCCATATTGATCTTAAAATTAGGTGATTGAGAGGTGTCATACTTATCTTAAAATTAGGGGGCGCCAAATGGATCGGCCCCGATTTAGGTCTTAAATTTATGGGGGCACCAAATGCATCTTACATTTAGAGAGGGGTGCCAAAATTGATATTAAAATTAGGGGCGCCAAATCGATCTTTGGGGGCACCAAACTGACCTGAAACTAAGGGGGCGCCCACTGATCTTAAATTTAGGGGCGACAAATCCAGATGTAACTTAGGGAGGGGCGCCAAAGTAAGGGTGTACCGGTGGCAAAAATAACGGAATTAATTTAAAAGATAAGTATGTTCAAAGGAACATTGCCTTAATTAACCCTTCCTAAAAATAATAAAAATGACAGGGTTCAATTAATTCTGGGTATTTTTATGGATTTTCAATAATGCACATTTTGATTTAATCTGAATTTTAAATAATTCCTAATAATTTATTATTTTCATTGAAGTTGCTGATATTTGACAGATGTATATACCTCAGGAATGGGGTTAGGGAAGCAATTCCAAACTAGGTATCCCTTTCCTTCGAAATTACCCTTTTTATTTATTTATTTTTATATCCTTATATAAGGCAAAATCAGGTTAGCTTTATCAACCTTTTTATAACTCTAATTTTGATGTTATTGGGACGAAACCCACCAAGTTTGCTCACAGCCCAGTTGCATTTCATGGAGAAAAAAAATATTGCCCTAGGGGCACTTTGAGGAACTTCCTCTACATGCTACTTAATTGATTTTAACAATCTGAAATATTGACATTATTTATGATCCGTATGATACATACGCACTTTCCGCTCGAATTGCCTGTTGAGTGAGATGATAATGTCATGATGTACTCAGGAGTATTACATGGGGTTTAAAATATCCCGTTTGGAAATCAATATAGACCTACAAAAAAAATATTCTGCTCGCGCTTCACGCTTGCATTAATCGTTACATACGCATCTTCTTCATGATTACAAAAACTGCTTAGAATATTCAATTTTTGGGTCTAATTACATGAAATATCAACACATTTCAGCTTGCGCTTCTCGCTCGCATTATTTACTTATGCCTTATGAGAATTATCTTGTTTGTAAGAATAAAGCTAGGAGGTACTTAAAACGTCAGTGTTTAGGACTACCCCCTAAAAAACAACAAAAACAAAAATTAGCTTTTAATAATGGCCGATTGTGGAAAGATAGATGAAAATATTTTTAGCCCCCACCCCCCCCCCCCCCCCCCCCCGCCATTGGCGAAAGCTGGATCCACCTTTGGTTAAATATGACCATAATGGGTCCGTCCGTATATATATCCCCCGGGATTTACAACTGGGCGTTGTGGCGTGCGCCTGTAATCCAAGCTGACTTGGGGTACGGGTTCAAGCCCCGGTCACGTTTTTCGGATGGTGACGTTAAAGGTCGGTGCACACAGACGTAAATAATCATATCTGATTGATACACGTCTTAAAACCTAACTATTCATTCATTCATATTCGTCAGTGCCACCAATTATAGACACGACATAGACATAGAGTGTCTCGTACAAATCTGCCAATATACAATACACCTTATCTGCAGCGCCGTGAAACCAAATCCGCCGGGGAACCAAATCTGCAAACGTCAAACCCGGCAGATATGGTTCCGAGGTAGAACGATATCTGCCGTCAGGAACGATACCAGCCGGCGGATACGGTATCCGCCGGAAAACCCGCTACACCGGACGCCCGTCTTAAAGTCTTTGTGGAAAAACCGAAACAGTAGTTTCGTCCTAGATTAAGGGCGAACGATGCATTTGCAATTTATCGGGCGCTCTTAATGTAATACGGTATTGCCGTTTCAGTTCTTTAAGTTTCGACAAAGAATGACTAGGCGTCCTTTGTCATGCGTAATCCGTCCTATAAACCCGCGTACGCTGCTGAGCGAAAACTCCCTACTGACAATCCTACACCGCTTTGACATACATATCTTTAAAAATAAAAAAAAAAACTCTCATGGAATGTTCATATTGAAATATCACTCAATGAAAGATGGATAAATAAGGTTTGTCCCCTCCAAATATCAGGATTCTCAAGCCTTATGGAAACGCGATTCAAAAATATATTTTTTGAATCGTCGTGTCACAGATTCGTTCAATGAGTTCAAGGCGTTTACTGCAGCTATTCGATGAGATGCACTGCGCCTTGCCCCACACATACACTGTGTGTACACCATACACACACGTGTATGTGTGTATGGTGTGTATATGCGTGTATGTTACTGGGTGCGGGCTTCCATTATCCGGCTCCATGGGGAGCTGTGTGAGTGGGTGCTCGCTTCCGTGAATTATTATCGTAGCGACTGAAATGAGAACATTAAAATTAATGTATAACGGTTCGTTGTGACCCGTTCGCATCGCTCCAGTACATCACATCCTCTCACGCTTCAATGTTCCCTCAAGCGCGGTACTTCAATCCTCCCCCGAATTCGGGTATTGTGAAATATTGTACATTTTGTGATAAAAACACCCGATTTGGCACACAGGTAGATGCATATAAACACAAAAAGTACACCCCCCCCCCCCCACCCTAATCGAAATGGCGTAACTTTTTAACGAAAAGGTTTTGACACAATAACTTGGCAGGAGTGTTTCTACACGCATTGACTAACTTTTTCTGTGAAATGAGATTGATTCATTGAGTCATGCATGAGTGAGCAAACATTAAAGGCAGAAATTGTCACTTTTCAAAAGTCACGAGGGTCACTTGTGGGATTCTGTGAAACGCGATTTTAGCGAATTCGGTTTCTGGTGCATATTTACGTGTTGTTGTTGTTTATCATCCATCGCTTGACCCCCTCACACCTATCCCGACACTTTTCTCATTATTATGGTTGGCTGAACACTTTTTTTTTTAAATGCAACCCTCCTTAATTTGAAATTGCCAAATCCATTCAGCTTATTGAAAAATAAAACTCCAGATATCTTTACCAAAATGTATCCTCACATGTTGTGTGAACATAAGTGGTTGTCATCGTGTCGGATCCCCTCGCTATTCATAAGGATCGCTATTCATTTAACACGCGTTATGAATAGCGGTCCTTAAGAATAGTTATGAATAGTGGTTCTCATGAATAGCATTCCCTATGAAAAACGAGGTAATTTGTCTATGGTTTGCTTGCTATTTAAGCAATACAAACTTCGAAGAGCATTCTGATGAAACAGAAAATAAAGTATCATGTATGATACCTATATTTTGGGGCAATTCTGTTTTCTACTTCAGTGATATGCGGTTTCCAAGACAACCGACTATCAATACAAACGCCTAAAAATGTGGTTTTAGTAACTGTTGCAATTCTGTATTGTTTACTTTTATCTCTATTTTTTTCTTCATTTTTTTCTAAGCCAATTGGCTTTGAGCATACTTTACTTAACTTTCAATTGGCTATATGGCATAGGGAGTTAATATTTGTGTCACAATACAGTATAATTTGTATCATCTGCACATAAAACAAATCAGAGTTCTGGGGCAGATTTTGGCATACAGTTTATGTAGATTAAGAACAAAAGAGGGCATAGAAGTGACCCCTGAGGAACTCCATATAAAATGTTATCAAAATCTAAGATTATATGTGACCCGACGCCTCAAAACCTACAATAAGTCGCAAAAATTATTATTTTTGTTCTATACATTTTCTGAAAGTGGAGATTCTCAGCTTTCCAATGGTATATCACTTGCCTAGTTTACTCAATGATAACACCTTTAGATATCACATTTAGAATCAGTATGTAACAAGCAGTCAATAACTCCTATTCAGAGAAAATGGCCATTAAGTTCGGAACAACAGAGTGCTAAACCTTCGCTCTCTGTGTGCGCCAAAGTAAAATTGGGTATTCAAATGGCCATAGCGACCGGTATGAAGGGATTATCAGATTAGGCTGAATTTTGACGTGCTGCTTCAGGATGACCTATTCATTACTCACTCCAAAAATCAATTTAATACATTTGGAGGTAAAGTAGTAATTTGGCATTGAATGAAAGTATTACAAAAGCTCTCCAAACATTCATTAGCTCGACATTTGAAAAAAGGAGTCATTTTAAAATGCCCGAAAAAACATATTTCTAAGTCGAATTACGACTCACAAACTTGAGACATAATAGAATGATAATGAAACTACCCATTTCTATCAAAAACAGAAAATCGACTGATCCAAGCTGATTTACTATTTTGAGCTGTTTTCTACGTTGTGGTACGTGCGACTTATTGTAGGTTTTGAGGCGGCGGGTCACATATTTTGTTCATTGTTGACAATTATTTAGTTTTTATAATATATAAAGTAAAATAGTAATATAACTAAAATCACACACGAGATCAGCAACACGGAGAGCGTTGTTATTGAAGCTGTCGATTGCTCTGTAAGAAAAGAGAGGAAAAACAATTCGGGTATCAACAGAACAAGAAATCGAAAAATATCGTGAGGAATACGTTAGCAGGAATTGCCATTATCACATTTTGTCATAATATTTGTTGCATACATTTTAATTCCATCATGATAAAATTTATGGTGTTCAATTAAAATGATGCAATAAAAATTAATCTCATAAAGTATTTTGTTGTCAAAATTTTATTTATATTTCAAGACACATCATGAACGCTTACCTTGTTCAGGAGATTTGAGTGCCCAATAATCTGTATTGATATTAGCTATTCTGAATTAAATCAATGATTTGTATTTGTGAATAAAAATGCAGAAGAATGACATTAGAATTCTGGACACGCATAGCAATTAGAAAATTCATGTGCTATTCATATGCTCTTAGGTGTCAAACCTTATTTAGTTCCTTAGCCACTGCCTATCCGTGAGGCTAGAGCATTTTTTGTGTTATCCTCTGTCCTCATTATTTTGCATTTTGCCACGCTTACCCGCTCGCCCGCAGAGCCTCAATCTCTCTCTCTCTCTCTCTGTCTTGTTTTTAGTCCTTATCATATCTCATCTGAGTAGACTCTTTTGGTCAGTTTAAACTCCCTTCCCATGACAAACTTCAATATTGTACCTTGTTTCCATTTGATTTTCGATTTGCCTTATCATATGTGGCAACACTTTTTTCTTCATCTTTTGTTTTCTTACCCCGGGCAATTCAAGCCTCGGAATGCTTTTGTTTTGTTGCTGTTGTTGTTCTTGTTTTGTCGGGCTTTGTTCTGCAAGAACACATTATGGGTATAGGGGCAGAGGTAATGTTGTTTCAGCAACAGTAAATCAGTTGATGAACATGGATGACATGAGCACCCGCTCCTCCTAAACTTCATAATAACCTTCGTAAAAAACAATATATATATTATTAAAAAGACATCCAAATAGAATTTGGTGTCTACAATATTTGTGTCCTTCACTACTTCGTAAAAGGAGGGCTGGAACTGGTAACCTGTCCCTGTCGGACGAGAAAGTTGCACTTGAGGAGCAGACAAATGGCTCAAGTATCATTGTATAGTCATACAAATGTCATCAATCATAACTCAGTGAAAGAGAAGCCAAATTTAAGTTTACAAGAAGGCGTCAATTATTCTGTAATATGAACTCAATGCCAAGTACGAGACAAGACTGACGCAATCAATATACTTCCCGAAACGTGTTTATGATACGTCGGAAGTATTGTAAACTCGAGATTAGCGAACATTGTAGGTAGGCTGTAATGACAAGAAAACGGTGCATCAAGGATTCTAGAAAACCATCGGGTGATACTACCGTATTGTGAGAAATCGGAAGATGAATTAAAGGGTCACTAAAATAAAAAAAAATAATTGCCCATTTTTCGTAGGAAGGTGTCATCAGGAGCCAAAAAATATCCATCACACAATTTTGTATGCATTCAGTCATATTTTATAATCCTTTGAAAAGTACATTTTTGCTGATTTACACAGTCATAAGCCCCGCCCCTAAAAAAACCCATCGCAGCGACATCGTGATCACGTGATCTGTGACGCATGAAAAGTAAGGGAAAATATTCCACTAACCTATACCGTGCGCGCCCATTTGCATTGCGTATGTTCGTGTGTTTAATTCCTCACAATATATTTGATTTTGGGACACAGTTTCATCAATAATGCCTAATCGGTGTATAGTTGCGGGCTGTAGCAAGACCCCTAAAGATGGTGTAAGCCTACATCATTTTCCTAAAGATGAAAATCTACGGAAATTGTGGGTCGCAAAGGTAAAGCTCACGCGGGCAGAGTGGCAAGGGCTGGCCAAGTGAGTGGCCAAGTGAGTGGAGTACAATCTGCAGCGATCATTTTGCCAATGATGATTTTGAAGATCCTGACCTGTATTCCGAATTTGGCATGAAGAGAAGGATAAGCTAGCTAAAAGACTCTATTCCAACGATCAGACTTGGAGTCAAGTCTTCCAATCTGTTTCAACGACAGCAGCTGCAGCAGCTTCACCCGTAGACCGAAAATTCTCTCGTTCGTTAGCTAAGACGACCTAACGAACGAGAGACAGAATTTTCGGTCTACTTCACCCGTAACTCCAGGGAGCTCCAACGCGTTGGAGCTCCCTGGAATTACTTCACCCACGGCCCTTCACCGTATTCTGCGAGGGGTTCAAACATATAATATGGTCGAATTTCCCCTTGCCACTCGAGC
Organism: Heliocidaris erythrogramma; assembly: GCA_025617745.1. NCBI lineage: Eukaryota > Metazoa > Echinodermata > Echinoidea > Camarodonta > Echinometridae > Heliocidaris > Heliocidaris erythrogramma. The sequence goes on along the minus strand of CM046863.1, from coordinate 27,607,441 downwards.
TTCGATCTTTGCCTTCGGGGTCTGATATATCATCTGATAAATCGGAGTTCGTATCTGCATGGCTCAGAAAAGTCCTCCAACTCTGAATCGCGGGCACTTTTCCTCTCTCTATATAAGTTACTCGAATTCAGCCAAAATCTAAGTCAGTACTAACGTAGGCCTACTAAGTAAAGCGAAGTAAAAGAAAAAAGCCGTGAGTGAAATAAACAAAACAAAAGCGTTCATCAGTCGCTATGTACGAGGGGAACATAGTCACTGCCGTACTATATGTGTAGGACATTGTACATACAGACGCATAAAACATGTAAAACGGCTGTGCACGCGTTTATGACCAATGCAAAACTTTCGTTCGGCAAGCTCAGATGGCTGAGAACATTGTGCAAAAGAAAAGCTAAAAACAAAACAAGAGCTGGGTATTTGGGCAAAATCGTTTTCTGATCTTGTAGAAAATATATTGCTAATGATTATTCACTCCTAAGATTATATTGATTAATTTCCTTTTTTCATAAATTGGCCGTTGAACAGAGGGGTCAAATACCGCATTCTGTGTACAATATTATATGCTGCAGCCTGTAGATCTTGTGCCTCTTACTTTTCATACGTCACTTGGGGGTTAGCCAATCAGCTCACGAGTTTTAAGGAACGGTCCCAAAACCTCTACTTTTCCCCCTTTTTCGCCAAAACGAGACATAATTTGGACAATCGATTGGCAGATTCGTGATTAGAAGGCAAAAGTACATGGAAAGAGCACCCATTTTCTCTCTAATTTAGATAAACTAAAAAGTTTCTCTGTAACAGGTAATATACGAGAACACATCGTGAGAAACAAGCGCATCGGCACTTCCTGGACCAAAAAAGGCACCCACTGGGAAATGTTGAGGTTTGCTAATCTCAGAGGTGAATGGAGGTCCTTATATTTACCACTAAAGAGTAGAGATCAATCTTTCAGCCGGATAAACATGCGGGATGGATTAGGAACCTGAAATTCCGATGCGCTTGATGTCATTAGGGACGGTGATCCCGGGGAACGGGGGCATCCCCCCGCCTTTCGACAATTTTTCGATTCGGAAAATCTATAATTACATTTTTCGAACTGAAAAATTGCCGAATATTTATGAAAAGCCAAAGCAATCTATTTAGGCTGCAATACGTTCTGGAATGCATTTTCCTAATGATTAAAAAACGGATTTTATTTTTCTTCCTTAGTCGTTATATACGCTCCCTCGTATAATATTGGTTTTCCCGGTCAATTTCGTAAGATCGTCAGTCAATTTCATTTTGCGTGCATTCAATTTCAAGGATTTAGGTCGCGCACAGCCGATTTGTAATTCAAATTCATTTTCATATCATTCGAATTTGTATTTATGTCATTTGAATCTAAGTTTTTGTCAATCAAATCCGCACTAAATGCACCTAGTTCGCAAGGCAAGGGAATTGCGCAATACTGTTATTCCAGCATTCAATTTCATTTCGGATCATTCAACTTAACACTTTGAGCATTCAAAATCAAATGTAGTTCCAGTAAATTTTGTCAGTTGATAATTATTTGGTATTTTCATTCTTTCCTTATGAGTTTTCGGCACACATGGGTGTGTTTGTCTATAATCAATAACATTCTTTTATTTTTCTTCTGATTTATTATTTTTATTTTATTTTCTTCTGATTTATCATCATTTTGAAATTTAGTTCTAGGAATTTTTGTTCTTCATTTCTAACGTTTATAGTGCCTGCAGAATTGCAGATTTTCTTGATTGATTTTTATTTTTGTTCATAATCTTTTTTTTTTCATTTATTTTCTTGATTGATTTTTATTCTTTTTCATGTCTAACTATATATATATATATAGTGAGTGTGTCACTGTGTTGCCTGTCAATGTATACTCTGAAAAATGTTATTCATAACGTACATGTAGTTATCATGAATTATGTTATATATACATGTATATATATATATAATGTTTCCTTTGTATAGTAGGCCTATGTCATGTTGGGCAATGTATCTCTTTATTTATAGATGAGCAAAAACACACAAACGCTAAATACATGCTAAATTGAATGAACTCATTACGAATTCGAATGCCCACGTGCGAATTTGAATGCTCGAAAAGACGCTTCCAAGCGAGGTAGCGAATTTGAATGCTCTCCACGCATATTTGAATTTGAATGATGTAAACGCTAAATATCTTGACCGAAGTGCGAATTTGAATGACCTCAAAATGAATTTGAATGATAAATTTCATGGCACAGATCTTTTTCGCGAATTTGAATGACTCCCTTATCAAATTGAATGACAAATCTGCGAAATTGACCGGGAAAACCTATACAATGCGAGCCAGAAAAAATTGTTACACTTTTTTAAATGCTTATACTTATAGGGTTAAAAACTTTTCTTGTATATACTTAGTTTGTTTTGGCTGCGATGCTAAATTGGTTTCATTGTTGTAACCAGTCATCCACCTGCAGTTTTATCTTAAATATGTGTAATCCACACCATGCCTTTGTTGATAACATTTTCGCGACATTCCTATACCGCGTAACTTCTTGGTTCAGGCATGGTAAGTACTTGTTTACGTATCCAAATGACTTGCAACCAACCATCCACTCGCAAGTCTATTTTCTACGTCAGTGTCAAGAATCAATTAAAGTTATGTTATGCTAATTTATATTTGACACTTCGCGATCGACACGTGAGTTGTCAACGTTTAGGACTGGCAGTCTAATTTTTCTTCGCACACACATAGCTCGCAGCAAGTCGCTCGACCTCCTCGTGTATTTATTGGAAAACACCAACTCTATCATTTTAGTAGGATATCTAAGAGGGGTATCCGTGCACCCCTCCCCCCCCCCCCCCAGAACTAAACGAACCCAACTTTTTTAACTTCTTCATAATATGCTTAAAAACAATGAAGATGTTAACAAGAAAAAAAGTGGCCCCGAATAGGGAAAGTCAAGGTGGTCAAAAAAAAGCCCTTTCAAATTTTGTTGAGAGGTCCTTTTGTACTACCGTCACATTTTGACCTGTAACTTTCTGTATGGTCATCAGATTGGTATGAAAATTGGTAGTTTTCTTGCCAGTACTGTCCTACACATTTTGTTATAACAAATATATCCATATCAAAATGTATGTTGCAATGGCAACAGTTATCATGAATGAAAATCTAACTAGAATAGAAGAATTTCATATTTTTTTCAAAGAAAATTGCTTAGACATGAAAACAATCACTTCAGTATGAGTTTGATGCAATATTCATGGTGTTTAATGACATTTCCTATCCATTTGAAACATATACAACATATATTGATAAAAGGAACTCAATTATCTATTGCCATAGTAGCATGTTATTAGTATTGCAAACCTCTTGTTTTCGCATATTTTTTTTCTCTCAATTTCTCAGTTTTACACAGTAAGCATAATGAACTTCCTAATTTTAACCTGCAATTCTATGATAATCGACTATAAGAAAAAAAAAAGATGACGATGTTTGCCTCACTATGCCACACAATTTGATACATATTAGAATTTCTGTTGCCATGGCAACTGCTGGTAATACAATACCAGACCATACCACACCATGCAAACATATTCGTTTTCTAACATATTTTAAGGAACCCGTGCTAAATATTTTAGCACTAATTTTGTCTAACTGATGTGTGATACATGTAGGTATAAGTGACAACACATCTGTTATTTTTTAATTTTTTTCTCTTTTAAAGAAACGCACTCAACACGTGTTATATGCCCAAACACCATTGGAACAACTATAGAATACCCCACCACAAAAGTTGACCACATGTCCATTAGTTGACCAACGCTTCTCTAATGAAGCTGAATCCAAAGACTTAAGTTTTTTAGCTACCGTAAATCGTAATTCTAACCATAATCCTAACTTTAAGTTTAAACATAACCCTAACCACAACCCTAACCCTATGTGTTGGTCGTGTATGCACATAAGTCTATGTGGTAGGGTATTCTATAGTTAAGCCACACCATTTATCTAATGTACGATATAAAAGAGCAATTAATTATTTTTTTTTCCTTTTTCCCCCCTCTCTTTCTTTTTTACAATTCTTTACTTGTCATAAATCAGTGTCCCCTAACTTTTGAAAAGAGATTTATTAACATGTACCATCACCCCATCCTGACTCCCAGTCAGGATGGGGTGATGGTATATGTTGTAGGGGAGGTGAGATAGGTTAGGACTTTGTTGGTTGGATGGGATAATGGGGTAAAGAGGACATTACCCCCCTTCCCCTCCCCCCCCCCCCCTTCTTCTCTCTCTCTCTCTCGCTTCCTGGGTGTGCTGGTGCATATCTTGACAATTCATTTGCATTGGTCTCTACATTGGTCTCTACCACCTTCTCTACCACCTTCCCTTATCCAAAGCTTAAAGTCCGTTAAAATCCTAGGATAGTTAGAAGCATATTTGCTGTTACCGCCGTACCTGTACTGTGAGAGTACTGTGGCGCAGCCTACAGTATGGCCATTGTGTGGGAGTATCGAAAATTGGCTGGATGATGCGAGGTGGAGACGTCGATCGCTAGCGGCTAGGCTCTGGCCTGCGCCGATACACCGGCTGTCTAGCTCCCGGGCGCGGCGGCAGGCGTGGCAGTGCAGAGCTAGATAGAGACACCTCAGCTTTTCGTGCAGGTTGAAATTATGACGAGATGCCAGGCGCCTGATATTAATAATTATGTCTTCTTCTTCATCTTCTTCTTCTTCTTCAGGTTAGTCATGTGTCCTCAATCCTGAAGATTATTACATACGGCATGGTACAGCCACACGCCGGCATTAACACCTATATCAGTTATCACCACGTATTGAAAATTTGCTGTTAAACAGACGACCTTTGTAACAAGACTAGAAAATCCAGGAGAGAAGACGGTGAGAAAGAAATTGAAACGATTCAAGGAAATTAAAGTGGCGTAGAATGTAAGACTTTAATGAAAAAATGAGGTTATTTTTATTGTGATGACGTGATCAGTGATACTATGTACAATATAGGGTGATAACTGATATACCATGCCGGTGTGTGGCTGTATCCAGCTATATATGGTTCCGATACAATTTTTTAATGAGAAATAGACAGCATGTTAATGTACATGTATTTCATTGAATTTTTAATCAGGTGTTCATACAATGATTATGCTTATTTATGCATGTCTTCCACACAGAACGTAAACCTATTTCCTGCATACGAGAGGAAACCGACTACAATTCACTGTGCCATAAGGACGGTCAACGATTATGGTGGTAAGATACAATAAATGTACGTTTTGCATGTTAATTTTAAAATTAAGATATGCATTCATTAAAAAGGCTTTTGATTGTATTGTACCTGAAGTGATTTCATGTTTAATGGCAGTAAAGAAGCAATATTCAGGCATAACTCTAGCCCTCATCTCCCCCAGAACTCTGGGGCTGGACCGTAGCTGTGGTGGCATGTCCCTCTTATTTTGGCAGCTGTTTATAAATTTCCAACAACTGTTTTCTGTATTTCATTGACATGTTATACACCGATGCCTGCATTGATTATGCTCATTTTTGCGTGTGATGTACAATGAAGTTACTCAGATTTCTTGCGTACGAGATGAACACGACTACAATTCAGTGTGACATGCACTCCACCAAAGGACGGTCAAAGATTATGGTGGTAAGATACAATACATGTAGGGTTTCCATCTTAATTTTAAAATTAAGATATGTATTAATTAAAAAGGCTTTTGAATTATTAGAATAACAGTTGATTGTGTTGTACCTGAAGTGATTTCATGTTTCATGGCTGAACCGTCATGACCGTAGCTGTGGTGGCATGTCCCTCTTTATTTCTTATTTTGGCAGCTGTTTATAATTGTCAAGAACTGTTTTCTATATTTCATTGACATGTCATACATGTACACCGATCCCTGCATTGATGTTGAATTTGGTGTTGATACAATGATTATGCTTGCTTATACATGTCATCCACCGAGAACGTAAGCCTATTTCCTGCGTACGAGAAGAAAACGACTACAATTCAGCGTGCCGTGAACTCCACCACAGGACGGTGAAAGATTATGGTGGTAAGATACAATACATGTAGGTTTTTCATGTTAACATTAAAATTAAGATATGTATCAATGATTATGCTTAATTGTGCATGACATCCACAGAGAACGTAAGCCTATTTCTTGCGTACGAGAGGAAAACGACTACAATTCAGCGTGACGTGCACTCCACCATAGGACGGTCAAAGATTATGGTAATATCCTGGGTAAGATACAATACATGTAGGTTTTTCATGTTAATTTTAAATTAAGATATGTATTAATGATTAGTCGAGGGGATGTGTTGTTTAATGCGATCAGCCAACCGCTGAGAAGTACGGCCCACGTACCTGGCATCGCACCGGCACTGAAATTGGTAAATAACATTACTCAAGTGTTACAACAACTCAAGTGTTGCAACAACACATCCCCTCGACTATTCGGAACCGTACAACCAATCAGCGCACGCAGCCCGTCCGTGCCTGCAAATCTGAAATGCACGCTAACAGAGCAAAGATAGCCAAATGCGATTCAGCGATTGGTCTCCATTTGCTGAACAATCCAGCTTGCGCACAAAGCTATACCGACGATCAATTCTCAATTATGTCCCGGGCCAGAAGCTCAGCGCATTTACGCTTTCTGGAAGCTGCTTACATTCAATCGTATGAACCTCTTCTGTGCAGACAAAAGGAGTTCGTCCAAGCTTTGCGATTGTAATTTGTTATACACCTGCGTGATAACCTCATGAGTGCAGGTCGAAAAGCTTCGTTATCATGTCTCTTTTTCGTGCCATATTGAAATTTTGCAGTACCAAGAAATTGATTATGCTTAATTGTCCATATCATCCACAGAGAACGTAAGCCTATTTCCTGCGTACGAGAGGAAAACGACTACAATTCAGCGTGACGTGCACTCCACCATAGGACGGTCAAAGATTATGGTAATATCCTGGGTAAGATACAATACATGTAGGTTTTTCATGTTAATTTTAAATTAAGATATGTATTAATGATTATGCTTATTTTTGCATGTCATCCACAGAGAACGTAAGCCTATTTCCTGCGTACGAGAGGAAAACGACTATAATTCAGCGTGCTGTGAACTCCACCAAAGGACGGTCAAAGATTATGGTGAGTAGTATAAGGATAGACCTCATACCAGATTGACCTTTGACCATTGACCTCTGGTGCAACATTGCCCATGACGTCAGTATGGTGCAATACGGTTAAGCCATCATGGCGCAACATTACCCATGACGACAGTATGGTGCAATACGGTTACGTCATCATGGCGCAACATTACCCATGACGTCAGTATGGTGCAATACGGTTACGCCATCATGGCGCAACATTACCCATGTCTATAGACTGATTACCAGTCGATAGTGCCATTGCCATGCAATACGCCATATTCTATTTCAAGACCATGATGTCATCAATTGCGACATCTGTTGCAATCCGATTCGAAAAATAAATCTTTCTCTGCCTACCAGCAGATTTGACAAGAGGATTATCAACACTTTTTATCACATCATGACATCATGAGTTCGTTATGTCGAATGACATCATCGCGACGTATCGTTTACGTTGATTTCCAGTTCTAACCGGTAATGCGGCGACATTGCATCACGTATACATACCAGTATGTATACTGCGGATGAAAAGCTCGCTAATTCACCGGGAGGTGACACCGTCCCAGATTTGGACATGTAAGGGGATCGGTGTAAATTCGTTCGCCTATGGACAAGATCGGTGTCAGAGGTTATAGGTCGTCGTAACCCGGTGAGTGATGAGAAGGCCAAGTTTCTTACGTACCGTATCTCTTGATAGAGGGGTATGATGCGGGGCCTAGACAAGAAAATTCGTTTCGGTAATATTCTGCATGAGAAATAGGAATGCTAAAATGGTTGGGTGTGGCGATGAAAAGTGAAATGAAATTTCATATAAAAAAATAGGAGAAAAAGCAGTATAAAATTGAATCTCAGTCGGAATAATTATTCAACATTTACAGTTGGAAGGATCGACGTATGGTGCAATACGATTACGCCATCATGGCACAACATTACCCATGTCTACATTACATCACCAATCCTATTTGAAAAAAATGTTTCTCCGATTACCAGTCGATAGTGCCATTGCCATGCAATACGTCATATTCTATTTCAAGACCATGATGTCATCAATTGCGACATCCGTTGCAAACCTATTTGAAAAAAAAAATGTTTCTCCTATTACCAGTCGATAGTGCCATTGCCATGCAATACGTCATATTCTATTTCAAGACCATGATGTCATCAATTGCGACATCCGTTGCAATCCGTTGCAATTTGAAAATAAATCTTTCTCTGCCTACCAGCAGATTTTTCAAGCGGCTTGTCAGAGAATATGTGTATGGTGCAATCGATGTGAAAGGGGTATAAAGGATTGGAGATATAGGGCTCATTCATTCATTTACTCGACCAGAGCTCTCCATACCTCTACCACCCAGGGTTGCACGATGGTGATAGCATTGTGGATGGTGTTTGCGATTTGGAAAGTACCTTTGTGTTGTTTTGACTATTGGAATTGTATCGAAGAGGTGTTTAAAGAGTGGGAGGAAAAAAAGACGATCGCAAAATACCGACAATCATGAGTCAAACAGGGTGGACTGCCGAGGATGAGGCGACGTTTCGTCTACTTCAGGAGCGAAGGATGAGAGCGAGAGAGCGGCAAATGCAGGCGAGAGCCCAGGTGGTGGGGAGGATGCGAGACAACCCGCAGATGGAAGATGAACGGGGGGAATATGGAGGGACACGATGGGAGTGAAAACCAAGGTATGTTGCAATGTAATGATAAAGGGTGGGGGTTGAGTCTGGATGTATCATGTATAACAGGCCTAAGTCCCTCCCATCGGGATCTGAAATGGATATATAATTACCCGCAAAAAGTTTTCTTGAACAGTTATATCTTGTATCGGGGGATCATAAAGTGAAAACTCCTTTTTCACTCTTGTTCATTTCAATTTTATGCAAACTTTTTAACGATGTTGGTCACGATGTGGATATTATTCGCATGGTGGAGGGAGCCGTGTATCGGAAGCCCTTATTGGACACGATTGGGGGAAACGTGGGTGTCAGTGAGCGAAGAACAGAGAAGGAAAGAGGATACCGCCGATTTGGCCTTTGAGGGGAATCGAATGCATGCTGATATAAAAAAATATAATGGAAGATCGCAAGAACGTGGAATATGAACCAACATTGTGTGATTGAATTATGGGGCGAGCTTCTATTACATGTCAGTGTTAACGATGAATTGCCATTTCACTTATCAGAGATAACTAAATGAGTTACATATTAACAGAACGACGATCATTGAATTAAAAACTACATGTGATTGTAATATGATTGTATATTGCTATAGGACTATCGTGATAAACGAGGTATTCGATGAAAGGGCTCGGATTTAAATGACACCAAGCAAATATTTGTATTTTTAATTTTCTAATTATTCTTAGATGATCAGGGAGCTGGTGATCTGTTCCACCCCAATTTAGACGAAAGGAATCGGGAAGTTGGTGATAACCACAGCGAGGACATGTTTGATCCCAATTTAGCCATGTTGGAAGAGGACGTTGTGCTGGACGAGGATTCGATGAAAGGGCTCGGATTTAAATGATGACACGAAGCAAATATTTGTATTTTTAATTTTTTAATTATTCTTAGATGATCAGGGAGCTGGTGATCTGTTCCACCCCAATTTAGACGAAAGAAATCGGGAAGTTGGTGATAACCACAGTGAGGACATGTTTGATCCCAATTTAGCCGCGTTGGTGTTTCCTGCTGTTGTTAGAGGACGTCGTGCTGGAGACCATGCGTCAATTTTATCGCGTCATCACGGCCCCTACGACGTCGAAACGGAGATGCTGGCCTACTGCCACAGCGACGTGGATATTCTGATGAGGGGGTGCATGACCTTTCGCAAATCCTTCATCGAAGCCTCCGGGATCGACCCGTACAAAGATGACGTCACCATCGCGTCGGCATGCAGCCGGGTCTACCGCACACGATTCATGCCAGAAGGGACCATCGCGTTGATACCCCCGCAGGGGTACACCCCCAAACACAACCAGTCTGTGAAGGCCATGGGGTGGCTGAACACGCCGTACGAATTTTACGGCTGCCTCTGGCACGGCTGCCCCAATTGCTTCAAAAGGAGAGACACTCCGGTCCCGGGAACGGAGGAATCCGTGGAGAGCATGTACCAAAAGACCCTAGAGCGTCAAAAATGGATCGAGAAAAAGGGTTATGTCGTGGAGGCCATCTGGGAGCACGACTTTCCACGCCAACTGAAAGAGAATCCCGACATGTGTCGATTCTACAAAGAAAAATCGCGTACCTGGACGTGTGTAGCCTGTACCCCTGGGTCAACAAGGTCGGGAAGTATGGTCAAGGTCATCCGGAAATCATCACCGAGAACTTTAAAGATATCGGAGGATACGAAGGTCTGATCAAGTGCCAGCTCTTGCCGCCGAGAAAACTCTATCATCCCGTAATCCCCTATCGCCCTCCCGGCCCGACCTCGAAATTGATGTTCGCCTTGTGTCGAACGTGCGCCATCGAAAAGCAGCAGACCCCCTGCACCCACAACGCCGAGGAAAGGATGCTCGAAGGAACCTGGGTGACGGACGAGGTCAAGTACGCTTTGACTAAAGGATACGTTCTGGGCAGGGTATTCGAAGTGTGGCATTTCTCCGAGACAACGCAATACGACCCCGAGACCAAGACGGGTGGACTCTTTTCCGGCTATATCAATACGTTCTTGAAGGTCAAGCAAGAGGCGAGCGGATGGCCGGCAGAATGTCAATTCCCCGTGCCCGAGGCCATCCGAATAAGCCGGGAGCGCTATCTGAAAGCGTACTTGGAGAAGGAAGGCGTCGAATTGGACCCCAACAACATCAAGCATAATCCAGGCATGTTTTTGGTTTATTCTAGTTTTTTCATAAAATTTACTTTAAACAATAGTCAGTCATACTAAAATATTCATTCTTAAACCTCGAGAAAAAATTGATAATAATAATGAACTCTTCTGAATAGTCCGTGGACTTATGGGTATTCACTTATTTATCCTTTATCTTCAGGTCTGCGAGCCGTTGGTAAATCCTAAAGCCTCGGCAACACGAACGTGGTGATTGCCGCCTACACCACGGCACACGCCAGGCTGAAATTGTACAGTTTTCTGGACATTTTGCAAGACCGCGTGCTGTACTACGACACCGACTCCGTCATCTTCATCGACAGAGAGGGCGCCCCCAAAGTTCAGACGGGCAATTTTTGGGGGATATGACGGACGAACTGACGTCCTACGGAGAAGGGAGTTACATCGAAGAATTCTGCTCGGGCGGGAGCAAGAATTATGCCTACAGGGTATTTGAAGGGGATTCTGGAAAGTATTCCACCGTGTGCAAAGTCCAGGGCATCACGCTCAACTTTGAAAGTCTCAAATCAAAGGAGCAGCTGGTCACCAGAACGGAACAGAAGGTTCACCGGGTGGTGTTCGATAAACGCGTGAAATTGCCGGACTACAACACGCTTCCGTACGGTTACTAAATGAATGTTGGGAAGTGTTACATTGTGAAGGAATAAAAGGTGATCCTCGCACATCACGCTCAACTTTGAAAGTCTCAAATCCATGGTGTGCGATGGGAAAGCGGCCAATGTCATCACCGATCCCAGACGCATAACTCGTACCAAGAAGGGGCAGGTATATATGAGACTGTCTTTACCGCGAGGTTTAGTTTTAATCATGGACGTACGAATCAAGACACCGTTTAGGATGATTCTGGCAGGACCGTCCATGTCGGGCAAAACGACCTTGTTAAGGAAACTGCTGATGAACGGAGAGACCCTGTTTGACCGACAATTCATCAAAATACTCTGGTGTTATAGGCAATATCAACGGGAGATGTTTCCCAAAATTCAAAGGGAAATCCCAAATGTCGAATTTTACAAAGGATTGCCCGAATCTCCTGGTGCTCGACGATCTCATGTTCGACGCGTCCAAAGATGAACGTGTTACCAAACTCTTCGCCGTTCATTCTCATCATTTGAACGCCTCCGTGGTCCTCTTGACCCAGAATCTTTTTCACAAAGGATCTCAGAGTCGCAGCATCAGCTTAAACGCGGACATCCTCATTCTCACGAAAAATACAAGGGACAGATCTCAAATCCAATACTTGGCCAGACAACTCGCCCCAGACAGACCCAAATTCATCAAGACGCCACCGCGATCGGAACGTCTCTTTGGCTAAGAAGAAGAAGCTCGTGCAACAACAAGGAGGTTTTCTGTCGTTGTTGGCTGCTCCGTTGCTGGGTATCCTCGGCGATCTAGTCATCGGGGGTATAAAAAAGGCTGCTGCAAAGCATAAGAGGAGCCTGAGAAACACCAAACCAATCAGAAGCAGTTTGACACGTCGATAAAGAAGATGGTCCTCGTACCCCAGGAAATTGCCCAGCAATTTTCACATTCTCATCATTCCAGCCAGCAGCCCACCTACCAGGGTTTGGATAATCTCGACACGCAGATGCAAACTATTTTGAGACGGGACGATATTCCTCTCGACCAAAAAGCAAAGCTCTATCAGCAGGCCCTTTTGGGGTACATCACCTTGCACCAGAAATTGAACCAACCCGTGGCGGTAACCGTTCAAGATGCGGAAATGGCGCCCTCACCCGTTCAGGATCCGCAGCCTCAGATGGGATGGGAAGACAAAGTTCTCGGAGGAATCACCAAATCTCTCCAAGGGAAGGGCAAGCGGTTGGTTCGACTCATTCAGACGGAAGGAGGAGGCGCGCTAAGCTTTAACCATAAAGGAGAGTTGGTCAAAAACGGAGAGGTGCTCAAAAACGGAGAGGTGCTGCCTGGAACCCACGCCTTGGATCTCGTCAAGGACATCCTGTCTCGATCGAGACCGGGGAAGACACGGCCGAGAGGGTGGAGCGAATTTGCTCTCGCACTTTCGCACCTTAACCCTCCCCGCGATCTGATCACCGACGGTGCCAGCTGGGAATTGATGCAGCCGGAGACTCTCCAAGACACCGGGGAATTTTCAACGCCCACGCCCAAAAGGGGGTCGGCCAAAAGAAGACATAAAAGGGAGAAGACGACGTGGGGTTCGATCAATCAGTATTCTGAAGAGTAGCAGGAAGAGTCATTCATCCCTAAGAGGTTATACAACGCATTAAATAAAGATGTCACGGTTACAATTACCCACTTTGGGTCTTCAGCTTCGAAGATTACGGTGTCTCTTGGCCTGCTGCAGAGGGACCATTACAATCAGGAATGCGGACGATGTCGACGGACGAGAGGTTGGACAAAATTTACCGCGACGCAAGTCACCCTGGAAGTTTCGGTGGAGCCGAAAATCTGAGCAGCCAAGAAGGAGGGTCTAAAAGTCACGAGGCGTCGAGTCAAGGAATTTCTCCAGGGGCTTCCGACATACACCAAGCACAAACCCGTTCGAAAGAGGTATCCTCGCAATAGGGTATACTCACACGGTATTGATTTCATCTGGCAGATTGATCTCGTCGATTTCATCTTGACCGTCATCGACGTTTTCCACTCCTTTATATGCAATGCTTTTGACGACGCCTGATTTTTAAAATTCGTTTGTTACCCTCTAACCTCTTTACGAGACGGATGTCTTTCCGCATGGTGCCAGTTAACTTTTTCTTCTTCCACGAACGACGTTGACTCCGTTTTTGAGATGTTTTTCTGCGTCGAGCCATCGGGACTACAAATAATTCGGAGCCTTTCGTTTGAAGTGGAGCGTTTGAAGTGGAGCTTTCCAGTTGAATGACCGTAGAGCGTCTTCCAGACTTTCAATTCGTTCTCATCCGTGACCTCTCTGGGGGCCATGCGGATAGTTCGGTGTTTCCTGCTGTTGTACGAGGCGGCCAAGTCCTGCAATACGTCGGTCCATCGTCGGGTGTTTTTGTCCGTGAAATAACGGAATAGGCGATTCTTGATAGTTTTGTTGTTGGTCTCGTTATTTGTGCTGTAAAAGGTGATGTCGTTTTTTTCAGCAAAGCTTGAAAATTTGAATTTGAATTCCGTGCCTTGGTCCGCGTGCACTTTGTAAGGGTAACGACCTTCTTTCAAAATACTTTTGAATGCCTTCACCAGGCTAATGCCCGTCTTATTCTTCAACGGGACCAGCCAACAGTATTTGCTGAATACGTGGACTGTTGTGGAACCCGTCAAAGAGGGCGCGGTGTACCCGTTTTCAAAGGCTCGCCGTCCCAGAGAGGTCATGGTCATGGGAAGCCGTGAGCGCGGGCATACAGGCTGGTCTCACATCCACCGCCGATAAACTCTCTGGAAAATCCAAACCCTCTCGTAAAAGAAAGCGTCCCCAGAATAAAAAGGCAGAGGGTGCGAAGTGAGCACGGAAAGACACCATAAAAGGAACACGAACGCCCTCATCGGGTCTCACTCGCAAAAAGCAACCAAACGTCGCACATCCACTCCCAAGTTTGACGACATTCTTCGACTAGACGCCATGGCTCTCGTACACGAAAAAAGCTGTCCCTGCACGACCAGCGCTCTCGATCTCTTCACGGTACCCCCGACCCAGTTGACGGTGGAAGACGGCTACGCCGTGGACTATCATCCCATTGCCAGCATAGACAGCGGACCCATCGAGTTTTTTGTGTCGGGAAGCGGGACGGAATACATCGACCTCGCCAAGACGTATCTTCAGGTGAAAGCGAGCGTCGTGAAATCCAATGGAGCGGATCTGGCAGCCGCGGACAAAGTCGGCCCGGTAAACCTTTTCATGCAGTCCCTCTTCAGCCAGGTGGACATCAACCTGAACGAAAAGATCGTGACGCCCTCCATGCCCACCTACCCCTACCGGGCTTACGCCGATGTCATGCTGAACTACGGGCCCGCAGCCCTCAAATCTCTCTACACGATGAGCCTGTTTCAATGGGACACCCCGGGCAACATGGATGTTGCGGAGCCATCCCCAGAAGATGACGATGCCCCTGAAAACGAGGGATTGAGTGCGAGGTACAACTATTCGAAAAATCCATCCGTCACAAGGATGCGTTCAGCTTCATGACCAACACCCCGGCATCCGGATACTGCATCAAGATCGAAAGCTGTACCCTCTTTGTCAGGAAGATCAAAGTGTCCCCTTCGACGGTCTTGGCCCACGAGAGGGCGTTGGAACAGACCACGGCCAAGTATCCCATCGATCGAGCGGTCACCAAGGTGATCTCGGTCTCAGCGGGTCAGATGTCTCTCCAGCAAGACCACGTGTTCCTCGGTCAGTTGCCGAAGAAGGTGATCGTGGCCATGGTGGATCATCGGGCATTCAATGGGAATTACGAGAAGAACCCCTTCAACTTTCAACATTTCAAGACCAATTACCTGGCTCTGGATGTAGACGGAAAGCTGGTACCCAGCAAACCTTTCCAGCCGGACTTTGAAGGAGGAGGTGCCGGAAAAGAATACATGCGGGAGTACTACACCCTCTTCTCGGAGCTTAATAAGCTCGAAATGCAGCCCGAACTCTACATTTCCCGGGATGACTATGGTAAAGGGTATACCATGTTTGCTTTCGATCTGACACCCACCGGCAATTCGGAAGAATCTTCGCCCTGCGTAAGAACGGCAATCTCCGCCTGGATATCCATTTCAAGGAGCCGCTACCCAGCACCATCAACATTATCGTCATCGGAACATTCGAGAACGTGATAGAAATCGACAGAGCCAGGAACGTCCTGTACGATTTCAGCGTGTAAAGATGAACAGCAAGGATATCGACAATGCCCTTCGCAATGACAAGCGCACCTCCCCCGTTTTTGCGGGGGTTTACCCTTCCGACATGCTGCCGATGGATAAAATCAACTACCCGTCCGCGTTCGTCGTCAACCTAGACAACAGTCGTCAGGAGGGTTCGCACTGGATTTCCATTTTCTTCCATCCAACATTGCACAATTTCTTCATCGCCATACGCTCAAGGGACGCACCAGACGGAATAGCAGACAATTACAGAGTTTTTTCTCCACGGTCTGCGGGGCCTATGCCATTTTTTATATCATGCACCGGGTTCGGGGAACCCCCATGGACACCATTATTGACAAGTTTGATGTCAAAGATAAGGGATACAATGACCGTCATGTTCAACAATTCGTGAACAAGCATACCAATCGTCAGCACCCGATGTTAGACACCAAGTTTGTGCGCGAGCAGTTTGCCCGTGCCCTTTACAATAACCGATAGACGAGATTTATGACAATGTGACATAGCTTTGTATATACATTTTCATCATGACTCTCTGTACATATTACTAAAAGAAAATAAGAATGATCAATAATAATTTTTTTTTAAATCTATGGAAATGCGTTCAGCCGCGCTGTTTGTCTATAGAGATTGAATAAATATTTAAAATAGGTTAAGTGTAACTATATATCGACATTGTTAATTTTTTCTATGTATATACTTTTCCTAATGATATGATAACGATTTTTTAGAAAGGAAAAGCTTCGTATTTATGATGTAGTCGAATTTTGCCCTGTTGAAAACGGTGTGTGTTAACATCTTTGTCGAATTCAAATGCGTTATTATATCTTTTAAAAAAATTCTCACGTTTGACTAATGAACATATTTTCCCATGTATCTGCTCTTATTCTTTAAAGCGCTCTGAAACCAAGCCTTGTGTATTGGACGTTGTATAAGCAACTATATTGTATTAATCTCCAACGTGTTAACCAATTTTATTATTAATCTTTATTAAACGGTTTGCTTAGTCTCCAATGACTCGCGTTGTTTAATAGTCGTTATTACGTTGCCCGTTTATGAACACAGAATAGTAAAGTATGTTGGAGTGTATTAGCGATGTGAGAGAAAATGAGAGAGTAAGATAGAGGAACGCGTGAGAGGTAAAGGTGAAATAGAGAACATGTATAGCCATAATAAAAGTATGTGTCTGTGTGTATGGGAGGTTGCGCGTGTCTGTGTCTGTCTGTCTGTTTTGTATGATGTATAAGAGACATTGAAACAGGTGCGGCCAGAGGTATAATGAAAGGAGACAGAGGCGAAGGAGTAGAAGCCGGCATGAGTGTTTGTCCATGGGTTCTATTCCACGGCTGCACCATCTCCTTTCATGAACTACGCCCTCTCTCTTTTATTTGTATAAATTTTCTCTCTTTTCGTTAAGTTCGCATCCAGCGGCACACTTTTTTCCTCATTCAAACTCATGCATTTTATAACCATTTTCCGGACGCCACGCCCTCCCTCTTTCATTCGACTATTTCTTCTCGCTCTAAATCTCGCAACATCTCTTTCACCTCCAGCCCTCCCTCTTTCATTCGTCTATTACACATTCAGGTTCGCATAACAACGTTGGTTTTATGTTCGAAAAGTGTAGTGGAACCTCATTCCAATCCTCCTGTGAATTGTTTTTATTCATAACCAGTGCAACAATGCAATTGCGTTGTTCACACACATTTCAACGGATGACGTGTCCAGCCTCATGGAATATGGAACCAGAACGTAGATATTTCCCGTATTCCATGAACAAGCAGGGTGTAACTAATATTATCTTTTACAAAACCATTTCACTCCAGCCAATATATATTTCACTCTTAACAAATACATTTCACTTTTCACAAAATTTCATTTCACTTTTCCCCAAAATACATTTCACTTTTCACAAAAATTCATTTCACATTTTACAAAATTACATTTCACTTTTAACATAACTTTATTTCACTTTTTCACAAAAATCCTTTTCACTTTTAACAAAATTTCATTTAACTTTTCCCAAAAATACATTTCACTTTTAACAAAATTCATTTCACTCTTTACAAAATTACATTTCACTTTTAACAAAATATTATTTCACTTTTTCACAAAAATCGTTTTCACTTTTAAAAAAATTTCATTTCACTTTTCCCCAAAATACATTTCACTTTTCCCAAAAATACATTTCACTTTTCATAAAATTTCATTTCACTTTTCATCCCCACATCCAACCATTTTAGCATTCCTATTTCTCATGCAGAATATTACCGAAACGAATTTTCTTGTCTAGGCCCCGCATCATACCCCTCTATCAAGAGATACGGTACGTAAGAAACTTGGCCTTGTCATCACTCACCGGGTTACGACGACCTATAACCTCTGACACCGATCTTGTCCATAGGCGAACGAATTTACACCGATCCCCTTACATGTCCAAATCTGGGACGGTGTCACCTCCCGGTGAATTAGCGAGCTTTTCATCCGCAGTATACATACCTATGATGCAATGCTAAAAATAACGCGTGATGCAATGTCGCCGCATTACCGGTTAGAACTGGAAATCAACGTAAACGATACGTCGCGACGATGTCATTCGACAAAACGAACTCATGATGTCATGATGTGATAAAAAGTGTTGATAATCCTCTTGTCAAATCTGCTGGTAGGCAGAGAAAGATTTATTTTTCGAATCGGATTGCAACAGATGTCGCAATTGATGACATCATGGTCTTGAAATAGAATATGGCGTATTGCATGGCAATGGCACTATCGACTGGTAATCGGAGAAACATTTTTTTTTTTTCAAATAGGTTTGCAACGGATGTCGCAATTGATGACATCATGGTCTTGAAATAGAATATGACGTATTGCATGGCAATGGCACTATCGACTGGTAATCGGAGAAACATTTTTTTCAAATAGGATTGGTGATGTAATGTAAACATGGGTAATGTTGCGCCATGATGACGTAATCGTATTGCACCATACGTCGATCCTTCCAACTGTAAATGTTGAATAATTATTCTGACTGAGATTCAATTTTATACTGCTTTTTCTCCTTCTTTTTTATATGAAATTTCATTTCACTTTTCATCGCCACACCCAACCATTTTAGCATTCCTATTTCTCATGCAGAATATTACCGAAACGAATTTTCTTGTCTAGGCCCCGCATCATACCCCTCTATCAAGAGATACGGTACGTAAGAAACTTGGCCTTCTCATCACTCACCGGGTTACGACGACCTATAACCTCTGACACCGATCTTGTCCATAGGCGAACGAATTTACACCGATCCCCTTACATGTCCAAATCTGGGACGGTGTCACCTCCCGGTGAATTAGCGAGCTTTTCATCCGCAGTATACATACCTATGATGCAATGCTAAAAATAACGCGTGATGCAATGTCGCCGCATTACCGGTTAGAACTGGAAATCAACGTAAACGATACGTCGCGACGATGTCATTCGACAAAACGAACTCATGATGTCATGATGTGATAAAAAGTGTTGATAATCCTCTTGTCAAATCTGCTGGTAGGCAAAAAAAGATTTATTTTTCGAATCGGATTGCAACAGATGTCGCAATTGATGACATCATGGTCTTGAAATAGAATATGGCGTATTGCATGGCAATGGCACTATCGACTGGTAATCGGAGAAACATTTTTTTTTTTTCAAATAGGTTTGCAACGGATGTCGCAATTGATGACATCATGGTCTTGAAATAGAATATGACGTATTGCATGGCAATGGCACTATCGACTGGTAATCGGAGAAACATTTTTTTTCAAATAGAATTTAATAGAAGAAATGAGATTTTATTCAATAACAGATTCATTCGTGTGGATGGCAAAACTGTATTCATAGAAAGTCTGTTTCTCAAGAATATTTATAAAATACATCATAT
The DNA here is from genome assembly GCA_025617745.1 of Heliocidaris erythrogramma. Taxonomy (NCBI): domain Eukaryota; kingdom Metazoa; phylum Echinodermata; class Echinoidea; order Camarodonta; family Echinometridae; genus Heliocidaris; species Heliocidaris erythrogramma. The sequence goes on along the minus strand of CM046863.1, from coordinate 27,587,720 downwards.
TGTTAGTAGACAAGGGGATTTGAAACCGTTCAGCGAAATTAAAACATTGGGTCTAGATAATTCTGAAATTATTATATTACAACAATTGTTTCATTCAATTCCGGTTACGTGGATTCCCTTCTTAAACAAAAATGATTTTCCTGATGAGGACAAAGATTTAAGATTAGATTTTCTTCTTTACGGACGAACTTGCACTTTGAGTGAAATTACGTCAAAGCGAGTATATACCTTTTTATTGAATACGAGAACAGAGAAGAGTTCAGCCATACGCAATCTTGAAGATCTGTATAATGTTACAGGAAAAGAATTACAATATATTTTCTTGACACCAAGAAGGTCAACTCTGAATAATAGGTTAAGGGAATTTCAGTTCAAACTTTTATATAACTTAGTCTATACCCATCAGCACTTGTTTACTTTTAAAATAGCAGGAGATAATTTATGCTCATTTTGTAAACTAGAAGAAGAGACATATGAACATCTGTTTTTCGCATGTCCTAAAGTAAGAAATTTATGGAGAGAATGTGGAGATCTATTTGACGATAAAGAGTTAAGAAACATCAATTGGAAAGGAGTACATGTAGGAATACAAACATCTAATTATAAAAGAGACATGCTGACAAATCACATTATAATTTTAATAAAATACATGTTATTTACCTGTAGTAAAAAGAATGAACTACCTCCCACGTCACAATACATTGTTAGTAGTGTAAAAGATAGTGAAAAGGAAGAAGAAAAAAAAAACTAGCTGAACAAAAAGGAACATTACATAAGCATTACAAAAAATGGGAGAAAATACAGTGAATGGTCGCTTATATAGCAGGTGTAACATATTAGCTTGACAGTCTGAGCTCTATTCGAGGGTGTTGGGGGAGGGGGGGGGGTGGGGACCATCCTTTCTTGTATTTATTTTGGAGGTTGTTTTCATATGACTTTATTTGGTCTTTTATTTGGTTTTATGTTAAATATACGGATATATACGCATGTGTATGTGTATATATATATATATATATATGTATATATGTATGTCTGTATTTCCATTCACGGTTTATGTGATTTTATATATCAGTATAATATGTTATTTATTTGTATAATATTATAATTCATATCACTTTGATGCAATTTCGACTCTGATACATCGTAATGTGTTGAGCTCCGATTTAATTATGTTATACGTAGCACGACTCTAAGTTGCAAAAATATTACTTGTTAATCTGATATGAATAGTGATATGAGTTACATGTTACATTGATTGCTTTTTGAATGGAAAATAAATATTACTAAAAAAAAAAAAAAAATAGGATTGGTGATGTAATGTAAACATGGGTAATGTTGCGCCATGATGACGTAATCGTATTGCACCATACGTCGATCCTTCCAACTGTAAATGTTGAATAATTATTCCGACTGAGATTCAATTTTATACTGCTTTTTCTCCTTTTTTTTATATGAAATTTCATTTCACTTTTCATCGCCACACCCAACCATTTTAGCATTCCTATTTCTCATGCAGAATATTACCGAAACGAATTTTCTTGTCTAGGCCCCGCATCATACCCCTCTATCAAGAGATACGGTACGCAAGAAACTTGGCCTTCTCATCACTCACCGGGTTACGACGACCTATAACCTCTGACACCGATCTTGTCCATAGGCGAACGAATTTACACCTATCCCCTTACATGCAGTGGCGGCACCAGGGGGGGGCATGGGGGGGCATTTGCCCCCCCAGTCAGAAGCTTTGCCCCCCCACTTGCCCCCCCAATAATTTTCGGAGTGAAAAAAATTTAAAGGGTGAAGAAGTTGTTTTTGTACGCCATTGCCCCCCTTTTTCTTTTTTTCCTTTGCGCCGTCCTTTTTTTTTTTTTTTTTTGCTTGTCAGGGAATTATGGAGGGAAACTGGGCCCCATAACCCCTATACTGAGCGTTTTTTGGAAGTTTGGCAAAAAAAAATTTTTTGTCCCTACCCCCCCCCCCCCCCCCCCCCCCCCCCCCCCCCCCCCCCCCCCCCCCCCCCCCCCCCCCCCCCCCCCCCCACTGAGCGACTTTTTGAGAAGCTGGCGAGACCAAAAAAATACGGGTCTACGTTTTGACATATTTTGACACATATTCATATTTGTACCCCCTATTTTACTCAATCCTGCATCTGCCCCCCAACATTTTCTTTTGCCCCCCACTTGCCCCCCCACTTTAAAAATCCTGGTGCCGCCACTGCTTACATGTCCAAATCTGGGACGGTGTCACCTCCCGGTGAATTAGCGAGCTTTTCATCCGCAGTATACATACCTATGATGCAATGCTAAAAATAACGCGTGATGCAATGTCGCCGCATTACCGGTTAGAACTGGAAATCAACGTAAACGATACGTCGCGACGATGTCATTCGACAAAACGAACTCATGATGTCATGATGTGATAAAAAGTGTTGATAATCCTCTTGTCAAATCTGCTGGGCGTTGTGGCGTGCGCCTGTAATCCAGCTACCAGTGGAAGTTACAAACTGATTCAGCGGACCCAGGTTCGAGACTGAGTCACGTCTTTCGAATGGTGACGTTAAAGGTCGGTCCCAGACGTAAATAATCATATCTGATTGATACACGTCTGTAAAAACCCAATTACACACACACACACTCTGCTGGTAGGCAGAGAAAGATTTATTTTTCGAATCGGATTGCAACAGATGTCGCAATTGATGACATCATGGTCTTGAAATAGAATATGGCGTATTGCATGGCAATGGCACTATCGACTGGTAATTAGTTGATAGACATGGGTAATGTTGCGCCATGATGGCGTAACCGTATTGCACCATACTGACGTCATGGGTAATGTTGCGCCATGATGACGTAACCGTATTGCACCATACTGTCGTCATGGGTAATGTTGCGCCATGATGGCGTAACCGTATTGCACCCTACTGACGTCATGGGTATTGTTGCGCAATGATGACATAACCGTATTGCATCATGGTGGTGCAATGACACGATGACGTCATGAGGTCAAAGGTCAAGGGTCACCAGAGGTCAAAGGTCAAAGGTCAATCTGGTATGAGGTCTATCCTTATGCTACTATGGTGGTAAGATACAATACATGTAGGGTTTTCATCTTAATTTTAAAATTAAGATATGTATTAATTAAAAAGGCTTTTGAATTATTAGAATAACAGTTGAATTTGTTCTTTATTGATTACGCTCATTTTTGTATGTGATGCACAATGAAGTTACGCAGATTTCTTGCGTATGCAGCGTGCCGTGAACTCCACCAAAGGATGGTCAACGATTATGGGAATGCCCGCCAAATTGATATTTCAATTATCCTGCATGTGTATGTGTAGATTCTCAATATACGTACGTGTGTAATGTGCAATGGTAAACAATGAGACATGACTTGTGTATGCATAGTAGCTACAATGTATATACCAGTCCCACCTGTGTTAAATGGTGTACTCCAAAGCAATGGGAGAGTGTTTTCCGATTTGAATCGTGATTTTTTTAGGTTAATATTTGTCTTGAGTTTCAATATTTAAAGCAAAAAATGAAATTATTTTTGTGGAGTTTATTTCCCTGAATTTTTCCCGCATTTAGTGTAAAACATTGTTACTTTTAGTGCAAAGCACCATGTACAAATGTTTAGCCTGCTGCTGTAGCTCTAGGGTATAATTATGTTGAGGTGCCTGATGCCTGAACTCGGGGGGGGGGGGGAGAGAAGCCAGCAATAACTGCCTCAGTGAACTGCTGGATTTGAAAGTTTTCACTCATGGTAACAGTTTAATTTTTCATCTTCTAGGGGCATACTGCAGTTTATATTTGATTATAACTTTATCTCAACATATTTTGGGTAAGATGGTTGACATTTCCTTTGCAAATGAAACCCCAGAATATGAATTTGCATGTTTGGGGTTGATATTTTTACTAAAACCATTTCACATGACATGTTCTGAATTTTCATCAGAAATTCTGACTTCTGAACATCAGATGTTGGCAGGTCTGCACATGCATGCCTTAAACACGAGTTCCCTGATCGCTTAAATATTCAAATGGTTGAATTTTAATGCTACGTTGCATGGGTTGGAATCCCATGAAGTTCAAAGTATCACCTCCGAACTTTCATTTGTGGCAACAGCATGAAATGAGACCAAAGCGTTATACGCGATTTAAAGTCGTAATGAATAACATTTATCATAAGTAGTTTTTATCATAATCATTATCATTTTATTATCATTATTATGATAGCACTATTGATGATAACATGTTGGAAGGTGACAGATTATTCCATAATGAACATAAGAATAATGATAAAGACACAAATTATTGTCATTCTTATTAATTTTGTTATGAGTATTATTACCATCTTTATTATAAACATATTTATATTAGAATTATGATCACCATTATCTTTATTATTAGTAGTTCTAGTAAGCATTTTGGTCACTTACTGGTACTTGTTTAAATAATCATGCATGTTTAATGCTAGTGCTTTATGTATATCTTAATTGGATATCTTAAATGGATGGAAGAAATAATAAAAGAGTGAAATAATGAAATATTGAAGATGATCTTTTCCATAATGAACATAAAAATAATAGATGGATAAAAATTATAAAAGAATTAGAGTTAGATGAATGGAGGCAATGGATGTAAGAAATCATCAAAGATTGGAATGATAAAATATTGGAAGGGTTAGATTATACATGTATATTAAAGGAAAATAAAATTATTATTAAGACACAAATATTTATTTTCATTCTTGTTATTAGTTTTGTTGACATGAGTATTATCATTATTATAAACATTTATGCATAGAGGTCATTGTTTACTTGAAAATGGCTGGTTATTTCTGATCTGGCAATAGCGGAGGCAGAAATCTTCATTTGATGTATTGTACATTCCTTCTCTACCTGATTACAGAGATAGAAGGATGGATGATACAGAAGAATGGAAGGATATAAATATGGATGGATGGAATGATAGAAACTGACATGATACATAGATGGAGGGATGAACTGAAAGAGGATACAGGGAGAGATGAGATGATATGACGGAAGAGTGAAAGGTCACAGAGAGAGAATAATTAAAGGATATACATGTATAAAGATGGATGGATAGATTGAAGGGAAATAGAAAAACTTAACAATAGAAAGATGATTAAAGCATGAAGATTACAGAGATATAGAAGGATGGATGATATAGAAGGAAAATAGAAGGATAATAAATTACTTCAATTTGATTGGGTTAGGGTTAGGGTAAAAAAAATATAAATGACTTCAATCTTTTCTTGCATATTCCAACAGGGTAACACTAAACCTAATTGAAAAAAAAAAAAAAAGGTAAAAAAAATAAATAAATTAGGCTGCAGGGCTACAAAGCAGTCTTTTGGGGAAACACAAAAGTCATTTTAGGGGTACGTCCACTTAAAGGTCTGTGTACCCCAAAATAGACATGTACCCTAAAAAAGACTGTATGTACCTTTAATTAGACTCGGGCCCTGAAAAACGACTTCTTTGTTTCCAAAAAAAAAACGTCCGTAACCCCCCAAAAAGACCATCATGTAACCTGAAATAGACTAATTTGTATCCCCAAAAAGACATGTACCTCAGAAAAGACATTTATGTATCTCAAAATAGCCATGTACCCCAAAATTGTCGGGTACATAATGTAAAAAAAATCACATAATTTCTTTATTTCTTCATATTTTACCAGGATTTTTTGATATTTTGTAGTTGACGTGTGCCTCTTCGCACCGGCACCAGTTTTTTGTACGTTTTTCCGTTCCATCATAATGATATCATCGGTTTAACCGTCAAAGACACGCGCGTGTCCTTTTTCTACTGAGTATGGTTCCCGCATAGGGTAAGGAAAACGCTACAATACATGTAGTTTTTCATCTCAATTTTAAAATTAAGATATCTATTAATTAAAAAGGCTTTTGAATTATTAGAATGACAGTTGAATGTGTTGTAACTGAAATGATTTCACGTTTAATGCAGAAAATAAGCAAGCGCCTATCTGTAGCCCTTATCAAACAAAGGGGGTGTGGCATTTGTGCCAAGTGCCACGTCCCCTTTGTTTGCTCTTTTATTTTATTAGAATCGTGCAGTTACGCGTGTGCGCAGATATGGGCACTGCGCAGACTTGGCCACTCGGCTCTAGATCTAGTCATACTGTTTAAACACAGCAATATGCTGTTTGATGGGAGACCTAAAGGGCAAAGCTACGCACTTTGTTTCCAGCCGCTAAATAGTCATTTCATTCAGCATGTTCAGGGGTTAATGCGAATTTATTTAAAAAATCTTGGTTCTACATATTCTGAAGTCAAATCGCCGAGAAACTTACGACGGACGAATGTCAATTAGGCCTACGGCTACATTCATTTTCAAGACTAGTGTCTACTGATGATGTCCATGCCCGTGTCAAATTTTGTTCACAAAATGAAAGGGTCCTAACTAAAGCTACGCACATGTAATAAATGAATGCAAATGTTGATTTTGACTGATGTAAATTTAACCCGAATTCAACGGACAAAAAATGAAAAAAATATACCACTCGGTCGTATAGCAATGTAGATTGGACACTCGGGATGGGAAATAGTGTCATTTTATTTTAAGCGGGGGGGGGGGGGGACAGAGCTAAAATTTAAAAAGCCTAGGGGCGGGGGTTCAGCGCTAAAAGTCAAATCAATGGCCATAGCGGGAGTTAAGGGTGCCAACATTTTAAAATTCCGAGAAAAGCGGAGGGGGTCGAGTGCTAAAATGTTGAATCACTAAGGAGGGTGGAGGCGGAGGGGGTGGGACGGAGCTAAAGTTAATGAAGAGCCGGGGGGGGGGGGGTGGTTGAGCGCTAAAACATTGAAATATGCTGGGAAAAAGGGCGGGGGCTGTGGCAGCGTTCAAGTTCTAAAAAGCCCAGGAAAAGAGCGCTAATATCTTAAAGGCCAGAGAAGTGCTGAAAAAGCTCGGAGGGGGGGGGGGGGGGGGGGGGTCGAGCGCTAAAATATCAATTTGCTAGGCATTGTGGGGGAAGGGGGCTCTAAAAATTTAAAAAGCCAAGGAAAGGGGAGAGCCCTTCAAAAAAGACCATGAATTGCCGGTAAAAGAGGAAGTGAACGCTTAAAATTTACAAAGCCGAGAAAAGGGGAAGTGTCCAGAACTTTAAACAAATCCCTTGATAGCAGGGAATAGGGGAGGGAATGGCGCTGAACAAAATTTAAAAAAAAAATGTTGGGTGGCACTAAATTTTTTTGAAAAGCTGGGCAGGAGGGGGATGGGGATTGAGCGATAAAAAAATGAAAACGCTGGGCATTGCATGGGAAGGAGGCGCTAAAATTTTTAAAAGGCGTGAAAAGAGTAGGGCGTCCAGCGCTAAAAATGATCGCTGGTGAGGGAGGTTCAGCGCAAAAAGTCGAATCCCTTGCCATGTCGGGAAGAAGGGGTGTCAACCTTTTAAAAAGCCAAGAAAAGCGGAGGGGGTCGAGTGCTAAAATGTTGAATCGCTAGGGACGGCGGAAGCGGAAGGGGTGGGACGGAGCTAAAGTTATTTGAAGAGCCGGGGGGGGGGGGGGGGCGTTGAGCGCTAAAACATTGAAATGCTGGGAAAAAGGGAGAGGCGCTATAATATCTAATCGCTGGGCACTGTGGGAGCGTTCAAGATCTAAAATGCCGAAAAAGTGCTGAAAAAGCCAGGAAAGGGGGGGGGGGGGGATGGGTGAAGCGCTAAAATATCAAATTGCTAGGCATTGTGGGGGAAGGGGGCTCTAAAATTTTAAAAAGTCGAGGAAAGGGAGAGCTAAAAAAAAAACATGAATTGCTGGGAAAAGAGTAAGTGGACGCTTAAATTTTACAAAGCCGAGAAAAGGGGAGGGGATCCAGAGCTTTTTTAAAAAACCATTGATAGCAGGGGATGGGGGAGGGGTGGGCGCTGAGCCAATTTTTAAAAGCCGTTGGGTGGCACTAAAATTGTTGAAAGCTGGGGAGGAGGGGGATGGGTGTTGAGCAAAAAAAATAAATGAAACGCTGGGCACTACATGGGAAAAAGGGAGGGTGTCCAGCGCTACAAATGATCACTGGTGAGGGCGGAGCTAGAAATGCGGAATATGCTACTAAACCTCGTCAGCGACTAAGCATTACGCCTGTGTGCTTGCTAAATGAGAGAAAAGTCATGACCTTCTTGGCCCACCGCCCTCTAACCCCGACATTGAAGGGTTGCAGCCATACTCGGGATTTGCATCCCCACCCCCACAAAAACAGCCCGTCTGACAATGACTGGATCCGCCACTGAACAATGGGAGCAGCACAACATACACGACATATACTGGACCTTGCGATCCGTGGATTACCTAGGATCCTGTGTCAATAGTGACGAGAGGCGTCTCTGTACTAGGTTCACCCTGGGATAGTCATGATAACAATCCTAGGTTTACCCTATTACATTTTGTGGATCGGCTGGGATAACATTCTAAAACAGTTATTTTTACAGCGACTACCAAGTAATGTGACGGCGATGGCGTCCAACGTTTGTCTGTGCAAGTAGCTCAGCTGACCGCTCAAGTTCAATCACTTACCTGCAACCTGGAACGTTGGCGTAAGCCTATCAGGGATCCAATACGACCTTAGAGTCAAATTCGTAGTCGCAGTCGAGATGGAAAGTCACGCACAGCACAAAAGCACGACAGTCCCGAATGCTGGTACCATTTGGCGTTCTGGAGACAAAGCGAAGCATTTCACATCACCATGCTCCCATCATAAGCAGGAAAACTAGTTAGCCAGGAGCTGCCGACAAGTAACCCTGGCAAGTTGAATGCTAGTCGTCCTATCTCAACTACTCATTTATCTCTAATACGCGATACCTTATTGATACTGGAGCTGAGGTGAGCATTATTCCACCAAGCTTAGGCGAGAAGCGTCGCCGCTCAAACACTAGGATTTCACTACAAGCAGTAAACGAGTCAATGATTGCTACTTTTGGAGCGTTCCCTAACTTTGGACATTTGTCTTCAAAGAACTTTTCGTTGGATTTTTGTCGTTGCTGATCTACACACACCCATCATCAGGGCAAATTGATAGATTCTACCACAAATCTTGCTGTCAATGGAATATCAACCACCAACGTCAGCTCACACTACATCAGTCCCATGATTTCACAGCTCAACGGTAGTTCTCGATTTGACACACTCCTTCGGGAATAAGAAAGAGATTGCATGGCCTTTCTACAACGAGAGCGCTGTAAAACCTAAAACGACACATCACAGCCAATCCGCAGGTCCCCTAAAAGTGCGCTATTTTATTTCCAATTCTGCCTGACTATGAATACATAATGAGCAAGAACAGCCAGGAACATCTCATTTGCAAACTATTGAATAGCCTACTTATCATTCACCAATTGTCATGAGTTATACATCAAATAAAAGAAGAGGGATCAGAGATTTGTGACATGCTTTTATTGTGTTCAAAATAAAAGACGAAATTGGTATAAAATGGTGTTCCTTTTATGACCAAAAATGGAAATTAAATGAAATATAAATGTGGCCAAATCTACCATAGTTTTATTGTGAGCCAGGGCAACTTTGACATGAGCGTAAAGGGCATTTTCTGTACTTTCCAAAGATTGAAATAACATTAATGTGCACTTCATGACAGGGTCAGGATCCAGCAATATGTAACCGATGTACACACTTTGTCTTTAAAAAAGTAAATTCCAGCATTCTGATTGGTTACCACCACGCAAGATGTTTTCTCACAGCCAGGCAACAGCTATGCGCATGTTTGCGCAAGGATGAAGCAACAGGTTGCGCAATGTTTCATTCAACGCGCACTTGGTTACGGATGGCTCGCTTGCCAATCACAGGGCTAAGATTCTATGGTCTTGACCATGGTCTTGACAACGGATGATCTGCGGCTGAATATTGCTGGATCCTGACTCTGTCATAAATTTATGGATGATTTGAATGTAACGATGAAAAAGATGAGATTCCAGCGCTTCCATACATATGTGTCTTGATGGCGGCTCATATACTTTTTATATGTCTTTTAACAACTTGAAATCTTGTGAAAAAAAGGCTTTTGTATGACTATTTCATCAGTTATTTTAAACATTTTCTTTTTAAAATTCTGACTAAAACAAAATATCCCTGTGTTGGTAAACTATTCATTTATTTTTGCAGAAAGTCTAATGAGCACAGCATTAATATTTATTGAAGAGCATAACTTTAAAGATGACCATGCGATACAGCCGGCTGGGTGCAGGGAGAAAGTCCATTTCGGGCACTGGAAATAAAATGCGCGTTTTTTGCTCATTTGCATACGACCTGCGGTCTAAAACGACAGATCATATTCTCACTCGGGGACCACCGGTTATCGCTCGCCCTCGTCGTCTAGATGCTGACAGTTTGAGAATAGCTCGGGGAGAATTTGAACACATGCAGGAGCTCGGAATTGTCAGACCATCAAGTAGCATTGGGAATCACCATTGCACATGGTGCCTAAGAAGACTGCTGGCGACTGGCCTGCTTTCGGCGCTTTGCACAACTTATCACATCCTGGTATAAGTGCTTCGCAACATCCCGTGACTCAACGTTTCTTCTGGCCTGGAATGAATCGCGACGTACGACAATGGAGTAGGCCATGTTTACCATGTCAACGTTCGAAAGTTCATCGACACAATATCACCCCGTTAGGAACTTTTTCAACCCCGGACGCACGGTTTGATCATGTACATATTGACATTGTTGGACCTCTACCGCCTTCTGAAGGTCACACCTATCGTTTAACTGTCATTGATCGCTTCACAAGCTATACCTATAGCCGACATAACAGCCCACACTGTTGCCAAAGCGTTTGTTTCAAAATGGATTTCTATCTTTGGTGCACCGTCCATTATCACGACTGATCGCGGACGCCAATTTGAAAGTGTGTTATTTCAATCGTTAGGACAATTATAATTACTAGGTAGTAAACGCACTAGAACTACAGCCTATCATCCAGCCTCCAATGGACTTGTGGAACGTTTCCATATGTGATCCGGCACCACAAAACCACCAAAAAGTCGGAAAATTGATTTTTCTGATTTCATCATATTTCGAAAGAACAGAGTCTCAGCTTTAAAATGATATATAAATTGTCAAAATTAAAAGTTCCTAACCCTTTTAATTTAGCGAATAAATGGAGCTCGTAAGTGAGTTTGTTTGCTGGTATTAATTACGGAGGAAACAAGCTCTAAACAAGCTCTAAAGTTTGGGCCTATTCAAGCGTGCGGAGCAAGAAAAGAGAAAATCAATAGAGAGTGAATCAAAAGGCCATAGCAACCACTATGAAGGGGCTGTCAGATTTAGTTGAAATTTAGCAGGAGTGTTAAACATAGTCTATTCATTGTATTACCAAGAGTTTAAAGAGAAATCCAACCTTATTTTCTTCTATTGATGTTATATGAAGCGTAACTTGCTGCTTAATTTGATACCAAATTTAGCAGAAATGTAGAAAGTTATAGAAAGATGATACCCCAAACACGTCTTTCGCCCGTCGTCTGCTGCACATGCATGGGGGCCGCCATTTTCTATGTTTGCAGTGGACTTAGTCCACGAATGACGTATCTGTGGACAATTCCTAGCCTAGATTCTTTTTTTTCTTTTTCTTTTTTATTTGGTGTATTCTGCTATGCTGCTCTTTCTCTACACGCATATCCCACACAGAGCGCGACTCTGTGTGTATAAGTAATTAATTCAGAACACAACAATTGCCATTGTGTTTTGCAGCTGTTGTTTCTCCCAACCTTTTGCGGTCCAGTGTCATTAATGATTCATGACTCTGGATTAAAAAGGTGTTCTGGAATTTCAACTGCAACACACAATGGCAATTGTGCTTTGAATTAATTAATGGTTTGTGGCCTCGCTTTTTTAAAAAGTGAACCATGTAATTAAATATTCCGAGCAATATTTAAAGAACAAGTATTCAGAGAAATATAAAAGAACTTGCCCCATATTTTTTGTGTCTCCGTATCGCGCGATCCGAACAATAAGAGTCCTTTGCAATTCCACCCAATTTTGGGGAGTGCGCAATTACTAGAGAGTTGCGCCCAGCCTGTGTGGGATATGCATGTAGAGAAAGAGCAGGGTAGGGGAATAAACCAAATAAAAGAATATAAAAAGGGACACAATCTAGACTAGCCAGTTGTCCACAGATGTCATTCGTGTAATATGGCGGCCCCCATGTGCAGCAGACGACGGGTGAAAGAAGTGTTTGGTGAGATTTAAAACATTCTATAACTTTCTTCATAGCTGTACAATTTTGGTAAATTTGGTATCAAAATCAATGCTTGCTACTCTTTGGTGGTTTTGTGGTGCCAGATCACATATGCAAATCAAAGCTGCTCTCAAATCAAGTGACATCCAAATTGCTGGACAAACTATCTACCCTTAGTTCTGTTAGGCATCCGAACTGCAATCAAGGCAGACTTGAAATGTACAGAATCGGTGTTTGGAACTACTCTACTCTACATGGATTTACTGGATAGGAATCAATTAATGTGTCTGGGTGAAAATCCATTTGAGCCAACATGAACAATGCCTTGCCTGATTTCGATTCCACTGCACAATGAGCAAGAAAGCTTTTTGTAATGATAATTGAGTCATAAATTAGGCACACCTGTGGAGTGGCCCCCAAGATCTCCAGACTTAACCCTTATAAAAAAGTACCATGGTTATACCATGGTAGTACCACGATATTACCATGGTATGGTAATGGAAGATGGTAAATTGGTTACGGTATTGCCATGGTACAATACAATGGTATTACCATGGTACCAAGGTAAAAACCATGGTACTGGACCACAGTAATACCGTGGTAGTAACATACCAGGGCATGGTACTGTACCATGACTGTACCGTATCATGGTATGGAACGGTGGTAATACCGTGGTAATACCATGGTACTGTACCATGGTAATACACCATGGTATGGTACCATGCTAATACCATGGTAGTGTACCATGGTAATACCGTATCATGGTATGGTACCATGAAAATACCATTGTAAAAAACCCATGGTTCCCATGGTGCGGTAAAACCATGGTTTTACAATAGATCCACGGTACAGTAAAACCATTGTTTTACCATGTTAAATTGGATAGGACAAACCATCGTTTTACAACCAAAATCACGGTATCACCATGCTTTTACAGCCAAAATCATGCTAAAACCATGGTTTATGAATGGTTTTTTTAACCATGGTAAAACCGTGGATTAACCATGCTTCTATAACCATTTCTACAGTCCAATCACTTAGACCAGTGAAAAACCAGTATAATCAGATTAACTATTTGACCTTGGTATGTTACTTACATGATATGAAACTCTTGTTAGTAAAACTACCAGTGGCAATAGTAACAAAGTTACTCTGGTATGTCTGCAATACTTCCAAAGTGCAATGTAATTTTGAAGTCTTTGCATATTTTGAAGTGTGAGGGAATCATCCATATACTTGTATTGAATTAACATATTTTAGTACCTGGTTAGTGTTTCCTTAATTACTGTTTAATTACCTGTAATTGATACCAGTGAATGAATTGTTCTAGTAATCGTTTGTTGACCCATCTTTGGATTTGATAAACGTTTTGGAGTACTCTAAATCATCAACAATGAAGAAATGTACTGCAAATTTTAATAAATAATATGAAAACATGAATACACAAGCACCCATTATTTAATATGCAAATTAGGTGGTTTCTATTAGTCTCAAGTGGTATTCTACTGGTTTCCAACTGGAGCCATCGGACAAATGGGAAAGAAAGTTAATTGCGCATGGTATTGAACTGGACCAAGGCATTAGGAAAAAACTGCCGTTTCCTTTAACATATGGCATTGGAAAAACATAATGGAAAGACCAAGTTGGAAAACTGACACAAAGTTTGTGGCAATCGGATATACTAGTTTCAACTGGTATCTTTTCCACGAAGGAAATGCGCCAATTGGTGATACAATGGTTTCAACTGGTATATTTTGTACTAGTTTTAACTGGGTTTCTGGTACCAGTTTGACTCTGTGTTATTTATTTTGAATATGTTTACTATATAGGCTCTGCTGGTTTTTAATGTTAATAATGGATTCACAACCAAAACTACGGTATAACCTTGCTTTTTCAGCCAAAGTCATGGTGAAACCATGGTTTTACAACCAAACCAACAGCATAACCACGGTATAACCATGGCTTTACAACCAAAACCACGTTATAATCACAGTTTTACAACCAAAACCGCGGTATAACCATGGTTTTACAACCAAAATCACTGTATAACCATGGTATATTAATGGTTTTACAATCAAATCCACGGTCGAACCATGGTTTTACAACCAAAACCACGGTATAACCACGGTATAACAATCAAATCCACGGTATAACCATGGTTTAACCAACCAAAACCTTGGTATAACCATGGTATATCAGTAGAACCATGTTATAACCATGGTTTTACAACCAAAACCGCTGTATAACCATGGTTTTACAATCAAATCCACGGTAGAACAATGGATTTTACAATCAACAATCAAAACCACGGTATCACCATAATCAAAACCACGATATCACCATGGTTTTACAATCAAATCCACGGTAGAACCATGGTATAACAATTGATTTGATTTACAACCAAAACCACGGTATAACCATGCTTTTACAGCCAAAATCATGGTGAAACCATGGTTTAACCATGAAAAACCGTGGATTAACCATGGTTCTATAACCATGGTTTTTTTAAACCATGGTAAAACCATGGTTTATCCATGGTTATTTAACCATGGTTTTATCCATGGTAGAACCGTGGTTTAACCATGGTAAAAACATGGGTTATCCATGGTTTTACCATGGCTTTGATTGCAAAACCATGGATGGTTATTGCTCCATTTTAAAACCATGGTTTTCCATCGTTATGACGCTAAAACCATGGTTATACCATGGTTATTACAGTAAAACCATGGTTCTTTTTTACAAGTATTGTACCATGGTACTTTACCCTGGAAATACCATGATATGGTACCACAGTAATATCATGGTAATACCGTGATATAACCCCAACATTGTACCATGGTAATACCACTGTACAGTACCACGGTAACACCACGGTACAATATCATGGTATTACTGTGGTATTGTACAAATTAAGTTGTTATTCGGTGTAAATGAACAATTTCATCTGCACTTGACACTGCAAGGAAACAAATGCATGTAACATATAGAATTAACAATCCTTCAACAGTTTTTATTTTTTCTTTGGTGGCAGCATATCTTTAGACTTGTAACTCTTACTCAAAAGACAGCACTAAAAGTAGCACTATTCCAAGGATGATGCCTTTTACTACTGCAAAGATACAATTAGGCAAGTACACTGTACTAACATTTTGAAAGCAGCAGTATAGGATGATGCATTTTACTATTGTACAGTGCAAAGAGCATCCTGTGAATATCTTGAGTTGTGAATAAGAGAATTCCATGTATGGTTCATAACTTCATAGCAATTCAAGTATGTTAGTGGTACACATATTGTCCCTACGAAAAACAGAGGAAACAAAAATTTCCCCTTAGCAGCAAGTTAGTACTATATCGTGCGTTGCAGATTTTATGACATACACATACATATTCACCCATAACCTGGAATATTTCAGATTTGTTACTTATGTCTGATATTTACATGTATAAATTCCCCATATTTTTTCATCACTTATTTAATTCAAAATGAGATAATGGTTGTAATGTGGAGATAAAGCTATATTATTCACGTTATATGTGTAACACAATCAGAAATTTATGTTGCACATATATGGTATACATGTTTAAATACTTAAAGACTGTGTTCTTGGTATGCATGTCGTCAAAAGGGCTCATCAAAGGAATGATCTAAAATCACTTTTAATGATAATATTTATGTAATTCTCTATCTCCCACAAAGTACGAAAGCAGAAAAGTGCATTTTAAGGGAATTATCGACCGTTAAAGTTAAAAAATATTAGAACGTATCCAGATAAGTTTTAATATTTTAAACGGTACACGGAAAATAGCATGTTGTTGAGAGCAGACAACTTTATTAGATTTATTGATCAGAATGAGATTTAAACCCGACATTGACGAGTTTAGAGGTGTTATTGACAATTTCATAAATCCTGCTGGAATTCCAGCAGATGCTACTCGCCCTGTACAAAAAGTACAATATTTTGGACACTGGTTAGACTTCTGTCATGAAATGTTGCTAAATCCAGTGCACTTCTGATCGATTCTGATTACAAAAATGTGGAAACAACATTACTGCAGAGAACATGGAATAACAAGGAAACTACACCACCATGGGATGAGGTGTAGAAAGCGTGTACATGTATATGACCGCTAGTACAGTACAATTTGTGCATGTATTCCCATAACATGATGTAACTGCAGTAGCATTGATACCATCCATTATCTATTTTATACAATTGTACCATGGTATAACAATGGATAATGTTGAAAGACCATGCATGTGGTTATAACTGATACTATGGTAATACTATGGTTGTACCATGGAAACATGGCAGT
The DNA here is from genome assembly GCA_025617745.1 of Heliocidaris erythrogramma. Taxonomy (NCBI): domain Eukaryota; kingdom Metazoa; phylum Echinodermata; class Echinoidea; order Camarodonta; family Echinometridae; genus Heliocidaris; species Heliocidaris erythrogramma. The sequence goes on along the minus strand of CM046863.1, from coordinate 27,571,174 downwards.
CGCATATGATATCAATGATTACCATGATAAAACCACGCAGACAATTGTATACCATGGTAATACCATTGTATAACCACACAAATTATGGCATCATAATGGGAGTACCATGCATACCATGGTAGTACCAAGATAAAAACCTGCGTCGGTTGACAGGACTTGCGCTTGTCTCTTTATGTAGGTACTCCAGTCAAGAGCAGTGCATGCAATGAACGTGCCATCAATCTCTATCCACGAAAGGTAGAGATCGATGGTATGCATGTGTATACGACTAGTTATGTGCAGTTTTATAACGGGTTCAAGAATGTAGCCATCCTGATTGGTCAAAGAACACCATGTGACCGTGCAAAAAAAAGTGATAACACACGGCAAAAAGGCTCTAAACCACGGCTGAGCTGCGCGTACGCGTACCTCTGGTGCGTGCAAACTTAAAACGCAATGAAACCGCGTAGTTTAATTGTCATTTTAGCTCAGGGATACATGCGCGCACTGAAACGCGCATGACTTTTGTTGGCTGCGCTTCTGTGATGTCATCCAGGAAAGGAAATGGCAACCTCCATGACTGTGCGACTCCTGACGTTTCTATGGGGTTCGTAACCATTTTTATAGACTCCATAACCATATTGCAGACCAGTTTTATAAAACTATTAATACATGGTTGTGAGTTCGTGCATTAGTGCGATCTGGCAACACGCAAGTTTTTATGGTGGTGTACTATACGCACAAGGCGCGTGCCGAGTGTGTTTGACACAACGATAAAAACCTGCATGTTGCCAGATCGCACTAATGCACTCCCAACCATGTATTAATAGTATATTATAAAACAGGTTCAAAAATGTAGCCATCCTGATTGGTCAAATAACACAATGTAACCGTGCAAAAAATAAGTGATAACATACGGCAAAAAGGCTCTAAACCACGGCTGAGCCTCGCGTACGCTTACCTCTGGTGCGTGCAAACTTAAAACGCTATGAAATCGCTTAGCTTTATTGTCATTTAAGTGCAGGGAATTACATGCGCCCACGGATTATCCAGTCAAATTGGTAAGTTGAACAGATTGCTTAAATTTTAGAGCCTAGGCCTAACCAATTCAATAATGATATGTAGATCTAGATATGTGAAGAAAAATCAAATTATTGCGATTTTTCAAACTACGCGTCGGCGTGTAGTCGGTTTGCACAGCAGAGTGATACGACGGTTTCTTTCTCTAAGTGAAGAGCTAACGAACGAGAGACAGAATTTTCGGGCTACATCTACATTAGACCTAACAGTTAGGTGTTCGATATCATTATGAGATGAAGATTACCATACTTGCAACAGTTAAAGTAAATATTTAAAAAATAGTAACTGACATACACACAACAGTATTTTCTTAGAATTTACACCAGATATATCCAGACAGTCATTTTTTAAGCAGAACTTGACGTTCAAGTCCATCTTCTTCACGCGATCACGCACTGCACGTCATACTACATGTATACCTCGCATTACTAGCACACTGCACTGCACCTTTCGTGGATAGAGAATGATGGCACGTACATGCATGCACTGCTCTTGACTAGAGTACCTACATAAAGAGAGTAGCGACAACTCATGATTTGAACGCCATTTTGTTTCCTCTGCTATGCAACATTCTATTCAATTCTGATGAGCACCTGGGTGTTCTCAATAGAAAGAATTCAAACGCCATTTTTGAGTCCCGAAAAGTCAGACGTCTATGTCGCTACTCTCTATATAAAGGTCATCCCCTCTTGACGCTCAAATACTGCCCTCTCTCGTCGGTGGCGCAAGTCCTGTCAAAAAAAATCGCGTCCGGTACGTTACCCCGGCTGCAACAGGGTGGCATGCTCTGAGCAGCTGTGGTTAGATACCTCAGTCCGGTAGAACATTCACTGCTGCAATAGCGTAAAGGTACACCAAAATCAATGAAAGGAGGATTTAATTCATCGACATTTGATAACTTGCCTGATTTAAGGACTATTTAAGTTTTTCTGCTGCAAAGTATGCGTTTTCAAAATGAAACTGAAGTATCACCATAAAAAAGATCCCCCCTGCCTCATGAATGACCTATCGGGGAAAAATCACCGCCAAAACACAAAAAACTTATTGCCGTAATTCAGAATGGAACAGCAATGCAGGGGTACGGGTACACTGCATTGTACTTTACGTGTCGCCAACTTCATGGAAAAGCTGAGTAGTGATTTTTGTCGTCAATGAAATATCAGCAATATTCCATGTTTTATTTGAATAAACAAAGTAAAAATAGAGCAGATGATAAAATATGAATACAAAAACCTAATAATGGTCAGAAATTATATATTGTATGATAAAAGTTTCAATTTGTGAAAAAAAGTGGAAATATGACAATCCCAAAATCCGTACTTTGACACTCTTCCGATTCCTTCCGACAAACGAAAATCAAAAATGCAATGCTTCAAGGATAGTTAATTATGATGTTATGTCTGATTGTGCACAGACCAGCCCAGTCGAGTAATTTTGATTCACATTTCAGGAAATTTTGCACCATTTCTTTTCGTTTGCTCGTTGTAAACATGGTAAATGTAAGCACTCTGAACTGCTCATATTATCAGGCTAGTGGTAGCGAAAAGTAATTATCATTACAAAAGCAAACTTCCCTTTGAAAATAGCCCGCAAAATTGCAGCCAGGCATGAATCTCATGAGTCTACGTATCTGCAACGAAGATCCAGTTGAGCACATGGCCGACATTTGTTTTTTTTTTCCTGGCGGCATCGAACATGGTTCAGAGGGAATGAGTTAGATGTGACTCCAGTTCTCGAAGCTCCTTAAGTCAAAGAGATAGCCGAATTCGGGGGCAGATTGAATTACCGCGTTCGAGGGAACTGAAGCGCGAGGGGATGCGATGCGAAACGGTCACAGCGAACCGTTATATATTTTCTTATTTCCATTCGCTATGATAATAATTCACCGAAGCAAGCAAGAGAGAGAGAGAGACACACACACACACACCTCGAGGAAGATGATGGAAGCCCGCACCCAGTAACATACACGCAGATACACACATACACACACACACACACACACACACGTTTACATGGCTTTACTTCCGAGGACAACTATTGTTCCTCTATTGTTACTCTTCCTCGGACAGTCGACGGAATAAGGCATAAATTCATTGTTCGACGTTCGAGGACTATTGTCCGGCTTCCGAGGACCATTGTTGTCATGATTTTTTTTTTTGTTCTCTGTCCGAAAATGTCCTCGGACATAATGCTAAACAAACGCACAAAGGTTTGTATATGGTGTACACACGGTCTATGCATGGGGCATTACAGGCACAGTAGCTGCAGCAAGACTAAAAACGTCCGCAGGCCACTGAAACCTGCTCTCGATTTTCAAATGGCGAATTTTGATGTCGCAGAGCTCGTAAACAGGTCACCCGGAGATCGCTCGGGCATCGGAAAACATTCGATCGATATTCGATTTTAGATCATATTTTGGCTTTAAAATTCAGACGGAGGTCGGCAGAGCTGCACGGAGGCATCGGAGGACGCTAGGCAGGTCGTCGGGCGGAACTCACCCGGGAGTACGGAGGGTAACTAATGACCAGCACTAATGACCCTCGACCGAAACTCAGATGGTGTCCGCCCTTATGTCGCCTGAGCCCCGTCCAATATGTGACAAGGTAGATCTAAAGTGATATATACGCTCTATTCCCGGGTGGATTTGAAATTCGGCGACTTTGTGGCGATCTACAAATTCGGCTGGAGACATGTAACGCAGGCATTAGTAACGCTAAGTCCCCCCAACCCCTGAAGGTCTAGATAACGGCACTACGAAATACGAGATGGGCAATTTAAGAGCGAGCAAAGGGGGAAGGGGGGATCTCCAAGGACAATGTTGACAGGAGTTGCCCCCACCCCGATATTTGGAAAATTGTGCCCGAAATTGTCAAATACATTGGAAGCGGCCCGAAAATTCAAATATCAATTATTTATATATAGGGGGCGAGGGGGATGGGGTAATAGTAGGGTATCTAAGAGGGGTATCCGTGCACCCCCCCCCCCCCCCCAGGACTAAACGAAACCAACTTTTTTAACTTCTTCATAATATGCTTAAAAACATTCAAGATGTTAACACAAAAAAAAAAGTGGCCCCGAATAGGGAAAATCAAGGGGGCGTCAAGGTGGTCAAAAAATGCCCTTTTCAAATTTTGTTGAGAGGTCCTTTTGTACTACCGTCACATTTTGACCTGTAACTTTCTGTATGGTCATCAGATTGGTATGAAAATTGGTAGCGTTCTTGCCAGTACTGTTCTACACATTTTGATATAAAACATATATCCATATCAAAATGTATGTTGCCATGGCAACAGTTATAATGAATGAAAATCTAACTAGAATAGAAGAATTTCATATTTTTTTCAAAGAAAATTGCTTAGACATGAAAACAATCACTTCAGTATGAGTTTGATGCAATATTCATGGTGTTTAATGACATTTCCTATCACTTTGAAACATATACAACATATATATTGATAAAAGGAACTCAATTGCATATTGGCATAGTAATATGTTATGCGTATTACAAACCTATTGTTTTCGCGTATTTTTCAAGATTTCGCAGTCTTTATGCATTAAGAATATGGACAGCTTCATTTTAACCTGCAACCGTGTTTTGTGATAATCTGATTATAATAAAGCTTGATGTTGATGTGTGTTACCGATATGTCACTCATTTTGACACATGTTATAATATCTGTTGTCATGACAACCATTGTTATAACTGGTAAACTCACCCCCCCCTTTTTTTTTTGCGTTTAGAATTACCAAGAAGGACGTATTACGGTATCTAAGAGGGGTATCCGTGCACCCCCATGACTAAACGAAACCGACTGTTTTAACTTCTTCATAGTATGCTTAAAACATCAAGATGTTCACAAGAAAAAAAAAAGTGGCCCCTCTTAGGGAAAATCAAGGGGGCGTCAAGATGGTCAAAAAATGCCCTTTTCAAATTTTGTTGAGAGGTCCTTTTGTACTACCGTCACATTTTGACCTGTAACTTTCTGTATGGTCATCAGATTGGTATGAAAATTGGTAGCGTTCTTGCCAGTACTGTTCTACACGTTTTGATATAAAACATATATCCATATCAAAATGTATGTTGCCATGGCAACAGTTATAATGAATGAAAATCTAACTAGAATAGAAGAATTTCATATTTTTTTCAAAGAAAATTGCTTAGACATGAAAACAATCACTTCAGTATGAGTTTGATGCAATATTCATGGTGTTTAATGACATTTCCTATCACTTTGAAACATATACAACATATATATTGATAAAAGGAACTCAATTGCATATTGGCATAGTAATATGTTATGCGTATTACAAACCTATTGTTTTTGGGTATTTTTCAAGATTTCGCAGTCTTTATGCATTAAGAATATGGACAGCTTCATTTTAACCTGCAACCGTGTTTTGTGATAATCTGATTATAATAAAGCTTGATGTTGATGTGTGTTACCAATATGTCACTCATTTTGACACATGTTATAATATCTGTTGTCATGACAACCATTGTTATAACTGGTAAACTCACCCCCCCTTTTTTTTTTTGCGTTTAGAATTACCAAGAAGGACGTATTACGGTATCTAAGAGGGGTATCCGTGCACCCCCATGACTAAACGAAACCGACTGTTTTAACTTCTTCATAGTATGCTTAAAACATCAAGATGTTCACAAGAAAAAAAAAAGTGGCCCCTCTTAGGGAAAATCAAGGGGGCGTCAAGATGGTCAAAAAATGCCCTTTTCAAATTTTGTTGAGAGGTCCTTTTGTACTACCGTCACATTTTGACCTGTAACTTTCTGTATGGTCATCAGATTGGTATGAAAATTGGTAGCGTTCTTGCCAGTACTGTTCTACACGTTTTGATATAAAACATATATCCATATCAAAATGTATGTTGCCATGGCAACAGTTATCATGAATGAAAATCTAAGTAGAATAGAAGAATTTCATATTTTTTTTCAAAGAAAATTGCTTAGACATGAAAACAATCACTTCAGAATGAGTTTGATACAATATTCGTGGTGTTTGATGACCCCCCCCCCCTCTCTCTCTCTCGCTTCCTGGGTGTGCTGGTGCATATCTTGACAATTCATATGCATTGGTCTCTACCACCTTCCCTTATCCCGAATTCTATCATTTCTCAAATTTGGACTTGTTGCTATTACCCATTGACCTGAGGAATAAGTAGCCAACATCTGTGACATCTATCATTTCTCAAATTTGGACTTGTTGCTATTACCCATTGACCTGGAGAATAAGTATCCAACATCTGTACCAGCACACCCAGGAAGCGAGAGAGAGAGAGAGAGGGGGGGGGGGAGAGGGGAGGGGGGTAATGTCCTCTTTACCCTTTACTATCCCATCCACCCAACAAAGTCCTAACCTATCTCACCTCCCCTACAACAGGCACCACAAAACCACCAAAAAGTCGCACTGTGTGATTTTCAGTTAGAGCTCAATCAATGTGTTTTTGGTTGGCATGGTCAAATTTTAGTTTTGGGTATTTCCTGAAAGAGTATACTTTTTTCTAAGTAATCTATAAATTTGGAGGCACCAAACAATCTAAAAGTGGTATTTTTGACAGCTTTTTAATTAGACTTGGGTGTGTCTTCTCTGGATTTTGTTGTATAACTTTTCTTTTAATTTTTTCAAATTTTAAACGGAGTAAGTTCTTGCGTTGATACTTGTGCACTATGATGAACAGGATATGACTAATTATTATGCCAAGTTTTAGGACAATCTGATAAAATCCCTTCATAGAAATTTTCATTGAGTTCGAACCCTCCTTTTGTCACCTTAGCACAACACCTTGCAAGTCAGAGTGCTTCAATAGACTGCAAACTTTAAACCCTTATTTCTCAGAAGTAACATTATGAGGGATTGTGCGTTCTTCTCTTTGTACAGTGGGTTAGGAACATCCAATGCTAATGAGTTATATATCATTTTAAAGCTGACAATCTGCTCTTTCAGAATCAGACCTTAACTAAAAATTCCACTTTTTGGTGGTTTTGTGGTGCCTGTTCACATATACCATCACCCCATCCTGACTGGGAGTCAGGATGGGGTGATAGTACATTGTAATACCCCCATCACACCAAACTAGTTCTCACTACGTTATGCCGAACGGGCTCAAACTGTGTGCGAACTGTTTACGGTCTTTTTACGAACTTTTTTTTAACTTCATGGACGGGCTTGGACGAGAAGGGTGCTTCAGAACTTCGAGCCTGCTCAAAATTTTCTGGCGGCCGTCCCGTTCTGCAATTAGACGGAGTGACAACGTACTTAAAACGAGATGGACGTACTACGAACGGAATTGCCGTACTTCGATCCTACTAGGGACGTGTTTCGACGTGATGCAGTCGTGCATCAATTGCAGTACGTGTGCACACCGACCGGGTCCGTTTGTCCCTGGTTCATCCCGTTCGCAGACAGACCCGACTCGACCGCATTATGTCCTTAGCCAGTCGTTATTCCGTGCAAATACGTTCAAAACAAAATAAAATTTCTAAAGGAGTTGGCAACACGTTTCTACACGGTTCTAAAAGTTCGCAGGAGGTTCTCATAAGTTCTATTCGTTTTGAGTATTTTCGTGTAATTCTCACGCAGTTCTTACTGCGCCCATGCACCCCGTCTGCAGTACAATAGGACAAGGTTTCCTCGCTGGTTCATCATTTGGGGTCGAGATTTTTGGCAGTGCACATTTGTTTCCCGACTTCAAGATTTTCAAGATTTTTGCCCTCAATCATGGGTAAGTTTGCAGCCCTTAACATGTTGAATGTTGGTTTCTTGCAATTTGTGTTGGAAGCAGAGCAAGAGTACAATGAGATGGTGGAGCAAGAAAAAAGAAGAAGACCAAGGACCTGTTGGGTGAGGAACTGGCTGAAACCTAAGAGGCGAATAGCAGTGGGACATTATCATCAGCTAATGGAGGAGCTCCGCCTAGATGATCAAGAGTCCTTCTACAGCTTCTTGAGAATCACCCCAGCCATGTTTGATGAACTTCTTGAACGCATCACCCCCTCCATAGCAAAAGAAGACACAAACTACAGAAAGGCTCTAGAACCAGGGATGAGGCTTGCCATCACACTGCGTCATCTGGCAACAGGAGATTCCTATGCCACCCTGCAATATGAATTCCGGGTAGCCAGAAACACAATCTGCTTGTTGGTGAAAGAAGTCTGTAAGGCCTTGGTGATGGAGCTCAAGAATGAAGTTATCACATGCCCTGTTGACAGAGGCACTTGGGGAAAAGTTGCTGAGGGTTCCTGATGCGCTGGAATGTCCCACATGCCGGTGGTGCCCTGGATGGGAAACATGTTGCCATCAGAAAACCCCCAAGACTGGAACCATGTACCACAACTACAAAGGCTTCTTTTCAGTCGTCCTAATTGCCTTGGTAGATGCTGATTACAAATTCATGTGGATAGATGTTGGTGGCATGGGAAGTCAGTCTGATGCCCAGATCTACAACCAGTCAGAACTGAAAGATTGCTTAGAAGATGGCTCCATTGGACTCCCTCCACCTTCCCCCTTGCCAAATGATGTCCAGGACTTTCCCTATTTCCTGTTGGGAGATGACGCTTTTGGCCTTGGCACATACCTCATGATGCTATACTCGGGCCGTCGACTGACAAAAAAAGAAATGATTGCGAACTACAGGATCTCTAGAGCAAGACGTGTGGTCGAAAGTGCCTTTGGCATTATGGCACATTATGGCAGATGGAGAGTCCTCTGGACAAAAATACAACAGATGCCAGTGACTGTACAGACCATCGTTGTAAGCTTGTGTGTGCATTCACAACTTCATCCGTCTCTGAAACCCAGCCATTCAGAACATTCAAGTGGATACTGAAGATGCTGCACACAACCTCATCCCTGGTGACTGGAGACAAGATGCCAACCTGCCAGACTTGGACGTCCCACAGGGATGAAACAGGTCTATTGTGAGATGGGTGTGGGTCTTGGTTTTCTTCTTCCTGGCTTTCTGACTCTGTTCTGCATCTTCCTCAGACATATGCCCCCCTGACTGTGAGGCAGAGGCATTAGAGGGTCCAGGGGATACAGCTCTCTCCCTCTCTTGAATCCCGCACTCAGGGGCAGGCTTAGGATGCTCAGCAACTTGGGGGGGGGGGGGGGGATCTGCATGGGCTTCAGCGGGGCTTGTACATCTTGGGGTAGTACTGGCTGCTTTCACACGGCCCGTCTTTCTGGATCCACTCCTCTTTGGAGGCATGATGATTGAAGATGAAATTTCATTGACTTGATGTGTTGACGTATACAGCTTGAAGCGGCGAACGAGAATGAGGACTGGCAACAACGCGCTGGGTATTTATAGCACTCGGGCCGGGACGCGATTGCAATTACGTTCCGCACGCACTAGCGACGAGATGAGGACGTGGTGAGAATGAGATGAACTGTCTTGAAACGAGGTGGTCGAGTTAAGAACTAGTTAGAACGTTTTGGGGCGTATTAGGAACGAGATAGAACTAGTTCAGAACGGGTTTAAACTGACTACGGACGGACTTGGACTGCTTGGAAACGTTTTCCGCATGAGATGAACGAGCGATTTTACCCGATCGTGAACGTGATGGACGGGATAAAAACAAGATCGACGTATTGAGGACTGTTTATGAACGAACTAGCATCGTATTTTAGACAATATTTGGCCAAAGTAACACGTTCTACCCCGACCGAAGCCCGTTTTACGATTTTTCTAGGACGGGGCAGGACTTTCTGAGAACTACTTTGGTGTGATCCAGGCATTACTAAATTTTTTTCAAAAGTTAGGGGACACTGATTTATGACAATCAAAGAATTATAAAAAAGACAGAGAGAGGGAAAAAGGAAAAAAAAGATACTTAATTGCTCTTTTATGTCGTACATTCGATAAATGCTGTGGCTTAACTATAGAATACCCTACATGTTCCACATAGACTTATGTGCATAAACAACCAACACATAGGGTTAGGGTTAGGGTTGTGGTTAGGGTTAGGGTTATGTTTAAAATTAAAGTTATGATTATGGTTAGAATTACGATTTACGGTAGCTAAAAAACTTGAGTCTTTGGATTCAGCTTTATTAGAGAAGCGTTGGTCAAATAATGGACATGTGGTCAACTTTTGTGGTGGGGTATTCTATAGTTGTTCCAATGGTGTTTGGGCATATAACACGTATGTGAGTGTGTTTCTTTAAAAGAGAAAAAAAATAAAAATCAGCTAGACAAAATTAGTGCTAAAACATTTAGCACGGGTTCCTTAAAATATGTTAGAAAACGAATATGTTTGCATGGTGTGGTATGGTCTGGTATTGTATTGTATTGTATTACCAGCAGTTGCCATGGCAATAGAAATTCTAATATGTATCAAATTGTGTGACATAGTGATGCAAACATCGTCATCTTTTTTTTTCTTATAGTCGATTATCATAGAATTGCAGGTTAAAATTAGGAAGTTCATTATGCTTACTGTGTAAAACTGAGAAATCTGGAAACAAAATATGCGAAAACAAGAGGTTTGTAATACGCATAACATGCTACTATTGCAATAGATAACTGAGTTCCTCTTATTATGTTGGGAATGTCATTAAACACCACGAATATTGTATCAAACTCATACTGAAGTGATTGTTTTTATGTCTAAGCAATTTTCTTTGAAAAAAATATGAAATTCTTCTATTCTAGTTAGATTTTCATTCATGATAACTGTTGCCATGGCAACATACATTTTGATATGGATTTTTTTTATATCAAAATGTGTAGAACAGTACTGGCAAGAACGCTACCAATTTTCATACCAATCTGATGACCATACAGAAAGTTACAGGTCAAAATGTGACGGTAGTACAAAAGGACCTCTCAACAAAATTTGAAAAGGGCATTTTTCTGACCATCTTCACGCCCCCTTGATTTTCCCTAAGAGGGGCCACTTTTTTTTTTCTTGTGAACATCTTGATGTTTTAAGCATACTATGAAGAAGTTAAAACAGTCGGTTTCGTTTAGTCATGGGGGTGCACGGATACCCCTCTTAGATACCGTAATACGTCCTTCTTGGTAATTCTAAACGCCAAAAAGGGGGGGGGGGGGGTGAGTTTACCAGTTATAACAATGGTTGTCATGACAGCAGATATTATAACATGTGTCAAAATGAGTGACATATCGGTACACACATCAACATCAAGCTTTATTATAATCAGATTATCACAAAACAGGGTTGCAGGTTAAAATGAAGCTGTCCGTATTCTTAATGCATAAAGACTGCGAAATCTTGAAAAATACGCGAAAACAATAGGTTTGTAATATGCATAACATATTACTATGCCAATATGCAATTGAGTTCCTTTTATCAATATATGTTGTATATGTTTCAAAGTGATAGGAAATGCCATTAAACACCATGAATATTGCATCAAACTCATACTGAAGTGATTGTTTTCATGTCTAAGCAATTTTCTTTGAAAAAAATATGAAATTCTTCTATTCTAGTTAGATTTTCATTCATGATAACTGTTGCCATGGCAACATACATTTTGATATGGATATATGTTTTATATCAAAATGTGTAGAACAGTACTGGCAAGAACGCTACCAATTTTCAAAGAAATTAAGCTTGTCATTAATCATTAAAACACATAAATACATGCAGACAATTACCTGGGCGAATGAAAGCACGATATGTTGGAATCGTTGAATTAAGACAGACAAAATGATAAGGTGCAACAATCAGGCGTGTTTAAGGCAGATATTTAACATCATCTGAGTACTTATATCCATAATGACATCAATATTGCAGTCAAAGAGGAAGGCAAACGGGTTAACTGCGAAGGCATGACGACATAGATGGACAGAATGTGACAATTTAAAGCAGAGGTAATCCCAATAATCATCGGAAACACCAGGCACACGGGTATGTTAAAGAAGGGTGAGTTAAGTCCTCATCACCACGATGTCCCCACATCTGCGAGTCTAAGACTTACAAAAGGCAGCTAGACTGGACACAACCAAACTCAATAGGAAAGCACTTGGAGAGTAGAGCAATATAATTTGATATAAAATTGTACATGAAATCACTGTTTGTTTTTCTTAAACCAAAGTATTTAATGTATATACGGTTTTGATAATGATAATAAAGATAAAAAGAAGAAGTACACTAATTAAAAGATAATGACGATGATAATAATAATGATAATAATATTAATAATAATACTAATAAGAAGAAGAAATAGAAAAAATTACAATTATAATGATACTAATAATAATAGTAATAATAATATTAATGATAATAATCAGAAAATAGCAGTAATATATTTCAGTGATAACACTATCAAAATAACAATAATAATAATATCGACTGTGTCTATTTGTTTCTATTGATATTACCCTATATTTCACTCGTCTAGAATCTTACATTTAAATTTCGTCTCTGATGTTGGTTGTCGGTTTAATTTTATAAAGGAACTCACTTTTGCACCTGCCCTTTTTCCCAGATAGTTTCCCGTTTGCTTGGCAGATTCTGAGAAAATCTCCTTCCACCAGCGAGAACCCTTCTCTGCATGAAAAAAAACATTGTGTACCGAATGGAACATGGGCACTTGTTCCGCAGAGTTCTGTTTTGGCATTCAGGTTTGGTGGTAACTTTCCGACGGTACAATTCACAACTGAAAAAAAGGAAGCAATGGTATAAAATGAAATGTGACAAGTCACGTAACTTGTGGTTCACAGTCTACAACACCTCTTCAAAGCCCCACCTCCTCCTTAAAAAACTGACATTGAAATGGACTGGTAAACAATTGGCTTTATTCATTATTAAATGGCTGATCTAGCCCCTTTTGGAAAAGAAACCTTCATGTTATATATTCGCTGAAATGAAAGGGGGACATACCTTGACAAGTAGGCAATGGGTGTGATAAATTTCCATCTGATAAACACGTAAGACTGATGTTGTTACTTATTTCAAAGCCCGGTTTACATGCCATGGAACACGTCTCTCCTTCGACGATGAAACCGTCATGAACCTTTTTCGTTGTCACCACTAACTCTGGAGAATGTTGAGGCAACATGCATCTTTCTAAACAATTGGCTTTATTCATTATTAAATGGCTGATCTAGCCCCTTTTGGAAAAGAAACCTTCATGTTATATATTCGCTGAAATGAAAGGGGGACATACCTTGACAAGTAGGCAATGGGTGTGATAAATTTCCATCTGATAAACACGTAAGACTGATGTTGTTACTTATTTCAAAGCCCGGTTTACATGCCATGGAACACGTCTCTCCTTCGACGATGAAACCGTCATGAACCTTTTTCGTTGTCACCACTAACTCTGGAGAATGTTGAGGCAACATGCATCTTTCTGAAAATGTGTATTAAAAATTCAAGTCGTCTCTCCATAGGCTATATTTGGAGACTATATAAACTTTGTGAAAAGTCATATATGCATTATCTGCCTTTTTTTGGTCGATTGCAACATCTCGTCTGTACACGATATTTACTGTATCTCGATAGGGCACATAAAGTCAAAGGTTTACTTCAATCAAAGACATTAGGAAATTCAAGGAAGGATGTTCTGTGTTAACTAAAAAAGTGTTTTATTTAAATAAAGGTAGCATACCTAATATATCTTGTGAACTGCAATTATACGTACAAAAAAAGGGATGCGGATGAAGGGCAGAGTGGCTAATAATGATAGGGAATGACATCGTGGATTCTACTGTTAATTTGTATTTTGATGAGCTAAAATTGGTATTTTCCTTTGTCAAAACCATGCAATTGTTTTTAGGTTGGCTTGTTTCAGACTTAAATAGCAAAATGGATACCAGTGTAAGACGGCAACGCTGTTCTTTAAGCCCAAACTTGAATTCAAAAGTGAATTCAACTATTTTTAACCCTTGGTGCTCATCCGTCCATGACAATGATATGTATAATTGATATAATATAAATAGACAGAAAACAGCATCCATCAGCGTAAATAGTTTTGGCCTTTATTCCCCGTTTACACTAATGCGACTACAGGTTCATTTTTTTTTCACCGAAATAATTTCAAGGTTTTATCCTTTCATAAAGAGCTGAAAACAACGGCGTATGTAGGTATTTTTTCCCCGGGACAAACTACCAAAACTGCGCCCATTCCCAAACTTTTCAGCCCATTCCCAAACTTTTCAGTCCATTGCCAAACTTTTTAGCTCAAAAATACATATCAAATTAATGAGAGTTTTTAATTTAGAAATAATGGCACTGTGTGAAAATAAGTTTGATGCACATAACCCGAGATGTAAGCCCAAATATAATACATTCTTGTATATGCAAGGGAGCAACGCGTCGATCGGCAGATATGTTATCTTTTTCATCTCTCAAAAGTGAATTTTCTTAGTATAATTTAGCAAGCCAATCGAAAGTTCTGATTTCTTTGAAATGTGTATTTTGAAAGTGATGTTTATGCACTTGGATCCAATTCGGGGGGGGGGGGGGGGGGGGGGGGGGGGAGGGGGCAAAGAAATATAGAGATAATTTCTTTAAATTGTAACACTTCGAAAACCCGATATATGGGATATAACAGGGGAGAGAGAGAAAGCAAAGAGACCGAACTAGTTAGACATTTCACACCCTATAGATTACCAATTCTTACGTCCTGGATTTGTGACGCAAATAACTCTGAAAGACCATAAATTTTTCTTACTGGCTCCTTTTGTTTCTCTCTTTTGCGTTTTTGGCGCCCTTTTAAGTGTCGCCCGGGGAAAAACGGCTATTTTTTTCTTAATACGCACTGTGCATTATCTATGAGGTTTTCAAAAACCTTTTCGCTCTCTTGACATTTTTCCCTTCTTCCAGTTCCCCTCTCCTTTGTTTTTGTATTTTTTTAATTTGTAGAAAAAATATTATCTTTTCTATCTCCCTCTCCATCTTTATTTGCCAGGCTTTGAAATATCTGTATCCCCCCCCCCCCCCCCATCTCCAACCCCCTCTACTCGTTTACCCTCTTTGTCATTAAATGCAGGGTTGGTGAGGGTGTTAAGAACAACATGAGCGGACGAGATAGTGGATCAAATATCTTAATTATCTATTTTTTATGTATGGAAAAAAAAAGCTGTGGCAGCGTCAGGGTTTTAATAAATGTTAATTAAATATGTAGTTTATATTGAAATTAGCCAAACATACCTTTTACTTTCAAAGACATAAACATTGTATAGACTTTGACGGATGCCTTTTTAGTGATTTTGCACTCATAGATTGCGCTGTCATTTCTTCTCGCCTTTGGGATGAAAAGATCTACACGGTTTATGATGGAAAATCCCCTGTCACCCCAGGAAATAGTCTTTCCATCGTTCTTTACTGCAAGCGGTTGGGGTGAATATGTGGCGATTGATATCCAGTGGAGCGTGTCCTCGTTTTCAAGTGTTGTAAGAATTGAGCATTTCAACGTCACATCATTTCCAACATATGCCAGAAGTTCACGCAATTCTTTGGCAAATGGAAAGACGAGTGATATAAACATTATGAGATGGGTTATTGGCATTAAATCATACACGCACAATAACATAAACTCTACAGTAGGGAATAGTATAATTGTCACAGCATATCAACTTACCAAGTATTGTATGGCACAACCAACGGCCTGTCTGGACCTTTATTTTTATTTTATTTTTATTTTTTATTATGGTCATTACTTGGGGAATATTTCGTATCAATGAACTTTTCTGCAAATGCATTCCCTATATTCAAAATTCGACCTACTGCTCTATATTATGTTTAAACATATTTCATAATAAATTTCAGTTCATAAGAATGATGTTCAATTTTCCTTTGTTATGCTTTATTTGTGAAGAAAATATATATTTGTAACTGTTGAGCTTTTAAGGGCAGAATGAGAAATATTTCTTATAATAATGCTTTTGCTCAACAAAAAAGTTGGCTATTTTCTCTACAATGAGTTTGAAATATATATTAGGCCAAATAGCCCAGCAATGTTTCAAATACGCAGGTAATAAAATACATGTACTTGCAGCGGTAAAACAGTGGTACTGCAATACAAATAACTATACCTATGACATCTAGGGTCAGTGAAGTGCTTGATTTGATATTTCCACGTGCACTTAGTATCTGGCATGAGTAAAACCCTGCGTCAGCAGCTGTCACAAGAGGAATGAATAGGTCTTCTTGTCCGATAAATCTATAGCCTCTCAAAGACTGGTCAAGGACTGCGTTGTTTTGCTTCCTGGCAATCATAGTCGTCGCTGTATCATTCTGTTTTGTCCAAACAACAGAGTCCAACTGATGCCAGGTCACGTTACTATTGCATTGAAGGTAAGCATCTTCCCCCGAGTATGCTTCCTGTGTACGAAATTCATTGTCCATATTTTGCTCTGTAAAGGACGCAGAATGAACAAACATTCGTCAGTTCAATCAATTCAGTTTAATGAACATTTATTTCCAACTTTTCAGTCTAAGTCTGGAAAGTAATAAATAAACAAAATAATGTATCTTTTTTGTTACAGTTAAAAATTACATGTTTTAATGAGACCGTATTCATAGTGTATTATATATCTGTATATAGGGCCTACATAGCAGCAAATGTTACCCCCTCCAACCCCCCCCCCCCCCCCACAATGAAAAGGAAGTATAATTGTATTATGTGCACTTCCCATTTTAATAATATGTGATCAGAGAACTTTTTTGGGCGATTGTACGTAGATACCGATGATATGCACAATTATACGGATATTTCTATTTTCCATCGGTCTTGTGTTTCCATTCATTCAAAATTAAAAATATATGTTTAATAATTATGACTACTGCCCTATGGTAGCACTATCGTGATGATCCCCTAAAAGAGAAAATTGTTCAGCAATTGTCTACAAGGTCATAAGGATCAAAATATAGGTGGGCCTCTCAAGAAGACTTCCTTTTTCTGCTACCCACTTTGGCAAAATTAATTTTGCCATTCTTTTATTGCAATATAACAGTCATTGCATCATTAATGTGATGTTTTAATATGTATTGTTACTGCAAGGTGGTGTAGAGTTTGAGTGAAGTGAAGTGAAGTGAACATTACAAATTTGAAGGGAATCATTCTTCTCCACTTTAACATATTAAGCAATATGAATAATACCTTGAGAATTAGCTGAAATGATGACAACTGAAATCACCAGTACGCAATACGCAGGAGTATGCATAACGGCGTTATCTACCAAGAAAAGAATATAAGAATATCATGAGTTTTAAAAAAAAATTGTAGAAAAATGCTTTAACTCTTACTGTGCCAAGGGGTTTAGCTCTCTTCAACATTTTACCAAAATGTGATTACTTTTCAAATGTCTGCACTTCATTAACCATCTATTATTTCACAAAATGTTGTGTACAAAACTTGTGGAAAATTTATTACCATTTCTTATGATACCAAACATTCTTACTTTACCCAACTTTATGCATGAGAATTATTGAAAATTACATTTGAGTTTCTTTTTGGTCAATTATACTTTGTTTCTCATTTGTTTAATATTGTTTAATGTTGAAAGAGGTACTATCTTTTCAAAAATCCGCAATTTTCTCTGAAATTTTCTATGGTAGCATATAATTATAAAAATTTATTTGGAATGCTTGATTTATGCTCAAAATTTTGATATACATTGACCACCATATGCCTTTCCCGTGGACGAGCAATTGGTGAATGAAAATGACAAGTCTATCTGTCACATATACGTGCCATCGGCACTGAAAGAGTTAATAGTTAACGAATACTTCTGTTCTTGCGAAATAAATATTTTAGCTCCAAAACATTTGCTTAAAGCAGATAACCGGAGAAATGTCCCATAAAATAAGAAATAGGACAAATTATACATTTTGGGAAAGCTAATCCCCCAAAGAATACGATGAAATTAAATTTTAGAGATGTAAGCTTGTTCAAAAAGATTATCAGGACTTTTTTTCAAGACCCCTGACAGGGTCTCAGATGAGCCACGAAAGCGAGAATTCTTGCACTAGAAAAATGACGTCATTCTCGGGACAGCTAGCTTACGGTATACGACTTGACTGTACTGTAGCTGTATGAATCGTATATGTGTGTGTGGCTGCTGCAGTGATTCACCCAGTAATTGATGGAATGACGGTGTGATTCCAGATTCTAACATCTGAATCAGGGCCAAAATCAGACATTTTGTCGACAAGATTTTCAAAGATTGGAAGAAATCAGTAGCTTACCTCGAACCGTGAACGTTATGTGCGCGCGCTTTATTGACGTGATCGTGAGCTAGCTAGAAGCAAGCAAGTGTGTCCCGAGTATTACGTCACACGTTGATACCAAATGTATTGCATTTTGATTTGTTTGTACATCTCCGAGTAACACCTTTAATCCATTAAAGTTCCAAGAAATAACATTATTTTTTTATAATCATGAAATGAAACTCAGTCATATACTACCGTCTAGCGGGATAAATGAATTACTCATATTTTTTCTATTGAAAATCTTACAGATGCAGCACGATTTCTTGACCCCCCCCCCCCCCCCCCCCCCCCCCCACTCTGCGCACTAAAAAAATAATGTATGGGCAAGTTAAGGTCAGTGCGCGATTATCCAAAACGTGGATGTAGCATATTTTGAAACTGAACTATTCAAATAGTCAAGAACGTATTGTGTGGTTTATACTGACATTCGTGGATAAAGGTCAGTATTTTCTTCTGGCAATGGCTGATAAATTATTTGTATCAAACATTGCTATAAGATAACAGGAAATGAATGAAGAAATATGATATTATCTACTGGCAATTCTTATACTTCTTTTTTTTTAATTTGAGATTAGAAATTATAATACAATTTACTGAAAAATATCAATTCTATTATTTTTGTTTTTTGTTACTCAGCGAGGGGGGGGGGGGGGGGGGTCTCTTTCATATTCGAATCTTTTAGGACCCTATCCATAAAAATCACTTTAAAATACATAAGTTAATGAAACTTCCAATGTGTGTATGTGTGTGTAATTGGGTTTTTACAGACGTGTATCAATCAGATATGATTATTTACGTCTGGGGACAGAAAGACGTGACTCAGTCTCGTACGTGGGTCCGCTGAATCAGTTTATAACTTCCACTGGATTACAGGCGCACGCCACGACGCCCAGAAATCTTATTTTTAACAGTAGACGTTACCCAAGGACTACTTGAGATCACTTTAGTAATTGTACTTATAGAGAGGAAAACAAAATCATAGCAAGCTTATGCATATAATTTGTTTTAAATACTGCTATAAATCGTATATACATACCTATTCTGCTAGTCTCCTGACTACGCTACCCAATCGAGAACTTTAACACAAAAAAAGTCACAATATTGTGCGCACCCCCCGTAACCCATTGTTATCCCCTTCGTTCCTCACCCGCATGAATACGCAACGGCCATCTTCCTCTTTCTTGCTCGCTCCCGTCGAGTTAGGTTATCGAGCCACAGCGCTCCTGAATTCAGGTCTTTTTGTATCTTTTCAGCGCGCCTACACGCCCTAAAAAACACTATTTTGTATTTATTTTCGTTCAAGATTATAGTACTCTTGTGTTTTGTGTCACTTTTTGCCTATTCCAAGGAAATTTCTGTGCTCCTTTCTAGGTAGTTATTTCCTTTTAGAGACCAGCCCCACGTAGTTATTTCTGTGTCTTGCTGGTGTTTCCGTTTGCTCCGATCCTGTTACGTTTCGGTGTTTGTATGTTGAAATTGTGCGTATCCCCAATTTTAAGGTTATTACCTGCTTTTCCGAAAAAAAAAAAAAATATTGTTGTATATTTCTATTGTCTGTTTATGTTGCAGCAATATGAGTTCGGAAGAAGAAGGAGTTAGGTCACGGAGACCTGCTTCTTCCGAACCGTCTAGCAAGACGACTCGGCCTTCCAGACCTCCCCCTAGTACATTCGTACCTGGGGGCGAGGAGAGCTGCAGGTAAGTTGCCCAGTGTTGTTACCCCGCAGAGATTGCCAAGCTCGGAGCCCGTGGCTGCGGGGCGGGTGACTTTAATTGAGTTAGGGGCGTCAGGTTCTAGTGGTTTGGATATCATAAACCAATCCCCCGGTCGCTCCGACCAGAACGGGGGACGTCTGTTTCCTGGCCTACGGCTTCGGCTCTTGTTCAGCCAGATGATAAGAAGCCTAATAAGGATACAATTAGAGGGCCTAAGAAAAGCAAGGCGTTGCCCGCTGCTGCCCCGTCCGATCCTTCTCGATCTGAGCTACTTGGCTTGATGCGAGTTTTCGCTCAGCGGCAGTGATGGTCCCTCTTCCTGATACCACAGCCTCTGACTCTACCCCTCTTCATGGGACTTTTCGGCCCGACTTAGCTCGGCCGCGTCCTCTCGATCCTCCTCGTGACTCTCCCACCCGCGTCCCTTGGGGGGGGGGGGGGGGGGGGGGGCTTCGCTGGGTGAGGAGACTTTAATACAGCGTCCCATTAGGGTTCCCGCCTGGTCCGAGGGCCAACGTCTCACTCTGTTCAGCCGGTGTCACAAATTGAGTCTGTTTCTCACATTTCTGTTTCTGAATCGACTTTGTCGGAACAGGCAGAGCCTCATATGCTTTCCCTTTGTGGGGCTGCCCTATTGTCTAATTTTCTGCCTGAAACTGTCTAGTCGACCCACTCAGGGCCCCGACTCCTCTATTGTTCAGGCAACAGACTCCCTCTGAGGGTGTTCCCCTCACGAAGAATTTGATAGTGGAGTATGACCGCGTTGAGACCGAGATTTTCCCTAAGCGCACCTGTCCGATTATGGGCAATCAAGCCTTTGCATTTAGAACCCAACATCATGATAGCTTTTTCAAAGCTAAGCCTCTTTACCTCTTTACCTGGGACGGGTGGATGCGGCAGGGCTCCTTTGAGAGGCAGTCGTGGGTCTCAGCGGAGCAAGTTGAAGTTTTCTGGGGGCAGCGATAGACTTTCTGAATCAGTTAGCACGGCCAAAGCCTAGGATACCAACCCCGCTCGACAATCATTGCGTTTCTTGCACGGGGCAAGTCTCTCTCCCCCCTCCCCCCACCACAGAGTTCTTATTCTCTCAATCGGCACGGAGGCACTCGCTCTGCCACCCTAGATGCCCTACCCTATTATGCTACTTAACCCAAACTACGCCACAACCGAGAAACTTAAAAGTCACATTCGCGCACGCCCCACCCCGTTATACCGCCTTCCCATAGTCACCTGCGTGAGCGCACGCCCGCCATCTTCCTCTTTTCATTCTCGCTGCCGATGAGTGAACATTGTGAGATAAGTCACTGCGCCCAAAATTGAGATTTATCTGGGTTTTTTTGGCGATTTCTGATCTGCTTTAATAAATTTTTACGCCCACATTTAATGTTTTTTTTTAATTTGTGGTACAGATTTTCTAGTCACGTTGTTTTAAGACAGGAAATTAGTTATTTTTCTGTCTCGCTTTTCTTCCCCTTCGTTTCTCCCGGTGACATTTGCTGGGCGGGCGATCCAGGCTTGGCACGTGGCCGTGCTTGGGTCGTTGGGGATTTCTTTTTTCGTGCACAACCCTTGGGGCGTTTGACAGTTGGCTCCCCTTTCACACTTAGTTGTGCTTGTATTCTCTTATTTAGGAATACTGTGAGCTCTTTTTTCACCCCCGCGCGCTTGCTTAAATAACTTAATTTTTGTTTTATATAATCAGGTTTTTGTCTCACATCGACTCTGTAGCTTCGGTATGAGTTTTTCTTCGACTCCGGTTACCCGTACGGCCCCCGCCAGTACACAGCCTGACACGGCGGGAGCCGGTGTTACGGTTTCTTCTTCTTTGAGACGCAGTACACTTTCTACCGGGACGGGCGTGAGGTTGTCGACTCGTTCAGGAACTATCTTCCCAGACTTTTCGTCGGGAGGTAAATTAGGGACCCCTGCGTGCAGGAGGTCTCGAACTGGGTCAGGCAACTTGTTCAGCATTACACCATCAGTCGGGTCTTCTGGTCCCGACGAGGGGGTAGGCGGTTTAACGACCGCAGGCCCCTGAACGCAGGGAGTAAGTTTCGTCGGTCTTCCGACCTCTGAAACTCACTTCCTCACAGGGGGAGCTGTCGGATGCCCGAAAACAAGCTCCCACCTGAATATAGACACTGGAGCTTCTAGTGGTCTATATACTCTTGGTGACTCGCCGAGCCGTAGATCAGCCTTTGTCACTATAGAAAAGGTTACCCCTCGTTCCAAACGGGTGGGTAGCAATGCCGGAGGGCCAAAGCCCTCCCTGCGTGAAGTCTAAAAGGCACCAGTCGACCAAGTCTCTCTCAAAGTAAAAATCTAAGGTTGCCCCGAGCAAACCTAGAAATTTGAAGGAAGAAGGATAAGGTCTCCAGACACGAGACGCCAGATCCTCCTCCCTTACCTTACTGAACTTCCTCGCCTTGTGAAGATAGTTGCCGAGAAGAGCGGGTGGTTACCCCCTACCTCTTGGCCGGCCGCGGGTGGCTCTGACCCCGCTCCGGACGATGATCAGTCCGTAGGCGCGGGTAATCCGAACCAGGTACCGAATTGATTAAAATCAAGGAGGATCGAGCGTGGGCCCTGCTTATTGCCCCGCACTGGCCGCGGAGGCCTTGGTTTCCCCTACTGCTGTCCCTCATTGAGGGGCAGCCGTTTCCGCTCCCTCTGTGGCCAGACCTGGTGTCGCAGCCTCTTTCGGGGATCCTCCATGGTCGGCCCGAGACTCTTCACTTGACCGCCTGGCCGTTATCGGGGGCGACGCTAGGGCTTCGGGTCTCTCCGAGAGAGCAAGATTATCGTTCATATCTTCATAACGAATCATCAAAAATGAACCATATTTGACACCATGAACTTCAGGTCAAGGGTCAACATAAAATGTCATCAAAATCCGCTTACGCGTTATGCGCGCACACAGCGCGTAGAGAACGTAAAACGCCGTTTTTCGCATATTTTGTCTTTCTGACACTATTCTTGACAATTTCCAACTATTTACAGTCATTCTCGACCTTCCATAATGCCACACGCGCGCGTCAAACTCTCAAATTCGTGCGCGCGTCAATGGGCACTCTAATGTAAAAAGTGGTAAAAACATGCCTATATAGAATCCGCCATAGCTCGTCAGAATATGCGGAAACCTCCCAATTTCTTTACATATTCTGAAAGCCTGTGAGTTGAAGATTTGAATTCATGTAGAATTTTTGCCGATCGCATGTTCTGACGTCATCATATTTGCATATGAACTCAAAAAAATGATTTTGAAAAAATTACGTCATCTTTTTTGTATTCATTTGATAATATTTCAGTAATAGGTGGTCGATTTTCTTCCAAATTTTGATATGTTATAGCTGAGACAATTCTTTACAAGAATAGTCGTACCATATTTCATTTTGATGACGTCATCACAGTGAAATTTTCAATTAAAGATGCCAATATCAGAATTTTCCCTATTTGCGTGGTATGTCTATGGAAGATGATTTTTTTTCGAATCATGAATCTACATGACATCGTTCTCTGAGCAGTATCTCTGTTATTTTTGGTCTATTTCCTTCCAGATTTTAATATGTTGTAGCTGAGACTATAAGCTTTTACAAATGTGGTCTCCAATTTTTGATCAGATGTCGGGATCATGCCCAATTTTCAACTACAAAATGGGATTTGAGAATCCCGTTTTTCGTTTACGTGTTATCTCTATGGGAAATATTTTGGTCTATTGGTCAAAGCACTTGCCTCCCATTCCGGTGACCCAGGTTCGATCCCCGGTGGGTCCATAAATTTTTATTTTTTTTTGCTTCTTTTTGCCTTTCATTTTACCATCCTCTTCGACTATTATAACATAAACAATCACAAACCATGTAATAAACTGCCTTATTTTCCATGTTATGTCTATTAGAAAGTAGTGTGCAGTAGTTTGTGTACAACCAGATTTTAATATGTTGTAGCTGAGACTATAAGCTTTTACAAGTGTCGTCTCCAATTTTTGATCAGATGTCGGCATCATGTCCAATTTTTAACTACAAAATGTGATTTGAGAATCCCGTTTTTCGTGTACGTGTTATCTCTATGGGAAATGTTTTGGTCTGTTGGTCAAAGCACTTGCCTCCCATTCAGGTGACCCAGGTTCGATCCCTGGTGGGTCCATAAATTTTTTTTTTTTTTTTTGCTTCTTTTTGCTTGTCATTTTACCATCCTCTTCGACTATTATAACATAAACAATCACTGGAATACTCCCCAGGGAGCGGAGAATGTGCATACATTGTGTGCGGGCATGCCAGAATCCGATGACCAGGGTAATAATATATCTGTAAAGCGCTTAGAGACATCTCCGATGTATTAGGCGCTATATAAAAGCTGAATATTATTATTATTATTATGTAATAAACTGCCTTATTTTCCATGTTATGTCTATTAGAATGTAGTGTGCAGTAGTTTGTGTACAACCTTATGGAAATTTTGATTCCCTGTCGTGTATTAGAGCTATGGGGTTTATCTCCACCTATCCTGCAATATAAAAGAGTCTGATATGTTATCATGACTTCTCAAATTTTCGTCAGTCATCAATCCTAATAAGGTCAAGTTACTGCATATTTTTCAAGGTCATAAGGTTATCGTGACGTCATCCAGGCGCAATTTTATTAAAATCAACTGATGGTCGTATCTTCGTAACGAAACGTCATATCTCTTTCATGTTTGGCATGATTATGGTCAATGTCATTCCAGTCATGGTGATCACCATTATCATCATCACTGTCATGATGATATTCATGATGTTGGTGATGATTATCAACATTATCACCAGCAGTCATGATGATATAATGATGATGGTGATGATATATCATCACTGTCATGATCATCATCTCCATGCGTGACATTCTTGACTTCCTATCTTCAGTTTAGTATTTCCCCATTATTATGATCATCCTGATTACAATCATGATCCTACAAATTGAAGGACAGACCACCTAATTCGTACTCATGACGAATTAAATTCTAGTTTATTTTTATTTTTCTCCCACTTTCTTGTTTCCACGAAATCTCCAAAACTTTCCAGTCAATTTTTATGACATTTCCGTCATCAGGTCATATAAGGTCAACCTCAAAAATCTTTTTCAAGGTCATCAGGTCATCGTGACGTCATCCAGGCGCCATTTTGTGAAATCACATTATCAATCATATCTTCATAACGAGTCATCCAAAGTCAACCATATTTGGTACACATAAACTTCAGGTCAAGGGTCAACATCACATGTCGTCAAAGTTTACGCGCGCCTCATGGCGCGCACGTACGCGCTCGTCAAAATTTAGAAATGCTCAAAATCAGTTTTTGATCAAATTAGAGCACGGTTCAGGTCAATTTAAGCATTTCAACATTTTCCGCGCGTACGCGTCCGCGCGCGCAGCACGTACAGAACCATAGACAAATTAAAACTTATTGACGGAAAGGTAGCACCCGCGGATTTCCCTCATTTGCATATAAGCTGTAGCGTCACCATTCAGGCTAAGCGTATTGGGCCCTGATTCAGCCACGCCCATTTGGTAACATTTCATTTTCCCGAAGCCCCCGGATACCAAGAAAATATCGAAAAGTATCGAGAAACACCTTATGCATAATTCATTTTTGTTTTGCATACTCCGTTTTATCAAACTTTGATTGGACCGGACCTTATGAATATGAATGTTCTTTAAAAGGGACGATTTGACCTCTTTTCGTCACTTCCGCTGTGAATTTGACGTCACCCGCACAAAGTAAAAAAAGTTGTGGAAAGTTTAGAGGTGAGTACACCTGTATTTATGCTTAATTTTCGAAAATTAGATTATATTTATAACAAGTTCTGCCATTGTGAGTAATCTCTTTCAATTTCTCTACATTTTGAAAGGATTCTACAGAGCTGTATGTCATGAAACAATGTGTAATCTACTCTCGAACGTTCAATTCAATTTTCATCGCCATGAGCTATATTTTGCAGCTCGATTCCCCTTACCACCCTGTCACTCGTGACGGCTTACCCGGACTTTCAGGCGGGACTATCTAGATACGTTTCGATAGATGATCTATTGATTGATGTCAATGCTAATGGCTGACAGATTTCGTAAACCTCGAAATAGATCGAACTTGTCTGTATTTCGACGATTTGGTTATCTAAGTTAGATGTAGACGCATAGACCCCGTTATAATTCTGAAAGACAAAGGGCCCAGGTGAGACCCTTTCTGATTAATTGATTCTGTAGCGAAGGCTGTTCTTGTCAGGATTTTTTTTTTGAGAATGAGGAGGGGGTTTCATGTTGATACTAGTATTTTCCAGAGACCAGTCCAGGTCAAGGTTTACTTTGTGTACATGTTACACAGTTTGCTAATGGCAGGTTGTAATTTTAACGTAGTGGTTCTTAGTAAAAGTTAATCTGCTTAGGTGTACTAATAGATGAGCTTTGGCCCACCTTTTTCTTGTAAAGTTGAGCCAAGGCCAAAGCCAAGGCTAGCTAGGCAAGCATCTAATGATCTAGACCGAACGAGAGACAGAAATTTCGGTCTAGGCTAGCATCATGATGATGAGGTTTTATATTTTTTACATTTCAAGAGAGAGAGAGAGAGAGAGAGGGGGTGGGGGGGGGGGGGGGGTTACATAAATTGTTGTTGATTCTAGACCAGAATCAAAGCAAAGGCCTTTTTAAAGAGGTAATAAATCTCCCCTGAGTAATAGCTGGATGGCCTTTGTTTCAGTATTGCATTCATTAGTCTCATCATGTTGACTTTGATTTCCATCAGATAAACATGGCAAGGAACTAACCTGTGGCTGATCTACTTGAAGATCTACTAGGTCTCCTTACATAACTTAACAACTGTTGGAGGTGCCGGATGAAGTGGAAAGTCCTACTATTAAAGACTTTGATGAGACATGAGAAATAAACAGGTAAGTCTAGACCTTACTGCGGCAGCCTGAACGCATAGCGTTCGTGGCAGCATCCCTGGGCTAGGGACTCGATCTAACTAGTTAGACCTATACCTATTACAGCTAAAAATTATAGACTAGGTCTGGTGGTGGTAGTGGATCCAGGATCAGTTAACTGGGGAGGGAGGGGGTGATGATGTGTTCACAATAAAGAGTGGCATTTTTAGTTAACATTGTCCAACCAAAACAACAAATTATTTTTTTTTCTGAGGAATGGACAATTCATTTGTCATTTTTCCTTTATCCACCACTGAGATCTGTTTTCAGTGTAATATGAAATTAGCTGTTTAGTGTCTTTAAATATCAATTATGATATATTTAAGGGATGTTCAGTGGGATGTCATAAATACAAATTTTAGTCCCCTTAATTATTACATTTAACATTTCATTAATTCCTGCAAACAGAAACAAAACAAAATAAGATGGGTGAATGTATGTTATTGATATTATTATTTTCATTATTATTGTTATCATTATGATCATTATTATTGTTAGTAGTAGTAGTAGTAGTAATATTAGGGCCAAATATGACACTATTGATTAGAGTCCATAAATCTATTGTCTTTGAAAAGATGAAGAGGGTGAGGATGAGTGTTTGTGTGATTTTTTTCTTAATACAGGATAATGCTTCTCTACCTCATCTATTCTACAACAGATGATTATGATGATGATGATGAAGAGGAATGCTTACCTACTGAGAATGAAGACAAATTCTGAGAGGAACCATTACTACTTAGCTGCTTCAGTTTTGCATGGTAGGCATGCATATGCTTTAAGAGTAAGATTGCTATCAGCCTTCAGGGGCGTCAATGTGTTTTTCGGAGGGGGGGGGGGGGGGCAAAACAGCCTAATAGCACCCTTCATGATTTTTTCAATGCCTCTTAACTACCAGCTTCTCCAAGGAAATATATATATTTTTTTTTTTTTTTTTTTTTTTTTTTGGGGGGGGGGGGGCAAAACTATATTATTTTCCCTCCTACTGCCCACTTACCACCCCATAATCAACGCCCCTGGTCGCTATTAGTACCTCAATCCAATCAAGGTACACATTTTGGGGTTTAAGAAGCCATTTTCTTGTGACTTTACTAATTTAGATTCTTTTGAATAGCCTTGAAAATTGTATCTGTCCAACTGGACAAACTTCTTTCCTCTTTAAATACTTTTGAGAATTCCCACTTATTATTCTATTAATTTCATTTAAAGAGTCATTGTTAACTATTAACTATTAATAGGAAACTGTACATATCATTTTTTTTTTCAAATTCTAATTGTTGCTTGTTAAATTATAAATGCACAATGGATGCTATTTTCTAAAATCTTTCCTCTTTTCTTTCAACAGACATGGATTTCTACTTCAGCTCTTCAGTGAAATAGACCCCTGGTTTGATAAACATCTATTTCTTCATACTGAAATCATACCTGGATTCCAGTCTAATATGCATCATTAGAATGGCGGAAGAGGAGTTTTAAAGTTCTTCAATTATATCTTAACCATCTTACCCACCCCCTCCCCATGTCAAATGTTGCAGTCACATGCAGCCATTTTGTGTAGTAGCTCGTTATTGTGAGGAGGTCTTCCTCTACTATGTGGCCTAGAGACATTACATGGCCGCTAATGAAATAAAGATAAGCACTGCCAGGGCCACTTGGCCTCTCCATTATTATATCTTCTCACCATGTATAACAAATTAATAATAATAATTAACTGATTCTATAAATTTGTGCTAATTGAATTATTATTCTATTATTGATCTACAGAGAAAATCCATACTATGCAACACTTCAGGGATGCCGCTTTTCAGACAAAAGTAGGAATTTCTACTTTATCAACATATTTTTAGCCGTAGAAAACCACTTTTTATGTACACAAGGGCCCATTCTAGATGATTTTCCCACTTTTTTATCAATTCTAATTGGCATCCCTGTTATTTAGATTAAAACTATAGAATTAGATCTCTGTGTGTGTTTCTCCCCCCCCCCATTTTTCTTTAGTTAGACTTTTTATACTAGTAATATGCAATATATATGTACCAACTAAAAGGAAGATGAATCATTTAATTAATATTTCTTAGAACTGTCAACAAGATTCAACATTATCTTTGTTTTTCAAGAGTATTACATGGTAGAATTATAGATGGTCATTTATTTCTTTTAATTATTATATCTTCTTTTGTGGGGTATAGTGGGTAAATAAATTAATAACATCTATTTCTCCAGTGAAAATTCAAATATTTTACCTCTTGACTAGGGATTGAAATTAATAATGTATGATTCATTTAGATTGAAATTCATATTTTCTTTAATGCATGTAAATATTTGTTCTACTGTTTCAAGATGAGAATGATATTATATGACCTTGACAAGTCAGCTGTAATGGAACTTTTGAAAGAGTAAGGAAAAGAATTAAACGTATATTTAAGAAGTAAGACAGTGTCTAAACATCTCTACAGACTGTTCTCATTTCTGCATGTAGGAAAATATTCATTAAAATGTGAGAAAATCTAACTGTATTTCCGAATCGATGTGTGCAAATAATTGCACCTTAAATCTTGATTGTAAGAAAGATATATGTAATTGAAAATTCGTATGTGAACATGATAAAGGTCATCTCGCGTTATATCAATGACAACCATACGGGTGACTGGGGGGGGGGGGGGAAATAAACCAGGACATGTGATCGAGGTGTGTGTATGAGAGAGAGGGAAGAAAAAAAGATGAGAAAAGGTGAAAGAGAAGATGTGATGAATATGGCGGGGGGGGGGGGGGGTTAGCCAGCCCTCCAAGAATTTTTTTCCCTCCAAAATAAACCAGGACGTGTGATCGAGGTGTGTGTATGAGAGAGAGAGAGAGAGATAAAAAAGAGAGGGAAGAAAAAAAGATGAGAAAAGGTGAAAGACAAGATTTGATGATTTTTTTTTTTTTTTTTTTTTTTTGGGGGGGGGGTGATTATTTTTTTCTTAGCTAGCCCTCAGAGATTTGTTTTTTTCGCCTCCAAATTCGCTCGTGGGTGGGGGGAGGCGGGGTTTTGTTTTCCTCCATAATTCTCTGACAAGCAAAAAAGAATTTAAAAAAAGGTTATAAAAAGTTCTAAAAGAAAGGGGTGGCACACTTTAGGCCTATACTTTTTTGGGGGTCAAAAGCTGTTAGGGGGCAGTCTGTCCCCTTGCCCCCCCCCCCCGATACGCTAGTGGGGGGGGGGGGGGGGGTTGAGAACTAAAATGGCCGAACTTGGCATCAGTGCGAAAGTTGCCCCTCAAGAAAATCTAAGGATACCTCTTCCTCTACACCTGATATTTTATTCCTACCTTTGCCTTCAATGATTATACCCCCCCCCTTTTTTTGTAACTTTATCCTACTGGTCAAAGATAGTAAATTTATTAATTTCTTTGAAAAATTACTTGTTATGAATGTAAAAGTTTTTGTCTTAATTCGTGAGATGTGATAAATGTGAACAACATGTATTTATCTTAATAACTACGGTATACAACTCGTTGAACTCGAACGATTGTTACCCTTTTCTGCTGACGATCCTGTCAATTTGCAATTAATCACAATCATGCTGGGACCTAATTATCATAAAGATTTAATGACACCATATGAATGACGCCCATTTGTCAATTATCGATGCGCCGTCATTAGCCAAGTGCTGAATACATTAGCATACATGAATAGATTAAGCGGATTTAACCTTTCTTCATGCGCATGCGTGACACTGGTCCACATTTATATTTTACTTGCTTGTAAAGCATACACACGTTAGGGGAGCATCGTACAAAATGAATAATGCATAGGGGCTTCGGGCGCGTTCAATGTGCATGTTACAGTGTAATGGCGGCCGCTTTAGGGGCTTGTACAGAACATAAAAACGCCGTTTTTCGCATGGTTTGTCTTCCTCACACTTTTCATGATCATTTCCATCAACTTGGAATCGATTTCGATCAATAATAAGGTCGTACGGGCGCGTCAAAGTTCAACATCCATGTGCGCGTCTATGGCGAAAATAACGTAAAAACGTCCAAAAACATGCCTCTAAAAATTAACTCTAGCTCTTTAAATAGGCCAGAAACCCCCCAATTTCTTTTCATCTTTGGGTAGGGAATGAATCATAGATATGATTTCATGGGTCATTTGACCCTCAATTATATTACAACGACATCAAAATGGCGTCGGTTCTTAAAATTTAATTTTTTCAAAAATGACATCATAAATTTTAACTTTAAGCAAGACTTTCTCCGTAATTGTTGGTCGATTTTCGCCGGGATTTCGATATGTTGTAGCTGAGACAATTCTCTACAAATATAGTCACCACGGTTTTTCATTTTGATGACGTCATCACAGTGAAATTTTCAATTAAAGACGCCATGTCAGAATTTTCCCTATTTGCGTGTTATGTCTATGGAAGATGATTTGTTTTCTAATCATGAATCTACATGACATCGTTCTCTGAGCAGTATCTCAGTTATTTTTGGTCTATTTTCTTCCAGATTTTAATATGTTGTAGCTGAGACTATAAGCTTTTACAAATGTTGTCTCCAATTTTTGATCAGATGTCGGGATCATGCCCAATTTTTAAGTGCAAATGTGATTTGAGAATCCCGTTTTTCGTGTACGTGTTATCTCAATGGGAAATGTTTTGGTCTATTTGTCAAAGCACTTGCCTCCCATTCAGGTGACCCAGGTTCGATCACCGGTGGGTCCATAATTTTGTTTTACAAAATGGCGCCTGGATGACGTCACAATAATCTGATGACCTTGAAAAAGATGCGGAAACTTGACCTTATTAGGACTGATGACTGACAAAATGTGTGGCTTAACAATGGGCAGCCAAATGTGACAAAAATCTCTAACAGTAGATATTCAATTTGTCAGCATTTTTGGTACTCAAACTATTAAAAACTTTCTGGGAACGATAAGTACAATATTTTTCTTGACTGTTAAAGCATGAGACCAGAATCCAGTAAACATAAGGAACATACATTATAAACAAAGTTTTGACATTTTTGGCTACCCATAGTTAAACCACACATTTAGACCATGGTTTAAGTTAAACCGGAGTTCAGAATACGGGCCATGGGGTTTATCTCCCAAGTATCCTGCAATATCAAATAGTCCTATTTGATATCACAATTTCCAAAAATTGGCTTAGTCAATTATCTTCAAATTTTTGTCAGTCATAGTCCTAATTAGGTCAAATTCCCGCATCTTTTTCAAGGTCATCAGATTATTGTGACGTCATCCAGGCGCCATTTTGTAAAAATCAACTAATGATCGTATCTTCTTCACGAAATGTCATCTCTCTTTCATATTTGGCATGGCTAAGGTCAATGTCATTTCAGTCATGGTCATCACCATTATCATTATCATCATCTTGATTATCATCAACATCATTATCATCATCACTGTGATGATATTCATGATGGTAATGATGATTATCATCAACATCATTATCATCATCATTATCATCAACATCATTATCATCATCACTGTCATGATGATAGTAATGATGATGATTATCATCAACATCATTATCATTACTGTCATGATGATATTCATAATGATGATGATTATCATCAACATCATTATCATCATCACTGTCATGATATCCACGAATCATCTAAAATTCATGTTCACACTCTTTATGCCCCATTGAAACAAAGGGGGCGCTATTTCACTAAAATAGGTAGTAGAGCCTACGAATTGAAAATGCTAGGAAAAGGCTGAAATCATAAAAATCATGAATAGATTCATTATAATTAATGTCATCGTGATATCGACTTCATCTTTCACATTATCATTTTGTCATTTGTCTTCGTCAAAAATATTAAGATCAAAAGACAGATCACCTAATTCGTCTTCAGTGATGAATTAAATTTCTAGTTTTGTTCTTCTTCTCTCTCTCTCTCTCTCTCCTTTTATTTTCAATGCTTTTTGGATTTTCTTTTTTAAAACGGCATTCAGGGTCCTCGTTGTCTCCCCCCTCTCTCTCTCTCTTCCTTTCGTTCTCTTCTTTTATCCTGTTATTGTTATAGATATTTTTTTTTTCGTCAATAATTTGTTGTTAG
Source organism: Heliocidaris erythrogramma (assembly GCA_025617745.1). Taxonomy (NCBI): domain Eukaryota; kingdom Metazoa; phylum Echinodermata; class Echinoidea; order Camarodonta; family Echinometridae; genus Heliocidaris; species Heliocidaris erythrogramma. The sequence goes on along the minus strand of CM046863.1, from coordinate 27,538,184 downwards.
GGGCATGAGTTTCATAATAGCCTATACTCTGGTCTATAAATTGGAAAAAATAAGTTTTATTATAAGTACAACTCAAAAGGTACAGACAAAACTAAACACAAATATACATCCTATAAAAATAATTTTACTAAAATCATACGTTTATAAAAGAAAAAAGTACTTTATAAACCAACTAGAACTACAGAAACATGATATGAACAACACGTGGAAAGTCCTAAACAAGCAATGAACGTTGCAAACAATACAGCTGTTATAACGGAAATCAAAATTAACGATGACATTGTACAGGAGCCTGTCAACATTGCCAATATATTTAATTCCCACTTTTCTATTATAGGGGATAACCTTGCAAAAAATATACCTTCTTCCATCAAACATTTTACAGATTTTCTTGTTCCAGCGAACCAGAATTCTATATTTTTTACTCAACAACATAACGGACTTAAGTACAAGATCAGCGACATGTCGACGCTGACGTTAGACTTGTCCCCGAAGTGTTTAACTAAACCGTCTTTGATAAAAACCAACAACAACTTCCGCGAGAAGTCATTCGTCGCTGCTGAAACCTCTCATTTTTTGTGGACGCCAGCACATGTCAGCTTTTAGCTAGAGTATGAGAACCGAGAATATAAAAACTGTAAATTTACAGAAATCTGTTTCTCGATCTTTAGCTTTCAATCAAACAGTTCTTTCCAGTGTAACTATAAAACTCTTATACAAGCACACAGATCATGATTTTATAAATTAGACTATTTTCCACAAATCGTGTACCACAGATTTGGCAGAGGAGACAGATGAGTCTGTGTTTTGCAGAAACATGCGAATGACGACAAATTATTATACGTCCATTTCCCCCTTTATTCTATTGTTCCTTTCATGCTCCTTTCCATAAATAGGTCTACTTTTGACACAAGTCATGTCATAGATATATTTTCTCAAGAATAAACATTAAACTGTTTGGTCAAAAGATTTTATACTATTATTTTTTCACCAAACAATTTAGGACTTTTGTTCGATAAGCCTTCTTTGCTGCCAAAATAAGTTGAAATCATACTTACAAACTCAAGTTATGCTTTTTCTATAACTCTTCCTTGATGTTCCAAATTTCAATATTATTATATGTTTTTCTTTTATTTGGAAACATCTACAAATTACTTTTGCACAAACAAGTAAGCTTTTCTATCATAGTTAAATTCTCAAGGTATCTGTTGTTATATTGAGAGTTTGGTTCCCAAACATGCTCCATCCTTAATGCTAAGTTCTGAGGAAAAACATGGATTTTTAAAATCTTACTCTGCATTATCGCATTCTGATTTAAAATATGTACTATTATATAATAGGACCATGAGATCACTCTGTGACAAATTCCAGATGCCCTAAAAATCTTTGAAATCACCAATTAGTTTAGAACAATCTTTGGATGTATAGCAATGCAACAAACCCCTTCTACCAAGGAGTAATCACAGAACCCCTTGCTTCTACTTTGTGGAAAACTAATGGTGAGGGTGCTATCATTCATGCATGTTATGCTGCTTTGTAATTTATCATTATTTTCTCAAAGAAGATCGTTGTTTTATTGATGTAGCATGTCTAGCTAGAACCACACTGAAATGGATGTAGCAAGCTTTGAAACCAAACTGATGTTTTCAAAGGTTAGATTTTTGGTTTTTCTCGAATGAAAATTCAAGTTTTTGATGTGTCAGAGTATGCATGAATACTGAAAATATATAAAATTATTCGATGGATATAGCATGGTTTGCAATACCTAAGTCCCCTTTCTTCAGTGTAACAACACACATTCATTTCCAACAAGGAAGACAGACCATTTCAATATCCATCGAACTTGCACTCTTCTTGCAGACAAACGGTCATTTTTTTTATACTGGACCCACTGTCTGGGAACAGCCTGAATAATTAACAGATGTTAAGCCCTTATACAATCGTCAATTAAAACTAAAGCTCAGGCGTTATTTTTTTTATTATTTGTGTATGAGTATTCATGTCATAGTGAATCGTACTGGACTGGTCTTGTAATCTTGGTTCGTGTTCTATTGTCCTTCACTGATTATCTTTCCTTCTTGTACATTTTGATATCTTAAGTTTAGAATACAACTAGCTGAAATACTTTGCAAACATTGGAGAGGACTTCGCCAAAAACATTCCTATAAACAAATCATTTTTCAATTATCTGGATAACCTGGTCTCAAACACGATATTTTTCACTCCCGTCACTGTTTACGAAGTATGTAATATAATAAATGATCTACCAAATAAAAAAAGCCTCGGCCACAATTGTCTAGACAAATGTATACTAAAACAATAGTATTTCAAATAACAGAACCTCTAATGCCCATTTTTTATCTGTCTCTAAACTCAGGATTGGTTCCCATCAAAATAAAAACTGCAAAAGTCGTCCCTATTTAAAATAAAAGAAAAGGAAAAAATCGTCCTTAGTAATTACAGACCCATCTCACTCCCAACTTCACTATCAAAAATCCTTGAAAAAAATATATACAAACGTACAATTTTACTTTCAACAGTCAATTCCGAGCTGAAACGTGTTACGGACTGGATAAAGGCGAATAAGTTGTCTCTAAACCTAAATTACATGCTCTTCAGCAATATTTTTCAATCCCTGCCTGGTAATATTCTTTTTGATAACATACCAATCGAAAAAAGTGAAACTAATAAAGTCATAGGTATAATAATTGCCAACAAGCTCTCCTGAAAACCACAAACTGATAACTTGTCAAAATTAATTTTGAGAAACACAGGAGTAATGAATAAGCTGAAATATCAATTCCCATGCTAAGCACGGATCTTGATTGCAGTCAGTCGAAAACAAGAAAGGATTAATAGGTTATCTGCTATGCAAATACAAAGTTCTGATTTGCACTTATTTCTAAACTGTACTTGTGAATCGATTTCGTTAAAGAAGAAGTGGGTATTTGCCAACCATACTTATTGCTATCAAGGCATGGAAAAAGAAGAAAGGGGGTTTTATTACACGCATTGTCAAAAACTACATGCAGATAGAATGCTGGTGGGATATGAAATTTTGTCAGTAAATCAATTAAAATGAACCACCAGTAAATCAACAAATATGAGCAATGTCAAGTGGTGAATATGCGATTAATCTTTACAAGCACATGATTGATGAGGCATACCATTTCCTGCGAAGAACATTTCCTTGAAACATGTTTAAAGACAATATTCCTGAATCTAGTTAAAATGAAACGGCAAGATATAATGAAAGTCTAAGAGAAAGCTTTCAATATTTTTTCCATGTTAAGCATTACATACTAACCATTCAAACTGATGTAAATAAAATATGTTACTTTGTTGATCCATCGGATAGAAATGTTTTAAGATTTACAAATTTGTATCTGTAGGCCTATAAGTTTGTAGTAAGCAAACGACCTTTTAAAGATAAATTTGAATAATCGTCAAGTGACTTTATTGTGAAAGAAACTAACCCCTATTTTTTTAATTATTACTATGACATTGCTCAAATCATTTAAAAATATAAATATAATATTTTAAAAAGTTCATTCACAGGAAAATACATTTGAACGCACAAAAAAAATTGATCAAATGTGAATAAAACTTTTGCCAAAATGTAAGGTCTTTTCACTTTTCCAGTTCTATGATAAATATGTACCTCACAATTGGGTTAATTATATATAAGATACTTGCTCGACGGCCTTTAAAAGTCCTGTTTCATTATTGAAAGTGTAGGGTCTGGATTATACAGTGTTGTTTTTATGAGACGAATCATGTCGAAACCAATGTTAAATGAGGCACTTGGATACATATACATATATATATATATATATATATATATATATGTGTGTGTATATGTATGTTTATACGTTCCATGGCATCATCATTTGTTTATTTTTTGCTACTGCGTAGACAACAATTAGGCCTACAAGCGAGAAACAGAATTTAAAATGAATTCGGCTCGGAAACTGAAAACTGTTCTTCAGTTGTTAATCTTTGCCTGTGAGTATTCGACTACAAGTAACACAGTCGCAAAGACTTTCGAAAAATCAACCTTTGCCAATTTCATTTGGGTAACTTCGCTAGTCATAAGGACCGCTATTCATAAGGACCACTTATTCATAAGGACCGCTATTCATAACGCGTGTTAAATGAATAGCGGTCCTTATGAATAACGAGCAAACCCGATTTTATTAGCCTCGTCCATCACCTTCTGAAATGTGCGAATAATACAGATTTCTATGGGAGATACAAAAGGGTATTGAAAAAAACCCAATGAGTTGATTTTTCGAAAATCTTTACGATTGTGCTATTAGTTTTGATTTCTAAAAAGTATAATCATCATTTGAAAAATCGGTCGTGTCGATCGATGTAGATGGGAATATAACTTATCTCATATTGACCTTAAGAATTCAACTCCGTGTGTCACTTTTCGCCCATAAACAAAATAATATTAAATTAAAAACGTAGTACAGTCACCATTATTTTAAAGCTTACTATTCTAGGAAAAAGAAAATTTGCATGAAATGTGTTAAATATTTTCTCACTTTGTTCTTTTTTATTGAGAGATAAATAAGCAATATGATTTGATATTTCGTGTAAATATCTTAAAGGAATGCAAAACCACGGCTATACACTGCCCTTCTAGTACCATCCACCCGGACGCCTACCCGCTCAACAATCTCAGCGCTTCGTTCTGAGACGCTAACACCAAACCCTCATAAATGGAGGGATTTAATGCACGTGTATAGTGCACATTGACGTTATTGGAATTTTAGTCCCAGGCCAGATATTTCAATGGTTTTTGCCTCTCATTTGTTTAATATTCAACTTAAGGAGGAAAGAACTTCACAGCATAGTATTGCAAGTATCTTGCTATTTATCATCTAAAAGCAAAGCAATCTAACGTTTTTGAGGGCTGACCAATACCATACATGACCTTTCTAGTGCTGTTTTCTTTGCAGTTTTGTTTAATACATGGTACGCCGATGACTTACTCAAGAATATCAACATCTCTTTGGGACGCAGTGTACAGCTCAGATGTGATATTCCAGAACCAGGTTCATCGCTATTAGATAGTCTGTGGCGATTTGAGGATACTCCTCTGAGCAAATCTCATGCAATCAAAGGGTACTTTATCAATTCCACTAGCAACTTAGATGGAAGCCAGCTAACAATCTTAGATGCAGATTTATCACATGAAGGATTATATACGTGTATCTTAATAACGCATAGAGATTCACATGAACAGCAGTTTAATCTTACTGTAAATGGTACGTTTTTATTTTTGTGCTTGATTGTCCGTGTGTTTGTTTCATGATTTGTTTGTTTGTTCATATGCTTGATTCTTTACGTGCTTACTTGTGTGTTTTTTTTTATGTGTTTTTTTTTTGTTGTTCGTTGTTTTTGGGGTTTTTTGGTTTGGTTTTGTTTTGTTTTGTTTTTCTTGGGGGGGGGGGGGGGGGGGGGGGGTAGGCCAACGTACCATGCCTGAAACAACTTCACCGTTTTACACAAGTTATTGAGCCTATTTTATGTACAAAGTTTTCCTTCACGCAGCTGAATCATCAACCATTAATGTATTATGCATTCTTTCAATAGAAATGACGTATAATGAAAGAGTTTAGAATTGCAGTACTTAGTATGCCCTATCTGATGTTTTAAACGTGCTGCCGCTTGATAATATGCTAAAAGTTCTCGTTACACATACAGTACACGCATGGCGGCGGGGCGATGGAGTACATGTACGGTTTTTTTTTTGGTCTAAGGTACTATGCCCCGAAAGGCTGAAAACCGAACCAGGTAATGGGTTTCAATTTCAATTTTCAGTCTTAAATGTATTTACAGCTATCCTACAAAAACTGGGAATCACTAAATAACACTAAAAAAGTTCGTTTCAACCACTGTATATCAGGATTTTTTTTTTCTTTTTGGAAACTAAAGGGTATAAATAAATACCTATTGAACCATGCACACAAGAATGAGATTAATCGCCCCCCCCCCCCCCCCCCACAAAAAGGGGGAGTCAATCTATATCACTTATAAAAAGCATATATGAGAGATAAAATTTAGTGTAAAGAGAAATATTTGCCTGTACTAGATGGGAGGTCAGTGCTAATAAGAAGTTGTTTCACTCGTATGATAACCTGAAACCGGGTGCAGTTATTTACAGTTTTTGTCGTAACTATCATACCCCAAAATGCGCATTTTTCTTCATTACATGTTGTTTACAATGTTCACTTTTTAGAAAAAATGTAATTTGATTTTAATTCAAGTTACTATAACCAATTATATTCCGTAATGCAATGTATATTCTTTTATCCAATAACAACTACACTCACTATTGCATTTAAAAAAAATGATAATAATTATAGACGTCTCTATATACATATTCTTTTCTTCATACATGTAGATTATTGTCATTATCTTTATACGATTGATCAAGTTGCCTATTTTTGGACTGTCCTTAATATGCCCGTTTCACACGAGGTGCGTTTTCGATCGCGTTATACATACCACAATCAAGCCTATACAGGAAATTAGTGCATGCGTCATTTATTGTAAGCAATGTTCGTACTGTGCATTTTCATGTCTCCTATTGTAAAAAGCCCGGCTCACTGCACGAGGCGTAATTTGCTGACGGCAGCATCGCGTCAGTGACTTGTACGATCGTTCGCGTGTCAAAGATTAGTGATTGGAAAATGAACAGTTCGAACAATACTTTTAATAACTGGCGTAGACACTGACGCAATCGAAATGATGTCTCACGCGTGTGAGCCGGATTTAAGGTCACTCTCATATGGCGATGCAAAGACCGCGCCAGCAGCTAATGGAGTCATATGTTAGCTGATGACGCCTCTTGTGCATCCGGCATACGTCTTTGACTCCAGTTCATATATATATATATATACCTAAATGTACCTGAGTGACGCAATAAAAAGATTACGTACTGGAAGCAAAATGTTTTTTAGTATAGTGTACAATCATCAAACTATTTTTTTTTCTTCTTATTTTATTTTGTGTGCCATAATTGTTGCTTCATTGTTTCAATGCATTAATTATTATTGTATAAATGACGTTATCCAATGCAATTACATAAGCTTAACGTGAATAATTTACTTACCGTTCAGAATTTGTAGGAACGTTTAGTGATGAAGATCATGAATCGAGTGATGTGATGTTAGTAGGTGAACATTCAATAGGTCTCGTCAAATATCAGACTGTTTTATTGTTTATTCTGTCATGTTTACACTGACGAAAAAAGAACATAAACTAACTAAAGGTCAATAGACATAGGAAACATGAGAGATAAGCCGATATCTGCCCCCCCCCCCTCCCCTTTCCCCCTTCTTCCCAAAATGGTACCCAATAAAAATGTCACATAGACAAAAAAGAAATACAGTTCGTATTAGTGAACAAGAATGCTCTCCATGGACCCTGGAGTTTGGGTGTTCGAGGTGCTGGGGTTTGCTGAAAAGGCATGCACCCACATATGTGATGACCTTTATTTTCATCTCGCTTTTTTTTAAAAAAATCTCCTCCTTCTTCTCTCTCTCCCTCTCTCTCCTTGTTTTTTTTCAATGCTTTTTGGATTTACTTTTTAAATACCGCATCCAGGGTCCTCGTTATATCCCCCTCTATCTCTCACCTCGCGCTCTCTCTCTCTCTTCTTTATTTATCCTATGTTTATCCACTTATTGTAATATATATATATTATATTGTTATTCGTCAACAATTTGTTCCGCTATTTTGTATTTTATTGTTTGGGGCACAACTTTCATAATAGCCTCTACTCCGGTCTATAAATCGGAAAATTAATCTTTATTATAAGTACAAATTAATAGGTACAGACAACACTACACACAAATATACATCCTATAAAAATACTTTGGCTAAAATCATACGTTTATAAAAGAAAAATTACTTTATAAACCAACTTAAACTACATAAACATCATATGAACAACACGTGCAAAGTCTTAAAACAAGCAATGAACGTTGCAAACAATAAAGCTGTTATAACGGAAATTAAACTTAACGATGAAATTGTAGAGGAGCCTGTCAACATTGCCAATATATTTAATACCCACTTTTCCTCTATAGGTGATAACCTTGCAAAAAAATATACCTTCTTTCAATAAACATTTTACAGATTTTCTTGGTCCAGCTAACCAGAATTCTATATTTTTTACTCCGACATATACTCATGAAAGTATAGACATCGTTTCAAATCTAGAAAGCAAGAAAAGTTTCGGCTACGATGATATCAATAATGTTATCCTTAAAGCCATCATTCCATTCATAGTAGATCCCCTGGTTCATATAATATATTTAATTTGTCTTTACTACATGGGCAAATTCCCAACTCTATGAAAATCGTAAAAGTTATTCCTTTATTTAAAAAGGGGTACAAACTATATGTAAACAACTACATACCGCTCTAATTGTTATCTTCTTTCTCTAAGATCTCGGAAAAAATCATATATATTTAACAGTTGCCATCCTAAAAGATCATAATGTTTTCTCTAACTTTCAATTTGGTTTTAGGGAAAAGCATAGTACCATTCATGCTTTGTTATCTTTTGTGGAGAAAGTAGCCCATGCTATTGATAAATCCTCTCATATGGTTGGTATTTTCCTGGACTTCTCTAAAGCCTTTGACACAATAACCACGATATTATTACTTTATAAACTTTCCCATTACGGTGTACGTGGAAAGAAAGCAATTTCTCTTTAAACGATTGTTCAGCATATTTGTGTAAGCCTCCTAGGTCCACTTTTATTAATTTATATATAAATGATTTCTGCGGATCATCTCATATTTCATCGTTTATACGTTTTGCTGACGACACGAATCTGTTCTTTTCCCACAATAATAAGAGTCTACAATGGATTAGAGCAAACAACAGTTGACAATAAACTTTCCTGGAAGTATTGTATGGAAAACATCTGTAAAACTATTTCACGTAATATTGGTGTCATGAATAGATTAAAAGCACATCTCCCTTCTTCTTCGTTAATTATGTTTTATTCCTTTCTGGTCTTACCATATCTACATTATGGACTCCTGGTGTGAGGCAATGCACACCAAACTTTGTTAAACAAAATGTTATTACTACAAAAGAAAGCTCTTCGTATCATTTGCCTTTCTCATTTTCGCTCCCATACGGATCCTCTTGTCTTAAATATTGAAATATTAAATATTGAAAATTAAAGATCTTTATTTCCTTCAATTAGGCCAGTTTATGTAATCTTATAATAACTACATGCTTCCTTCCGTTTTGAATAATATGTTCACCCAAAATAAATCCACTCATAAGTACCCAACCGGGCGTTGTAATGACTTTCATGTACCTCTGCTGGGAACCATCCTAGTTCAAAACACGTTTATTTATACTGCCCCAAAATTTTGGAACTATCTTAATAATGACTTAATTCATTTAAGAGGAAATTGAAATTGTCTCTTATACTTCCTTACAATACAAATTTATGTGAGGGCATTGTCAAATCACGTCTTGCCCTTTTTAATGCATCTATCCTTCCCAGTACGTATTTCTTTACGCTCTATATGTAACTATGTCACTACAGCTGTAATATGCACATCGCACTCTCTCTCTCTCTCTCTCTCTCTCTCCTTTCTTCTCCTTTCCACCTCTTTTTCTTTACTCTTCACATGTGCAACAATATGTTCTATCCTTGCATTTCTCTCTTGTCTTATATATATTTTTTATTTTATTATGTTCACTATACTATATACGTGTCGTAACAAGTTTTCAAATTATGAATTTATAATTATATTATCATTCTGACACTTTTTGGTAATTTTCTATGTATATTTATATTTTTTCTAGTCAATATATTTACATGTTACAAAATTATGTTCGTCATTACTTCGATGGATCCACATTCTACAAGCTCTGCTTTTCAGTGGATCCCTCCATTCCCACAGGTTTACCTTAAACATGAAAAAAACAAATATTATACCTAATGTTTATGTATAATTTCTATGTTTTAACCTTAAACCATGTAATATGTATTGTATTATTGAATATTAAATTGTATATTTGATTTTTTGTCAAAATCACTGTTCTGTTGGAAATGAAGATAAAACTGAAACTGAGTGACATTTATTCATTTACCGATGGAACGAAGCAGCTGTCAGGTCAGTTGACAAAGCCATTTAAAAAAAAAATAGAATTTTAGAACAGGTGGAAATCAGTCATAATGAATTATTCAGTAACATAACATGAGATAATATTCAGGACTCAAAATTCATGGCACAAGCAAGAAATGCTTGCATTAGAAGATCAATAGATAATAATACCAATATTTGTATAAATTATTCATCTAAATTTTTCTATTTATGTCATATAAGTTATCAAATCAATAGATTATTGTCTTTTATTTCACTGAAACAGTACCACCTGAAGCAATTAAAATCATAGACATCCTTACAGAGAAGCAGCTTAGACATGACGAGTCTGTCATGTTCCGTTACAACGAGGAACGTTTCTTTAACTGTTCGGTTGTTAACCCGACAAAGCCCCATACAAATGTATATTGGCAGAGCAACGATATTGAACAGGTTTTTGAGGAAGATACCCAACAGGTTACTGTTGGGAAACTTAAATTGACTTCTCGTTCTCTGAGGGTCGTTGTAGCAGAAAAAGATCATGGGAAATATATCACCTGTGAAATTACACAACTTGAGACTACTCTTCGCTCCGCCTTTATCATTGAAGTACAAGGTTGGTTGTGGTTGTTGCTGGTTATTGTTATAATGGCAGTCAGTCATTTTTTAGTATTATCACCAAGAGATTTATATACTTCAATAATGGTTTATGTCAGCCAATTCATCGGTATTAGCCTACTTTAATGTAGATCCCCGTTATTATATGAATACTAAACAGGAGAGGGAACAAGTGTATGGTAAAGGCGGAATTATCATATATGTGGGTGTTAGACAACTTCAAGCGAGACAAATACAAAAGTTTGTATCTCATTTTCCTTCGATGAAGTGTACAATCCATAATCTTTTAAGGTGTACGATCCATCATAATGCTTATCACATTATTTTGAGAGTTCAAATCATCGTTCAAAGCAAATGGGATCCTTTTTTCGATGTTTATTTCAAGCGTATCATTCATTGTGTACATGTTTATTTAAATCTGTTTAAAGAGTGTGTCCCAGATATCAAACTTGATCGCTGTCCCAAGACCATTGCAGTAGGAAATGTGATGAACTTCACTTGCTACCCCAACATCTCTACCACCACAAGTGTACCAGCAGATCCAGGCTACTACCCCTTCCACATAGAAGTCCATCCGGTCAGTTATACAAACAAGACATTCAAGGTGATCACCAATCCAGCTATCAAGAAGTCGGTGTTTCTAGAGACGGGGGTGTTGCCGAATCCCTTTTACGACTTGGGCCTGGAAATTAGTACTGTCATTGTCAGAACTTCATGCTGCATTCACCATTGTGGTAACGATGTCTGTTCAAGTCATTGCAACATTCAGCTTAGCTGTAAGTAATATGTACCCAAATAATAAGCTACGCGAGTTAAAGATCACAGTTATGAGCGTAATCATGATGATAATTATGATTTCTTATTTCCCCGCCATTTGTTGAAATTGGCATTGCTAAAAAAGAGAAATTACATCTTTATAGGGGGGAAGGGGAGGGGGGGACCAAATCCAAGGTAATAAGAGACAGATCAACGAAAAAATGCTACATTCAATGGATGAAGTTAATGTTGTTTGTTTGTTTTTTTTTCTCTCTCTCTCATGCACTTCTTACTTCTTACTTCGTATCTATATTTTTGTCATTGTTTATGATATTTTTTTCTTTCTTTTATCCATCATCTCAACTTATCTCAGATCCAGCGACACATATTCAAACGGAGTGGTCTCACTCAGGACCTTTCACAGAATATCGTCAGCAAGCTGTTTCCATCATATGCAAAGCCGATGGATTTCCGCCTCCCTTGATTAGTTGGGGGAAAAAAGGATTGACCGAGTCACGGTTAAATGTGACCCATGGAGCAAACTGCGCCACACTACATCTTCATCTTCGCAGAGGAATTGGGGGATATTATGAATGTAATGCATACAACGGTTATGCGCATTCATTATCACGTCGAGAAAAAATCGTTCTGCGTTGTAAGTTTGACAGGCAGGAATGTCTACAAAACCCACGTTCAATATTGATAACAAGCTTGGTAGAAGATGAAGTGTCAAAATATATAAGAGTATCGTCCTTATGTCACTGACTTGAATCTACATGTTCTTCCAAATAAAAAGATAATAAAGTCGAAAAGAACGTACTTTTTAATAATACCTCAGTTTGGTGTTGTGCATTCTCATTCATTGGTCTAACTTTAATTTGGAAGCACATTAGCATGGTAACGACCGATGTATAATTTTTCATGAAAATGAGAATACGCATTTTGTCAATTTCTTTTGACAATCTCTTTTTATTTCCTTATGCTAGGCAGCAAAAGTAATATATTGCATTCCGTCCATATGTGCCACATTGCTATCATCTTGCAATAAACCATCATTGTCTCTTTCTATAGGCTAGAAGAAAAACATTCAGGATGACTGGCAATTTGCCCTCTATTTTCTTGTTCAATTTAGATGCACCAGATATCAACAAAACAATAAATGTGGTACATGCTGATGAAGGGACGAAATGCATCTTGATTTGTAGTGTATTTTCCAATCCATCACCAATATCAATATCATGGCACAGGCCAGGCCAGGAAACTAGCGTAGGAGTTTGGGACAACACTGAAATTCTGCGAACTGAGTTTGAGTCTTTGACGGAAAGCAGGCTGTGGATATCTGACCATATTCAGAGTGACATGTTTGGAGACTACACCTGCATCGTGGTCAATGACGTCGGAGAGAATAGGCATACTATTTCTCTTACCGGAAATAGTAAGTATACATGTTAAAGTTAATAAGTAATGACTAGTTTCGGTACGATCTTCCTACTATTCATTCAGATTTTAATCTGGAGTAATTATTTTGGTTTTGATATTTTAAGTGTATTCAGTTATTAACGTAAGAGAAGTTTATTTCAAAGTTAGTGGATGATATTGATTCACGTCTCTTGAATTCCTGCTGGAGAAAAGTTGCCATTATCGCACTCTTGACGAAACTGAAACTTGACAAATTTATAAAGAAGAGTATGTTTTCAAAGTACTCTTGTCCATGAAAATAAATTCCTAGACATAGATGTTTATTCTCATATATGTCATTCGTCAATATCGTATTGGAAGAATACTTTCTCATGTTTTACCACTGCATTATTTTATAATAAAGGTAATTTTACCCCAAAACATCTACTACTTTTAAAAATCTGTTCATTCAGAATGTATTTGGAAATAAAGTTCACACAATGCAGCAACCAGTTTCCGTTGTGCATGAGATTAAAGGTGAATGCATGATCACACATGTATTTCATGCTGCCCTGGAATTGGATAGTTTCTGGGAAACGCCATTGCTGTAATGGATGTAGCAAGTTCCGAAAGCAATCTTAAATGGATGTAGCATGTTTTGGAAACAAAAAGATAATTCATGTCAATTTTACTTTTTCATCTTCCTTTGAATATATGTACCTTCTTTCATGTAATACTTACATTTATGCACAAAAAATACTTTTTAATGAAACATTGATGTAGCATATTTCGGAGCTTTATAATGTTTCAGCGTTCCAATTATTCTAAAGCATATCCACCTAGCCCAGGCCGTGTCTATACTACGTCAACTACTGAAGAATCTATCAAGATAGAGTGGACTTTTACCAAAGTGAGCAACAAACCTGAAGTAACGTTCATTGTTAGCTACTGCAGTGATGACAAATTATTGATCTGCTGGTCAAGAAAAGGAATTTCATCGACACATTTTACAATACTGGGATTGATACCATATACATGGTATTGGATTTCAGTGAAAGCTGTAAACTCTGTCGGTGAGAGTATCAACAAAACTATAATCAATCTATCTACAAAACGTAAGTATTGTACGGTCGCATTACAGCAATATTGTTTTCTCTCTCTGTAACGCACTGCCCCCACCCCCTCTAGCTCTCATCAAATATATTGTTTACACCTTATATTAGAGTTCAATGTTCAGTACAAGTAGTATTTCGAGTTCTTTAAACACACAATTGGTTTGGCCCTCAACATCCGATGAGATGATATTGAGATAAATATGTTTGCCCAAACATTTTGATTACTGAATACATTTTAGATATAATAGATATAATATATTTATTACATTTGCCCAACGTACACTAACAGTTGTCTATATAGAGATATGACAACTGATAGTGTACGTTTGGCAAATGTAATCCTAGCTATTCAAACATACTCTGTTATAGTTCTGTAATGGTAATTAATCAAGGCAATTCATGTATGTGTAGATTTATTGTTCAAATATTAAATCAACATTTGAAAGGTTCGAGGGTGACAACATTTTCAAACGATAAATCAACAATTTTAACACGCTTGATCTAATATGGTTGGATCTAATATGGTTAGATCCAGCATTTTGAAAGTGTAAATTTACCATTTTGAAAAATATGACACTCCTCAAACCTTTTAAATGTTGATTTAACATTTGAGTTTTTAAAGGGGGTTTCCTGTTTCTTTTACCATGTACAGCTTCATCACCCGTTCGTCTTGGTGAGTGTCACATGTTGAACATTGGTACTACTTCCATCATGAAATTTGGAAATGCTGAAAAATGCATCTAATGATTGGAGTACCCCTTGCCCTATCCCACACTAAAGTATGCATATTATGTCGCCGCATTCATTATATTTGGAGGAGCACGTCAACACGAACATAGCAATATTTATCTACAATATTTCTATATCAAATATCAATTTACCCATTTTATTTTGTTTGTGTGTGTGTTTTTAAAATGAATTAGAGTATATCATTCACTTTTAAACTATATCTCCAAAGCATAATTTTTTTTTTTTTTAATGAAATGAAATAAGATAAATGTTTAAATGGTGAGACTGTCATTTTACACAAAGAAAATGTACATGTTAGTGAAACAAATTTAAAACAAAATTAAACAAAATACAAAATACAATATGCATTATTTTTTTTTACATCGTTTGAAGTTACAGTTGCACAGATATGACAAAACTGAGCACCTATGATTCTCCATTTTTTAAAAATAAAAACATAAACCTATAGTTTGTTACATGATAATGATGATAACTGCTACAATTATAGCTCTCCTGTTTTCTTCTTTTTTTGGTGGTTCCTCATTGTGTTACTGCCTTGTAGGCGTTACTGCTCTTTACAACCCCACAAATCAGTTCCTCAGAATAGCGATGGTACCTTTTGTGGATGACCTCTGTCTTCATCTCCAAGTTAAAATTGCTGGTGTTACCCACACAAACCAGACATGTTTACTTCCGGGTCAAAAGGTGGATATTGGAAACACTGTTCAAGAAGGTCAGCTGTGGTTGATTGCCTGCGGACGACACGTTTGCAGTGACCCGTCTCGTGTTGAGTTTGTTCTTAGTGGCATTACAAGCTCCAGAGAAGGTATTTTCTCCAGTACTATTACCTCCAGGTCAGAGACGGAACTGTAATACCGGACGATGCAAATTTTGTAATGGTATCGCATGACAAAAACTGAAAAGCGTTACATACTAAATATGATTACTTAAGGTCTTACATCAAAGAACAATGCCACACACATGCACTCACAGGCACAAACAAACATGAATTACACATTTGTGTTCCCATACAAACACAGTCCGAAACTCTTGTTTAAAGTAATAAAGTGCTGTGCCTCTTCAAGAAACAAGTTCCTCACTTGAATTCAGCAAGTAGAACATGGGTGTTTGAAGTTCCCCTGCTTATTTTTCGACGGATAACATCTCTAAATACTTCTCAGTTTCACAACCCTGTGTGAATTGTTTGCAGTATAACACAGACTTACCATTTTATTCGCCCTGCGAAGATATACATTTTTTAATTGCCTGTTTTTATCTTTGCACCTTCTATATAGATTTTCCTCTTAAAATGAAGTTGCTTTTCTATTTATGTTATATGTTTATTTTAATCATTATTATTTTCTTTGAAGTTTTGTCAATTATCTATTCCCTTCCACTGACTTCCTTAGGGAAAAAAAGGAAGAGACATTTGTTGTGTTGCAGCATGGATAACTGTTTAATTTTCTTTCATAATCAAAGATTGGTCTTCTACCCTCACCATCACGGTACTTAGCACTGGCTGTTTCCTCATCATTGCATGCATTATCTCCAGCAGTTTACTATACGTCCGAAAGAGAAACCAAAGTAGGTGTTAAAAAGTACCTCATTTATTTTACCTTTTGCTCACAAATGTCATCTTCAAGAACGAACTATCACAATGATGTATATACTCCATTCAACTTGCAAATATATTTTGTTGGTAGTAAACTAATATCCCTCCTTCATTTTAACATAACATTTGTGATAGTCAATAATTAATATTTTGTATAGCAGTTCTGTTTCTAATCGCTTTACATAACCTAAAAAATATACAAACAAGTCATAAACATATGATAACGAGAAACTTAAGTATGAAAATAAGAATATAGATGGAATTTTTTTTAATATAAGAAAAAAATTATAAAGTACAGGATAATAGTACAGCTACATTTGTTTGTTTGTTGTTGTTTTTTGCCGGTATAATTATCAATCTTCCTACTTATTTTTTCCATGACAGGGGTTATTGTTCTCACCCACGGCCGTAATAGACCACTCCCACTTCCACCTTCTCCTCCTGGACCTCTTGTAGCAATGCAGCCAGAATCGACAAGTGATGTTAGTTGATTACAAAAAATAATTTGATTCAATACATATGCATATCTTTCTCGCTAACATGTTGTAAGTATTAACATATACTGCAAAAAAAATGAATATATATTTTTTGTTTACTGAAATTTGCACACCTATCCTTTATATTTTAATTTAGCAAAAACACAACAACAACATATTGGCTAATTAAACCTTTAAAATTGGATCCCATAGGTATTAAATGTTTTAAAAAAATGTATGTTTGATGTAAGTTGTATTAAGGATATTTTAAAGATTATGATCATAAATGTATGGCTTTAAAGAAATGCCCCCCTCCCCCCTAAAGATCCGGATATGGCTAATTGCTACATGTAGTTATACTGCCCTCATCCAAATTTAAGAAAACAGTACATAGTTTATTAAACTGACAATAAGTCGAATAGTACTAATCACTTCAAGGAGCTTGCATGTAGTGATTAATGTTGCTCTTTGGTTGAAATTGTAGAGAAAATATAATATTTTCTTTTTTATATATATTTCAGGATTATGCGTCCATAGACAATATGTGCCCTCCTCCAAACATAACTAAAGGAATCGACGACACTCCAATAAACGACGAGATGGCTGAGATTGATAGCCTCCGCCCTGCTCCAACAATTATTCGACGGAGTCAAGAGCCATTTCACCGATACTACCAGATGAGACCGATACATGCTCACAACGCTGAACAACGTGGTATTTTGCATGAAGGCAAAGCTAACATCATTGGGCCGGGCAAGTATCATGAAGCAGAAAATGATTTTCCTGTTGATACGTACAATGTTAACACAAGGATTGATGAGAGCATTGATGAATCCGGTTACATGACACCACTGCAATTAGATAATGTATTTCGCAAATAATAAAGAAATTAAAGAACTTTATGTTACAAAATGGTAATTTTCATTCTTGGTAATACAGACATTTTAAGCTAGTAAATATGAATGCTTCATTTAGTCTAAGACAACATCTATGAGACTTTGCCCTCATTATCTATTCAAGTTTGAATGAATAGGAAGTAACCTTATCTATAATGGTCATGTTTGGTTCGTTTTTAGAAGTCGGTTCCATTATCATTGACGACGATTTTGTATGTGGGCGTGTGTGTCTGTATATATATATATATGTGTGTGTGTGTGTGTGTGTGTGTGTGTGTGTATGTATATATGCGTTTTTTTAGCATTATGTCCGAGGACATTTTCGGACAGAGAACAAAAAAAAAAATCATGACAACAATGGTCCTCGGAAGCCGGACAATAGTCCTCGAACGTCGAACAATGAATTTGTGCTTTATTCCGTCGACTGTCCGAGGACGAGTAACAATAGAGGAACAATAGTTGTCCTCGGAAGTAAAGCCATGTAAACGTGTGTGTGTGTGTGTGTATGCATATATATATATATATATATATATATATAATATGTTTATATATATATATGATACCCATATAATATACAATCAAGGACCAAAAAATGTGCATACAGGTAGTTAAAGCATTTATGGCAAATCAAATGGATGTTTTGTTGCCTTGAATTTTCGACGCTCCTAGCGTCTTCTTCAGGCGCAAAACAATGTACGATATACCGTACAAACATGTATACAGTTTGAGTCAATTAAAATTAAACCCAGATTGAACCCTAAATGTCGTTGCAGTCAGTACATTTAATCAAAGATAATGTTATTGCAGCCTTTCATATCTCCTTTAAGTTGACACCATGATCAATAAAATCCGACCATGGACAGCTGTAATTGTTGTTACAGTTAGAATAATTGGCATTTTAACTCTAGCAGTTTGGTTCATATTGTAGTTACAGATTATATATTTTAGTATCTTTGTAGTTAGTGCATATTATCGTTTCTGCACAGAAATAGTTCACATTGTAGTGCATTGACTATTGTAGTAGTAGTAGTGCTAGATTTCAACCCCTATCTCTTAATCTGAGAGTCGAGGAACTTCCAATGCGTTTGTGTGTGTGTGTGTGTGTGTTCTCTTTTTGCGATGTAGAAGACGATTCAGTGACCTATTACGTGTAAACCCTACTACATAATTGTTTTGTGGAAATATCACGTCAGAATACATAATGCTCTAATAACTGTTTATATGAATCTAGAGCACTTGGAAAATCCAATGAGGTATGATGAAACAATGACGAGTTGTTCTTGTTAATTTCGGAGATCAAAATGTCGCTTATAAAAATTGTCTTTGAATGTGTCATAAAAGCGAATCACATAAGTAAATTTTAAAAGCGAATATTTATTTTTTCTGGTCCAATGATTTCATATAGTCAAATAATATGTGAATATTCAGGATCTCGCAAGAGTGCAGAGGGCGAATGGCTGACGATTACCACAATGTTGGCCTGTCGTTTCTTCTCTCCATATAAAATGAGTGGAAATCATGTATTTCGGGTGTCATATTAGGGATCATTTCGTTTTGATTGGACATCCAAGCTCAAAAAAGTGGACGCCATATTTAGATCATTTTTTAAAAATCTTACTCTTCCGAGCTTTATTAGCATATCCTCTACTGTATAGAGATGGCAAGTAATAACACTTCAATAATGGCCTGTTTATTATTATGACTTCATGGTCAGATGAAAATGTTTTTGGAAGTCGAAATTCCTATACAGAAAGTCACATGTATCTTAGTTGATCGTACCCTTAAATCGTTACCCTATCTCCTAAAAGCATCTAAAGGATTTTCTCAAAACGTTCATACATAAACCTGAATACATCTCAAGATTACGTAATTGACAGTTATGTTTGTTTTTAGGAAAAACTTTGTAGTATCTACGTGACAATTGATTCGTTTTGATATGCGAGCGTTGAATATAATTATGTAACACCATGGAAGTTAATAAAATTAACACCGAACCTGAAAACAAATTCATGTAACAAACGATTTTTTTGTTTCTTTGTTCATTTTCTACCTTGCACTTCATTGAAGAAATACATGTACACATGCAAACTATTCCTGAAATACTTAGGTTACCTAAATGCACATCCCCCTCCATCTCTCTCTCTCTCTCTTATCTTCTCCTTTTTCATTCTCTTTATTATCATCCTTATCTCTACATGTACTACTACTAATACTACTACTAAATTTGAGCCGTCGCGACGTGTGCACCATGTCACTTCATATGGACATACTTGGAAAGCGGCCTCTACAGCCCAAATACGGTGATGCCCGATATATATATATATATATATATATATATATATATATATGTAAACGACTAATGGGTACATTAGGAGGACAGTTTTTGTTCTTTTCTTTGTTCAACTGTCGACCTAATGTACCAACTGTCTACCTAATGTAGGGGTCGCTATTATGACGGAAAACTGCATTGTTAGGTGTACTTAATGTACCCGTTAGTCAAATATGTGTATCTATATATATATAATCAAAAGTTCCCCAGAGCTGTCCTGCCTTTTTGAAATTTTGGCAAAGGCTGAAAATATGTCTCCGCCGGGAATCGAACCCGGGTCGTTGGCTTAGAACGCCAATGCATTAACCACTAGACCACGGAGACGGGTTAGTGGTTTCGGCGACACCAGATTCAATTGACCGACAGATTGACAAATCCTCAACCTTATTAATTAATTCCCCTTGTATATATAACTCTAAAGGCTACCTTAGCTGGACAGTTTTTGTCTTATTTCTATGCTCAACTGTCCTGCTAATGTAGGGGGCGCTATTATGACGGAATCAACCGCATTGTTAACTGTCCTGCTAAGTTACCAGATAGGTATATGTGACCCGACGCCCCAAAACCTACAATAAGTCGCCAAAATTATTTTTTTTGTTTTATACATTTTCTGAAAGTAGAGATTCTCAGCTTTCTAATGGTATATCACTTGCCTAGTTTACTCAATGATAACACCTTTAAATATCACATTTAGAATCAGTATGTAACCAGCAATCAACTCCTATTCAGAGAAAATGGCCATTTAAGTTCAGAACAAAAGAGTGCTAAACCTTCGCTCTCTGTGTGCGCCCAAGTAAAACTGGGTATTCAAATGGCCATAGCAACCAGTATGAAGGGATTATCAGATTAGGCTGAATTTTGGCACACTGCTCCAGGAGGACCTATTCATTACTCACTCCAAAAATCAATTTAATACCTTTAGAGGTAAAGTAGTAATTTGGCATTGAATGAAAGTATTACGAAAGCTCTCCAAACATTCATTACCTCGACAGGTGAAAAAAAGGAGTCATTTTAAAATGCCCATAAAACATATTTCTAAGTCGAATTACGACTCACAAACTTGAGACATGATAGAATGATAATGAAACTACCCATTTCTATCAAAAACAGAAAATCGACTGATCCAAGCAAATTTACTATTTTGGGCTGTTTGCTACGTTGTGGTCCGTGCGACTTATTGTAGGTTTTGAGGCGGCGGGTCACATATATACTTTTGACTTACATATTGATTAGGGTCGTTATCAGAATTCGAACTCAAACTCCGCTGCGTTTGTATGAATCATGATAATAACTTAGATATTGTGATATAAAGTTTGCATAATATTTATTCACCTCGAATGAATGAAAATGTTTCTCATGAGTCCATCATGACACAAGCATCAAACTCCAAATATCACATACTCATTTCAAGATTCAAATCATTTCAATCGCTAGTCAAAGGAATAGATGTGAGTAGTACATTATTGCTACAGTTTTTAAGAGATTTAAAAAAAAAACGTGTGACGATTTTTAGATCATCGGATAACCGTTTTACTAGGGGTTTCAAGGGGTAAGTGTTGGAAATCGATGATTGTTGGAGAGAGAGAGAGAGAGGGGGCGGGTAGGGTTAGGTTAGTGTTGTGTTGTAACAGTTTTAGGTTAGGATTAGAGTCAAGTATATTTATCGAGCCTCGGCCTCTTGGTTAAGATCGTGTGTGAATTGTTCGGTCCGGGTTTAAAAGAGAACGTTGAGTTGTACAACAAAATGTTAAGACTCATAACAAAATATTTAAATATGTGTGTTATAAATTATTTCTAATGATGCATGAAAAAAGGCAGATAGACATTTAGTTGTCGAATGCTCTAAGAAGAACTTTTATTATACAAGGAACAAAAGTGATAATTCCATATTTACAGTTTCAAAACCTTATGGCGATCAAAATAAATGTAAGATCAGACATTTGAGCAGCGATTTCTAGCAAAGTGATTAATGTGAGTTTATCAGCACTAGATGTCATTTGACCCTAACATCATACACACCACTATCATTATGTGTATTAATACATATCATCGGGAGAGATTTGGAAGGGCGCTATCATAATTCGAAGATTTTTCGTTGAGAACCAGAAAAGTGCTAGCCTATATACCGCAACCCCCTCCCCCGACTGACACCCATGGCTTTGTCATTCCTTTTATGTCAGTCTGGAAGAACATCATATTAGAAATGTCCCCGGGGAGGGGGTGTTTCATAAAGCTGTTCGGAAAGTTACGCATGAAATAAATATGACAAGCCAAATGGGATGCTCAATCATTTTAAAATACATCAACTAAAGTTGAACTGCGCAGATGTAGATTAACATTCTTATTATAACAAAGATGTTTAATGCGAAGTATATTTTTTGCCATAATTTCATTGAAATTATTGGAAATACAGTCACACTTTGTTAAAACATCCGTAAAAACTTGGGCATCCTATCTGGCACTTCATATTCAAGTAGTTCGTAAAGTCATACATAACTTTACGAACAGCAAGTTACGAACAGCTCTATGAAACACCCCCTGGAAAGGATTGCCGTTCAAATGCACTCATATTCAAAATATGACGAGAACTAGCTGAAGTGTTCGGGACAAATATTCATACCACATGTGTGTGCAGTCCCATATATCCATTTCTTTGTGCAGTACATATGCTTTTCAGCAAGTATTTTGATAATTCCAAGGTCTCACAGTATACATCAGCCAGTTTCTTTCATATTGCGATCATTTGACAAGAACCCAACAAATCAGATATATCTGCCATCAAAATGCAAGTTGATACCTGTTGGTGTGCAGTCCTACATACATCGCATATTTTGATATAACTTCTAAATATGTTTCATAGATTTTTAAATATTTTTTGAATAATTCCCTACAACCTGATAAGCCCCACCCACTTAAAAACTCCTCCACACCACTTTCCCCCTGTGACATTATCTGTCAATCATCAGTGAGATAATAGCGATTTTGCAAGTGAAATTTGTATTTAACTTTGCCAAAGCTGACACCTGTTACAATGCAACATACAGTAACCAACATAGAGTTGCTATGTCAGACATGCTGTTGTATCAGCGGGTAAGCAAAGGCAATGAGGAGGTATTGTATGAAAGCATGCAATTCTAGCATGAGCGTGTGCTGAGCTGGGGGAAATTACGTACATTACATACTATTCTACAATACAATAGACAGTTATCCCCCAGCTCAGCACGTGATACGTGTGCCAACCTTGGTGCATCGCTAAAAGTAATAAGTGTTCACAGCTTAAAGGATAGTGAAGCAATTTATAAGATCTATAAGACTCTCGTCGATCGGCCAACTAAAAGAGACAATGTGAGTAGCCAGTCATTACTTTCGGAAAAATTATGATGGCCACTTTTTTTAACAGGAGTGGACACAGACGGGGAGGGGGGGGGGGGGGCGGTGGTGACACATACAGATTCACGCCGTTACACGCACGCACACACACACACACACGTTTAAATGGCTTTACTTCCGAGGACAACTATTGTTCCTCTATTGTTACTCGTCCTCGGACAGTCGACGGAATAAGGCATAAATTCATTGTTCGACGTTCGAGGACTATTGTCCGGCTTCCGAGGACCATTATTGTCATGATTTTTTTTTGTTCTCTGTCCGAAAATGTCCTCGGACATAATGCTAAACAAACGCACACGCATCTATGTGTTCTATTGTTCGAATTTCAACCGATGACTCCACTATTGAATTGGGTCACAAAATTCATTGACGGAATAAACCTCACCAACCGATGCCAACGAAAACATGCTTGTAATCATATTTACTGAAAAGCAAAAAAAAAAAGAAATAGACAAAAGGGAGGACAAGTGATACACCTTCCTCAAAGGTAGGTGTTGTCCAATAGAATATGTTAATGAAGTAACAAGGAGGAGTAAGGACACACGTGTTGTTATGAGAAGTATAACCAGTAAAGTGATAATTTGTTCCAGTTCTATTCAATATACATAATGTACTTTCGTTGGAATAAATGAATAGGTAACATAATAATATTTACAATGGTTAATATCGATACTGTTTTGTGATTCTTTTGTTTAAACTTACAAAGGATTTTAAGTTAATTCTATAATCTATTTGAATATTCCCTTTCACTGTAACAAACATAGAATATTAACTATTTCTAAATTAGTATTTAATCTGGTATCATCAATCATTATCGAAATGTTAATCATTCGTTTAAATGTATCCAAATAATATCTAGATTATGTAATCTTTATTTAATCTGATATTTTAGGTTCTGTCTCAATTCACACTGTGAATTATATGTATTTGGTTGAAAGTCATGTTCAGGTTCTATAATAAAATCCTTTTCCCTGTTTTATCAATGAAATGGAACATACGATTATAACCTAATAACAACTGATCATTTTATCTCTGAACGGAACTTTCCTTCCACTAAACTAAAACATGGCAATCTGTGTTTAGATGTGACTAATCTCAAACAAAGCATCTAGCCTATAGTATTAGCTCTTTCCCTGCATCTTGTGAGAGTTCACACTAGCATGACGTTTCATGAGATTTGGTATGCTTCGGTCTATTAACAAAATGAAAGTAAACTACAGCACTTATGATTAACGATGTGCATGAATATAGAATGGATAGTAATGTCTTGAATATAATTTGGTTAAACTAATTCTAATAATGTCAAATATATCATATGATCATTACATTTGGTAAAATACTATAGTATATCCTAGTGTGAAGATAATAATAATAATAATAATAATAATAATAATAATAATAAAAAACTGTCACTTATACAGTGCGTATCGAAAAAAACGCAACAAGATTTTAATTTCAAATTTGTGAAGATTGTGTTAGCTTAACACCAAAGTGAGTAGTAACACCTTAAAGCCACATATCTCCTCTTTCCAATGATATCTTATTTATTCATATACGGTCATGGATGGCTTAGTAATCATACTTTTTGGACAATGGGACAAAGTAGACTTGGGACCAAGTTTTAGACACTGCAAGAATCATGGCACCTTATTATACGGCATATTAACTTAATGAACAAAAATGGAATAATGAAATTAATAATTGTAACTTACCATTGTCTTCTTTAGGATAATTCTGTTTAACATTACGTCCCTTGCCCCTCAACATGGCCCCCATTCCTTTCCACACAGAGATTAGCTCGTTCTCCATCTCACGCTCAGCCCTGCGAATCATTGGGACTTGGTGGCGTAGAGCATCAAACTCATCAATGATTCTTTGTCGCAGAGTTGCAATGTCACGTGGTGGGGTAGCGAACACTTTGCTCTTGAGATAACCCCAAAGCAAAAAGTCACAAGTCAGATCCGGAGATCGCGGTGGCCACTCCACATGATACAAGAATCAAGATGAGTTTGATGATCTACGCCACCAAGCCCCAATGATTCGCAGGGCTTACCTTTTCCAAAAGGTGACAAACATGCATTTGTGTGCCCCCCCCCCCCCCTTATACTAAATCCTGGATCCGCCCCTGCTTCATTCTTTTCCAGAATAGAATCTTATTAGGAAACAATTAATAATTTATTTCTTAATAAGATTCTATTCTGGCAAAGTGGAAGAATTCTATCTTTCTTAACACTGGCGTAAATCCGGGGGGGGGTTGGGAAGGAGGGAGGGGTGGCTTGAACAAATATACCCCTCCACATTTTTCAAGGAAGACATCATTTCCATAGCATTCAGTTATTAATAAAATTGATAAAAAATAATATAAAAGACTGTTATAGTAGTGAAAATTCGTCCTTTAAATGCAATCAAAATGCTAAAGATATAATTGGAATGTCCTGATATTTCCGATTTTCAAAATCTCTCATCCGTGTCCATTATAACATGTTTTCCATTGGTACAAATTATTTATTAACAGGCATTACATCCCCGCCTCTGTATTGCACAGTTAATGCAAAATGTAGGCCCAATAAAACATGACTTTGTTTTTACAAAAACAAAGTGTTGAAAACAAGCTCAGATATTTTCACCTCATGCTGAGGACACGAGGAGACTTTTGGGGACGTTACATCATTCTCCAAAATGGCAGTCTGTCTAATAATATTTTACTAGTCCATGGGCCAACGTAGACCCCCCCCCCCCCCCCCCTTAATCACAGTTTTAGTGATGTTTTCCTGGTAGCTAGGACCCTCGGCTATCAGAATCTGCCTGTTTGCTATAGAGTTAGTGTTGGGTGTGGCCACCACGGCCGTTACCATGGCAACGCATCAAGGAAATATAGGAATTTAGTAAAATAGCCAATATTTCTAATTCAGAAATTTAAAAAATGACTGGAAAGCATCTAAATATAGGTATTTTGAGTTTCCTGTTTGATTGAAACCCAAATGTAGGTCATATGAAGTCACGGTCATGTAAAAAAAAAAATCACCGTTACTATGGAAACGGTACCATAAAAAGTGGATATTTGGGGAAAATATCTGAACTTATCATTATAAAATAGACAGAGAGGTGTCTGCACGATCTTAGATTATATTTTTCTATTAGCTAGGACCCTCAGTTATCATAATCTACCTGTTTTCCTTAGAGTTCATGGTGGACGTGGCCGCTAGGGCCGTTACCATGGTAACACATAACGAAATACTGGAATTTAGAAAAGACCGTATATTTCTCATTTAACAGTATAAAATATATGGTAAGGACTGTAATATGTGTATTTCCAGCTGCCCCACTGATTCCAACCACAATCTGAGTCATTTGAAGTCATGGGCGTGTAAAAAATGGCCGTAGCTATGGGAACGGTCCCACAAAATGCTGATATTTGTGGAAAATGTCTATGATTTATCAATCCAAATTAGAAAACAACTGCCTGCACAATCTAAAATCATGTTTTTCTGTTAGGTAGGACCCTCAGCTCTCATATCCTTCCTGTTTTACATAAAGTTGGTAGTGGGTGTGACCACTAGGGTTGTTACCATGGTAACACACCAAGGAATGGAATTTTAGGAAATAGTATATATCTGTAATTCAACATCACAAAAGCAAATTGTAACCATCTAACTATATGTATTTTGGGGTGCCCGTTTGATAGCATGTAGAATCTGAGTCATTGGAAGTCACCGTCATGTTAAAAACATGGCTGTTGCTATAGAAACAGTATGATAAAATATTTCTGTAACTAATCAACACAAAACAAAGAACAAATGTCTGTACATCCTAAAATGGTGTTTATCTGTCAGCTAGGACCCTTAGCTATCATAACCAGTGATAAAAATGAAGACCATAATAAAACTGTATATATGAAATGTACATACATATTTTCTTCCAAAGTGAAACTAATGTATGTAGGGTAGGTTAGGTTGATATCAGTACTGCAGTGTATGTATGCTGAAGAACCTAGGAAAGGAAGAGAGGCGAAAGGAAGGAAGGGAAAACTTTTAGGAAGTATGTTAACCGAGAAAGTTTGATGTTTGCTCTTATTAATAATGGAAACTATTTCAAATTAAGAATATATCAATTATGGTATTGGATCAAAACTAAAGATGGGACCACTCCCTGTAAGATATTGAATATTAACAGTGATACTTTAAACATTAATTTGGAGGTAGAACTCAAACCCCATTGTATACGTTGTTTGAACAATGATTTTATCTTATAGATATCGCAATGTTTTCGCAAGTTAAATAAATATCTCACCCACCTGGTAGAGAAAATATTATTCCCACGAACTCCAAAAGAATCCAGGGTGATTCCATTTCCCTGGACGGAAATTATATTATGATACATGAATTAACCTTTGAGTCTTAATATAGGTTTTCCTGTTCAATTTCACAATTTGTTAAATCTATTTCACATTTCTAGCATTCGAATTCACAAACGATATGATCGCCATGGTACATGTAAATTCAATTTCGTTTTTGCTCCTTCAAATTCGTGATCTGTGCAACGAATTTTTCAAATGGGTCATCAAGATTGCTATTAAGAGCAAACGATTTAAGGAAAGAGCAATCAATTTCTTCAAATGGTTCATTCTCATCTGAAGAAAGAGCAAACGATTTAACAAGTGAGCATCCAAATTCATTTATACACGTGCAAATTAACTTTTTGTGCAACAGATTCTTAAAATTCTTCATTCAAATTTGACTTACAAGCAAAAGTGTGAAATTGAAGCATCCAATTTCACCTGCAACCGGCTTCGGTTACTCTTCGGTCATTCAATTATATCAAAAGGCTGGCAAGTTTAAAAGAGAGCATTCGATTTAGTGTGTATTTTAATTTTTTGGAAAACCATATAAATTGTGAGCTAGGAAGCCCTCAGTCATTCTGCATGTTGCGCTTATGAGTACCACGTTTACCTACTTTCCGCTTCACAATGAAAAAATGGCAGATGATCACCCAGTTCGCTACAGGAGAACTTCAAAGGAGGATAGGAGAAGGCTTATTGAGGCATTTGAGAGCGAAAACAGGGACTATCTAGAATTAGCCGATGATTTAGGCATCAAAAGAGCAACAGCAAGGTCGACCTACAAGAAGGTCGACACGACAAGCATGCGAGAGGAGGGGCCACATGCAGCAAAGTGGATGACGACATGCGACATCGGCTGCAGGTCATCCTGGATGAAAATCCTCTCCTGACGTTGCAGCAGATGAAGGCGGAGCTCGAGGCCTCAATGCCCAACAAACCCGTGGTGAGCACCACCACCATCGCCCGTGCTCTCGATGGAATGATGTATACCATTAAGCTGGCAGAAGATGTTCCCGACGCCAGGAATGCTCCACGGGTCCTTGACATGCGCGCCGTCTATGCTCAATGGTTCATGTAACATGGCGTGGTTGCCCATCTCGTTTTCGTGGACGAGACGGGGTTCAATGTTTGGACCCGTCGATCGTTGGACGGGCTCCACGCGGTCAACCTGCCAGAAGGGTCGTTCATGGCCAGCGAGGGAAGAATTGCACCGTTACTTTTGCAATATCTGCAGGTGCTCCATCTCTTTCTGATATATCACTGAGTCAGTTATATGAATATATAAAAAAGACATAAATGTATACAAAGACGAAGAGGCATACGCATGCACATGATTAAAAACCACGAAATCCGTTAAAGTTGATCAACGAATCTATGATTTTAAAATGAATTCCTTAAAATGAAAGTGAATCAAACAGGTCCCTCTGGGGTACTTTCTTAATTTGAATGCACGAACATTGAAATCTAAAGCACGAAATTTGAAACCGTATAGTACTAAAACGAATTCGTAAGAACGATCGCTAATTTGAATGCCCTGAAAATAAATCGAAAGCGGATAAAGAAAAATGGAATGATATTAATTGATATAATCTTGTCCATAAATGAATTTCAGTGTTCATAAATTAATCCGCTTGTCTCGAAAAGAATTACAATGACTCAATTCAAAATTTGAAAGACCGATATCGATCGTTAGACGATAGTGTCTGAATTTGAATGCATCTAAATTAATTTCACTGACAAAAATATGAAATCGAGCGGGAAAACCTATAAACCTATTGATAAATCAATTTAAAGTTTATTCACCCTCAACAATTCCTGCAATGATGAGCCTTAATTCAAATTAAGAATATATCAATAGTGGTATAGGATCAAAACTGGAGATGTGACCACTCTCTGTAAGATATTGACTATGAACATTACAATATTCAAACATGTATTAAAAAACTACGGATTAAAAAAATGTTGATTAAAAATCGCTCAACATTGGTTATAAAATGAATGTTGGTTAAAAATGACTTTTAATCTTGCGTGGGTTAAAAATATTGTTGATTAAAATTATTGTTTTTATTCTTGTTGGTTACTTTGAAACCAACATTGATTAAAAACAGTGTTCTCTGCTTTCCCGCCAAACTGATAGTGCTAACTGTCAAGACACTTTATCTTTTTGTTGGTTAAAAGTTTGATCAAAGTTGATTAAAATACCAATCGCGTGACCGAACAGCGCATGCGCATATGGATTTGGAACAAATTCGCTGCGCACAAATCTCTATCACAGAAATTGTTTGCGATAAAAATGGAAGGCATTGTCATTCAAGTCGCTAAATGAGTGGGGACTTTCAAAGAGTTTGTCGGCGTGTTTGAAGGTGAGAAACTATTATTCATATATGTGATTGTTGTCCAGCTTAATCTTGGGAAGAAATAGATCTACAGTGTGCTCTTTCTTTCTAATTTAAACGGCTTGGGAGCAAGTTCGACCTGCTCGATCTGGACTAGACCTGGCTAAGCCAGGCCCACCGGTAGATTTACTGACTGCGCCTATGGTAGCGAGGAGGCGACGCCGGCGGTATGGCGGTGTGTTCAACTTCGTGCAATATGACAAACACTGAAACTAGAACAGTTTTTTGAGAAAAAGATATAAGCACCAATGTAGGCGTAGGCGTAGTCTACCGGTGGGCCTGGCTTAGTCAAGTCTAGTCCAGGTCTGAGAAGGTCGAACTTACCAAACCGCTGAAAGTAGATCACTGAGTAGATCTATTTCGTTATAAGGCTAGCTAGACAACAATTACAGATATGAAAAGAGTTTCTCCGGGGAGTTTCTCATCAAATAAATCTAACCAACAAATGGTTAAACATTTAACCAACAAAATAAAACTAACCAACAAATGGTTAAACATTTAACCAACAATATGTTTTAGTTTAATCAACACCAATTTAACCAACGTTGAGCAAAATACGATTAACCAACAAATGATTAAAACTTTTAATCGACCACAGGTTAAACTTTAATCAACAGGCCGTTGATTAACCTACAAATGTGTGGTTCACCTGGTAATCCTCGGTTGATTACAATTTTAACCAACAAGATTAAAAAAAATCAACGTTCTAACAGTATAGCATCTGGATGTAGAATTCAAACCCATTTATACGTTTTTGGACGGAAATTATATTATAATACATGACTTAACCTTTGAGACTTAATAACATTTTTAATAAATTAATTTATTTAAAAGTTTATTCACCCTCAACGGATTAATTATGTTTTATAAGAATTCCTGCAAGGAATATCCCACATTTGATGAGAAAGGAGATGATAATGTAAACCATCATTAACCCAATACTGTATTACAGATTTATCAAAGAATCGTGTGACAGAATATGCACATTTTTTTAGTATGTAATTCAATTAATTCCGGATTCGTTTTTAATCTCAAAGGTATCATCCATGTTTAGAAGAAAATGTTCACCAACCACTTATGAGCCCGAATAGGACTTGATCAAGAAAGGGTCTGATATATAACAACTGTGGCCTATCATAATCTACCGATGAAAGTAGTCGTGAAACTAATCAATTTGATTGAAATAAAGGAACCAATTATATTGTTGTACAAATAGGCAACTCGTATGTTTTATGTAATGCGTGTATCATATCAAACTTAAGTCTGCATATTTCAAGATATGTAGGTTGTAAATAACGTTTAAACATAACACATTCTTCCATTTTGTGAAGAATAACAATCATGAACAGGGTGTTTATCAAAAACCAATTTAGAGCAAAATCACCTTTATTTATCATTTTTATAATCCATTCAGGTCAAGACGACATTTTCGTGCATTCGTCAAAGGATCTTGATGTGAGTATTATTACAATTTTACAGTTATACAGAGGACAAAAACTTGATTGACGATTTTCAAATATATTTTGTTAATTGTGCGCATGATTATAATCGACCTAAATTAATACAAAAATAAGTTAAATGCGAGTCCTTAATTTCAGAAATACACAAAAGAAGCATTACTGTTCAGTTGTTCTCGAAAACCAGCCGGTCCAGCCTAACATATTATTCATCTCTACTCCTTACAAGTTGCGGATGGAAAGACCTAATTGCCTTCAAGTTGTCACCATCATCATACCTTGTGACATGTCTATGTGTGTGTATTTTACTGGATTGTCTATTATGGAGACACACGACAATGAGGTTTACTCCGTCATAATAGGGACA
Organism: Heliocidaris erythrogramma; assembly: GCA_025617745.1. Classification (NCBI taxonomy): domain Eukaryota; kingdom Metazoa; phylum Echinodermata; class Echinoidea; order Camarodonta; family Echinometridae; genus Heliocidaris; species Heliocidaris erythrogramma. The sequence goes on along the minus strand of CM046863.1, from coordinate 27,506,172 downwards.
ACTCTGTTAGGGAGACACGAGGACAAAGAAGCGATACAAAACAATGTCTCCCTAATAGACAATCCAGTGATATATATATATATATATACAAATTATGTATAACAATGCGCCCTCCCGGCTATTACCATAATGGCTTTATGGCAACACAAGGACTTGGGACCCTTGTTGTGCGGTTACACATTGTGGGGAAGAATTGCATAGTGGAGTCACCAGAGTGCTCAAACTGCGAGCAGTGAGCATTGCATATAACGCAAATAGTGAACGTCTCACATAGAGACTCTCCACGCAATCTAAGACAGTGCTCAAACTGCATGTGCAGTGAGCGTTAATACAAATTATGTATAACAATGCGCCCTCCCGGCTATTACCATAATGGCTTTATGGCAACACAAGGACTTGGGACCCTTGTTGTGCGGTTACACATTGTGGGGAAGAATTGCATAGTGGAGTCACCAGAGTGCTCAAACTGCGAGCAGTGAGCATTGCATATAACGCAAATAGTGAACGTCTCACATAGAGACTCTCCACGCAATCTAAGACAGTGCTCAAACTGCATGTGCAGTGAGCGTTAATACAAATTATGTATAACAATATATATATATATATATATCACTAGATCTTCGTTCGGGAAACACTTGTTTGTATCCCTATATGTATATATATATATATATATATATATACAGCGAAAGAAATGGACTATGAAATGGCCGTAGCTTCTATACTTCTCTTTTATTCAATCAAGCTTTCGATCTAAAGATCTTCATCAGGACGACTGTGTAAACAAAATACATAAGTACAATATGATGGCTGAAATAAAAAATATATAAATTAAAGTAAAGTTTAACTCTTGATTACTTATAATTTGGTTATCATTAATGTTAAAATTAAATCGTGAAGAACTACTTCTCGTTCTCTACTGCTAAACACATTATTCTAGTAAAACTGCTACTACCCGGCACGTATCTGATCTTTGTTCCAAATATATCTTTATAATGACTATCATAGTCCATTTCTTTCGCTGTATTCCATTCCACAACTATGAGTGACCGCCAGTGTTTTGCTCTTGGGAAATTTCTTCCACTATATATATATATATATATATATATATATATATATATATATATATATATATAGTGCCTTTAAAAAAAACAAGATTTGATTTCAAATTTGTGAAGATTGTGTTAACTTTACACCAAAGTGAGTAGCAACATCTTAAAACCACATATCCCCTCTTTCCAATGATATCTTATTTATTCATACACGGTCATGGATGGCTGAGTAATCATTCTTTTTGGACAATGGGTCAAATTGAACTTGGGACAAAGTTTTAGACACTGCAAGAATCATGGCACCTTATTATACGGCATATTATGAACTTCATGAACAAAAATAGAATAATGAAATTAATAATCGCAACTTACCATTGTCTTCTTTCGGATATCTCTTTTTAACATTACATCCCATGCCCCTCAACATGGCCCCCAATCCTTTCCACACAGAGATTAGCTCTTTTCTCCATCTCACGCACAGCCCTGCAAATCATTGGGGCTTGGTGGCGTAGAACTTCAAACTCATCAGTAATTCTTTGTCTCAGAGTTGCAATGTCAGGTGGAGGGGTAATGAACACTTTGCTCTTGAGATAACCCCAAAGAAAAAAGTCACAACAAGTCAGATCCGGAGATCGTGGTGGCCACTTACAACTCTGAGACAAAGAATCACTGATGAGTTTGAAGCTCTACGCCACCAAGCCCCAATGATTCGCAGGGCTGTGCGTGAGATGGAGAAAAGAGCTAATCTCTGTGTGGAAAGGATTGGGGGCCATGTTGAGGGGAATTGGATAAAAAGAGATATCCGAAAGAAGACAATGGTAAGTTGCGATTATTAATTTCATTATTCCATTTGTTAAGTTAATTTCTTCTGATAAGGTGCATTGATTCTTGCAGTGTCTAAACTTGGTCCCAAGTCCAATTTGACCCATTGTCCACAAAGAATGATTACTCAGCCATCCATGACCGTGTATGAATAAATAAGATATCATTGGAAAGAGGGGATATGTGGTTTTAGGATGTTGCTACTCACTTTGGTGTAAAGTTAACACAATCTTCACAAATTTGAAATCAAATCTTTGCGTTTTTTTATACGCACTGTATATCGGGCATCACCGTATTTGGGTTGTAGAGGCCGCTTTCCAAGTATGTCCATATGAAGTGACATGGTGCCCACGTCACTATATGATTTTTATAAAGCAAAACATGAAAGCATAAGGGATGTGAAAATTTCAGTGGCCCCAAAAGATATATATCCATTTTATGCAGTATACGTTAATCCCTAGTGTAATGATAACCCACATTTACTTACAAGGTAGCAAGGCAGATATACATATGTATTGAATCAAATTATTTTTTTTTGGAATCTACTAACATCACTTGTCGATTCTGGTAGCATTGCCACAAAAGGCCCAGGAGGAGGAGGTGGAAGTGGGAGTTGTCTATTACGGCCGTGGGTGAGAACAATAACCCCTGCCATGGAATATATAAGTAAGAAGATTGATAGTTATACCGGCAAAAAGCAACAACAAATGTAGCTGTACTAATAGCCTGTACTTTATAATTTAATATATTTTTGTTCTATGTTTGATTACGTTCCTATAAGTTTTTTTCTTATATTAAAAAAATCCATCTATATTCTTATTATCATACTTAAGTTTCTCGTTATCATATGTTGATGACTTGTTTGTATATTTTTTAGGTTATGTAAAGCGCTTAGAAACAGAACTGTTATACAAATATTAATTATTTACTAGCACAAATGTTATGTTAAAATGAAGGAGGGATATTAGTTTACTACCAACAAAATAATTGTAAGTTGAATGGAGTATATACATCAATGTAATAGTTCCTTCTTGAAGATGACATTTTGTGACCAAAGGTAAAATAAATGAGGTACTTTTTTAACACCTACTTTGGTTCTTCTTTCGGACGTAGAGTAAACTGCCGGAGATAATGCATGCAATGATGAGGAAACAGCCAGTGCTAAGTACTGTGATGGTGAGGGTAGAAGACCAATCTTTGATTATGAAAGAAAATGGGTCACAGGTATTGAAGATGTCCAAGCTTCATTTTACCAAAATTAAACAGTTACACTCTAAAAAGTGAAGTGCTGAAAAACGAGTGCTAATTGGAAGTTTGCACTTGACATGCTATTTCTAACACCTCACGTGCCATTTGCCTCTGGGAGATGATAAGGTGCAGAAAATTGAGTGCTAAAAGTAAGTGCTGAATGTTAGGACGCTCATTTTACACTTCAAGGGCTGACCAACGTCCCGTGATTTTAGCACCTGTACAATTATGTGCTAATAAGCGATTTGCGCATGAGCAGATAAAGGTCATTTGACACAAACTGGCATGTTCGTTTAAAATTCACTGACATAGGCATCGACTGTGTAATGATTATTCATATATTCATTTAATTATACTTTTCATTAAATCCACTGAAAAGCAACAAAGTGTTCATTTATGGTTGGTATTTGACAGTCTGCCAAATGATAGCCAACTTGCAAACAATGCGCTTTCCCAAGTGTTCATTGACGTGCTATTCTAGTCACCTGGTCTACGATGTCTTTCTTTCATAGAGTTTGAATTCTGTAGGTTGCTATGTCGGGCAAGCTTACGTATTATCTTTCTTTGAAAAGATGCCTATCCAAATGAACAAAGGGAAAGGTCATTTGTGAAAAGTTGCTCATGAGCCAATTACGAAATAGCTTATTACGCAACTGTAGGGCAAGAACCATCATCTGCTGCACAGGCATGGCGTGGTAAGATTTGATCTGATTTGATTTTATTCGTCAGGTATATTGCAATACAAACATAACCAGGTACCATGACAGGATAGCCCATGAAAGCCGAAATGGCTTATTTCCAATGGGGTCCTTAAGTAAAAATTTAAGACATTAAATTTAGAACGTCTGTAATTTTATGCGAATAAAGGTATCAAATAATATGATATTTACATTAATTTTTATGGTGGTGGATATGAAACATGACGAAAAGCAATGAAGTGGAAATGCCATGTTTCAGCATGTGTGGTGTCGCCAACCGTCTACGGTTCGCGTTGTCGTTGACATGAAAATTGTTGATCATGCGGGGTCAACCAGGCATGGGGCGCGATCGACCGCGCCGGCCGGGCCTGGGAAGTTTGGAAGGCGGTATGTGTGCTTTTTTTCGTCACGATTGTGGATTGCCGAAATGGAACAATTAAATTGCCACATCTTGGTCTGAAGTAATTCCCAGATGATTAAATCCACATGCCATGGTTTCGTCCACATCATCTATGTATAAAACCAGTTCATATCAATCTAAAAATAAAATCTAGACCTTAGGGTAGGGCTGTTTAACAGACTATAGAAGGGTGAGGTGTAATTTTGTGCATACTGTTTGTGCGTGTTCTTTAGCACTATATTGGGTGCAAAAGTGTTAGCACTAGTAGTGCCGTTTTGGGGGCTCTAAAATGGGTTATTTGATGCACTAGAAGTGTGGTTTTAGCGAGCTGCATGCGTCTAATAGCACGAGAAGGGTAAAAAGCCTGACACTTAAAGTGTTAACGTAGCACTTGAACTGGTGTTGAATTATAGCACTTTCACAAGTGCTACTTTAGCACAATTTGTGCAGTCCCTATGCGTGCCCTTACAGGTGCTGCCTCAAAATCTTGAGGTGCTAAAAATAGCACTTCATTTTTTAGAGTGTATCCATGCTACATCACGTCTCTTCCTTTTTTCCCCCTAAGCAGTCAGACCCAACTTCGGAAAACCGATAACAGGTATATACTCCGAAAACGACGTATGAATATAGAGCCCTCATCGTTCAGTGCGAGACAGTGTGTCCAAAAGGCATGGGGAAAATCTTGCAAAGTCAACCTGCAAAGTCAACAATATACTAGTATGTATTCTTTAAAATAATGCTGAGTGTCAATTACCCTCAAAATCCGTGAATGACTCGCCATATGAAATGACTTTCAATTGACATTTGAAATAAATATATCGGCAGCATTTTTTTTGGAAATTATATTATAAACAGCAGGTCCACATTGCATGATTTTCCCCATGCCTTTGGTACACACTATCTCGCATTGAACGATGAGGGCTCTATATTCATCTTGATCTATAAACCTGTGCTCGGTTTTCCGAAGTTGGATCTGACTGCTGAGGAAGTCAGTGGAAGGGAATAGATAATTGACAAAACTTCAAAGAAAATAATAATGATTAAAATAAACATATAACATAAATAGAAAGTAACATCATTTTAAGAATAAAATTTATTTAGAAGGTGCAAAGATATAAGCAGGAAATTAAAAAAATATATCTTGGTATATATAATGGTAATTCATAAATCATAGGGTTGTGAAATTGAAAAGTATTTAAAGATGATATCCGTCGAAAAATAAGCAGGGGAACTTCAAACACCCATGTCCTACTTTCTGAATTCAAGTGAGGAACTTATTTGTTGAAGAAGCACAACACTTTATTACTTTAAACAAGAGTTCCGGACTGTGTTGGTATGGGAACACAAATGTGTAATTCATGTTAGTTTGTGTGTACCAACAGAGGTATACATGTGTGACTAAATGGACAGTAACACACAATAGATACCTTTATTCCGTCAGGCTTGTGTGGCTTTGTTTGCTGCTTGTGTGGCTATTTGAACAATAGAGAGAACAAAGGGAAAGAAACACAAGTATACCTGCGTGCGTTTGTTTAGCATTATGTCCGAGGACATTTTCGGACAGAGAACAAAAAAAAAAATCATGGCACAAATGGTCCTCGGAAGCCGGACAATAGTCCTCGAACGTCGAACAATGAATGTGTGCTTTATTCCGTCGACTGTCCGAGGACGAGTAACAATAGAGGAACAATAGTTGTCCTCGGAAGTAAAGCCATGTAAACCTGTGTGAGTATGGGTGTGTGCGTGCATGTGTGTGGCATCGTTCTTTGATGTAAGACATTAATGTACTTAATACGTAATCTTAATCTTAGCATGTAACGCTTTTCAGTTTTTGTCATGAGATACCATTACAAAATTTGTATCGTTCGGTAACAGTTCCGTCTCTGACATGGAATGTAATAGGACTGGAGAAAATACCTTCTCTAGAGCTTGTAATGCCACTAAGAACAAACTCAACACGAGAAGGGTCACTGCAAACGTGTCGTCCACAGGCAATCAACCACAGTTGACCTTCTTGAACAGTGTTTCCAATATCAACCTTTTGACCCGGAAGTAAACATGTCTGGTTTGTGTGGGTAACACCAGCAATTTTAACTTGGAGATGAAGACAGAGATCATCAACAAAAGGTACCATCGCTATTCTGAGGAACTGATTTGTGGGGTTGTAAAGAGCAGTAACGCCTACCAAGCAGTAACGCAATGAGGAAAGAAAAGATAAAAAAGAAGTACAACTATTTTAATGTAGCAGTTATCACCATTACCATGTAACGAACTATATTTTCATATTTTTAGTTTAAAAAATGGAGAATCATAGGTGCTTATTTTTGCCATATCTGTGCAACTGTAACTTCAGACGATGTCGAAAAACATATTGTGTTAATGTATATTGCATTCTGTATTTTGTTTAACAATTTTTTTAAAGCTTTTTCACTAACATGTACATTTTCTTTTTCTAAAATGACAGTCTCACCATTTTAACATTTATCTCGTTTCATTTCATTTTATTTCACTTTATTAATTTATGTTTTGGGGATAAAGTTTAAAAGTGAATGATATACCCTAATTCATTCACAAAACACCCCAAAAATAATCTTAAAATGCGTAAACTGATATGTGATATAGCAATATTTTAGATAAATATTGCTATTTTCGTGTTGACGTGCTCCTCCAAATAGAATGAACGCGGCGACATATATTCGTACTTGTGTGATGGATAGTGTGGGATAGGGCAAGAGGTCCTCTAATCATTCGATGCATTTTTCAGCATTTCCAAATTTCATGATGGAAGTAGTACCAATGTTCAACATGTGACACTCACCAAGACGAACGGGTGATGAAGCTGTACATGGTAAAAGAAACAGGAAACCCCCTTTAAAAACTCAAATGTTAAATCAACATTTAACAGGTTTGAGGAGTAACAAATTTTTCAAAATGGTAAATTTACACTTTCAAAAATTTGGATCCAACCATTAACATATTAGATCGAGCGTGTTCAAAGTGTTGATTTACGGTTTGAAAATGTTGTCACCCTCGAACCTTCCACATGTTCATTTAATATTTGAGGAATGAATCTACAAATACATGTATTGTCTTGATTAATTGCCAATACAGAACTATAACAGTGTATGTTTGAATAGCCAGGATTACATTTGCCAAACGTACACTATCAGTTGTCATATCTCTATATAGACAACTGTTAGTGTACGTTGGGCAAATGTAATAAATATATTATATCTATGCTGTAAATTTTAAACTTTGGCTTTTATATATGTATTTAGTAATTAAAATGTTTGGGCAAACATTTTTATCTCAATATCATCTCTTCGGATGTTGAGGGCCAAACAAATTGTGTGTTTAGAGAACTCGAAATACTACTTGTACTGAACATTGAACTCTAATATAAGGTGTAAACAATATATTTGATGAGAGATAGAGAGGGAGAGGGAGAGAGGGGGGGGGGGGGCAGTGCGTTACAGAGAGAGAGAAAAATATTGCCGTAAAGCAACTGTACAAAACTTACGTTTTGTAGATATATTGATTATAGTTGTGTTGATACTCTCACCGACAGAGTTTACGGCTTTCACTGAAATCCAATGCCATGTATATGGTATCAATCCGAGAGTTGTAAAATGTGTCGATGAAATTCCTTTACTTGATCAGCAGATCAATAATTTGTCATCACTGCAGTAGGTAACAGTGAACGTTACTTCAGGTTTGTTGCTCAATTTGGTAAATGTCCACTCTATCTTGATAGATTCTTCAGTAATTGACGTAGTATAGACACGGCCTGGGCTAGGTGGATATGCTTTAGTATAATTGAAATGTTGAAACATTATAAGCTCCGAAATATGCTACATCAATTTTTCATTAAAAATATTTTTCGTGCATAAATTTAAGTATTAGATGAAAGAAGGTACATATATTTAAAAAAAGATGAAAAAGTAAAATTGACATGAATTATCTTTTTGTTTCCAAAACATGCTACATCCATTTAAGAATGCTTTCGAAGATTGCTTCATCCATTACAGCAATGGCGTTTCCCAGAAACTATTCAATTCCAGGGCAGCATGAAATACATGTATGATCATGCATTCACCTTTAATATGCTTTAGTATAATTGGAACGTTGAAACATTATAAGCTCCGAAATATGCAACATCAATTTTTCATTAAAACGGAAACGGAAACTGGTTGCTGCATTGTGTGAACTTTATTTCCAAATACATTCTGAATCAACAGATTTTTGAAAGTAGTAGATGTCTTGGGGTAAAACTAGCTTTATTATAAAATAATGCAGTAGTAAAACATGAGAAAGTATTCTTCCAATACGATATTGACGAATGACATATATGAGAATAAACATCTATGTCTAAGAATTTATTTTCATGGACAAGAGTACTTATACAAACTCTTCTTCGTGAATTTGTCAAGATAATGATGGTTTATTGCAAGATGATAGCCGTGTGGCACATTTGGACCGGGATGCAGTATATTACTTTTGCTGCCTAGCATAAGAAAATAAAAAGAGCTTGTCAAAAGAAATTGACAAACGTATACTCATTTTCATGAAAAATCATACATCGGTCGTTACCATGCTAATGTGCTTCCATATTAAAATTAGACCAATGAATGAGAATGCACAAAACCAAACGGAGGTCTTATTAAAAAGTACGTTCTTTTCGACTTTATTATCTTTTTATTTGGAAGAACATGTGGATTTAAGTCAGTGACATAAGGAAGATACTTCTTACACACTTCATCTTCTACCAAGCTTGTTATTAATATTGAACGTGGGTTTTGTAGACATTCCTGCCTGTCAAACTTACAACGCAGAACGATTTTTTCTCGACGTGATAATGAATACGCATAATGGCTGTATGCATTACATTCATAATATCCCCCAATTCCTCTGCGAAGATGAAGATGTAGTGTGGCGCAGTTTGCTCCATGGGTCACATTTAACCGTGACTCGTTCAATCCTTTTTCCCCCAACTAATCAAGGGAGGGGGAAATCCATCGGCTTTGCATATGATGGAAACCGCTTGCTGACGATATTCTGTGAAAGGTCCTGAGTGAGACCACTCCGTTTGAATATGTGTCGCTGGATCTGAGATAATTTGAGATGATGGATAAAAGACAGAAAAAAATATAGATACGAAGTAAGAAGTGCATGAGAGAGAGAGAGAGAAAAAAAAACATTAACTGCATCCATTGAAAGTAGTATTTTTTCGTTGATCTGTCTCTTATTACTTTGGTTTTAGTACCCCTCCCCCGTTAAAGATGTAATTTCTCTTTTTTTTGTAATTTCAACAAATGGCGGGGAAATAAGAAATCATATCATCATGATTACGCTCCTAACGGTGATCTTTACCTTGCGTAGGTTATAGATATGGGTGCATATTACTTACAGCTGAGCTGAATGTTGCAAGGACTTGAACAGACATCGTTACCACAATGGTGAATGCAGCATGAAGTTCTGATAATGACAGTACTAGTTTCCAGGTCCAAGTTTCCAGGTCCAAGTCGTAAAAGGGATTCGGCAACACCCCCGTCTCTACAAACACCGACTTCTTGATAGCTGGATGGGTGATCACCTTGAATATCTTGTTTGTATAACTGACTGGATGGACTTCTATTTGAAAGGGGTAGTAGCCTGGATCTGCTGGTACAGCTGTGGTGGTAGAGATGTTGGGGTAGCAAGTGAAGTTCACCACATTTTCTACTGCAATGGTCTTGGGACAGCGATCAAGTTCGATGTCTGGAACACACTCTTTAAAAAGATTTAACAAACAATATGTAGACAATGAATGATACGCTTGAAAGAAATATCGAAATAAGGATCCATTTGCTTTGAACGATGATTTGAACTCTCAAAATAATGTGATAAGCATTATGATGGATCTTACATCTTAAAAGGTTATGGATTGTACACTTCATCAAAGCAAAATGAGATACCAACTTTTGTATTTTTCTCGCCTGATGTTGTCTAATTCATATATTCATATATGAATTAGACAACATACGTCATATACTACGTCAATTCATATATTCATATAATAACTGAGATCTACATTAAAGTAAAACCGATGAATTGGCTGACATAAACCATTATTGAAGTATATAAATCTCTTGGTGATAATATTCAAAATTGACTGATTGCCATTATAACACTAACCAGCAACAAACACAACCAACCTTGTACTTCAATGATAAATGCGAAGCGAAGAGTAGTCTTAAGTTGTATAATTTCACAAGTGATATATTTCCCATGATCTTTTTCTGCGGCAACGACCCTCAGAGAACGAGAAGTCCAATATCGTTGCTCTGCCAATATACATTTGTATGGGGCTTTGTCGGGTTAACAACCGAACAGTTGAATAAACGTTCCTCGTTGTAACGGAACTTGACGGACTCGTCATGTCTAAGTTGCTTCTCTGTAAGGATGTCTATGATTTTAATTGCTTCAGGTGGTACTGTTTCAATGAAAAAAAAAGACATTAATAATCTATTGATTTGATAACTCATATGACATAAATAGCAAAAATGCCGATGAATAATTTATACAAATATTGGTAAAACGAAATGATTAAAGAAGTCAAAGTGATGATCAGAGTAGAACCGAAATAAACGTATTTGAGATTGAATGGTATTATATATTGATCTTGTAATGCAAGTATTTCTTGTGTGTGCTACGACATTTAAGTCCTGAACATTATCTCATGTTATGTTACTGAATAATTCTGTACCAATTTCCAACTGTTCTAAAATTGTATCTGTTTAAAATGGCTTTGTCAACTGACCTGACAGCTGCTTCGTCCCATCGGTAAATGAGGAAATGCCATTCATTTACATTTTCAGTTTTATTTTCATTTCCAACAGAACAGTGTTTTTGCCAAAATTAAATATACAATTTAATATTCAATAATATAATACATTGTACATGGTTTAAGGTTATGAAACAGAAAGTATACATAAACATGGAGTATAATAGTTTTTTTTTAAATTATTTTTTAAGTTAAACCTGTGGAAATAGAGGGATCCACTGAAAAGCAGAGCTTGTATAATGTAGATCCCCCGAAGTAAAGACGAACATAATTTTTGTAACATGTAAATATATTGACTAGAAAAAATATATAAATATACATAGAAGATTACAAAAAAGTGTCAGAATGATAATTATAAATCCATAATTTGAAAACTTGTTACGACACATAATTAAAAAGAAAATATATAAAGACAACAGAAAATAAAGCAAGGGAAGGGAGAAATACAAAGATAGATAATATTGCTGCATATGTGAAGAGTAAAGAAAAGAGGGGGAGGTCGGGAGGAGAAGAAAGGAGAGAGAGAGAGAACACGATGTGCATACTACAGTGGTAGTTACCATAGTTACATATAGAGCGTAAAGAAAGCGTACTGGGAAGAAAGTATGCATTAAAGAGGGCAAGACGTGATTTGACAATGCACTGATATCAATTTGTATTGTAAGGAAGTATAAGAGACAATTTCAATTTCAATTTCCTCTTAAATTAATTAAGTGAGGGAACCAGTTGAATGTGATTATGAAGTTCCAAAATTTGGGGGCTGTACAAATAAACGTGTTTTGAACTAGAAAGGTTCTCAGCAGAGGTAGATGAGTGTAGCGCTAGTGTCTGGCAGGCTCCTCATCATGCTCTTGATTGTTGCTTGAAAATAACTTGTTTCCTCCTAATATCTTCTTAAAGTTTTTACCATGTGAAAGTTTAGGCCTCAGTGACCATCATGGTTCTACCAAGGATAGGCGATGCGGTCTTGTTTTTGAGCAGTGTCTGGTTATATTATTTCACATTTCTTCATTTTCTGAGAGAAACCATACTTACAGTCTCCCATTGTTCATGGTCAGTCACTTGACTCACCACAGACAATGGTTAGTACTCTGAAGGGCAGTGATCATCACATTCCCTATTCACTTTTGCTGGAAAGTGAACTAGACAAAGCAGCCTGTCTACAAAAGATTGTAGATGACCACAAATGGGATCTTATGGAATTTCCTGATCCTTTATCTACACCAATTTCTTCATCTATTCATAGAAGAATGGAATCTGCGTCTAATCCAGATTGTAAATACACTTTCAAAAGAAAGTATGACAATGAGTTTCTTCATAAGCTGAATGACAGAGTCTCTACTCAGTATGGATGCTCAATGTCATTGAAGTCATGTTCAAGGTTATCAGCCTTTAACCTACTAAGATAACCATGCAGTACACAATTCCCTCCCGCAAACCATCAGCGTACGAGACGCCTATTCAAGGGAGGAAAGCGCCGTAAAAGCAAGTATGCCTTACCGATCCGGGTCATTACTGGATTTCCTTCAGCATTTTCTGATGCATGCACACATCCTGAGTTTGTGAATAAGTCTGCAAAGAGATGCAATCGGAAGTTGATTCCACTGACTGGCCATTCTTATCCGAAATATAGTAGCTTGTCGTTTTGTATGTTGAATGCCAGATCGCTCTACAGAATCTACAGAATTTCAGGACTTTGTTTTGGAAAACAATTGTGATTTTGTGGGAATCTGTAAAACATGGATGACTCACGATAACGATGCAGTCACTGCCGACATCAAGCCTTCCGGGTACACCTTTGAACATCTACCATGGGTGTGTAAACGTGGAGGTGGAGTTGGTCTCCTTTACCGTAGTGAATTGACCATGACTATCAACCCCCCCCCCCCCCCCCCCCCATCAGATTTTCAATGCTTCGAAATATTGTCGGTTATCTTGACGTCACAGAACACAAGTGTGGATATTGTTATCATATATCGTCCCCCAGGTAACCAGGCAAAATTTACAAGTTTTCTCGATGAATTTTCAATCATGCTTGATGTGCGATTATTGAGACCCATGTCGCTTATCGTTACTGGAGACTTTAATATTCATTTTGACAATCCTCTGGCATCAAACACTAAGCAGTTTTACGAGCTGTTAGCAGTTTATGACATGGTGCAATATGTTCCACTTCTACTCACGAGGAGGGTCACATCTTGGACGGTTTTCTATCACGAAAATCTGATGAGAAGGTGTTCTCAGATCTTCGAATTGTACCAGGTATCTCCGATCACTCTGCAATTTTGTGCAAAATGCATCTGCCCAAACCGCTGTCGACTACCCATCATCGAGTCATACGTAACATTAAAGCAATTGATAGACAATCTTTTGGAACCGATCTGAACAGCGAGCTTGTCTCTAAATCTTCAGCTCTTGACGGTGTAACAGGGGGAGTCGACTTATATAACCGTGTTCTCAAGGACTTATTAGATGTTCACGATCCAGCCAAGTCTCGTACTGTCAAGACAAGGTCTCATACCGCTTTGTTTACTCACAGAATCAAAAGTGAGAAACAAGAACGCAGGCGCTTGAAAAAGAGGTGGCGATTCTCAAACTTAGAGGTTGATCGTCAATTATACTGCAAGCAGAAACAATATGTTAACTCTCTTTTCCGTAAATTTAAACGTGCCTACTACCAGCAATCAATAAGTGACTGCAGTAAAAGATGTTCAAAGTTGCTAATCTGCTCTTAAATCGCAAACAGGCATCTCTACTTCAAAAAAAAAAAGCATGCAGCAAATCCTTAGCATCGCTCTTCAGCCAGTTCTTTGATGCCAAGATTGACAGTATTCGCAGACAGCTCTGTATCCATGCTGTTCCACTGCCATCACTCTCTTGCACAGGACTTGACACACTCGCAGATACTACATCAGTGGAAATTGAGTCACTCATCTGCAACAATCCTGTGAACTCATGTGTGCTCGGTCCCATTCCAACTAAGCTTCTGAAGGAATGTGCTGCTATCATATCTCTTTATATTGCTGGTGTGGTTAACTTGAGTCTACAGAGTGGGAAAGTTCCGAAAGATATAAACATCGCTTATATTCATCCACTTTTGAAAAAGCCTTCACTTGATTCTGAATGTCTCCAGAACTATCGTCGTGTCGCTAACTTGCCTTATTTGTCAAAATTTCTTGAGAGGGTGGCCTTCTCTAGATTATATGATTACCTACAAGAGACTGATCTCCTTGACGATCGCCAGTCGGCCTATCGTGCAAACCACAGTGTTGAGACCCTGCTTGTCAACTTGTCTAACGACATCCTGACAGAGATGGATGTTGGTAGAATAACGGCAGTTGTGTTATTGGACCTGTCTGCAGCATTCGATACTGTTGACCATTCCATTCTTGTCAATCCATTGTAATCAGCGACAGTGCCCTAAAATGGTTCAAGTCCTATTTGGATCAACGCCACCAACTGGTATGTGTGAATCATGAAAGATCTGACCCTGTAGAGCTTAGATGTGGGGTCCCGCAGGGATCGGTGGGAGGTCCGTTGCTGTTCTCAGTGTACATCAGTAGGCTCAAGCAAATATTACAGCAGCATGACGTTAAGTATCATTGCTACGCGGACGACATCCAGATCTACGCTTCGTTCTCTCCCAATCAGGATGATGCAAATTGTACTGTCAAGATACTCGAAGCGTGCATCAAAGATGTGCAAACTTGGATGAATGCAAACTCACTTAAACTAAATGACAGAAAAACTGATCTTATTTTGTTTGGCTCGAAATCAAATCTCGCAAAGATACAGGAGTTTACCATAACTGTGTCAGATTCAGTCATTTGTTCCTCATCGCACTGTCGTGACCTTGGCGTCATGCTAAATTCTTCAATGTCACTGTCAACTCATGTCTCTAGTATTTGTAAGTCAGTCAGATATCAGTTAAGAAATCTAGGCTTCATTCGCAAATACTTAAATCGGTCAGCTACTGAGAAACTTGTCCATGCTCTTATTTCCTCGCGATTAGATTTTTGTAATTCCATGCTACATCAGCTCCCTAACACACAAATTGTCCGACTCCAGAAATTGCAAAATACTGCCGCACGTATTGTCACTCTTTCTTCCCGTAGAACTCACATCATCCCCATTCTTAATACCCTTCACTGGCTCCCAGTATGTAACAGAATAATTTTTAAGTTGTTGTTGTTAGTATTCCGTTCCTTGCATGGTTCTGCTCCATCTTACAATGTGAAATTGATTTCTGAGTATCTATCTACGTTCATCTTATTCTTCTTTATTCCCTGGGGGATAGAGCCTTCTCTATGTGCTGGTCCAATTCTTTGGAACAAGCTCCCACTTCACATCCGTACCCTACCTGCCCTCAGCGATTTAAAAGCTGCTCTCAAAACTCACCTGTTTTGTAGGCAGTTCCCTTAAATAAGTACAATGTAATTTAACTGGGCGTTGTGGCGTGCGCCTGTAATCCAGCTACCAGTGGAAGTTATAAACTGATTCAGCGGACCCAGGTTCGAGACTGAGTCACGTCTTTCGGATGGTGACGTTAAAGGTCGGTCCCAGACGTAAATAATCATATCTGATTGATACACGTCTGTAAAAACCCAATTACGCACACACACACTGTACCGCATGTATGTCACATTCACTTTGCTTTTGCAGAGGCGTCGATTCGTTTGAGATGGACGGATCATTGGAGGGGCAGAACATTGTTAACAAAACAATGCTTCCCCCCCCCCCCCCCCCATTGATTTGTCTATACCGAACGAATCGACGCCTCTGTGTTCTTGTACGTCAGCGTAAGATATTTATTCCTTACTTTGGGTTGTACATGATTATTTGGATATGTATGCTATATTGCATTCCTTCCTTAGTGTAATTTAATTATTTTGTTTGTAGAGCGCCATACTTGACGGATACCGGCGCTATATAAATATCCATATTATGAAAGTCATTACGACGCCGGGTTGGGTACTTTTACTTTGGGTAAACATATCATTAGAAACGGAAGGAAGCATGTCGTATTATAAGAATACATAAACTGGCCTTACTGAAGGAGATAAAGATCTTTAATTTTCAATATTTTATCAAAGAAAAGAGGATCCGTATGAGAGCGAAAAAGAGAAAGGCAAATAATACGAAAAGCTTTCTTTTGTAGTAATAACACTTTGTTCAACAAAATTTGTTCTGTATTGCCCCACACCAGGAGTCCATTATGGTAAGACCAGAGAAGAATAAAGCATAATTAATGAAGAAGAAGGGAGATGTGTTTTTAATCTATCCATGACACCAATATTACGTGAAATAGTTATACAGATGTTGTCAATATAATACTTCCAGGAAAGTTTATTGTCACCTGTTAGGCCCAAAGTTTATTACATTAAGAAACACTCTCCGACGGGAAGTCATCGAATTCAATATTGATTGGCAGTGAGTCTCCTGAACAACATATGTTATATTTATTTATTTTTTATTTTTTTTTTGGAGATTAAGTGAAACTTTGCTCTTATCCATTGTAGACTCTTCGATAGTTCAGAATTAACCGTTTGCGCAAGAGTGTATGGATTATTGTGGGAAAAGAACATATTCGTGTCGTCAGCACAACGTATAAACGATGAAATATGAGATGATCTGCAGATATCATTTATATATAAAAGGAATAAAAGTGGACCGAGGAGCCTTCCCTGCGAAACACCACAGCTGACATTACACAAATCTGATGAACAATCGTTTAAAGAGACATATTGCTTTTTGTCAGAAAGACTCCAAAGCCTTTCCGCGTATACCGTAATGGGAAAGTTTATAAAGTAATATCGTGGTTATTGTGGCAATGGCTTTAGAGAATTCCAGGAAAATATAACCATATGAGAGGATTTATCAATAGCATGGGCTACTTTCTCCACAGATGATAACAAAGCATGAATGGCACTATGCTTTTCCCTAAAACCAAATTGCAAGTCAGGGAAAACATGATCTTTTAGGAAGGCAACTGTTCTAATATACACTGTTGGTCATAATGTTAGCATAATTCGTATTTTCATAGTCATCCGTTGATTTAATCATATTTAAAAGCCTAAATAGATAATATTGACCAGGTTCATTGATTACATAATGATTTTGTATTGTCGAGGTAAAAGTCGGTCAAGTGAAACATTCCATAACGTGGCCTATCTTATTGTTTGGTGCTATGAAAGGCAGAGCCTCCTTTCTGCTGTTGTTTTGCTGTCCAGAAAGCCTACGTCTGTTAACAGCCCGTTTTCAGAGTTAGCTTGATCAATTCCTACCAAATTTGGTACATTGATTCCTTACACTATGCCTCGCCCAACGGCACTTGCAATTCGTCAGAGGGTCCTTGCACTCCGACGGAATGGACGGACACAGGCCCAGATTGCAGATATTCTTGGACTATCGCAGAGGTGTGTGTGCCGCATCCTCAGAAGACATCGAGAGGCGGGTACTTTGAGTCCAGAGAGATCTACAGGTCGACCACGAAGAACATCCGCACGGGATGACCGTCAACTGCTGAACATGTGCCGTAGGAACCGGAGAATGCCAGCGAGTCGTCTTTGCCACTTGTGGAGGAGGCACTTCGGAGTGAACGTTTCACGGGAAGCCGTAAACATGAGACTGGTCCAACATGGCTACAGAGCTCGGCGAATGGCCAAGGTTGCACGTCTCACTGTTCGCCACCGGGCTACTCGACTCCAGTGGGCTAGGAGGCACAGGAGATGGCAGCTTGGTCACTGGCGCCATGTAATCTTCACTGATGAAAGCCGGTACATCCTTGACCGCACTGATGGGAGGCAGAGGGTTCGACGATTGTGGGGCGAGAACCTCCGTAATGACTGTGTCCAGGAAACCAATCAAGCAGGTGGAGGCTCAGTGATGGTATGGGTCGGAATACATTATGGCGGAAAAACGCCATTGGCTGCACCTGAAGGAAACGTCAACGCCGTCGTGTACCGCGATATCCTGGAACGCCATTGCCTTCCATACGCGAGAAGAGTATATGGCAATAACTTTCAGCTCCAAGACGACAACGCTCGATCACATAGGGCACGGCTGGTGAGGGAATTCCTTGACGCAGAGGACGTGCAGCAGATGCCTTGGCCTGCCTGTTCCCCCCACATGAACCCCCATTGAGCACGCCTGGGATGCACTGGGCCGTGCCATCAATGAGAGAAACAATCATCCTCAAAATGTGCAGGAGTTAGCCCAGGCACTGACCGAAGAGTGGGATGCACTGCCCTTGAACACCATCAACAACCTTGTGGACAGTATGCCACGGCGTGTGGAGGCACTGGTGCGTGCCAGAGGTGGCCATACCAGGTACTAAGTGACCCAACAAGATTAAAAAGAGGAACACTTCCCTTCAATCATCAAAAGATCCCAAGATTTTATTTTTCACGATAAACTTATCATGGTTAAACATTTACCAAAACATTTTTTTCAAGGAATGCAAGGTCTGGTTGATTGTGTTTGTCAAAAGTGGTTTAAACCAGTGTATACAGTTTGTATGAATTAATTTTTGTCTTATATTTTTCATTTCATATGTTGAGAACAGATTTATCAATAAAATCGGTGAAGATATAAGCTTTATTTTGCAAAAAAAAATGACTCGTATTGTTGTCAATAGTGTACAAAAAAAAAAATTATGCTACCATTATGACCAACAGTGTATATGATTTTTTCCAAGATCTTAGAGAAAGAAAATAACAAGGAGATCGGTTGATAGCTGTTTACATTATAGTTTTAACCACTTTTTAAATAAAGGAATAATTTTGGGGATTTTCATAGAGTTGGGAATTTGCCCATATAATAAAGTCAAATATATGAACCAGGGCATCTACTAAAAATGGAATGATGGCTTTGAGGACAACATTATTGATATCATCGTAGCCGGAACTTTTCTTGTTTTCTAGATTTGAAACGATGTCTATAATTTCATGAGTATATGTCGGAGTAAAAAATATAGAGTTCTGGTTAACTGGACCAAGAAAATCTGTAAAATATTTATTATTTGGAAGAAGGTATTTTTTGCAAGGTTTTCCCCTATGGAGGAAAAATGGGTATTAAATATATTTGCAATGCTGACAGGCTCCTGTACAATTTCATCGTTAAGTTTGATTTCCGTTACAACAGTTTTATTGTTAGCAACGTTCATTGCTTGTTTTAGGACTTTCCACGTGTTGTTCATATCATGTTCATGTAGTTCAAGTTGGTTTATAAAGTATTTTTTCTTTGATAAACGTATAGGCGCGCCAGAAGCAGTTTTGGATTGGAGGGGAAAACCTTCCAGGGGGGGGGGGGGGGGGGGGGCTCACTTTTCATGGAAAGAGGGGCTCATGCTGATGCTGCTGTTACTTTTAATAAAAATAAAACCTCACGCTTTCCTTATAATTATCTTCTCACGATAAGCACTCCAATAAAAATACCAATAAACAAGATAATTGATTATAAAACAACTTTAAAAATAATAGTAATGATAATGATAATGGCAATAATAATAATACGTCTATAGGGTAGAAATGCTTTACTTTTAAAAAAGTCAAAGAATTCGAACGATAGTAAAATCAAGCAGGGACATAATAGAGCATAGAGTCTTCAAAAGACATTAAAGGGATACTCAACCGCTAATTGTGGACGTTTTTATGCCGCAAGAGGGCACCGTGATCGTTACCTGATCAGGCCGTTGCCCCGCGGGGCGCAAACTTCGGTTAGACTGGTCGCCGCACAACATGCACACTCCCCCTGAGCTCGAGCTCTCGTGCGAGATTCGGTCTTCTTCGTGCAGTCGAAATGTAATCCCACTTAATCCAACGGACGCGTTCGACGCACAAACTTTTTGTACGAGTGAATGGGGCTTACGTAATCCTGACTTTCCCCAGTCGGCCGCCTGTTGGCGTATCCCTTTAAGAAGTATGTTGAAGAAAACAAAGCAGATGCTCTTTATGTACAGATTT
Organism: Heliocidaris erythrogramma; assembly: GCA_025617745.1. NCBI lineage: Eukaryota > Metazoa > Echinodermata > Echinoidea > Camarodonta > Echinometridae > Heliocidaris > Heliocidaris erythrogramma. The sequence continues at coordinate 27,486,169 of CM046863.1, read as the reverse complement.
TGTTTTATACATGTTTCAATGGATAAAACTATTTCAGAGACACAAGATTTGCCGCCTTTATAGACAGGTGGTCATTATGTACAGGTAGTTGCTAAAGCATATTTGATTGTAAATATAAAAACATTAAAATAGATGTGCTTCTTATTACTACAATTTATTTGTAAACAGGTTTTTTTTTCGGCTTCACTTCAGTCGTCTTATTCCTTTTTCATCTTGCGATTACCGAGGCAGAAGGGAGATTCGTATCGTCACCCTTTTTCACAATGACCGACTTTCGACGCCACCGAGGGAAGGAAAAGTGCACCTACGCGGCTATAAGGGGGCACTGCCCATATTAACGTTAGACAGTCTATGAACGTTCAAAATAGCGGAACAAATTGTTGACAAATAACAATATATATTACAATAACAGGATAACATAGGAGAAATAATGCAAGAGAGAGCGAGAGGGAGAGAGAGAGAGGGGGGGGGGATACAACGATGACCCTGGATGCGTTTTTTAAAAAGAAAATCCAAAAAGCTTTGAAAAATAAAAAAGAGAAAGAGAGAGAGAGAGAGAGAGAGAAGAATGAGCAAAAAAAAAAAAAAAACCCAGCACCTCGAACACCCAAACTCCGGGGTCCATGGAGAGCATTCTTGTTCACTTATAATAGCTGTAATTTTTTGTTGATCTATGTGACGTTTTCATTGGGTATCATTTTGGGAAGGAAGGGGGAAAGGGGAGGGGTCCAGATAGCGGCTTATCTCTCATGTTTCCTATATATACTGACCTTTAGTTAATTTATGTTCCCTTTTTCATCAGTGTAAACATGACAGAATAAACAATAAAACAGTCTGATATTTTACGAGACATATTGAATGTTCACCTCCTAAAATCACATCACTCGATTCATGATCTTCATCACTAAACGTTCCAACAAATACTGAACGGTAAGTAGATTATTCACGTTAAGCTTATGTAATTGCATTGGATAACATCATTTATTCAATAATAATTAATGCATTGGAACAATTATGACACACACAAAAAAAAAAAAAAAATTAAAAAAAAATAGTTTGATGACTGTACACTATACTAAAAAACATTTTACTTCCAGTATGTTATCTTTTTGATTACATCACTCCGGTACATTTAGGTATATGTATGAACCGTGGTCCAGGACGTATGCCGGATGCACATCATCAGCTGACATATGATGCTCCATTAGCTGCTGGCGCGGTCTTTGCATCGCCATATGAGAATGACCTTAAGTCCGGCTCACACGCGTGAGACATCATTTACCCGCGCTAATTGAGCCTGTGTAGGTAGTGAACCCATACGCCAGTTATTCAAAGTATTGTTCGAACTGTTCATTTTCCAATCATATTCCTTGACACGCGAACGATCGTACAAGTCCCTGACGTGATGCTGGCGTCAGCAAATTACGCCTCGTGCAGTGAGCCGGTCTTTTAACAATAGGAGACACAAAACATTGCTTATAATAAATGACGCATGCACTAATTTCCTGCATATGCTTGATTAGGGTATGTATAACGCGATCGAAAACGCACTTCCTGTGAAACGGGCATATTAAAGGGATACTCTACCGCAGATTGTGGACGTTTTCATTCCGGGAGAGGGCACCGTGATCGTTACCTCCGGACAGACTGGTCGCCGCGCAACATGCACGCTCCGCATGAGCTCGAGCTCTCGTGCGAGATTCGGGTGGCTTCGTGCAGTCCAAAATATAATCCCAGCAGTCCGACGGACGCGTTTGACGCATAAACTTTGTGTACGAGTGAATGGGGCGTACGCAATCCTGACTTTCCCCACCGCCGCCTGGTGGCGTATCCCTTTAACGATAGTTCAAAAATAGGCAACTTGATCAATCGTATAAAGATAATGACAAGAATCTACATGTATGAAGAAAAGAATATGTATATAGAGACGTCTATAATTATCATTCTGTTTTTTTAATGCAACAGCGGGTGAAGTTGTTATTTGATAAAAATAATGTAGATTGCATTACAGAATTATAATTGCTAATAGTAACTTGAATTAAAATCAAATTACATTGTTTTCTAAAAAGTACACATTGTAAACAACATAAAATGAAGAAAAATGCTCATTCTGGGGGTATGATAATTACGGCAAAAATTGTAAATAACTGCACTTATGCACTTTATAAGTGACAGTTGCTCCCCCTATTCTTTTTTTTGGGGGGGGGGGGGAGGATTAATCGCAGTCTTGTGTGGTTCATTAGGTATTTACTTATAACCCTTTAGTTTCCAATTATAGGGGAAAAATCCTGACATACAGCAGTTGAAATGAGATTCCTTTTAGAGATTATGTAGATTTTTCAAATCTTTGATTTTATATACCATCACATTTAAGAACTAAAAAAAAAAAGGTTCATATTGGAGCCTGAATTTAAGTGTTGTAAAATTCATTGGTAACAGTGATCGCAATCTCGAGTTACATTCAATATTCATTCCAAAATTACGAACTTTTTAGTGTTATTGAGTGCTTCCGAGTTTTTGTAGGATAGCTATAAATAATTTAAGACTGAAAATTGAAATTGCAAACCCATTACCTGGTACTGTTTTCAGCCTTTCGGGGCATAGTACCTTAGAAAAAAAACCGCCGTACATGTACTCCATTCGCCCCTCTGCCCTGCGCGTACTAGTACATGTATGTGTAACGAGAACTTTGAGCATAATTATCAATCGGCAGCGTGTTTCAAACATCAAATAGGGCATACTAAGTACTGCCACTTCTAAAATCTTTCATTATACGTAAGTTCTATTGAAACTAAGCATGTTAGAGAAAATTGGGAATGTATAATACATTAATGGTTGATTATTCAGCTGCGTGAAGGAAAACTTTGTACGTAAAAGTAGGTTCAATAACTTGTGTAAAACGGTGAAGTTGTTTCAGGCATGGGGTACGTTGGCCTACCCCCCCCCCCCCCCCCCAACAAAAACAAAACATAAAAACAACAAAAACACAAAAAGCACGTAAAGAATCAAACGCATGAACAAACAAATCATCATACAAACACGCGGACAATCAAGCACAAAAATAAAAACGTACCATTTACAGTAAGATCAAACTGCTGTTCATGTGAATCTCTATCCGTTATTAAAATACACGTATATAATCCTTCATGTGATAAATCTGCATTTAAGATTGTTAGCTGGCTTCCTTCTAAGTTGCTAGTGGAATTGATAAAGTACCCTTTGTTTCCGTGAGATTTGCTTAGAGGAGTATCCTCAAATCGCCACAGACTATCGAATAGCGATGAACCTGGTTCTGGAATATCACATCTAAGATGTACACTGCCTCCCAAAGAGATGTTGATATCCTTGGGTAAGTCATCGGCGTACCATGCCTTGAACAATACTGACAAGAAAACAATAGCACGAGAAAGGTCACGTATGGTAATGGTCAGCCTTCAAAAACGTTTCGTTGGATTTCTTTGCTTTTAGATTATAAATAGCAAGATACTTGCAATACTAAGATACTGTGAAGTTCTTTCCTCCTTAAGTTGGATATTAAACAAATGAGAGGCAAAAATCATTGAAATATCTGGCCTGGGACGTGTATTAAATCCCTCCATGTAGGAGGGTTTGGTGTTTCGTCACACAAGCTATCTGAGAACGAAGACCTGAGATTGTTGAGCGGGTAGGCGACCGGGTGGATGGTACTAGCAGGGCAGTGTATAGGCGTGGTTTAGCACTCCTTTCAGATATTTACGCAAAAAATATAACGTATTGAACGAAATATCAAATTATATTGCTCATTTATCTCAATAAAAAAGAACAAAGTGGGAAAATATCTAACGCATTTCATACAAATTTTCTTTTTTTCCTACAAAAGCTCTAAGTAAGCTTTAAAATAATGGTGATTGTACTACGTTTTTAATTTGATTTTATTTTTTAATGGGGGAAAAGTATGTGGTTACGCTTTAGAAACGAATATTTGGTGTTACAAGAAAAATGAAACACGAAGTTGAATTCTTAAGGTCAATATGAGATAAGTTATATTCCCATCTACATCGATCGACACCACCGATTTTTGAAATGATGAATATACTTTTTAGAAATCAAAACTAATAGCACAATCGTAAAGACTTTCGAAAAATCAACTCATTGGTGTTTTTTCAATACCCTTTTGTATCTCCCATAAAAATCATGTTTAAATTACATAATATTTTACTGTATTGTTCGCACATTTCAGTAGATGATGGACGAGGCTAATGAAATGGGATTTGCTCGTTATTCATAACGACCGCTATTCATAGAAAACCGCTATTTATTGAACCTGACTCATGAATAGTGGTCCTTATTAATGGAGGTCCTTATGAATAGCGAGGTAATTTATGGTTTGCTCGCTATATTTAGAAGGACTACTATTCATGCAAAACCGCTATTCATTTAGTCACGCGTTATGGATAGCGGTCCTTATAAATAAGTGGTCCTTATGAATAACGGTCCTTATGACTAGCGAGTTACCCAAATGAAATTGCCAAAGGTTGATTTTTCGAAAGTCTTTGCGACTGTGTTACTTGTAGTCGAATACTCACAGGCAAATATTAACAACTGAAGAAAAGTTTTCAGTTTCCGAGCCGAATTCATTTTAAATTCTGTTTCTCGATTGCAGGCCTAATAGCAAAAACAAACAAATGATGATGTCATTGCAAGTGTATATATATATATATATCCAAGTGCCTCATTTAACATATGGTTTTGAAGGAATACGTCTCACAAAAATGACAATGTACAATCGAGACCCACACTTTCGATAATGAAACAGGACTTTAAAGGCCGTCGAGCAAGTACAATAATTATCTTATATAAAATTAATCTAAGTGTGAGGTACATAATTATATATCGTAGAAAAAGAAGTGTGAAAAGACCGTTCATTTTGAGGAAAGTTTTATTCACATTTGCTCAATTTCTATCATATTTGTGCGTTTAAGGTGTCGTAGTGTCGTGGTCTAGTGGATATGTCACCGGACTGTGGATCACATGGTTCGCGGTGCAAGTCCCGCCGCGATACTAATGTCCATTGGCAAGACATTAATCTACATTTGCCACTCTCCACAGTCCACCAAGGTGTTAAATGGGTACCCGGTATAGGATGCGAATGTCACTGTGACTGGAATAGAATATGTGCGCCTGTAAAATTGCAGCCAGACTGGAATGCTCCCTTGTGGAGTGGAGAATGTGCACTATAAAGCGCAGAATCGTAATAGGATCCAATAACCGGGGTAATAATACACTGTAAAGCGCTTTGAGCAGCTACTAACTGGAAAGGCGCCATATAAATGCAGATTATTATTATTATTATTAACTGTATGACTATGTGAATGAACTTTTAAAACATTATATTTGTCTTTTGAAAATATTTTTGTCATAATTAAGGAATAAAGCACTTCAGGGGTGAGTTTCTTTCACAATAAAGTCACTTGCCGAATATTCAAATTCATTTAAAAGGCCATAAGCTTACTAACATGTATATGCATACAGATACAAATTTGTAGTATTCGATGGATCAACAAAATAAAATGATTTATTGTTCATAATTTTAAATGTAAAATTCGATGGTAAGTATGTAATACGTAAGACGGGTTTAACGTTTTCTCTTAATTTTATTATATCTTGACGTTTCATGTTAACTAGATTGAGGAATAGTGTCTCTATTATGGAACTTTTCTTCGCTGCCAAAGTTATGCCTCATTAATCATCTGATTGTAAAGATTAATGGCATATTCAGCACTTGAGGATATGAGAAGAAGCTCTTAGCTGTAAATAAATAAATAAATAAATAAATAAATGAGTATGCATAACGAGACATAGGCCGGGAAGTGCTTTTGAAAGGGGTGTCTACTACCGGTTCCAGGGCCTATGCGAGAGAGATGTGAATGTGTGTACTGTTTGGTTGCTCCATGTTAAAGTTTGAATATTAAAATTAGAGAGAAAATGGGTGCTCTTTCCATGTATTTTTGCCTTCTAATCACGAATCTGCCAATCGATTGTCCAAATTATGTCTCGTCTTGGCGAAAAAGGGGGAAAACTAGAGGTTTTGGGACCGTTCCTTAAAACTCGTGATCTGATTGGCTAACCCCCAAGTGACGTATGAAGAGTAAGAGACAAATGATCTGCAGGCTGCAGCATATGATATTGTACACAGAATGCGGTATTTAACCCCTCTGTTCAACGGACAATTTATGAAAAAGGAAATTAATCAATATAATCATAGGAGTGAATAATCATTAGCAATATATTTAAGATCAGAAAACGCTTTTGCCCAAATATACAGCTCTTGTTTTGTTTTTTAGCTTTTCTTTTGAACAATGTTCTCATGCATCTGAGCTTGCCGAACGAAAGTTTTGCATTGGTCTTAAATGCGTGCACAGCTGTTTTATGCGTCTGTATGTACAATGTCCTACACATCTTTAGTACGGCAGTGGGTATGCTCCCCTCGTACATAGCGACTGGTGAACGATTTTGTTTTGTTTATTTAACTTACAGGTTTTTTTTGTGTTTTTTTAGTTCGCTTTACATAGTACGGTAGTACTGACTTAGATTTTGGCTGAATTCGAGTAACTTATATAAAGAGAGGAAAAGTGCCCGCGATTCCGAGTTGGAGGACTTTTCTGAGTCATGCAGATACGAACTCTGATTTATCAGATGATTTATCAGATGATTTATCAGACCCCGAAGGCAAAGAAGCTCGAGTGGCAAGGGGAAATTCGACCATAATTATTATATGTTTTAACCCCTCGCAGAATACGGTGAAGGGCCGTGGGTGAAGTAGACCGAACATTCTGTCTCTCGTTCGTTAGCTCGTCTTAGCTAACGAACGAGAGAATTTTCGGTCTACGGGTGAAGCTGCTGCAGCTGCTGTCGTTGAAAAACAGATTGGAAGACTTGACTCCAAGTCTGATCGTTGGAATAGCTGAATCTTTTAGCTAGCTTATCCTTCTCTTCATGCCAAATTCGGAATACAGGCCAGGATCCTCAAAATCATCTTCGGCAAAGTGATCGCTGCAGATTGTACTCCACTCACTTGGCCGGCCCTTGCCACTCTGCCCGCGTGAGCTTTACCTTTGCGACCCACAATTTCCGTAGATTTTCATCTTTAGGAAAAAGATGTAGGCTTACACCCCCTTACATCATCTTTAGGGGTCTTGCTACAGCCCGCAACTATACACCGATTCGGCATAATTGATGAAACTGTGTCCTCAAATCAACGTTATTGTGAGCAATTAAACACGAAAATATGCAATGCAAAATTAATTGTCGATGCGGTGAATATCATGCTCGCACTCGGCACCGTACCGGGCTGGGCCTGCCAGGCCTGCGGGCATACACGGTATACAGGTGGGTGGAATATTTTCCTTTACTTTTCGTACGTCACAGATCACGATGTCGCTTCGATGGTTTTTTTTAGGGGCGGGGCTTATGACTCTGTAAATCAGCAAAAATGTACTTTTCAAATGATTATGAAATACGACTGAATGCATAAAAAAGTGTGATAGATATTTTTGGCTCCTGATGACTCCTTCCTACGAAAAATGGGCAATGATTTTTTTTTTTCTAGTAACCCTTTAAAGTTAGATATTTGAACAGATGGAAAAGAATGAAGCAGCTCACTAGATTTCGGCTTCTGACGTTCTTTAAGTTTATTTGCTAAATCAAACAGAATGAAAAAAAAAAGAAATATACCTAGTTACCTGCTTCATTCTGTCCCATCATATCTGTACATATATATATATATATATATGCAGCAATGGAAATACCAACATGAAAGTCAACTTGAGGTCTAGCCACCTCAAGTCGGCAGACCTCAAGTCGACAAAGGAACTTACAAAATGTTGCAAGCAAAATAGTATCAGCCGTAATGTATGGCTACCTGTTCACTATACAATTGTCTAAGTTCTGTTGTAGTCTTGAGGTCTGCCGACTTGAAAAAAATATACTGAAGGAGAAGAAAGTAAAGTTTGAAAAGGGGGGGGGGGGTCCATATAGGCCTACTCGTTTTTTTGTGCTAGCAGTGCCCCGTGTGGATGGAGTGCCTATATCAGACATGTAAAGCCCGGCATAGACTGCACGATCTGACTACGATGCGATTTTGGGAAAAGTTGATATTACATTTGATATGAACCTTCAACCATGTAAAATCTTCGTGATTAAAGTTCCGAATAGTAGTATGAATACTAAAATTGAAATTCCGAAGCTACTGCGAGCCCCCGTGTAGGAATAAAAGCGATTTCAGTTCGAAATCGTAGTGACGTCATACCAATCTTGCGATCGACTAAGATTTGAAGCCGATTTGGCCTTTACTCTAACCAGAAGAATTGCAGTTAACCAAAATTTCGATATTATATATTTTCCCGGCTAATTTCGCACGTTTGTCAGTGTGTTTGATAGAAAGTTCATTCAATTGAGCAAAAATCATCGTTACGGCGCATTCTGTCTTTCGAAATTGCAACTTGTACATTCAATTTAACATTTCGAACAATGAAATCTGCACATGTGACTTTCGAATTCATAAAAGGGGTCTTCAAATTGACACGTGCTCTATATTCAGTCAAATTCGCCAACACCGGTTGAAGGGGTTATTTCAGTCATTCAATTTCGTGGATGGGCATCCAAATTCCCAACATTTTCAGTCAAATTACCTCATAGTTTTTATTTCCATTTTAAAAGGTGAGAACATATGTATTTAAATGTGATTTTTGTTTCGGCCACACACTGTTAAGCAGTAAATAACTCGAATTTGTTGTTCTGTAATGCCCCTCTTCTTTCATACATGCCATAAGGCATATATATACACCAGTACGACAGAGCCCCTTCATCTTCTTCGGTACAGTCATGGCAGCACAAGTTAGATACAGGCGCATAACTCAACAAAATAGAGAAAGACTTTTGAAAGCATTTGAAGGACATAACCTTGACTACCTAGAACTGGCCGACACGCTCGGAATAAAGCGCTCAACGGCCAGATCAATTGTGGCCACATATCTCCGGACCGGGAGACGCAACAAGCTGCCAAGGGGAGGCGAGCGAAACGTGAAGATGGATGACGAAATGAGAGCTCGTCTCCAAGCCACTGTAAGCAGTAACCCCTTAGTCACCCTTGAGCAACTGAAGATAGATCTACGGGCAGCTCTTCCGCAGAAGCCCCCGGTATCCGTCTCTACTATTGCTAGAGCACTTGACGGAATGCTATTCACGACGAAACTGGCCGAGGATGTCCCAGATGCTAGAAATTCACCGAGAATCCTGGACACACGCATGGAGTACGCACAGTGGTTTATGGCCGAGGGTGTCATTGCACACTGTGTCTACATTGATGAGACCGGCTACAACCTCTGGACCAGACGCTCTTTTGGAAGAGCCCCAGGCGGGGTCCCTGCACGTCGGGTCGTACATAGTTCAGATTCTGAACTATTTTATTTTAAGAGCAATCTCCAAATGCGCGATATCCCACTACTGCTGCCAGGCCGAGAGATGGCGTGACCCGAATTTGTACGGGCGAGAAAAAAATCGCCCGTACAAATTCGGGTCACGCCATCTCTCGGCCTGGCAGCAGTAGTGGGATATCGCGCATTTGGAGATTGCTCTTAAAGTAGAACGTTGATGATTTTAAATATTGGCTTAATACTTATTATTGCATAGATGGCATAAATTAAACAAGGTTATCCAAATTCAACGCTTGGAAACATTTGAAGTAATGATTATTATCAATTATAAAACGGTAAAATACAGCCCCCGATATAGCAGCTGAAGAGCTCCTCGAACGCTGCTGAGATATGTGACGACACACCCTGGACCAGTCCTGGCTAAGCAGACGATGTCCCATAACATCTTACACATTTTTCAGAGCCTATTTTGTCATCTCCTCTTCACTTATTTCTCTTCCTTCACTAGCGTCAGTCTTAATGTTAGTCTGTTGCCTCACTCTTAACTTCGTGTATGGTATTATTTTGATGAAAAATGCAGCGTTAAAAAAATAAAGGAATCAGTCACTTGTAAACAAAATAAGACGCCATTGTATTTTCAGCTGTTTGCACCGGGGCATGTTCGGCGTTTCAAGAGGGAACGAATACCATCCTGCTATTATTCGGAGGGCTTTTCAATTTGAAAGTGGGGTTTATTTCATTGATCATTGACCCTTCTCCTATGTATTTACAATCAAACGGTTTTAGCTATCAGAATCAGTTTCACTTTCCCTTTATAATGGTGTGAAATAAGGTCATGTTTAAATACACCAAACTCTTTATAATTTGATAAATAATTGCATTGCAATTACGTTCATTCATTATAGGACGTCGTCTGCTTAAGCAGGATCGATCCCGAGTGTGACGACATCAAAACATCGCTATATTTCTGGCGAATCCTCGGATATTCCAGATGCTGAGAAGAGCTTTTATTTGTGTTGTTTTTATAATCACCAGATACGCAGTTGACATAAAACTTATAAGATTGCCATCTGTAAGCTTCCCAGTTTCTAGTGATACATTAATTGCCATATTTGTGATTTTCTTTGAATATCTACTTTAAAATAAAAATAGTTCAGAATCAGAACTAGGTCGTACATGGCCAACGCAGTCGGCAGTGCAATGTCACTTTTGCAGTTTCAAATGAGACTGGGCTAGTCCACCACACTATTGCAATGGAAACGGTGACGAGGGAAACTTTCGAGGCTTTCCTGGCTACCACTGCTCATGAATGCGAGAATGTCTTCCCCCTGATGAGGACGTGTACCTGATTTTAGATATTGCACGTCCTCATGTAAGAGCTTAGCTACCTGGTGATGCAAGCCCAAGGATTCATTTGAAGTTTCTTCCTCCGTATTCTCCATTTCTCAATTGCGTGGAGATGGCCCATTCTGCGTTTAAGGCAGCCATCAAACGAGATCTGGCCCGCCCAGAGTTGCAGCAGAGGGTAGGCGACAGAGAAGCAGCACAAGAAGCTGGGGTCAACATGCAGGAGTGGAGAATCAACCTTGTTCAGCAGGCAGCTCGACGAAATACGGAGGCAATAACGCAAGAGAAAGCCATCCGGTGGTTTAACCCCACCCAGACATACCTCCCAAGATGCCTGGCCCGCCAACAAATTGACGGCTAGAACTGATCTAAGAACTGTATTCGTTATTCCTAATGATGGTTAGCATTAATGTAACACCCACCCAATGCAAATAATGAAAGACATATGAAAGAAATAATCACGATGTAAATTGAAACCTCCACACACAATACACCATTGAAAGAAAAGTTGCCAAGATGATACAGGAATAAAGAATACAGTTTTGCTCATACAAAACAATGATGAAAGAATTGAAAAAAAAGTAGAAGAATAAACGCTTAAAGACGTTTGCTAAATTGACTTAAGTACGTGTTAAATTGGATGCCTATAAATGAATTCGAATGAACGAGCGCACAGTATTGGTGATGACGTGACTACATAATTCTAAATTGAATGAACCATTTGCGAATTCATGCTTGTTTAATGAATTTCAGATGAAGAAGTATTAATAGAATGAAGTTAAATGTAATCTGAATGCTCCAAAAATTAATTTGAACGAATAAATAATGACATTAAAATACCGAGCGTGTCCTCTTGGCTAAATTTGGCTAAATTGAATAAATGCTCTATCAAATGGACTGAAAACAATATGAAATTGGCGGGAAAACCTATAGTATTCGTGTCATCATTCCGAACTTCAAATGAGATAATTTCATTTTTTTTATAAGACCTGGTCCGATGACTGAACAACTATATATCAATGGAAAGCTTATTGGACGTAGAATACAAAAATATATTATTAAGACCAATGAGACATTTCGTAATTGCACAATAAGCAAAACAAACAATAATTTTCAGCCTCCCCGCCATTTATAGGTGAGCCGGTCCGAAATAAATCGCAAGCGCTATGACGTCATCTTATGAAGACCCGCTAGAACTTGAACTTAGTACTAGAAGGCCGCGACGCAATCGTGCATGTATTTGTACATAAACAACACAAGTTGAGCGGGGAGAAGTCTATTGAACGCTGCATAAAGTTTCTTTACAAAAGTTTTGAGTTGTCATGGCGTCAGTTGTGATCGAAGAAGATCAGGATGATTTGCTGATGGACTGTGAATACGAGGAGGTAGAGGATGGTGAGGAAGTAAGTAGAGAAGATGAGGGAAACGATGAAAGTGAATCGAGTTCTGGCAGCGGCAGTAGTGACAGTGACGAGGACAATAGTGATCTGGCCGGTGATGAAGACGGGGATGCTGCCGCAGGTGAAGGGGCAAGGTTAGGGGTAGTAGCGTGGGAGTATGAGCCACTGCCAAGAGGTGGACCGGGAGAAAATGTAGGAGATAGAGATTTGCAAAACCGTGACAACAGAATGCATGGAAATGTAGAAGATTGGTGAGTTTTGTGATTTCTTGTTGATGATTTCAATAATGATCTGAAACTATAGCAGAATGTTTAGAATCAGCAAACTCTCTCGCCATGCTCACCTAGAGCTAGACTTAATTTAATCGACGTTCTTAACTAGGCCTACTATCACAAAATAAATCAAGAAACTTGACTAAATTTCACTTGATCTGGCGGATATAAATGGCGACTGGGCTTAACGAATTTGGCCATTTTTGATTTATATGTAAAGTATTTCTTCAAAATGAACCAATATTTTGAGCTTGGCTGTAGGGCCAATAAGTTTAACGCGAGGACATCGTCGACTGTCAACTTCGACAACTGCGGCCATGCAGCTATAGTATAGCTACTAACCTAGCGTTCGCGGCAGCTCCCGGTAGGTAGGCTAACCGCAGCGCGGGCGGCATAGACATGCTATGATAGCCCTGATGCAGGCCAGCCACGTATGCAGTCCATCGATCCGAAAATGCAATTTCAAGATGCCTGCAATAAATATTTTACAAAGAATCGAAGAATCTCGTCTAAATATATGGTAAGAATGATTCCTTTTGCATTTTGATGGCTATAATTTTGCTAAATCTAGACTAAACCAAATCTAAAGTTTAACAAACATGACAAAGTTAAAACCTAACACAAGCAATGCACTCATTATTGTGCGAGACATGCCTACAAACGTGAAGAGCATAATCGACTCGTAACAGCCCCAAAATTAAATGGAACGACGATTAATCCCCATTCATATCTATTCTATTCAGTTTTAATTAAAATAATCATTTTAATTAGTAAAATAAGACACAAAGTCTCATCGAGTTACGTACCATTCCGTATTGACATCGCCTGTACTGTGTGCAGAAAGATCACAGGCTCGCGATCGATCGCTACATAATATGACGTCATCCGCTCGAAGGCTCTTATTCGCGATGTAACTTCAGGGTTTTGAAGCACTTGAATTCCACCGGAATTTCAGATTTCAAACCACTATTTCTCATCCGCATGGCAATTTCTGGATAAAAAGTGGTGATTTTTCTCTTCTGTGTCCCCTAAGCTTCAGATTGATATATAATTCACCTATTTGATTTCTCGGTTCGGACCAGGTCTTTAACTTTCACATTTAATGCAAGCTGCAATTTCTTCGAAAATCGGGTTGCAGTCGGATCGTATAGTGTGCGCCAGGCTTTAAGGACGTTCCTCAGTAATGTTTGTATGCACCTCAGCTGCGCATCTTGGCTGGTTGTGTTACGTCATCACAATACCGGGAGAGTATTGCGCGCAGTTAAGACAACGTATAAGCATATTTAACGCAATGCTTAACTAGATTGATACTAGTAAACGAAGAAGCTTGATGGGAGGAATTGTAATTTGTAAACAAATTTGTAGGCATTTTATTCCCAGTGTTAAAGATGGTATGCTCGATCTGTAATGAAAAACACAAGCCAGAAAAAATTGGAACCAGCGGGATTCGAACCTGTCATCTACTGCTTGCCGGGCAGCGACTTAACCACCAGGCTATTCTGGTTCACGGCCAAGTCACGATGAACTGGAATCAAATACCCAGATTGATTCTGTTTAGCAACAGTGAACGGCCGCACCTGCGCGATGTAGTGTCCCACCTCATTACCATTCAATAAGAATTAATTGCGGATGCACTGTCGTGTAGTGGATTGGGGTTCTCATCTTTGGATCTGAGGGTCGCGGGTTCGAGCCCTACTATGTCTGGTGTTTATCCCATTCTAGACAAATAATGAGAACAAAACAAGGTTATATGCGGTATTCCGTGGTTTAATAATTCGAGTAGCATTATCAAGATAGAATCCGCTCCATAAAATTCCATAATCATTAACGACAATCATGACATAATTTCGTATCGTACTTCATATAATATCATATATTGATTGTTGATGCCTCCTGAGATATATTTCCAACGAGCCCAGGCTCTTTGATTTCATTGTATATCAATCTAGGATTCGAAATGAAACTTCCTCAATTTAAAACTCGTGGCAAGATTTCTCAGCTTGCCGCAATAAATCCCATTTTGGAAAATAATTGGTTAACTAATTCAGGAACAAAATGCAAGATTTCTCAGTTGCAAAGTCTCCAAATTAATGGCAAGATTCCTCAGCTTGCCCAAATCCAAGCGGCAAGATTTCTCAGCTCGCCCTTCCCACGTAAATTTCGTGACAAGATTTCTCAGCTTGTCACGTGGCCAACGTAGGGCAATACTAATCAAAATCCATCCACATCCAATTTGCGACAAGATTTCACAACGTACCTGGCAAACGTGAGATATAATATGCATTCTTTTTCGATTGTTCCAAAACCAAATTCGAACCCTTCATCTCAGGAAGCCTCTTGTTATACACCGTTTTGATTTACAAAATAATGTAAGCGTACTGAATATCAGAATGTGGCGTGGCCAAAAAATGCAATTTCGCCAAAAGGGCTGGCTCAAACTGCCAGGAGATCCCTTAAATCATTGCTGGGGGCACAAATGCGCGCAGTTTTACCTGTGTAATTTTTTAGGTGTCTTACCTTATCATATCATGCTGTTCTTGCACCCATTGGCCCGAATTCACAAAGGTGTGTGCTATGTTTGTGTTTTGCTTTGCCTTTGGCTGAAATTGTAATTGTATGTAAAGTCTAATGTCATAAACTAAAGCTAGAATCTAAGATGTACATGTACAGTGTAGAGCATGATGTAGGGATCTCAATTTTGCGAACTTGTAGACCCATCTGTAATGTAAGATACCATTACAGGAAGATTCACAAAAATTTAGATAATTACTTACAGCTTCAGGATGCATCAATGCACATATAAAGCAGAGCGAAGCACAAAGGCAGGTTAAGCAGCACAAATTAGATGGGAGGGACTGTAATCTTTTTTCCCCTTACTTTGTATATAATATATTTCTCTTTTTTTTCATAAATTAAAATTCTAATATTTATGATAAAATATTTTTCAGCCCACTATCTGCTGATACGTTGTCATTTACAGGGTTATTCCATAGGATGCATGGTCACTGTGATGAGGCATCAATATCACAATCATCTGTTTGCAGAGACAAAAATGACGCTTCCAAATCTATCGCAAGGGGGAGAAATCGTGGCTCTCCCAACTATGAGAGAAGAGGTTGGATCCACCAACCAACGGACTAGGGTGTAACATTGTTAGAAGAACGCAGTTACAAACTCGTTATAACAACGTTATCTCTCTGGTCCTACATCTTTGTAATATACTTGTTAAAACCCTAATATAGCAAAGCTTTGATATTTCCTTGATCCAGAAGAGCAGTGGTGTAAAAGGGTGGTGGGGGAGGAGGGGCATAGGAGGCACATGCTCTCCATTGTCTAGAAAAAATATAAACACATACAAATTACAAACAAACCCGCTTGTTTCCACTTGTAGTCGTCTCCCCCCCCCCCCGAAAAAAAAAGTATAGAGGAGTTTGTTGTAACGAGCTTTGCCTGTAGTTACATACATAATTAGGTGTCTTTGACAAATGTGAATGGCAGTGTATCATAGTCAGATTTGTATTGAATATTTTGATTCATAATCATAATATCAAAATTTAAACATTTTCGGAAATTTTGTAAAAAAATATATTGGAATAAGAAGAGAATTTCCCATCGTGTGCAATCCTATATAGGGTTACCTGAATTCAGATATTTAGATGATCGTGCAAAAATGAGAAGAAAATAAAAAGTACATGTAGATAATAATTTTTTTGCAAGATTGAAAATTAAACTAAATTATTTTTAAAGAAGTTGATTTCCAGAACCAAATTATCTTTCAGTGTATTGTGCATTCGTATTATAATTTCATAAGTACATTCTTATTATAATTTCATATTAAGTGAAATCTGGGAATATGTCTTTTAAAATACCTGTATTATGTTCACCTCAAAATGTGAGTCATAAATATTACATGAATTTCATAAGCATAGTATCGTTTATAAATGAAATGTTTCTTAAAACCTCTAAGAACTGTAATACTCGTAATAGATTTACAATACAATATTATGCAGGGGCTGATCCAGGATTGAGAATAAGTGGGGGCACACAAATGAAGGTTTGTCAACTTTTGGGAAAGGTAGACCCGTATTTTGGGGGTCTCGCCAGACCTTCTAAATTCGCTCAGTGGGGGGGGGGGGGGGGGGGGGGGGGGGTGGGGGTTCCAGTTCCCATCCATAAATCCCTGACAAGCAAAAAAAGAAAAAGTCTTCATTCTAAAAGGGGGAGAAAATGGCGGATCGTCTATTGTCAAAATGCATAGTTTTCTTCCAAAGGGGGGGGGGGGGGGGGGGGCACGGCCCGGAAGTGCCCCCTGGATCCATCAATGTTTTATGTACATAGGTAGTCATATTTATTCCATGAATCAATGCATAACTTATTTAACCTTTAATTATTAATGGAAAATATATGTATATAATTGTTTTTATTGTATTTTATGTAACGGGGGGGGGGGGCACGGTTTATTCCCCAAAAAACGACAATAAATTGTAAAGGTAATACTCGGTATACTGGTTGGATCAATCTTACTGAGCATGCTCAGTGCAGTGCAAAAAGGGGGAAATCCCTACCTCCGGTTGCAACCGGAGTTTCAAACCGTGGTTTCAACAGTGGGTCTGCTTGTAACCATGGATTTTTGAGTCCACTGTTTGTGAATCACAGACTCAGTGAAACCGTGGTTTCAAAAATCCATGGATTCTTGAAACCACGGTTTCAAATGAAACCACCTTTGTGAATTCGGGCCATTGCGTCAAAAGAAAATGAAACTATCTGATGTTGGTTCTTGCTTCCTTTTTATCGTCTCACTCACGGTCACTGTCTATCACATTTCCTTGATACACATTATTGCCATAGAGCTATCGGTGATTGTTATGTATACTGTATACGTACAGCTCGCAAAAATAGTTTTGATCTACACCGTTGCTCGCGGATACGATAACTCAATAGATACTATGTCGCAGTGCTTTTTCGTGCGCAGGCCTATGGCACAGGCCAATGACGGTACGTATATATAAAGGGCTGTACCTTCGCCGCTATAACATCAAAAAGAAAATAATTTAAAAAATTAATTTTAAAAAAATCAGATGCACCTGTGACCGTGGAATTCAACAGGAAATCGCATATTACTTAGATGAAGATTCTCTGAAAGTGTTGTGAACTGAAATGGAACCATTCAAACGTTAGAGCACTAACAACAAAAAAGCAAACAAGCAAACAAGCAAACAAACATCGGCACAGAATCGACTGAAATTAGTACCGCCCTTGATTCGCGCGGCGGTAATAATGGGTACGCAAGTGTGCGCAGTACGAAGGTACCTGTAGTGCTGAAAACTCACTCTTCTATAGTCTGTTAAACAGGTCTAGTTTTAGTAAACGAAGAAGCTTGACTGGGGAGGAATTTTTTAATTTGTAAACAAATCTTTCGGCATATTACTCCCAGTGTTTACTAACCATTGTCCCGGCGGATACCGTTTGAATATTAATGAGTCAGAAAGAAGAGGATCTTGGTATTGATTCTAGTTCGTCGTGACTTGGCCGTGAACCAGAATAGCCTGGTGGTTAAGTCGCTGCCCGGCAAGCAGTAGATGACAGTTCGAATCCCGCTGGTTCCAATTTTTTTTTCTGACTTGTGTTTTTCATTACAGATCGAGCATACGATCTTTAACACTGGAGTAATATGCCGAAAGATTTGTTTACAAATTAAAAGGTCTAGTTTTGTTTTTAGATTGATATGAACTGGTTATATACATAGATGATATCGACTAAAACCATGGCATGTGGATTTAATCATTTGAGAATTACTTCAAACCAAGAAGTGGCAATTTCGGAGGTTTAATTGTTCCATTTCGGCAATCCACAATCGTGACGAAAAAAAGCACACACACTGCCTGTTCTAATTCAGAAAAGATATAAAAAGTACAACGAGATCATTCCACGGCCCGTAAATGAGGAGGCGGGTGCCCGAACACTTTGCATGCTTTCAGGGGCCCCACCTCACACGCTTGCTACCTGCTTACAGCCCCACATATTTGAAGCACTGTAATCATCGATTGTTTTTCAATATTCCTCCTTACACCAGATATGGGATTATTTTGTTTCTACATTTTGTGAACAAACTTTGAAAACATTTTGCTATACCGGCACCTCGCTGCCTGAATATGAGGATATCAAGGCAACTCGCTACCAAAATATGAGGATATTCGGGCACGTTGCAAAATTATTTTATTATAAAAATGCGGGGGCGCTGCAGCCCCGCCTCGTACGCCTATGGGGCTATTCATGCTAAAAATCCTTAGGAGAACATTGGCACTCAGCCACCAAGAGAATGTTTTAAAGCATATTTGAGAATCATTAAACATTTTTTTTTTCTTTTCTTAAGACGGAACAGTTTTAATAGAATAGAATTTCAGCAGTATATATGACTATTTTTTCTTCGTATGACTACTTGGTGAGGGGGCGTAGCGACCGAGCGAAAAAAGTTGCTTTCATAATACATGTATTGATATTTGCATTCAAGAGAAACTTTACACACACAGGCAGGTCACAGCTTACTTACTTAATATAGTTATATTAATCAAATATACCTTGCACTGAGAGTCTCCTGTTGAAATTATGGATTCTCTGAGGTGACTGGTATAGCACTATTTTCTGACGGGCGCAGCCCCGAAGAAAATAGTAACTATGCCAGTCACCGAAGAATCCATAATTCAACTGGTGCCTCGAAAAGCGTGCATGGTATATTTGATTTATATCCTACCAAGCTTAGATAAACAATAATAAAACTAAAGAATCTAGACCTAGTCATAGACCTAGACTCTATATGAAATGTATACAACTCACCATATTTGCCCAAAGTCACAAAAGAGGCCTGGCCACGACATCTGTAGATCTAGATCTACATGGCACATATCCAACGATGAAACCATTTAAACAATGAAAACTTGAAACCTGAACTGTTCCCCTAGTCACAAGACAGGCTAATATAATAGACCACTTCTCGTAAGGTGTATTGTAGATCTACATGGCACTAGCGGAGATCAACGTGCATGTACTGGACAGTAGACCTAGGGTCATCTGCACTTACTTGTACTTCACACTGCACTACGCGCATACACACACATACGTACATTGAACATGAGCTTGCGGCTCTCTCAGCCATCTCTAGCTCTCAGCTCACGCAGAAACATTATCGCGATATCGATAGCTTCGAAATATCCAGAAAAACAAAATAGTGACGTCATAATATTTTATATACGGAGGTCTGACGTCACGCGATATCCATTGTTTCTTCATGGTGAAAGTATTTTGTGTCACGTGAGATATTCCTGGCCAATCTTTGCATGAGAATTGTATGATGTAGGATATAAATAAAAATAAATATATATATAACTATATAAATTAGATAACAATCTTGCGATAGGGTGGGAACAAAACGAGGAAAGCCCCTTCCCCACAAATACGTGTTAATAAACACTGCATTTATTGAAATGCGAGAGATCGTAAGTATCGATTTAGATTTGGATTATTCAATGTTGAAACTACGTATTTTAGAGCACAAAAAATGTTTCCATTAGTAAACTGCAAAATGATTGATGTCATATAACATCTTTTTGAGGAGGAGAATAATAACGACATTTTCCCTTCTTTTTAGGCACAGAATAGCACCTGCCACACTCATGCGCTTCGGGGCCTTGTAATATAGAAGAGATATTGTAAAGTCAAATAATCAATGTTGCCATTAATGTGAGAGGGAGTATAGCGACTGAGAGAAAAAGAGAATGTAGAGGAATTGCATATTGGAGCAAACGTTGGCAAAGTAAATCTTGTTCTTACATTGTTTAACTTAAAATAATATTTCTTGTCTTGCGAGGGGCCCCTCTGAGGGGACAGAACAGATTATTGCAAACAGGAAAATTAAGATCATTGCGTGTTGAAACTTTGCATTTTGCATCACTAGAAAATTATTCGTTATACCTTTATCCGCCCCCACTGCAAGTTTTATTGTCTTGTGGGGGGGGGGGGGGGGGTAGAGGGGAAAATATACAATAGACAGGGTTTCTAAATGTAAAGAAACATGGCGTATATCAATATAGTAGGGATTGTGGTGACAGAGTGTGATTTGTTAACATTTTAAATACTGAAGGTTTGCATTATTATTATATCACTGACAAGGCAGCTTATTATACAAGTCATCCTTGTCATGGTTACAAATGTGAAATCAATTAAGATGTCATTTTTTTTTCTTCCGAGGGGATCCAGGTGAGGGGGTCCCCCTTTTTGAATGATTGGTGGGGAAAATGCCCCCTCTGCCAACCCCCTCCCCCGCGCTTCCTACACAGGTTCCCAGCCAGCCATGCACAGTTTTCACTAGTTTTGCGAGTTTTTGACTTTTCCCGCCACCTAAGGGTGCTGCTAGCACAAAAACGAGTGCATGAACCCCTCTTTTTTTAACTTTCTCCTAATAAAGTATGTAATTCTCTACAAATCTTGAAAAAATTACGAATCTGGCATGGATTTTGAATGTACAGTAGGGTTATTTCTATCCCATCCCCTTCCTAGATAGGTTCCCACCCTGCCATGCACAGGTTTCACTAGTTTTGCTAGTTTTTTTACTTTTTGCGCCACATGAGGGCGCTGCTAGCACAACGAGTACATGGACCCCCCCCCCCCCCTTTTTTTTTTTTAAGCGTTCTCCTTCTGCAGTATGGAATTTTCTACAAATCTGGAAAAATTTACGAATCTGACATGACTTTTGATAGAATAATGGGGATTTGTATGTGACATTGCGAATTCTGGGTAGAGGATAGTTCCAACAACTCGCAGTTACCTTTCAATTTGACGTCATAGAAATGAATATGTATAAGCTTGCGAATGCAATGTACGTAAGTTGGACCACCAATAAGCCAGGGGAGTGTCTTGCGGCTTTAGAGCAGCCAATAATAGCATGATCGAGGTGGGGAGGGGCAGGTGGAGGGAGAGGTTGACGGGGCATGCAGAGCCGACGTCCATGCCCATTTGGGATGGATTTTGGCTTCCCTCATGGGCAGGGGCGTCCGAGGGGGGGGGGGGGGATGGCAATGAAGGTATATAGTATATGCATGGTTACATGAAGCAGTCAGGGGCGGCGGAGCGTCGTTAAATTTGGGGGCACCAGCAAAAAAAGGGGGCATCTACAAGGGAGAATTTGTGTGATATTGGTATCGACAGTCCAATTAACATGATTAATACAGTATCAAGTATCTTCTTCCGTTTTATTGTGGTTCTGGGCACTGTTTCAGCTTCCCTAATTAGTAGTTGTATGTGATGGTCTAATGAATGATCCATGTGCAAGCGAGTTAAAAATTTCAGACTTTTTTCTCATGCTGAAGTCCTTGGTTTGTGTATAATTTACAGCTATATATTGAAAATCACCACAGCAAATCAATTGTGGGGGGGGGGGGGAGGGTAGATCTTTTAATTCGTACATTAACCTGTCATTTTTCTTTGGGATTACATCGATATCAACATACTTTACGGGATATGCTTGTCATTGCTTGATTTCATTATGTATTAAAGACATAGCGAGCGAGTTTTTATGAAATTTTCTGAAAATATTGCCCTGCTTCGTGTAAATTATGGGCACATTCAAGCCGGGCGGAATGATATATCCTTCACTTGGTGGGGGGGGGGGGGGGGGGGGGGTAGGCATTATGCCATTCTTGTCTTCAGCTCCACTGCCTTACATTGTAGTTGTATTAGTATGGGTACCTGTTACTAAAGTGCCGCTTACCGATTATTTGAAGCTATAGATATGGCTCTTTTTTTTTGTAAGAAGCAGTGGGATATATTAGGTAAAATTGGGCATTATCAGAAGAGGAAAGGACGCTTATCAGAGGTGAAAAGGGGCACTTATGATTACATGTTGAATTACCATGGTTTATTTGGAATTCGTCAATGATCATTTCTGATAACATATGTCTGCTCTTCGTCTGGTGAGCACAAATGACCGCAGAGCTTGAAATGATCATTTGTTTTTCACACCGTGTCTGCATAAACGACATGGGTTACGCAGTGTCTTTCGTTTGTCCCTTTCTAACGGTGTTTATAGACCTCACTTTTTGGATGTTGCATTTAATTCTTGTTTTCTCTCTTATTGTCTTCTTCTTCTTCTTCTTCTTCTTTCCTCGATCTTCTTCTATCACTTCTACAATAATCATTAACAGGCGCGGATCCAGGGGGGGGGGGCCGCAAGATGCGTGCGCCCCCCGTTTTGTCTGACAAAGTATGCCCCGGACCTTTCGTCAAACGGAGGGTTCCTCAGTGTACGTCCCCCTTTCTGAAATGCGCCCCTCCTTCCTTTCTGAAATGCGCCCCTCTTCCTCCTCTGAAAATCTGTATCCGCCCTGATTAAAATGTACATGGATATTTATCTTGTATCTGTATGTTTATCCGGGTTGTTTAATATTTGTTGAATGAAACAACTTGTCAGCATTCCAGCTTCAAATCGTTTTCTTCGGTTGCTATGCGCCCTCGTACATGTATTAGACGCAAAGGCTACTATTCTGAACTCGGTTTAACTTAAAGGGAGTGGCAAGTCGTAATCCATGGGCCTGACCAGTTGGCTGACTCGGGGAAATTCGGATACAATCAGGTCCAATCGTGCGCTACCGAAGGAATGTTATTGCCGGATTCCTTGCGCGATCGTTAACTCGAAATCCCTCCATACGCAACCCACCAATGAGATTCAAATACTGGAATAAAGAAACGGGCGATCTTGTTTACTCAAATTTGGGTCAATGTGCGAACTTTTATTAGCTGCGCACGATAAATTGAAGTCGCTTTGAACTTTGATCGAGAGAAAGGAGCAGCCAACTGTAAAAGCGCCCATAGATTGCGACTTGTCGCTCCCTTAAAAACCGCGGTCTAAGTGTTAAAACCTAGTCTAAATCTGCCCATTCAATTGGATTTTTTTAAAAGATATCACATTCTGAACTCTGGTTTAACTTAAACTCTAGTGCGCAGTCAAGACTCTAACTCTAAGGTGATTTAACTTTGTACAGAAATGAAGACTGCAACAGCTAGGGTAGTTGTAAGTCTAGTTTAACTTACACTGCAGTTTAAGTTAAACTTGACACTTGACACTTGAAGCATCTAAACCCAACTCCTCTCGCGAGCCAATTTCTTTGCAGTACTAAGAAAATGTCTCATTCTGTCTATATGTCCTAAACAACTTTTATTCCTTAATCAGAAACATATCTTTTTATATAATGCAATATGGAATGGATGAAGCATTTCTCATTCAAGAAAGGATTTTTTTTTTTTAGATTGATAATAATCATGATTATAATTATTTCTTACTTTGAGGGCGCTACGCCTGACCTAAGTATGATCTTCACCGCGGGATGAAAGATTTTTGTTGACAAAAAGTACATGTAATAAAGACATGAGTTTTAGCCTCTGCTGCAACAAACACCTGACTTAATATGTCAATTTGTATGCCGTGAAAGAATTTGATTTCAAGGGTTTTTCGAGCAATATGATTTGAAATATTTTGTTTTGCGTTCTGTGATGACTTTCTTCAATAAAAGTAGGTTTTCACCTTTGAGAATTAAATTAATGGCTCCTGATGCTCTCCTCGTACTAGTGCGTTCACTGTTTCTGAAGTAGAACGTGGCCTGTTAGAACGTGATAGTTAATTAAAAGAACATTTAAGGAGATAAATGAGGAAAAGATGGAAGAAGAAAGAGAGAGAGAGAGAGAGATTCACAATAAACAGTTATGGTTCAATTATTTAATGACGATTTGGGATTTTGATCCACTCGGGAAATTGGAATACCATGGCTAAAATTACACATCTTTAAATGCAGCTTGATTTTTAAGTGAGTTTATTGTTAGATATTATCAAAATCTAGGATTAGTTCTTCCATAGCATGTTACAATAATGTAGTATTTGCCCCCCCCCCCCCCCCCCC